>CM068279.1:45421782-46045051 GCA_034703905.1 Chenopodium berlandieri | reverse complement strand
GCCACATTACCCAAAAACAGAGGATATACTTAGCTTTATTCATATGAAATAGCAGATTACAACTACTCGTCACATCATTTCAAAGCTACCAATAGTAACACCAAATACATAAAAACACTAATTTTAACAAACAAAATGAACAAAAGTCAGCAAAAATTCATCAGTTTTCTGCATAAAACTCATTGAATTCTCGCCTCAGAAATTTAACACTTGTAGCTTCAGCTGTGTTACCCACGCTACCAGCTGTGTCACACAGTACTGCTCCTCCTGAACCACATGAAAAATTCACAGAATCTGCACTTGTAGTAGGGCCTTCCCGGGTTTGAAACAGAGCTTGAGAATCGTATATCAGCAGCTCTTGAGGGGTCACAGTTGCAGTTTACTGATTTGAACCACAAACCACTTCCACTCCTGTTGGTTGAAGAACCCATGGCAGAAGAAGACATTGACAAGTAGAAATCAAAAAAGGGTTAAAGGGAAATTCCTCAATTTGATAAGAACAACAATAAAGCTTCAAATAAGTGGGTGGGGTAGTTTAAATAGAAAGAGGGACGGTTGCAAAATTTTTTTTTTTTTTTTTTGATTTTCTTAAAGGAATTAAGACTCCTTGATTTTCAAAATGTATTTATTTCTCTTATTGAGTAGTCTACAGTAGTCTAGTCACGTGACAGAAGTCATCTATCTCCTCCTTTGACTGTCTCTTACTCATCCCTTATTCAAAACCTTGATTCTAGTAAAGGAGCTATTGGGTATTCCAGCCTTTTTCGAATTCCCACCTATATTACACTGAAGCCCGTTTCACTTTCTCTCTCATCCGCCACTTCTCCTCTCCAAATTCTCTGATTTGTTTCGTCTCTCTGAACTTTTTGGAAACAAAAACCGTAATTCTGTGGTTCGGCTTCAATGGCGCCCAAAAGAAAGACCAGATCTTCCAAACCTTCGTCTTCAAAAGCTGCTCCAACCGCTTCTTCCTCTAAGAAGAAGGTTACCTTGATCACGTCTTCCGAGCCTTCCTCCTCATCGGCGTCCTCCTCAGATTCTTCAGTTCCACGGTCTCCAGTTGACAAATGTCCGACTGAACCCGAGGTAATTTCTTCCCTTCCTTCGTCGTGGTTTAGAAATAACCAAACACTGGGTCAGTGGAAAGATGGGTATCATTCTCGCGGACTGTGTTTTTCTGCAATTATGAATACAGACCTAATTGATTCTGCTGCTCTCAATTGTTTGAAGGTCTTTAGAGAGTCTTCTTTATTTAAAATGTCATCTCTTTGTGACATCGCATACCCGCGTCTTACTCGTCTTTTTTACATAAACATGGTTGTTTCCAAGAGTCGTGGTGGGGAGACTAATCTTAAACCCTTGTGAAAGGGAAACAAATAATCCTGAATCCGTCTACATTGGCCCAAATTTAAAGACTCCCCCTGATTTATGGACAGACTCTCATCCCCCTCGTCAGGAATGTGTGTCTAAGGCAAGAGAACAATATTTGCTTCCAGACCTTCCACAAGCTAGGCAATTAACTCATTCCTCTCTGAAACTTGAACCGAAAATTATCTTTACATATCTTGTTCGATGCATTGTTCCCCGCATAACTTCCAGGGAACTCGTCACAGATCAAACCCTTGAAATAATATTCCTGCTCCTTAATGGTTACGCCCTCGATTTACCTAACATAATCTTGAACCACATGGTTCACTGCTATTCTTCGGCACGCCGCCATACTCCTCTTCCTTACGCCAATCTGCTTCCCAAAATATTTGAGTTCTTTGAAATCGATTTAGGGAATGAGGAAGTCGAAAGAAACCGAACCCCTAACATTGGTATGGATACTTTTAACAAAATCGGGATTATCTGTCTTCCTGATGGTACATGGAAGCTCCGATCTGAGCTATCCTCTGATGAAATGTCTGCCCTGCCACCGTCTATGTCCAAAGGGAAAGAGAAAGCCCCTGCTAACCCTCCTTTGTCTTCCTCTCGTCTTGATGCCCTCGAATCTCGTCTTGATGGCCTCCACTCTCGTCTTGATGCCCTGGAATTCTGTGAAGATGAAAATCGTCGAGATATGATGCTTGAAATTCAAGACCAAGCAAAAAAGTTGGACCAGACTCATGAACTTTTGGCAATTGTGAATGCCAAGATCAATCAAATGTTCTATCTCAATGCCCTAACCTACACAGCCACTGGTAGCATAATGCCTTACATGAAGATGCTGCTCAGCAGGCGCGAGAGAAGTCTGCCAATGTTCTATTGAATTGTGTACGTAGTGTGAAGGACAGGCCTATTTTACGACCCCAGCAGACCGAACCTACAATTATTACCGTTGAGGAATATGGGGTTGTCAAGAAATACAGGGAAGCGGAGGAGCAACGGAGGATTGATGAGATGATGAAGGACAAAGTCTTCGCAGAAGCTCATGGGCGCTGGTGTAAAAAGGCAAGGGATGATGTTCGCTTTAAACGATCCACGAGATGAAGGCCTTGAATTTGTGTTGTTTAAACAATTTTCTTTGAACCTTTTCAATATTTGGTCTGTACTAAACAATGTTTTTGATTTTTTGTTGCACATTTCTTCTCTGGTTGACTGGATGTAATGTCAAAAAAGGGGGAGAGTGTAATGGTATTTGTCTTAATATCTTGTAGTTTTTAAGACCAGTATGCAGTATGTGATGTGCTAACGCACTCGTCTGTTAAGTTATAGTTTATGTGTGTGGTTTCAACACCTTGAGTTTATCTGTGGAAATTGCGAATTGAAACCTCTCACTGTTCTAATCCGTTTATTGATCTCAAGACCTTGAGATTATATCTACCAGAACCGCGAATTTTACACAATGTTTGAAAACCTAATGTTTGCAGATCTTGTAGTGTTTGAACTATTTTAAGAGCATGCATTTTGCGTATACGCTATTCTGTGAAAGTATAATCAATTACTTTTTCCATTGTTTCTCATCATAAGAGGTCTTGTACCAACCAACCTTTAGTGGTACCACCGTTATCTTAATGGTTCATTATGTAAAATCTATTGTACCACCAAAATTCAATGGTACTAAATATACAACGAATGTACCACCGTCAATAATGACGTATGTTTCTTTCTTAAGCGAGGACAAAATTAAAAGGGTCACAGCATCTATCGACAGTGGTACAAGATAGGATGGTTATGTACCACGGCTATAAAAGTAGTACACGTTTATATCCACCCTTTACAATTTTGTATGTTCGTGTCTGAAAAGGGTTCGAGAATCGCCCAACTGTATAAGTAAACATACTGTTTTAGGTAAGCAAAATGTTTTAAGACAAATATGGAGAACAGTTGTAAACGGTTATTGTAGGCGAGTCATACTGTTTTGGTAGAAACCAACTGTGATTAGTTAACTAATGCGATTAGTTGCTAAAAATGGGATTAATTAATACAAGCTTTTGAGGAGGTGTGTCAAGTTCAAACGGAAAGGCTTGATTTGACTTGACAATTCAATGGGAGGATTAATAAGTACTCCTAGTAACGCATGAATTGCAATACAGAGGGAATCCTGGAAACTGGAAGAAATAAGTCTGACAAACGAAAAGACTTTTTTTTAAAAAAATAATTTTCCCAAAAATAGATTACAGATCTTTCCAAAATGACAACTCAATGCCAAAGTGTCAGAGATATTTTCAGGCAAGTCATTCGGACTGCTTTTGTACAGTGATGGAGGTCTTAATCTTTGAAAATGAGCAGTGAACTGTCAACAAAATGGCTTCGATTCTCGTGACTTGGAAAAGATCGGACGGGTGAGAGAGTTGAAGAAGTTCTTTGCCAATACTGGGTGTCCGATAGGAATACAGTTGTTGTTGGTGTGATTTTTTTTCAATATGTTCATTTTACCTATTTTAGACCCATGCATTGGAATACTTTTCGACACCGCGGTTTGAAATGGATTTTTCCGGGACTTTTGCAGGTGGGGTTAAATGATTTTCAATTTCATTTGGTTTATGTTTTTTATGTAGCGGATCTAATAATTTATGGGTTGTAAACGATCCGGGTAATGAACTGTCAGTGGGTCAAATGTTGTTGCACTTGAGTGTATTGGTTACATTGAAGTTACGGTTTGGGTCCAATTCAGATTCCAGCAAAAGGGTTTGGGTTGTGATCGAATAACAACCCTTACGTACCACCCAACACATATTATCTTACAAACATAAACACCTATATGATACAACACACTTGTACATTTTATTATCTAACTCAAATTACCATCGTATTCTACCACCAGCTATACGTAAACCTCATAATCGCAACTTTAAAAAACCCGAATATAATTATTCCGTCACAATTGCATTACCCGAACACCAGAAACGATTTAAGAATGGGTGTGTGTGATATTTGGAAGTAAGTTGCGGTAAAAGGACGATTACATAGTTTCACCATGGTAATAGGCCTTTGCAGTTTTTTTTTGACAATTATAGAGCAATGCCACTGACACACATCGTCGTGATTCAAATATTGTTGACAATGACAACTCAATGCCAAGGAGGCATAGATCTTTGAGATGGAGTGTCGGGCTGCTGTTGTTTACAGGTTCCTATGACAATGATCATAATGGGACTACAGTGTTGTATGACGTACTCTATGAAAATGAGCAGTGAACCGTCAAAAAATTGGCTTCGACTGTCGTGATCTGTTTCGCTCGTCTGAACTTATTTAGCCCCTATGACATACTCATAATGGGACTACAGTGTTGTATGACGTACTCTATGAAAATGAGCAGTGAACCGTCAAAAAATTGGCTTCGACTGTCGTGATCTGTTTCGCTCGTCTGATCATAATGTTCTACAGCTATGTTAATTTAATTATTGTTGTAAAACCTACCAAAAATTAATTGTTGTTCTAAACGTAACTGCAGCCTGCAGGAACAAAAACTGTTACAAAACAGTGAATTACAAAGGTTATTAACCCATTCACTACGGTTACAAAAAATTGCGGAAACGCTAAAATAAAAAAAAAAAACATAAAATATTATGATTTCTATTATATTTCAACACTTACATATTTGAATGGGTATCCGGAATCGGAATCGGTACCCGGTTGAACCAATTCCAATTCCTAAATTTTAGGACCCGGTTGTACCGGTTCCATATTTTAGGACCCGGTTGTATCGGTCCCATATTTTAGGACCCGGTCCCAACCAATTCCGGGTACGGATCCTAAAATTTTGCCCGGGTACCTGGTTTGCTCACCCCTAGTTAGTACCGTAATAATTTCTAGTGTTCGAATTGGTTGCAATGATAAGTTGTTGAAGGACCAATCGTTTTGGATATAAGGATTCTCAAGGACTCCAAACTAGATCTTACTCCTTCAATTCTGTATTACAATCGATGTAGGTCCTTAAATCATTTTTCCAATCAAACGTGTCAAGTTTGAGGTACGCCTAGTTATGTGATCCAGGGTACCACCAAGACAGGTTATGTACCACCAAAATTAGAGTGGTACGTATAAACTTTTAGAATGAGCCACTGTATAAACACTTGGATTATTAATAACCAAGGTGGTACAAATACCTCCGTCGTAGGAGAACGTTTACATCAACCAAGTCGTCGTAGTACATTAGAAATAATGTGACTTGTATTATTTCAGGGTACCACCTGCTCATTGCCGTTGAGTAGTTTCCAACTGCGCTCTATGGTCCAATATCCGAACGTTCTGATTTGCAAATCACTAAGATTCTAGAGTACTGTAACTTAGTTATCAGTAACTTGACTAGTAATTAGGCATAATTAGTAATTACTAACTTGACTAGTTGTTAGCTGTAAGTCACTTGACTAATTGACTAGAAATTAGTTATTAGTCACTTGACTACTAATTGATTTTTAGTAACTAGTCAGGTGATGTCAACGTCCCCCTATGCCGCAGGCATTGTACCATCCTGAACCCCAGGTATAATCCATTTCTTTTACCCAGTGGTTCATTGTATAAGCTTGTTTGCACCATCAATACTTCAGTGGTACCAAAGTTGTCTTAATGGTATCTTAGTGGTACCCTTGACACATGACATTATATAACAGGTTTTGTACCGGACTATAGTTGTGTTAGTGGTACCCTTTGATCACATGACACGGTACTTGAAACTTTCCACGTTTGATTGGTAAATTGGTTTAACAACCTACATCAACCAAAGACAGGATTCTGGGATTGCAATATATACTCACTAGGAAGAACTGTAGTATTTAAGGGTCAATAAGCAATAAGGTGATGGCAATACAAATACATACCCTTCATCCTTTGCCGGAATTTACGATGCTCTACGGTCATCGTAAATTCCGGCAAGGATGAAGGGTCAATAGGGTGATGGCATAATAACAAGTATACTCTAGAAGTGGGGGTTGAAAAGAGTATGGCCACCTGTCGCAAGTTTTAAATTTCAAAGTCTTGAACGATGTTTTAAACTATTCAGTTTCAAGGTTTTTGCGATTTACTTCAAGGCTTATAAAGCAGCAAAATAAAGGAAAAAAGGCATAAACGAGACAGATATTATTACGCATTTCGGAAAAATTGACGACGTCTCCACCTACGGTTGTGCTAAGGCGTAATAAACTGTTTTAACTGTTCAGTGTCAAGGCTTTGAGATTTACTTCAACGCTTAAAAACAAGTTGAGTAGATAAAACTGAAGTAAAAGCAGTAAAATTAAGCAAAAAAGCAGTAAAAGAGACAGATATTATTACGAAGTTCGGCAAAAAATGCCTACGTCTCCGCCTAGGGTTCCTCAACCCCTAGGTTTTTAAACTTGTTTTATTTATTTCTTCCTTTAGAGCCCTGAAGCACTTACAAGATCACCACTGTTCTACCAGTAATGACCCGATTACACTTTAGAAACATATAGTAAAAATTCAAAATAGGAATTAAAAAAATGTCATGGAGGAATAATGATAATATGCGTGACTGTGGCTTCTGTTGTTGGGATTGGTGTTCCGATAAGAGTTCTCATGACACATATAAACTTCTCATTACATCAGGCTGCTCGGGTGAGAAGTTACAGGAGTCTGATTGTCGCTGTAACAGAGAGATTGATCACACCGCCTTCCATTTACATTGGATTAAGCTGCCTGGACATGATTTGGCCGTGACTGAAATCTCTGCTAGTGATGAATCTTTCAAATAATTTAACCATCCCTCTTGATCAAAATGACAGGTAGTCTGCTCAGATAAGAGCATTGCAAACACTGACCGGCACCGGGTACTTGTAAAGATAGCATCTCTTTCCAAATCCAAGCACATCATTCTGGTTACATCTCCCTCAAGTTTTGATAACCAATTTTCGGCTTTTCCATCTTATCTGTTAAATTCTTCTGCTCTATAACTAAATCCTCTTTCTCTTTAATTAGCACCTGAATCATTTCATCTTTCTTTCTCAAACTTTCCAATTTCTCCCTCTCTAAAACCTCCTTAACTTCCTCATTAATTGTTGGTTTTTCATCCCCCGAGAGGTACTTCCCCAAGACCCCAATTTCAACCATTTGTTCACTAGTCATCCCAAAAACCCAAATTCATAGTTATAGTTCATCACACATTCAAACATGGAGAAAAAACAGCTACCAGAAGAGTAAATGTTAGAAAACCCCATACCAAAGCGTCATCATGGAGAAAAAACCACTATGGGAGAGGAAGTTAAGAGGTTTTAAAGAGGGAGAAATTGGAAAGTTTGATAGAGAAAGATGAAATAATTCAGGAACTAAACAAAGAGAAAGAGGATTTAGTTATAGAGCAGAAGAATTTAACAGCTAAGATGGAAAAAGCCAAAAATTGGTTATCGAAACTTGAGGGAGCTATAACCAAAATGATGTGCTTGGATATCGAAAAGAGATGCTACCTTTACAATGACCCCGTGCGGGAGAATTTGGACGAGGGTTTAGAGGCAACGGACTTTCTTTTGGGCACCTTTGCTAAAAAGAATGAAGCTTTGAGGTGGAGATGAAAATGAAATAGGTGGAGACAGGAGAGAGAGAGAGAGAAAACGACGGCTTAAGTAATGGATGCAGTGACGGTTTAAGAGGAGTAAGAAGGTGAAACGGTGGAGTGAAAAGTTGTGATTTGACAATTCAATGGATGAAGGCAATTACGGTACATATGCATGTATTTGGCAATAGGGACGCAGGAAACAAAGTTAATAAATTCCTTGAAAATCGTAAAGGTTCTGTCAAAAATATAAGTAATTTCCAAAAAGAATTTTTCAAAACATACTCCGTATAATAAATATCCATAGATATATTCATCAAATATTTTGTTCCTATTTTGTATTCACTTCCATTTTTCTGTCTATTTATTCATCAAATTTTCTGTTTTAGCTTTTCAAGTTGTTTATTGTCCCCTTCCTATTTATGGAGTTCATACCTTACTTAAATTGATTAATTTAAGATAAGTTACATTGAAAATAATACTTGACTACTAATTGTAATTGATTTTGACTATTACAATTAATTTAGGATTCAACTATTTTAAATTAGTCAAAATAGATTGAGGAATATCATGAGACCAAGGTTCTATTCATATTTGGTTTTAAATTAGGTCAAACATGTGTACACATAATTAAAACACATTGACAACTTAGTACATGGTTATTGTTTTTGGGATTTGATTGTTTATAAATACAGACTCTTCTTAACAATGACATATTAATCGTAATTTCTAAAACGCAGAGATGTATAGTAATCTGCCATGTCATATTGTTACTTTTGGAGATGCATGTAGACATACGTTGGTAGGTAATTTGGTTTTTGTTTCATATATTATGTATGATTTATTGTTTTTTTTTTCCCTGTTTGTAAATAACTTTGTGAATATTGTAGGTACTCCCACAGGAATGGACTTCCTTGTTGGCTGAAGTTTGTAGTCCTGTGGAAGTTCTTCGAGGCCCTAATAGTCGTATATGGCCTATGCAACTAGTGAAGGTTATTGAAGCTACCAAAAATAATATGTGTCTTGATATTGGGTGGGAAAGTTTTGTTAAGGAAAATTACTTGGCTGATGGTGAGATAATGTTTGTTTATTATGCTGGTAATAAAATTTTTTATGTCAGGGTCTTTTCTCCGGCTATGGTTGAAAGACTTGCTAGTATTGAACCTCTTCAAAAAGATGAGGATATATAAATTTATGTAATTTTATATTTGGACTTTATGAATAAATCATTATTAGAGGTAATTTCAAACTTCATTATATATTTGACACTTTTCAAATATTTTGGCATGTATTTCCAAAATAATAATTAGTTTAAAAATAGATGTATGAAAATGTATATCTAAATAGTTAACTTATCTTAAATCCTGTCAAAGGATTGACTCCTTGATAGCAAAAGCCGTTTATTCCACTTGAAACTGATTTCAGGACCTTGAGGTTTATAGGGTGCAAAAAATTGGCTAACTGTATTCAACCCCCCCTTCTAGAGTATACTTGGTACAATTTCATCACCCTATTGATCCTTCGAAAACAATGTTTAAAAAAGTACAGACCGACAGAAAAGTGCAAAAATAATTGTAGTTGTACCGCATAATCTTTCAAGACCTTGCCCTCATGTCAGTGTCAGCGTTAGAAGTAATGTGTAGAAAAATAATTGTAGTTGTACCGCATAGTAATTTGACCCATAAAAACGGAAATAATGAATGAATAGATCGAAAATTATGAGATTTAACTATTTCTTTATCTTCGTTTTACTGTGGGAAGATATAGATAATGGGGAAAATGGTGTCATCATTCTGTCTGACAAATTCGTTTTGTGCTTGTACCCCAAAAAATCATTTTGGCTCGAATCATTAAAAGAAAGTATCAAATGATTCTGGTCATACATTCGAGTAATGAAACGTATTACAAGTAGTCAACTATATTTCTTGTCACCCGATAAATGGGCTTTATTTAAACTCTAATCAAATGACAATGAACCACTGGAAAAGTAAAAGGGTTACCCCTCATCATCTTCATCTTCTTCATCTTCGTCATCCTCATCATCTTCATCGTCGTCGTCCTCATCATCTTCATCCTCATCACCAGCATTCCCCTCTTGATTCTGGTCCTCCATCTCCTCATCGCCATTACCATCATCAGATCCCCTGGAAACAGCCACAGCACCACCCCTGTCATCCTCGATAATCCTGTCAACAGCTTGGTCATTTCCAACAGCCGTGTCATTTCCGGCATAACCTGGCATTGAACGGATTGCGTGAATTTCCCTCTGAAGGCGTGCAATTCGTGGTACCCGGAGCTGGTGCAAACGGGCCGATAAAACCCTCGCTTCTTCTAGCTTTGCCGTATGTAATGCTCTAATCTTAGCTACTTCTTTTATCTTTTTCTTCTCCTCTGCGTTAATTTCGTCCAACTCTGAGTACAACTTTTCAAGATTCCCTTTTACCTCAGTCACGTCCCTGTCAGCCATGGTAGTTTTTCTGACAACTAGAGACAACATTGATAGGGTAAATCCATGTTTCTAAATTGGTACAAAACAGGGGGTTTTTGTACCATCATCACTAAAGTGGAACAATAATATCATCCATTTATTGTACCATTTATGAATGATTTCATATCATTGTGACTTTAGTGGTACAAAAATCGCCCAATTAAATTTAGAAAAATCATAATCCCGACATTAATGTTTAAAAATTGGGCAGAAAGGAACAACAAATATCTCAGTTCCTTCCCCCTCCACTTCTTTGACAGGCAAATACAAAATTGATAGGGTAAATCCATGTTTCTGAAGTGTTACAAAGCAGCGGGTTTCTATACCACTTTAATTGAAGTAGTACCCTGAATAATGTCACTGCATCGTCACTACCAGTGGTACAAAAAGCCCCCACTTAAATTTCATGAATTCATAAACCCGAAATAATTTGTTTCAAATTTGGGCAAAACGGGGAAAAAGTATAATTAATGAAAGTGGTGTTCGAGGAGGTCCTGGAGAACGGATTGAGGTTGGTGGTGCTCATGATCCTTTGGAATGCATAATTAAATTATGCCCTGGTATTGCGCTTAACTTGCGTATGTGTGTTTGTCTCTTTATTCGTGGAATAATTTTAGTATTGTGACTAATTTAGTTCTTGTGCTGTTTTCCTTGAGCGTAGCCTCTTCCTAGACGTTGGAAGTCTTTTGCTTCTGGTTTTTCGGGTCCTGTTCGTGTTCGACGTGGTCCGGGAGGTCCGTCGTGGAGAGTGGAATTGCTCGGTGCTGATCTTTGTGACTGTCGTGGTCTGTTCTTGTATTCTGGTTGGGAGACCTTTGTGGCGGACAATGATGTTGACCATGGTGATACTCTTAGTGTTCGTTATGTTGGTCAGGGGGTTTTCCAAACTACTGTGTTAACAGATGTTGATGATGGTGATGTTGGTGTTATCATTTGCGTTTTAAAACCTTGTGTTGGTTAATGTCTGAAGTAGCTTTTGAATTTTTGATAACCTTGTTTTTACTGCATCGTTTTGAATTATGCAGATCAGAAACAATTTTGTATTCTTCGCTTAATTATGCAGTGTCTGACTGTCTGTTGGGCAGTTGTGTATTGGATAACAGTATTTGGAGTGTTCCACTATAAATAGTTTCAAAGTTTGTTTTTAAGCCTGGAAGTTATTCGCAAAGTCCTGATGCTGAATAGTGAAATCAGTTTATTCCTCCTTGAAACTGATTTCAAGAACTTGAGATTTACAAGTGTTGCGAAAATTAGCCACACTCTTTTCAACCCCCCCTTATACAATTAGAGTATACTTGTTACTATTTCATCACCTTTCAATATCTTTTGAGAAAGATAAAATACGGAGTATATTTCACAAAATCAATCAGAATATACGCTTCAAGGGATAAGTTTCACATTTAAACTTAATCCTTACAAAACCGAATTGCTTGTGTTTTAAATATCTGCTTAGCAGAAATTCCTTAACGATAGGCTGAATATTTCTGTTCTAATTTTAACGTTCAAAGTCAAATGCGGCGTAACACACCTTCGCTCCCCCTAAGAAGATGCACTCTTATTTAAGTTCAAAACGTGCATTTATTTCACCCAATTAACTCATACTACCTCTACAACTACCCCACTACCTCACCATATTAACCGTCACTTTTCCTCACCCTTCCCCCTTTAAACTCTTCCTCTTTCACACTCCACCCTCATCTATCAAATCAAATTAACTTGCCCCATAAACTCTCATAATAACCGGCTTCACTCTCTCTCCTTCCTATTCACACTATTCATCTTCTCCTTCTCTTCAACACACTTCCATAGCCATGAAAACCAACCTCTCAACACCGAAACCACCAAAAGCACGAACACCTCCATCCAACCCTCCATCTACTGACGGCTCACCTGACCCAGTACCAATCGACGTCGTTCACCCATCTGCTCCGCCCAAGAGGAAGGCTATAACCATGAAAGGAGGCGACAAGAAGAGGCGAAGGTCACAAAGTTTCCATCTTGGAACTACACTCACGGCTATCACATCAATTATGACTGGCGTACGGCACGTAAGTTCTCCGAATTCACCTCCTTAATTGATTATCAAGAATGGGTAAATTTGTTCCAAAATTGTTCTCACTATCCAATTTATCCTAAGCTTCTGTTTGAGTTTAAAAATACTTTCAAACACAACAATGGTGTATGCACGGCTATAGTCAAAGATACTCACATTCAATTTGATGTTGCATACTTAAGTAGTTTGTTTCAAGTCCCCACCTCTGGCTATTGTTCGTACTTAAAACATAAACAAACTGTGCAAATTGGGCGTTATGATGAGAATAGGGTACTAAAATTTATAGGTGGAAACCCTAAAAGCAAGACCTCACATCATAACATACTCACTCCTCTTCACAAATTATTGTTCAATTTCACTTGGAGAGGCATTGTACCCCGTTTGCAAAAACGAAGCACAGTATCCTTACTAGATGCAACTATCATCTTTTGCGTTGCTCGAAAAATAAAAATAAATTTTCCGAAACTGATGATTGAACATTTGCTCTTTTATGCTGCTAAAACGACCATTCCATATGGGTCTCTTCTTACTGTGTTGTTTAAGTCATTTGGGATTGATGTTGAAAGTGAGTCACCCACTTATATTAAACCTGAAAACATCCTTTCCGAACAATCTTTGATCCGCCTAAGTCTTAAAATTGAGAGTGGGAAAATTACTTTCTTGTCTAAAGGGGGAAAAGAAAAAATTGGAGGGAAGGGAAAAACACAAGTTGTAGAGGGAGATACAAGTGAGTCAAAAGAGGAGGGAAGTGTACCAGAAAAAGAAGAGAGTAAAGAAATCAGTGGGGGAGAAAAAGAAGAGAGTAACACTGAAGGAGAAAAAGAAGAGGAAACAATTTCCGAGGGGGAAACACAGGAGGCAGAACCTGAGAAAGGAGAGGAGACTCAGAGTGAGGGGGAATCTAGCTCAGAGACTGAGAGTCTTGACTTCCCTTTTGTTCCTGTGTTTTTTAAAGGGGAACTCAGAAGGAGTAAGAGGAAAATTGTCAAACCTACTAATTCTACTCCAAAGCCTGTGATAATTGAAGACATAAGTTCTTCAGATCACTCTGACCCTGATTTTACTCCTACTCAAGTCCCTTTTGCTTCTGAGCCTTCTCCTATTCTTAATTCCCCTCCAACACAAGCTGCCCTTTCTTCCATTCCTGTTTCACCTCCAAAACAGTCTTCTCCTTCTCCTTCTCCAGCCTTTTCTCCATCACAGCCTACAGGCTTTGCTGCATTCTCGGGAACAAATGTGTCTGTTTTTGATCTTCAACAGGTGAAAGCACAGATGGAGAAGTTGACTACAACGGTCAGCCACAAGCTGGAAGACATGGCCAAACAAATGACCTCTCTACAGGGCCAGCTACAAACTCTGGCAGAATCTCAGGCCACAGGTTTTGAAAGGGTGGAGGAAAAGCTTGCACAGGCTGAAGGAAAGTTCACTGAAGGCAACAAGGAGATCTTGGAAACAATCCACAAAGTAGCCTTCGAGGAAGTAGAGGAAGACTCCCTTGATCCTACCAATGCAGCCTTTTAAACCCTTGATTGCACTTTTTCAAATTTAATATGTTGAACAATTTTCTTTTGTTTTTGTATATTTTCTTTGACTTTTGGTTTGTAAACTATCTTTTGCTAGATTCACTCTGTTCTTTTTCTTTTCCTATATCGGGAATTGTTGCCGAACTTTGTAATGATATTTGTCTCTTTTACTGCTGTTTTGATTTATTTTACCGCTTTTAACTTCAGTTTTATTTACGCAACTTGTTTTTACAAATTGACAAGACCTTTACCCTGTATTATTAATACAAAAAACACTCTACGAATTATTTTACAAAGCCTTGAAATTGATCTCAAGATCTTAACCCTCTATTATTAATACAACACTACAAACAATTGACAATCGGAATAGTATTTTATACTCCCGCCGGTTTTGTTTTAATTGCAACTTTGGTGTGATTTGCGGTTCAAGAGGCAAAAGAGAGAAAGTTGGCCCACCACTTGGAAAAGTAGTGGGAAAGTAAGGGTAAAATAGTAATTTTTAGGGATTTTGTTTGCCCAAAATAGAAATAAAATAGAAGGTTGCATTTAATTTAAAGCGGACTAAAATGGCAAAAGTTGCAAATATCCAAAACCGGAGGGAGTATTATTAATGCAACAAACAAAAGAAATACTATTGCAAATGAATTAACAATATCCAAATCCTATAAGATTATTCAGAACATTCCACACTGAAAAAAAATACAAATAGAAATACAAGCAGAAATACAAATAGAAATACAAGTAGAAATACAAGTGTAACTGAGCTCATTGATCTGTCCGCTCGGGCATTCGGCCCCTCCTTTGCCTGGCCTTGAAGTTAACCCCAGACACTGGTAAATCATCTAAATCATCCATCTGCATCCAAACAAAGTTACGACAGATTCAGATTCAAAGTACACAGGTGAAACAACTACTTTAAGATCAAACCTCACATTATTCGATGCAGCTTGTAGGGGTCCAACACTATCCCTTGCATCCCTTGGGTGTTGTTCACCGTAAGCAACATCCAACAGCTTCAACCACACAACCCAATACAAATGGAAAAAGGTTACTCTAAACCTTATTTGATTGAAGCAGAACACTATGCATACTAAGCAATATAATACAAATACAAAACTGCTTACCCCTAGTTTCCCGTAGTCGCCGGACAGCAATTTGTCTGATTTTGCTGCCTTCCCAATCTGCTGCATTGTCCACACTTTAATTCTTGGAAAAACATCCCACTGAATAGGATCCCTATCCAACCGATCCAAGTAAAATATCTGCCAAATAATATAGGCAAAACCAGCAATTACTAAACCACAAAAGCACAAGATAAAAAAAAAATAAAACAGGCAACAATACACTGAAACGAGTAAACAGGGATTCTCCCCACTGAAACACATACCACGGCAAATATTGCACACCCGCCGCATCCACTGGCAAACCCATTAGCATAGAAACGTCGAGCAAAATTTTGTACGCTCTCCAGCAACTTCGACAACACTAAAGAACACCAATCGTACTTAATTGCCTCCATAGCACAGCTTATGGCAGGTAGTAGGTCAGACGCTAGCCGAGGTGACTGCATGGGACACAACACCATCTCTAAAGCAATTATCAAGAACAACGTCTTGAATTCCTCTTCCTCTGCAGCATCAAAGTACCCCTCCAACCGATTCATCATATCTGAACTTAATGGTATGCCTACAGACGTGTACACCAGACCAGATTGTCTACCAGACTTGGACTCCCACGATTTACCATACTTGAGAATAAATCTCTGAACCTTCACACGATCATGTTGGGTCATGGTTTTAGTACTAGGAACAGTCCTAGGACCCATTGGTATCCCTAGTACCCACCGAACCTGATTCTTTGAAAACCGAAACTCAAGTCCGTTGGGACTCCTAAGAATTTTACTGATTGGATCCATCCGTGTCATGACCCAGTATGCCAATTGCCTTGGTAAACGCATATCTAAAGCAAGACGTAAAAGACTGCCAAATCCCATCTCACAAACCCAACGTCTTCGCCTGTCATCAAATTTCTGACATATGCGCCCAAATGACTCGATGCGGCAACCCATGTTAGGAGCCTGCCAATGAAATTACAGTAATTAAGTTAATGTTCCTATCCCACACCCACTGACAACTTAATTAACAAGCAAACTTACCCGACTTCTGGCCTTTGAATGTTCAGCCATCACCTCCGCCCTACCTTTGACGGCCCCTCCATAGCTTAATCCGTCATCCTAAGCACTAAATTCATTCAATGATTCCTCAATCGTGCAAACAAAACAATTTCACACACGCAGAATTCCGTAATGTAGTACCTTAAACAATTCTGGATACAGAGGCATGGTCTTCTGCTCACATACATTACTCTTGTTACTGAGCCCATACCCCTCTTCATCTTCAGCCCCAACCTTCATAGCCACAACATCACAAGACATTAAACCGTAATTCAAAAGATAATCACATCCCCGTAAAACCACAGTTCAAAACATCATCACATCCCCAGCCTAAAGAATATCTTAAAAAAAAAAATCCTCACCATTGTACGTTTACGCTTACCATTCCCCGCTGACATTTTCATAATCTGTCACATAAGAATACCCACAATAACCAATCAAAGCAAATCGAACGAATGAAAAACAAAATAATGACCACACAATAACACACAATAATGACCACACAATGTCAAGATTCCACACAATAACACAATATCACATAGAACGAACGAATAATGACCACCAATGAATGCATAATTCACCTCATTCCATCATATTTAATGCTGGAATGAGCAACATAATTGCACCCGTAATTAAAGAATTCCGATTATATTCCGCAAATTCTACAACTTCCATTATTAATTTATTCCATTTACATCCAATTAACAAACATAATCGCAACAATTCCCTTTTTTTAGTTACCACTTGTATTCCGCTAATTCAACAAGTTAACCATTACAGTCAAACTATTACCATTTTTACCTTTGCTGGTACAAATACGAATTGGGACTGCAACCCTAGCATCGAATTAATTCCGTCAACAAAGACAATCGACGAACACAACATCGAACCCCAAACATAAAACATTCAAAAAACAAAAAAACAAAAAGCCAGTTCGAAATTACATTGAATCAGAAAGAACCTGGATACACCAACAATTCGAGTTGGGACCTCGTCGACTTGAGTTCCGCACAGAATTCGAGTCGGACCTCTTCGACCCTCTTCGGGTTCGGTTCCGCCCAGAAGTCCAGTTGAGCTTCAACGAAGTCGAACTGAAAAATCTTCGACTAGGGTTTCGGATTTTTCTTGATACTCCATAAACGGCCAATGTTAACGGCGTCAAATGCGAGAAACCCAACATCAGCACATGTGGCAAAACAAGTAAACCACGTCAGCAAAATGAGGCCTAATCACCCATCCACCAAGTCACTTATAATAGGTGAAATGTCGCCTATACCCCTGTGAGTAACATAACCTGTTACTCACTGTGAGTAATGGGGGCTCCCTCATTTATGTATACTTAATAAATACTTGGCATGGTTGCAGATGGTAAAAATGTTGTTAAAACGCCCAAAGATTGAAGTAAACGCAATGAACAAAAATGAGATGACAGCTTTGGATATACGCATACTGCTAAAAACAAAAAGCAGTACAAAAGATGTGAGTAATTTTCTAGTTGAATGGCCTAATGATGAACATATTGGACCGTACCTAGAACAAGGCAAAGCGTTACAGGCAAGACATGTACTAAAGATAAAAAACAGACATAGTTGGGTAGAAAATCAAAGCAACGCGCTAATGGTGGTGGCATCTCTAATAGCAACCATGGCGTTCTCGGTCGCAACCAATCCCCCCGGAGGCTTTTGGCAAGATACTCAAGATGCTCCACCAGGATCACCACCAGACCCAAACACGGATCATGAAGCAGGTCACTCTATAGAAGATGATTTATATCAATATTGGTTTAATCACTTAGTGATTTGGAACACAATAGCATTGGTTTCGTCGTTAAGTGTAATACTTCTCCTTATTAGTGGTCTTCCCTATGGAAGAGTCTTTGTGGCAATTTTGAGGATAACCATGTGGATAGCGGTTACAGCAACAACCGCGACTTATGGAAAATCGTTGTTTTTAACCATTTATAGTGAATCTCCAACAGCTAATACTACTTTATTTTGGCTAGGCGTCGTGGTGTTGATGCTCCTCGGACATGCCATTCTCTTCGTAGTCAAGTTTATCAATCGACGACCCATTTTGAGGGCAAGGATCGTCAAATTGGTTCCCAAATTTAACTCTGCATCACCCGCTATATCGGTTTGAACTGCTTAGAATCACTTTTATTTCAATCTGCCCGTTTTTATGAAGATGGTACTTCTTCTTAATTTTTCGAACTATGGTCTGTATAACTTGTTTACCTTAAACTAATGAATGTTAGTATTAAAAAAACTACTACCTCAGTTACTTTTTAGTTGCAACAAAGGAATATTTTATATCTCACAAATAATATCTTTGTTGCAACTAAAAAGTGACGGAGGTAGTATAACTATTTTTTATGATCCCATTTACTCCGATTTCAACTTGATTGGTATTCTTCTCAAAGTACACCCAAATATACTTGATTTTTCGTTTTCCAAGTAAATACTGTAGTGCGTAATATGTAATATAAAGTTTATTGGAAATATTGGCTTGGTTTTGTGGTTTGAACTCTCATCTTCTCAATTACACTTAATTGTAGATCTCGATCATCATAAGGACATCGTTGTGCTGTGGAATGAAAGCCACTGCATTATTAGCGAATTTTGCTACACCAAACTAGTGTAGGCTTCAAGTGATGACAAAGTTTCTTTAAGGTTAAGACAGCATACCATATCATCAAGTCCTACACCTCGAATAGAACTCAACAATTTGAATTGCTCAAGTATTGCATAGATCTCTAATTGAGGTTTAGGCTGGGTTGGGTATATTGTGTTTAATCTCATGATTGTGAATCAACCGACTAAAATTAGCGTAATGCATTTATATGTTTTTTCAGTAACAAAGATTAAAATCATGTTTAGCTGGCGATTAGGCCTAAACTAGTTTCCTACAAAACTATGCAAGTAAAACATAGACATTAATATAAGAAAATTTATCAGAAATCACCTTTGTAAAACCCCTTTTTTTTTTTTTTTTTAGCAAGAATACACCTTAGCTTAAATCAAATTAGTTTTGCAAGATCACAGTTTAGACTTGTTTCAGGGCATTGACCCAATTTTCAGGCATTGACTTTGAATGTGTGGGTCACGTGATCTCATAAAACCACTATCCTTTAATTTTTCCCCTTTTCCCTCACCACCACCACTTCATCGCCACCACCACCTCAGCTCACTGCCACCCTCACCAACACCGCCTCACCGCCACCACCAACTCATTGCCACCCTCACCAACACCATCTCACCCAATAAATCCACTTCCATGAAAATTTTGATCAGATTATTCACTCCCATCCACCGAAACCCTACCCCACCTCTTCACCTCCTTCCTCCATTGAAGCCCAATAGAACAAGCACATACAAAAAAAAAAAA
The DNA here is from genome assembly GCA_034703905.1 of Chenopodium berlandieri. Classification (NCBI taxonomy): domain Eukaryota; kingdom Viridiplantae; phylum Streptophyta; class Magnoliopsida; order Caryophyllales; family Amaranthaceae; genus Chenopodium; species Chenopodium berlandieri. The sequence continues at coordinate 46,025,503 of CM068279.1, read as the reverse complement.
AAAGACCTAAATTATAATAATAATTGCACTCATTAAATCTCCCCCAAAATAATTGATGATTTCACCGCAAATTACAAAGGTTGAATTGTGAACTTTAAGTGAAAAAGGAGGGAGAAAGTGAAAAGGGAGGGAAAATTAAAGGTTGTAGTGGATACTTGGCACCGCACAACCACCGACGATGGTGGGCCACCGCATGAATTTGGGCTTCTATGAGTGACATCGGGTTAGAGAGGGCGTTAGAGGCTAGGTGCATGAGTGTCTAGGCTAAATGAGGTTTATTCAGGTGGCGGGTAGGTGGGGTGATTTTGGCGGTGGTGGGGAGGAAGGAGGGGGAAGAACATAGGAGAGAGAAAGTTGATCTATTGAATAATACATAGTTATGTAGGTAATAATAATAATACTTAGTATATAGTAGCAATGTATTTCTTAAATTTGTACTACTTATTATTTTAAATTTACATACATTAGCATGTATTATTTTACCGAAAAAAGATTTACTTCATTTTATACATCATAATTGCAAAATAATTCTACTTTGATTAGTAATGTTTTGCTTTTTTAACCATCTGAGACTAACATAAACACTTTTTATTTGAAGTAGATCCAGTTATTATTTTGTAATAGGGTTGCATACAAGGAGCTTAAATAATAGGTGAATTAAAACATTAAATACACCCATCGACACGTGATTAAAGTTGTTGGAACGAGAGCGACTAATTTAAGAGGGGCATAGCTTCCAGCAACAACCAAAGTTGGAGAATTTTCTTACAACCTCTGTTTCATATTATTTGCAACCTTTGAATATTTTAGATCTCATAAATATTACCTAAAAGCTGGAAATAATATGAAACAGGGTAGTAGATATTTTCTTTGGCTTTTTGTCAAATCATGTCAAACTTTTGTTTAATCATGAATGTATGCTGAGTTGTTAGCCACTTGTGCTAATCATCATGGTATAAGCTAAGCATGCATCAAAAACAGTATTTGTTCAATTGATGATTGGCAATTATATATTGCGACTCCATTGGATGAGACTTAATTATTTCTCGTTTAAACAAACACATACATTTTTCAAAGAAAACACACAGTACACATATTGGGGTTGTTTTGCTGCTCGTCATCGGTGAGTTATTTACTACAAAGTACGGAGAATTATTTTGATGGTTTTGTAATACAATCTGCTTTGAAATTTTTTGCCCTGTTAAGTAATTAACCTCTATTTTATTTAATTATTATTTATAATATTTGATTTTATATTACATAAACTTAATTATTTGATACTCCTGTATTCAAAAAAAAAAAAAAAAATCTAATACTCAATTTTATTTTATGAACTTATTATTTGTGTGGAATATATTGGTGCATAACAATGTTTGAATTAAGGTTATTTAATTTAAAAAGCTAATTAAATTTTCTCTGAAACTGTACGTGAAATCAAGTGATCTGATCTGAAAAATTAAAAGTGAAATGCTAAATACCGCCATAAAAAATGATCAATCCGCCATCATTTCAAGCAAAGAGACATCCTTGCTCTTACTAAATTTTTTTCCCATTTTCTTTTCTAATTAACATTAGTCCATCCACCACAACCAAGTCAACCACCACCAATCACGACACCGGTACGACCCACGCCACCACGTCGACCACCACAATAATAATAATAATAATAATAATAATAATAATAATAATAATAATAATAAAATTTTTAATTGTTTCCTCCAAAAAAAAAAACCCAACTACTTAAGATTACTAATAATATAATGCTAGGGGGGGGGAGGGGGTGGAATGATGAAATTGTTCGTTTTAGTTCCTTTTCTCAAAGATTGTAACCTTGGCGGAAATGGACATTTTTCCTTAATTAATACAATGCCCTATCTTTTCTTTCAAAAAAACTAATAATAACAATATCAATTAATAATAATAATAATAACAAAAAAGAATCAAACTAACTTTTGTTATACCATTGTATTTATTGAGAATGTGTTAGAAAGAAATGAAGGAAGTACTATTTTTCAAACAACTTTTAATCTGACATATACTTCATCGAATATTATAATTAAAAGCTAAAAGAGAAATAATTTTTCATCAAGGTTATACATATATATATATATATATATATATATATATATATATATATATATATATATAGCGTATAGAACTAGTTTTGATTTGAGTTGTTTCTTTTTGATAAACCGCAGAATTGATACCAAAACTTAAATAAACCTGGTCCACAATAATTTTATTGTGAACCCGGTATTATCACGTGACTAGCTTTGTCTCCAACATCTTACTATTGCTTCTTCCTGCCTTCCACTATTCCCACCCAAAACGCATGCTCTTGATTTCTTTTCCCAAAAAAACGCAGCTACACACTTTCTCTCTCTTCCGACCTCCGTTCTTCCATTTTCTCTCTCTACAAAATCAGCACCGATTTTTCTGTAAAATTGCTCGAATTATTCTTCAATGGCAAGAACTAGAGGTGGTGGTACAGTTCAACCGAGAAGAGGCCTTCGTTCTTCAACTACTCGACCACTTTCTGGTATAATTGTTGTTTATCATTTGATTTCTGCAATTTTGAGGTTATTCATTGTTGTTTTTCTTTAATTTAAACTATTTGCATGATTTTTGTTTGAATTTTGTTTCGTATTGAAGATTATTGAAGATCTAGGGTTTTTTGATTTTTTTTCATGATTTGTACTGTATTTCTGCAATTTTGAGGTTATTCATTGTTGTTTTTCTTTGATTTAAACTATTTGCATGATTTTTGTTTGAATTTTGTTTCGTATTGAAGATTATTGAAGATCTAGGGTTTTTCGATTTTTTTTTCATGATTTTCACTGTATTTCTGCAATTTTGAGGTTATTCATTGTTGTTTTTCTTTAATTTAAACTATTTGCATGATTTTTGTTTGAATTTTGATTCGTATTGAAGATTATTGAAGATCTAGGGTTTTTCGATTTTTTTTTATGATTTTTCGAAGGTAATGTTTCAGATATTGTGTTTAGTTTGACATAAAAGAGAGCTGTTGAATAATGTTAATTCAATGTGTGTAGCTCTTTTCTCAACTCAATTTTATGTATAGCAACGATTTGAATAGAGAAGGCGAGATTCATATTGACGTATTCTGGAAGTGATGGTTTGCTTGAGGGTTTGTTTTCAGCTTTCTGTATAGTTATTTAATTGCACAATTTCATACATATACTACAATTTAGTCAATAATGTTGAGCCACCTCGAGTGTGAATGCACCCGAACCTCACAGCTTTCTAAATGTAAAGATATATATACAATGGATGCATACTTTCTAAATGTAAAGATGCATCATCCTTTTCTGACTCAACTAGAGCTGGAGATTAGGGAGGAGTTAAGTTAACTACTAAGTAATCGAAATTCTTAGTTGTGTACTTGCATAAAAGGAATGTAAGTTGTGCACTCTGCTTGCTGCCTATTCTGCAGTCCAATTGGGCTTCTGGCCAAAATTAGTATCCTGGCATATGCTAACAAATTAAATCCATGCATCAAGAAATTTACACCTAAAACATTTTTCTTATATATCTATGAAGTGAACATGAGAGGAACAAATCCTATGAGTATTCGGAATCAGATTCTAGAAACGATTATGGTCTTTTGCTGAAGATCACACAACAAATAATCTCAGCGTTGAACCAGCACAAGGTTGTACACTTGTACTTGTGCCCGTGCCATTTATGGAAGAATAGTACAAATCCCCCTTAGTTTGCACTTTTAAACCTTGAGGTCCTTGCCCATCTTTATTTGATATTCATTTGGTTTTGACAAACGAGATTTGTTGGTGTATTTGACTCATGAAGTATCATGTTGACAAACTATGGGGGAAGGTTGCAACATACAACTTTAATGTGCTATTCCCCCACCCACCCCACCCCACCCCTAGCATAAAGGTATTGAGATGGAGGAACAATATTGGTCTATGGCTGTGTACTTGGATTTGTTCCTGTTTGTGATTCTCCCCAGCAGTTACAACTTGTGATGATCTTTCAGATTAGTCTTGCACGTGTTTGATAAGTGTTTGCTGACTTAGCTCGATAATTGATGAATTTTGTACAAGTTCTGATGATCCTTCAGATTAGTAGTCAACTACAAAAGTTTTTGTTTGTAATAATGATGATTTTCTGAAATTTGGATTTTGCCTTTTTCCAACGATGTTTATATATGCATTGCTAATAATTATTTAGTTAAGTAACTTCAAGCACCACAAAGTATATGTGAGTTTTTGTGTCAATTAATGTTTCGCTTGGTGTAACTTCTTGTTGAGAATTTGGCCAATTAATTGGTGATTGCTCTAGTGTAGTTTGAGGTGCTATGAGAACTCTTTGTAGATTTTGTTTGATCATTTGTGTCATATCTTTTGAGCTATATTACTCTTTGTTCCGAGAGAGCAAGATCCTTTTTTAGGAAAAATCATTGTTAATTTGTGATTATTAGTGATGGAGTCTGTTAATTTGTGAATGGAGTCTGTTAGTTTGGTAGTCTAACCTGCATAAGCTTCTTGACCCATGCTTTTTGGCAATGGTTATGAAAGCCGAGTACCAGGATTACATCTAGCTTCTCCTTAATGGCAATCATCGTAGGTCACTATATGTTAAAATAAAGTAACTATTTTATTAATAATGTTACTATTATAAATATAAAGGACTATGTGTTCATTAATGTTAAAAAATTGACAATACAAGGGTATGAAATAAAGATTACTATTTAGGAATAAAGATCGCTATATAATGAAAAAAGGTTACTATTCTAAAAAATTTAGCTAACAAAATTAAAGATTACTACATTAATCATAAAAGAAACTATATCCTAATAATCAGTATTTAAAAGCCACTTCATTTGTTCTCTTAATCTCGATCTCGAGTTCTTTTCTAATGAAATCCCTCTTAGTTCTTTTTTTATATATTTAAATAAGAGTATAAGCAGCAGAGAAGTAACAATGACCTATGTTAGATATTTAGTACATTTAGTGCATATATCATTTTCAGTGTAAACTCATGTACGTTGTTTGTGAGTAGGTTAGTAGGTTCAGAATTTGTATTTTATTCACTGCTTAATTTGTATATTGTTCGATTACTTTCAGAATTTGTGTACTCAATGATGATCTCTGTCTCTGCTGTGTCTCTGCTATTTGAATTAATATTGCTGGATTTTTGAGTTTGGATACTTTGGTTACTGGCCTGCATTATGTAATTTGCAATGTTTCTGTTTTTTATGGTTTATTTATGTGATTCTCTAGTCTTAAATTTTCTGGTCATTATTGTTTCAGAAAGGTCACTATAATTTACATTTTGATTTCTTTTGTATCATAATGGTGCCAAAGGCTTGAAGAAGAAAACTAAAGCTAACAAGAAAAAGAATATTGCTATTGAATAGGTTCATGAAGGTGCTCTTGAGCATCAAGTTTCTGCAATTATATCACCATCATCTCGTCGTAAGAGAACTCATGATGAAGCTGAAGTTGAACCTGCTGCTCTTGTTCGTCCTAAGAAGCCAAGGACTAGAACGAAGAAACCAATAGTTGAAGCTACTGAATCTGGTGGTGATTTGCCTACGTAAGTAACTTAGCTATGAAAAAGAACAAGTCGACTTTTGGTGTTCAAGCATGCATGATTTCCTACTCTAATGTGAAATTTGGAAAGCCTACCAACAATAGTGCTTTGTTAGATTCTATAATCTGCCCTGTTACCAACAATATTGCTTTGTTAAATTCTATAATCTGCCCTTGTATGCATTGAGCTTACAGTATTTGTGAACTTCTCTCTCTAATACTTCATTATCATCGTACATATTATGTGAAAAATTAGCTTCTCTTTTTTTTGGAAATTTTTTTGTCAGATTGCATTGATTTTTTGATTTGTTAACTTGATGTTGATTTAATGTTGATAGCATTATTATTTCTATTTTGCAGAATGCGGCCATTTAAAACTAAATGTAGGCCTTTGCATTTGGTTGACATGATGTCTAACTTTACTCTTGATCAAAAAAATTCTGTAAATGAAATTGGTTTTGGAGGGTTGTTATCATTGAAGTTGAAAAGGAATCCTACTAGTATGTACAGGTGGCTAATTGATTCTTTTGACTTTGGTAGCTGCATGTTTTCAATTGGTAATAATAAGGAGTTTGTGGTGAATGAGTATGATGTGTATGACGTGTTTTGCCTTCCTTTGAACCCCAAAAATGTTGAGGAGATACCTAGATCTGCTAATAAAAATAATCCAGACTTTGTTTTCAAACATAATTGGAGATTGCATTTTGGGTTAACAGATGAAAATGATCAAATTCCACTTAATTTGTTAGAAGCTAGGATACCTACTTTAGGCCAAGGTGGAGATGAGTTTAAGCAACTCTTTGTTATGCATGCTATATCCACGTTTTTAGCTCCTACTTCTAACAGAACTGTCGATCTTAGGATTGTCAAGGCACTTGATGATGTTGAACAAATTAAGAATTTGAATTGGTGTAAATATGTTCTTGAAAAACTATGTGAAGGTGTTAAAAGTTACAAAAAAGGAGAAATTCAGAACTGTTGTGGTTGTGTTTTGATGTTGGAGATTATTTACTTTCATAGGTTGAAATTTAGGAATGTTGAATTAAGTACTTCTTTACCCTTAATTCAACATTGGAATGATGAGTTGATTAGGGATAGAATTAAGAAGGAAAAATTGTCTAAAAGTTTTGGGTGTGGGATTTTACTGTCTGATGTGTATCCTGTTAGTGGTAAAATGAAGTTTCTGGATGGACATGTTGTGGGTATTGCAGGGGGAAGTATGGGGAATGCTGGGGGGAGTGATAATGTTGTGAGGAATGTCGGGAGGAGTGGTGATGTGCCTGATTCCCAGGGTACAATACAGTTCATTCTCCCAGCAGGTTTGATGTCAGATCAAGAGATCCATTCGGCTGCTATTGATGTAAGGAGTAGCTGACTTTTATTCTATATTATTATTTTTATTATTTGATATGATTTAAATGTTTATACATGTTTCTTTTAATGTTTTTGCAGCCCGTTCATGAGCAATTTTTGTTCATGAAAAGAGATATGCATGTGATCTCTTCTTTTTACAATGATAAGATAAACGAGATTCTTCTTTCACGTGGTGAGGCCAACAACTCTTCTGGCTCTTCTGGTATTAATTTGTCCCAGGATGATTTGTTTTTTATGGATCCTCGAGTTCAATCTGTGATTGACGAGATCTCTGAACTTGCTATTTGGGTGACAAAATTACCTGAGGTGTTGGGTCAAATTTCTACATTTGACCACAACAAAACAAATGGAGGGAGGGAGGCAATTAGAGGCACTATCCCTGTGATTGGCTTTGAAAATATTCTTGCAAATGGAGGGTCCAGGTGTTCGTTTTCTTTGGATTGGAAATCTGATGAAAATCTTATATTCATTTCACACTTTTTGAAGTCAAATAACAAGGAAATGAAACTATTGGATCCATTAGTCCTAGAGATTGTTGACTATTGCATTATCAATTATTCTTTTTTGGCTCCTAAGTAAGTAATCTTTTGTTTGATTACATTGATTTTCTCTTATTAATTTATTTATGAAACACCTTTTTAATTCTTATACTCTTTGACTCAGTGAACTGTTGGTATTTTTTCACCAAAAGCATTTGATTCAAAGGCAAGAATTCTACACATTAGGAGAGCCTTCTGAAATCATGAGCAATAGTATTTTGGATTGCTGGGCGTTGCTTCTAAATGAAAATCAGAAATATTTGAAGGATGGACCTCGGAAATTGTACTTTGGTTCTTCAATTAGTGTGAGTTGTTTAATTATTTCAATGTTTATACATATTTTTACTTTTTACTGTTTTTTTTATTTGTTAAAATATTATGTAGGTTACAATAGTAGAAGCTGCTGGCAGTGATGACAATTCACAAATAATGGACAATGTTTATCAAGGTTTGGAGGAGTGGATGAAAATAGCTTGCAACGATTTTGATTTGTCAGAAGTTGAGCTGGTAATACTTTCTGTTTTTTTATGCTTTAAAACATATAGTTCCCTTTTTTTATGTTATAGATACCTTTTTTTAAATGAGAGTGACTATTGAAAATTGCATAAGTATATTTTTAAAAGAGGTCATTATAATATCAAAAATGGAATCTATATGTGTTTTTTTTATTCTGACTAATGGTGCTATTATTATTGCAGATATTTTTACCTTGTCTTTGGGGCAATCACTATTGCTTATTTGTGGTGAATTTGACTAAAGAAAAAATTCAGTTTATTGATAATCTGAATTATGATGAGGATAATCGTATCTTTTTGAAAAAGTTGTCTAGTCTCCTGGTATTACTTTCTCACTTTTCCATATCTTGACAATTAAGTTTATTGTTTATTGTTTGTATTGACTTGTTTATAGTGAGCCACATATTCTCACTCTTTTCTTGTCTAGTGTTTTGGAGTTTATTCCTGGCATTTTTGTTGTTATTTGTTGCTGATCTTGTAGAATTTTACGGTTGTTATGATCCTTCCTGTTGTGATAGCAGGAGTATGGTTATCATCTGATCTGATTTTTAGAGATCGATGAGAATGAATGATTGATTATATGATGATTTATAGCGGTTGATATGAGCGTTTTGGATGGTTTAGTGAGCATTGTTTACATTGATATACGGGTTACTATATTAATATACGGGTTACTATATTAATATACGGTTTACTATATTAATATACGGGTTACTATGTTATAACAACTCTTAATAGATCGTTTAATGCGACTGTGATCTGACTATATGCTTTTTTGCTAGTGTGATATGATCAGTACCTACTTTGATCAAAGGCTTACTCAATCTGGAGATATGGTTGAATACGCTTTGGAGTTTCCCACTTTGAATTGGAGATCTAGCAAAGATAATTCAGATTCTGGTGTTTATGTTATGATGACTATGCTTTTATTCAATGGAGCTGATGAGTTTAAATGTGAAGTTGTAAAAACAGTTATGTTTCTTTCCCTTTTAAATTATTTGTTTAATTTCTTTTTATTAATATCACAATATCTTATTTTGATTACTTACTTTTCTAGGCTTCAAATAGGAAGATTCTCCGGATTCAAATTGCTGCATCTTTGGTGTTATCTGATATGAATGAAGCTAGATCAATTATAATTGATAAGGTGGCTGAGTTCAAACCTGACAGGTAGCGTCTTTCAAAAGAGGTTGAAGAAAGAAGAAAGAAAGTGATTGAAGAGAGGAAGAATAAGAAGAAGCTAACTGAAGACAAGAAGAAACTAAAGGGGAAGGCTTAAGATGTCAGAACATGATTTTTTGACTTAGTTATTTTTCTGATGCTAAGCAAAGTACTAAGCAAAGTACTGTGAACATTGAAGACTGGTATTAGTATTAATTCAACTTTTGTGTATGATATAGAAGAAGATTGGAAAAATATTCTTTTGTGTAAACAAGCATTTGCCAACATTTTATGAAAATGGTATATTGTTTGTTTAAAGAAAAAGTCTTTATATTAATATACGGGTTACTATATTAATATACGGGTTACTATGTTAATGTGAAATGATATTCTAAACTTATCTTTATAAAGGTCTTTATGTTAATATTAAAGGTAACTATGTCAATATTAGAGGTTTACATTGAAATGAAATGCCACTATATTATCATAGGTCACTATATGTTAAAATAAAGTCATTTTATTATTTATAAGGTCTTTGTTTGGTTAAAAAAGGTCACTTCGCTTTCAATATTGTATAGTGTGAAAATAAAAAACTATGTTAAATTAATGGCAATTATCGTAGGTCACTATATGTTAAAATAAAGTCACTATTTTATTAATAATGTTACTATTATAAATATAAAGGTAACTATGTCAAAATTATGGACTATATGTTCATTAATGTTAAAAAATTGACAATACAAGGGTATGAAATAAAGATTACTATTTAGGAAAAAAGATAAAGGTTACTATATTAATCATAAAAGACACTATATCATAATAATCAGTATTTAAAAGATATAAAGTTTCCAAAAATGAAATTACAAATAAAACGTAACCATATAACAATAGAGGTTCCTATGAAAAAATTTAGTGCTCTTAAGACAACATTTGATGTCTTCAGACTATCAGAGCATATACTTATTATTAATATTTGGTGTTTTGGCACCAAATTCTCTATTCTTCCTCCTCTTCCCCTTATTCATGTAGTCATAGCTTCCTGGAATCCTTTTATTTGATTGTTTTCCTTTAGTTTTTGCACGAGATGGATCCAATACTTGAACAACACTAGATGAAGTAGCTTCTGAATTCTCTTCTACACCTGTTGTGTTCTCATAATGGTTGTTAGTTGATTTCACAGCAGAAATAATCTCATCTATTGCACTTGAATCTTTTGTAAAGCTTTCTTCTAAGACTTTTCTTGCTTGTTCAAACGTGTGGCTCTTAAGGATTAGACTATAATACTTCCTCACCATGTGTAGCCGCAAGGGTGTGAAGTTGTTTAATGTCTCCTTCTTCTTTTGCTCTGCCTCCTTTCTTGTCCAAACTTCAACCTTAGCCATTTTAGTCCACCTGAAAGATATGTATTGCTCTGGGATTTTTTCAACAGAATGCATGTGCAAGATTCTAAGGCTATGGAAGCATAACCAACCCGACTCTTCAAAATTCTTGCATGGACATTGAATTGTTTGGTTTGTTGGATCATAAGTTACTGCTTGAGTTGTGCCATCTCTGCCTTCAAGGTACACTTGGTAAACCATTTTGCCTCCATTAATAAATAGCAGTTTGGTTTGAGATCCAATGGCTAGGTTGAATTCTTCTTCAAAGTCCCTGAATAATGTATGTGTATAAACCTCAGCAGCATGTTTAAGTAAGGCAGACATCGGATAACTTGAAGTAGGAATTGATTTTGTGCTATTGAACTCATAAAAATCCTCATTCCTTCTCCAAGTCTTCACTGTCTTTTGAAATATGTCGTAGAATTCTGTCAAACTTGTCTTCTTGTTTGCTTTAAATCCCACTGCATGATTTGTGCTCTCACTTCTTTGTGACGACAAGATTCCCGCAGAAAAAAAGTCCTTACTTAGAGCTGTTGACCACTTATGCTTTAGTGAGTATAACCTCTTGAACCAACTGTTGTTTTTCAGCTTGTACTTTGTCATCATTGAATCCTAACATACTTCAAACTGAGCTTCGTTTATACAACCACTCAAGCATTTTGTGAAAGCAGCTTTGAATGTGTCATCACTCTTCAAAATTCCAAATCTAGTTACAGCATTTTGAATCAAATGCCATAGACATAGTCTATGTCTAGTGTTTGGAAATACCTGTACATTTTGATACAGTTACTATGGTTTCACAAATGGTTACTACATTTAAAATAGAGGTAACTAAATATAATTCCAGTACAAACATATTTAGATGTAGTAGTAACTAATTACCTTGGGTATTGCTGCTGCCATGGCTGCATCTTGGTCTGTAAATAGTGAGACAGGACATTTACCACCCATTGCCTTTTTGAAGGTTTCAAATAGCCACACAAATGACTCTATAGTCTCATCACCAATAAAAGAACAAGCAAACATAGTGTTCTTCCAATGGTTGTTTATTCCTACAAAGGGTGCGCAAATGAGGTTGTAACGATTCGTCCTATATGTGGTGTCAAAAACAGTGACATCCCCATATATTTTGTAATCTTCAAGCATCATAGAATCCCTCCAAAACAAGTTACAAACCCTTCCATCTGCATCCAACCTTACTCTGAAAAAGAAGTTAGGGTCTTCAGAATAAGCTTCCTGTAATTTGTCACAAACTACTTGAGAATCTCCTGCTTCAATGGCCTTTATTTTCAGCTTATAACAATAATTCATGTGGTCTTTCACTGTATGACCAATAGCATCTTCTCCTCCAGCTTCATTTGACATGTAATTAAAGGATTCCATAGGTCTTAGTCCAGATTCTTGCATGGCCTCAATCACTTGCCCTTTAATTTCAGTCAAGCTTGCATATCACGTCAAGACTTCCAAACTCTTTTGTTCCTACTCCGGAACATGTAGCTTTGTACCTGAATCTTGTGTTCAACCAAGACTTTACACACATCATTAGTCAGAGTTTGTTTTGTGTATGTCAATCATCAAAATACTAAGGTAGTCAACTCTTATTTAAATTTAAAAATACGTATAAAAATACGGGGTATTACAGTAAGTGAGTAGGATTTGGAGGAATTGATTTTGGGAATTAAGAGCATGCTAGTTTAGATGTGTTGTTGTGATGAATTGTTGACATGAATGCATGAATTTTGCAAAGCTTGGTGTTGAATTGTTGTGACTTGAAATAGTGAAGTCCATCTTGGTTGTTTATGTGATTTACTTGAATTTGATCTAGGTGGTGGATTTAGAGCCCCAATGTGATTGGTGTAATGTTTGTTGGTATTGTTTGAGCTTTGAATCGTTGTCTAATTGGACCTAGAGCTTTTGTGTGTTTGGTGTGTTTAATAGCTTTGCAAGCACTACTATATTTTTGATCTATTGCAACCCCCAAATCCGTTGGATTAGGCGTCAAAAACCGTGGCATTAGGCCTAATGCAACGGCCATGTACCGTGGCATCTGTTGGCGTTGCAATAGGTCTAATGCAACGACATATGACACCTAATGCCACGACATCAATGATTCGTGGCGTTAGATCAATACCTGATGCAACGACAACATTATTGCCGTGGCATTAGCTATAATACCTAATTTCACGGTGCATATACCCTAACCATGGTTCACTATACCTAATGCCAATAATAATAATAATAATATACCTCCGTTTTTTTTTATCTGCGACTTTGGAATATTTTATGTCTCACAAATATTCCTCAAAGTTGCAGATAAAAAAAAACGGAGGTAGTAGTAGTAATAATAATAATAATAATAATAATAATAATAATAATAATAATAATAATAATAATAATAATAATAATAATAATAATAATAATAATAATAATAATAATAATACAATTAAAATCAGAATTTAAAAAAAAAAAAAAGATTAGAATTTTATTAATGTGAATTCAAAGTTTGTACATTGTTATCTATAAGAAAAATTACAAAGTAAATTATCACTAGTTAAACTAAAAAAAAAACAATTAAAAGTTAAAACTAAATCATTTTGTCTGCCAAACAATATTTTCGGCAATTCTTTGGACCGCATTTTCATTTCTTTCTCCTGCTTCTCCATTTCTCGTAAAGTAATTCATGAAGCATCTTCTTCAACTTCAGTATTATCCACCTCCTGCAATTGGTACACAAAGGGTAAGGCATAAGCTTTTATAGGAAACATACTGTTTTGTTGCTGCTACTCCATTGCATGAGAGCTGTACTATGACGACTTATATTAATCCATCCTATCTTAAAGAGTTTTGATGTATCATGATAGTGAATGATGTTTTTTTTTGTTGCAAACAAATTCATAAAACAGAGTTCATACACAAGATAGCTATAAAACAGAGTTCATACACAAGACAACCAGCCTCACTGTTACTGGTGCCAGAAGTAGAGTTCGAATCTTTCTCTGCTTTCTCACTGTTAGTGTCATTCTTAATAAACTCTCTACTTTGGGCCTTGGTTTTGGGATTCTATTCACCCTAGTAACCTAATCCAAATTTGCCCATCAGGTTAAGATACTCACACATATTGTCACATTAATGAAAGATCAGAAGTACCTCAGCCTGAAGATCAGTTAGCTTGTCATGCACTTCCTCGGAAGTAAATACGGGCTCACTTTTAGCAGAATTCCCGTTGAAATACTATAAAGTGTCTATAAAGTGTTGTAAATGCATAAACTCTTAACTAAGACATCAACATATGGAAGATGACACTTTAAAAACATAACACCTAGTACCATTGAAAATATCTAAACAAACAAATTATACCTTTAAGTATCTTAACAGTCACTTAATAACAAACAAGACTATTATATTCAGAATATTATCAGTTCATTTCATTTTTAGATGTATGCATCTATAACCTAAATTCAGAAAGAACAATCATATTAATATACCTTAAAAAGTTTCTTCTCAAGCTCCAAGGAAGAGTTCCAAGGTTGCATATGGAATGACTTTCTCATTCTAACAGATTCAGGGGGGAACTTAGGCAGAAGACTTGTTTACAACAAAGCATTGGTAGTCTGTAATGGAAAGAAAATAGTAGTTTTTTATAAACTCTCAATCATCTAAAAAATTGATTCACACTTGAGCTAATAACAGAGAATAAGAGTACTTACTAGATGCATGATCGAAATAATTGGGATTACATAGACAGAGAATAAAACTAAATCAGAATTTTGAAGGGAAGAAACAAGATATAATACCTACAAGGCCATTCGATATCTCTGCCATCTTTCAGTTTTTGGTTTTAGGATATTAAGTCATCTGATATATGTTGATATATGTTGAACAATAAACTTAAAATTAGTTAGATTAATCGAGTCAGCTTTGAAAACTAATAAAAATCTAGAAACTTTTGGTTTTCATGATCTCTTTTAATCTTATTCAGTTTCAAAGAAACTGATATTTCACAATGAAATGAACATGCTCTAAGTTATCGGTTATAATTTTTTATAACAAATGAAATTGAAGTTCATGTTGGGACGCCACAAAATGGTAATTGTGAACTTTGAAGCTCTATACAAGGCAGAGTAAGCAAATAGTTGCATTTTTTAGGGAAAAGAATTAACAAACCTTTGCAAAGAGAACAACCATTATTTCCAGTCTTCCCACCATTAGCAAAATGAGCACCACACGTTAGTGTATTTGGTCCAGCTTGGAGCTCCCTTAGCTCAAGCTCTTCATCATCTGCCTTGGAAATGAACAGAGATTTTCGTCATTGCTAGCTAAATCCAAAGCAATTTTGAAACCAACTTTGCGTGCCTTCTGAGTTTCTTTCTGACTAGAATCAACCTGATACATGCCTGGATAAGTTACTAAAGTCCTTCCTTGCAATACTAGTACTAGATCGTTCCATGCAAAATTGAATAGGTTTACCTATCTACGTTGATACATGCCAGGATAATAGGATTGCTACATTGTACACAAGTCTAATCAGTGCTACTTGGCAAGTTGGCATCTATATTGTCCTTCAGAGTTGGATGCAGGATGCAGATTTTGTATGATATTATAATAGGATTGCTACATTGACTATAATTCTGGTACTGAAGATCCACAATAATATACGCATCAAGCCCCAACAATATTTATTCGACTTAATATTTTTAATCTTTAATTAATCAAGAAGTTAGGACAAATCACAACAGAACTCAAAAAACAAGATTCAGAAAAATAATTCACAAATACAGAGAACTAAGTAAAATCAATATATGAATAAAACTACAGAACAAAAAATGGAGTAAAATGGCTTAAATTTTTAACAAGAATTCACAGAGTAAGAATAGAACTTAACCACCGAACATGCCTCTACGAAATTTGCTTCGTTTCATATTTAGACAACCAATGGAATATCATTTACATTGGAACAACAACAACTTGAAGATGTGTATCCAATTCAAAATAGAGGTGTATCCAATTATAAATAAAATGCAAAATGTGAATCTAAGCAGGGGTCAATAAACAGAGATTTCTTAAATTGTTTTTTTTTTTTTTTTTCAAATGTTGGATAGAGTTAGCCTCATGTATAGTATAATACCATGGTTACTATTAAAACTTTTCAAATGTTGGATAGAGTTAGCCTCATGTATAGTATAATACCATGGTTACTATTAAACCTTGAAATCGATTCAAGTAATGATGGTTACCAAAGAGCAATTAAGGTTACAAAGGTCTAATTAATAGTATTTTTAGATTGCCAGATCCCAGTCCCAATCAAAGCAACCAAAGAGATAATAGACGTTGAAAATAGAGCAAGTAATCACCTCTATTTCTCAAACACGTGCCTCCTGTAGAAGTTGTTGATGAGCTTTCTGCTGTTGAGTTTGAATTTCTAAAGCCAAACGCACACGCCTTGCTCACACCCGATCTTGAACTCTCACTAAAGCTTGCATACAATGAAGAGTTATAGCAGCTTGCTTTCTCACATGCCCTCTAACAAGTGCTTGCAGTCTTACCAATCCTTTCAATGCTCTTAGAGCTCTCTTAGCCTGATATAGAACACAAGAATCACAATTAACCATGAATGCTTAGTTGAGGCAGTTAAACACTATCACAGTGGGAAGCTAAATTCGGTAGGCACTGCTTCTTTTTACTAAAGATTCTCTTTTACAATGATAATCCTTTTCATTATTGAATACCATCTGCAATTTGAAGATTCTTTTTAAGTTAATCCTCAGAAGGGTAATTTCCATCCTCCTACAATGAATACTCATTGTACATTCATGGTCCTAGAACAATATGTCATGATTAACATCTAGAATTCAATGAACAAAGCTGCCAGAACCAGCAACTGACAAAAACCAAAACAAACACACCATATCTATACATCATCTTCCTAAACCACTCTTGATTTTTCCTAGTTTTTACATGCTAGATATCATACAATATGTACACACTATTGTTTAACTCTCCATAAAAATTTACTAGCACTAATGTTCAACTCTCCATGAATATGACATTTAAAGTAAACATACTTTGTGAATGTAGTCTATGTTTACTTATTCTTAATAATTGCTATACATAAAACACCACCAGCAATGCGATTTTCTGTATGCATATTGACTTCAATTCATTATTCACATTATCGAAAATGAAAAAAAACGAAAGAAATCACACATTCATGGGCAATACCCTCCCCACTAAAAATAATCGACCGAAGAAATTACACCACCACTCAAAAACAGACTTCCTACATTCAAGATACTCAATAGCATTTCGAGTTACAGATAAACAACGAATAAAGGAAAGTTGATTTGTCTTTGATATACGTGATTACGAGGCAACAACCTTACATTCATGATACTCCACAACATTGCTAGAATCAAATATACAACCAAGGCAGAAAAGGCGAATCGCCATTGAAAAAACAGATTGCTTTAGGAAACAAATTCATACACAATATACTATATATATATATGTATATATATATATACTGCAGTCAACTTATTTACAAAAGTACCACAAAGTTCTTACCCAAGCAACAACAAAACTCAAACCCCATTCACAAAAATAAAATAATTTAATTTTTTATTTTCAAAAATAAAGGGTTGTAGTATTAGTATACTTCATACAGTACTATCAATTCATAAATACTACGATAAATTTAGTGTATGAGAAAACTAGTCTGGAAAGACTTTGCAATTGTATGAAATGCATATATGACATTACTGAATAAGGAAAAATGTTGCATTCACTCTAATTGTAGATATAGAGGTTTTGGGGGTTATGGCTCAGCACAAATGACTTTAACTTGTTTAAAAACCTTGAAAAAAGATGTCAGCAAGTACAATGAATTACAACATTATAGCATACAAACATTGGAATCTCACCTTCCAACATAAAAACAGCATCATATTGTCCACGATTGGCAGCAATTATGCGTTGTTTCAATCTTCACAGAGTTGGAAGAACTTCAAATGCAGGAGGCTCTGAAAATATTATAATCAAAGATCCATAATCCAAGTGATAGGTCCTATTTTGAACATGTTTTAGGTGGGTATCTAGGCTCATTTGATTACAAAATTAGAGATCTTTGGTGCATATTTGCTTAAGTTGTGCTCTACTACTCTTTGTTTGTGTGTTTTGATGAATTTCAGGTGATTTATATGCAAATGGAGTATGGTTGGCTAATCTTGAGTATAATAATCATGGAGTATGAAAACATATTGCTTAAGAATATCAAAACATGTGTTCGAGACGAACTTGAGTGAAAATGAAGCAAAACGTTGATGAAATACTTGACAAATATGACACCTGTTCACTCTTATGCTCATAAATTTTGGTATACAAATGATAATGGAGTGTTTCAAATTGCATTGGAAAGGAGACTTGAAGACATTTCCAACGATATATTACACGCCTCAAACAGAGCTCTGGATATGAAGTTATGACTGATTTAAGATGAGTGATACGCGCAGCAAAGGAGGCACGTCCGTGCCCCTTTGAGGCACGTCCGTGCCTCAACGCGAAAGAATTAACCCAAAGTTTCTGCCATAGAGGCACGTCCGTGCCTCATAGGGGCACGCCCGTGCCTCAACGAAGGGCTTATTATTGATTTGAGAAGCACGCCCACGCCTTATTTAGTACTTTTAGTCAATTTAGGATTTCTTTTATTTCCTATTTACCTTATAACTCTAGATTTATTATAAATACTCCTTAATTATATTATTTTAGGGAGGAGACTGGAAGACCTAGTTCTCTCCATTATTTTTGCTTTGCTTTTTGATTTCTACTTTTTCATTCTCCATTTAATTCAAGATTCGGTATTTTCTTTTCATCTTTTGTTTCTTAATTATGTTTTCCTTGATTATTTTTGTTATTGCTTATTTCAATATGTGTGAGTAGTTTTCTTATTCCAAGATCTAGGGTAGCCTAATTATGATTGATGCATGAATTAATTCTTTAAATTCTCTAATAACTTTTGCAATTGCTTATGCTAAATTGATTGTGATTATGCCAATACTAGATTAGAGATAATTAGTATTGTTATTATTCCATTGTTTCTATCACGACGAGAGTTGGGTTTAAACGGAATTGGGTAGATCAATTTAGGGTTTGAGATTCAACATGTGAATAGTTGGGTTGATAATTGGGAAGTTAGAGTAATGTGTTTAATGTCTCTAATTTGCATGATACCATGAGAATAGGCTTGATTGTATGTTAGGGAAGCCATTGATACTCGAGAGAGGTCCTTGGTATTGATTAGGGTTTACTTTTCCCCATTCGATTGGAATCGTATGTTAGGGGTAGAAATATAATTGCATCAATCGTAATTGTGGTGGTACTTGATCTTGGATGTTTTAGTTATTTGATTTATCATATTCGTTTGATTATTTCTAGTTTTCCATATTTTAGTTTATAGTTTATTCCACTATTGTTGATTCTTGCTTAGTAATAACTTGAGTCTAGATAATTTTAGGTGAACCATAGTCTTTGTGGGATCGACCCTGACTTGCCTTACTACATATTTAGGAGGATTAGTTAGGTTATTTTTGCTAGGTGTGCGACCGCCTACCACCAAGAGATCTATTGAGCTAATTTGACATTAAAAAATTTCACACCCAATATATGCTACATGCAAAAACAGAATATTGATAAATCCCTAACAAAGCATATACACATAATTTTTAACACAGAATTTTAGAAACAGTCACATTAATGTAAAATAACCCGATTAAAATTTATCAGATTTTAGTGAATTATAATCATATTTTACAAGTGAATGAACACAAATCAGATTCTACAAGTAAATGGACACAAATCAAATACTACAACCAAAGCAAACAAGAAAAATCAAATTAATATAAATCGAAAAAACCCTAATTCGTCAACGAAGGTGGGTTTCGGAGTGGTTCCGTGGTGGAACCCTAACCCTAACACCACCGTGCAACAACAAAAATTTTAAGTAAGCAATCTAAAAAACAAAACTATGTCGTATACCTTAAACAACAATTCGAGCAATCAACCACAAGGCAGGAACATGCAAGATGAAAATGGGATTTGTCGGAACCGCCTGAAACTCGCAACCACCGCCTAAAATTCTAGCAATCAACCACCGCTTGAGTGCCGCCTTCAATTCGTCTACTTGCTCAGATTTCTTTGTTTAATTTACCTCTCAGAAATTTTTCTATAATTTTCCTATAGTAATTTAGGGCTTCAAAAATGGAGAATTGGGGAAAATGGGTGTAGTGCCAAGATGTGAGAAAAAGGGTTTAGTTTAGAGAAGCGAGTGAAGCAGCTTTGGGGTTTTAAATTTTTGGGGTAAAAGCAGAGGGAAGTCATGAAAATTACGGCGCCATCTAATTTTTCATTACATACCGTTGCATTAGCTTTGTTGATTGTTGAAATAGGCACTAGTAGAAAAAATGAATTCCGCAGCGCACTTTTCCCACCGGTTCTTGAAAACCGGTGGGAAAAGATATGGGTGGGATTGGGGAAAATACTTTTCCCACCGTTTCCTGTTGAACCGTTGCCAAATCATATATTTAAACCGTTGGCAATTACTGAATTAAAAAAAAAAAAAGCGGTGGTAGGGATTTCGCACCGGTTTCAGACCAAACCGGTGGGGAATGCTTTTTCGAACCGGTTCAAACGGGTGGCAAATTTAAAAAAAAAACCCGGTATTTTCCTTCTTCTTTCTTTCTTTCGTGTTTTCCCTGTTCCATTCTATTCTAATTTTCCCTCTCCTTTTCCCTGTTCTATTCTTTCTTTCTTTCGTCTTTGCCCTAGCTTTCTCACTCCATTGAAGCAGCACCTTTTCCTTCTCACTCCATTGAAGCATGCAACACCTTCGCCTTCGCACTCCATTGAAGCAGCATCTCCGCCTCCATTGAAGCCGAATCTGAGCTTCCTCGCCTCCATTGAAGCCGAATTTGAGTTTTCTCACCTCCATTGAAGCAGCGTCGAGGTAATGTTTGTTCTTAATCCATCTGAATCCTTCGGATTCTAGGGTTATTCGTTGATTTATTTTCAATTTCATATTTGAATTCTTTTGTTTATTCAATTGACGTTTGATTTTCGGTTTTTTTTATTTTATTTTATTATTATTATTATTATTATTATTATTATTATTATTATTATTATTATTATTATTATTATTATTATTATTATTATTATTATTATTATTATTATTATTATTATTATTATTATTATTATTATTATTATTATTATTATTATTATTATTATATGTGATGGTGGTTGTTGATGGTGGCTGCTGTTGGTGGCTGTTGATGGTGGTAGGGATTGAATTGAAGCAGGGGTGTAGAGGGTGTGTGGCTGTGTGGGCCTGTTTTTTGTTGTGGTCTGGGTTTGCATGGCTGTGTGGGTCTGGGATTGAATTCAAGCAATTACTACATTATGAATGACAAACATGTAACAAGGATATGGACCTCCTCTTTGACTGATTTTATCTTCACTTTCTGGTGGAACTTAGGGAAAATATGTATGCAACTTTTATTTGTTCTTGTGTTAAATTTTCCTTGATGAGTTGATTTTATCATCATGTATGTTTATTGTTTTGTGCTGGTTGTACTCGTTGTGACTCTCTGTTATAGCCTTACAGGGGTACTTCTTTGTGCTTAGTTGTACTGTTACAGGAATGATATTCTGTTTATTTTTTTGTTAGAATATCAAGACTGTCTGCTTCTTTTATCAGAAGCCTTGAGTAACCTAAGCTAGCTCAATTTGTAGCAAAAAAACAGTCATGATTCTATTCATTAGTACACAGTCATGATTCTATTCATTAGTACACAGTCATGATTCTATTCATTAGTACAAAAATAAAACACCAACCAATTCTAACTGCAATCAAACTCAAATTTCTGTAGTTTATAGTAAGATTTATATTTGTATATGCTTTATATTTATTCGGGCCATTTTGAATGAAATTGCGTCCAAAAACCAATCAAATGCTCTTTAAATGTGATTTCAAGCCTTAGCTGCCTCTAACTAGGTAAGAATGACATGTTAAGAGGAAGAATGAGTTAATTTGATTAAAAATATAGAAAATAGAAATACAAGTAGTGATATAGGCCTTATTCGGGCCATTTTGAATGAAATTGCGTCCAAAAACCACTCAAATGCTCTTTTAATGTGATTTCAAGCCTTAGCTGCCTCTAATTAGGTAAGAATGACATGTTAAGAGTAAGAATGAGGTAATTTGATTAAAAATATTGAAAATAGGCATACAAGTAGTGATATAGGCCTTATTCGGGCCATTTTGAATGAAATTGCGTCCAAAAACCATTCAGACGCTCTTTTAATGTGATTTCAAGCCTTAGCTGCCTCTAACTAGGTAATAATGACATGTTAACAGGAAGAATGAGGTAATTTGATTAAAAATATAGAAAATAGGCATACAAGTGGTGATATAGGCCTTATTTCGGCCATTTTGAATGAAATTGCGTCCAAAAACCATTCAGATGCTCTTTTAATGTGATTTCAAGCCTTATCTGCCTCTAACTTGGTAATAATGACATGTTAAGAGGAAGAATGAGGTAATTTTATTAAAAATATAGAAAATAGGCATACAAGTAGTGATATAGGTCTTATTTCGGCCATTTTGAATGAAATTGCGTCCAAAAACCATTCAAATGCTCTTTTAATGTGATTTCAAGCCTTAGCTGCCTCTAACTAGGTAAGAATGACATGTTAAGAGGAAAAATGAGCTAATTTGATTAAAAATATAGAAAATAGGCATACAAGTAGTGATCATATAGGCATATGTATTAAATTTTTGCCTAACTTAAATTGTAAATGTATTTTTACATACATAACTTAAGTAATTAATTCTAGCTAACATCATTTTTGTTTAACCAAGTTTTGCAAGGTACAGAAAGGAGGTGCATTGACAAGAAAAGAGCTGAATGAAGTTCGAGACATGTTAGCGTCTTTCATCACTTATAATTTAATTTGAACTTGTTAACTTATACATTAATTATTAGTATAGTTTGTAAATATAACACCTTTTAATGAATGAGTTGTAAAAGCTATATGACATTTCATTGTATCGCATTTACGGTTCTTAATTAATATTTATTTATTGTTGTTATTATTCCAATTCAATGTAAAATTATTATATTATTAGTATTTTTAATAATAATAATATAATAATAATAATAATAATAATACGGGTAATTATTATTATTATTATTATTATTATTATTATTACTGTTATTATAATATATATTAATGGCAGAATTAATACAGGATGTGCAGGTATTTAATTATTTTTAATTATTAAATTTTTTTTTTAAAAAAAAAAACAGGTTTTTCCCACCGGTTTACACATTGAACCGGTGGCCAAAACAATTTTCAAAACAGGCGGGCTAACCTTTCCCACCGGTTCAATGTGTAAACTGCTGCGAAAAGTCACGGTTTTGCCACCGGTTCACCCCAAACCCGGTGGGAAAAGTGCTCAACTATAACATAAATCAGAAGCTTTTGCCACCGGTTCACTCCAAAACCGGTGGGAAAAATTGTTTTTGCCACCGGTTTTGAACCGGTGGGAAATATTTTGGGATTTCGCACCCCCCAAAATAAAACCGGTGGGGAATGTATGGTTTGAACCGGTGGGGATTGGGGTTTTTCGCCTAGTGAGGTAGGCTAACGCAACGGTTCTTAAGAGCCGTTGTATTAGCTCTTCCTCTTAGAATATTAGAGCTGAATCCGTTGCATTAGCCTATGCAATTGCAACGATAATAAAACGATCGTTGCAATATCCTTATTTTAGCCGTGACATTAGGTAAAAAATGTAGTAGTGACAAGAACCAATCATGTCTAGGAGGAACCAATCAAGAAACACCTCCTCCGCTAGGCTTAGGAACCCTCCACCTCCACCAACCGTCGAACCACTGCAAGTGGATACCTTAGGTATTGTCTTTAATAATTCGGATTTCATGAACAACTACCTAAGAATAAGTAGGAGATGAATTCGGCCAACAAAATTTTACAACCATGAGGTAGTCGAAGCCTTAGGTGTAGAGAATGATGTTAGACAACTTTTTTTTTCAAACCAGTGTTCCAGATTGGTTAGAAATGCATGCGGGCTAACACCTACAAATGGCTTACCTTTGAATTCTTCTCCTCACTATATGTCCACCGAGATAACCGCAACAACCCCCATTATATGACCTTCTAATTGATGAACACCCATCACAAGATGACCATAGGACAAGTAAACCAAGCATTTGGGTGGTCAACGGATGGCCAATTCGGACCTAAGGATAAGCCTTCCCGAAAACATAACTCAAGATCTTTTTGGAGAAAAATCACCGGCCTATTTGCTAGAGATCCTAGGACCGACAAGGCCACAGCCATGGTACACCCCGCCTTTAGACTATCCCAAAGCCTAATAACTAACACTATTTTTGCTAGGGGAGATAGTTTGGGTGTAGTATCTAACCGTGAGTTGCTTTTTCTTTGGCCCTTGAGTGAGGGAGATGAAAGGTTAAACCTAGGGGCTTGGTTTGTAGACCACCTATATGATGTAACCACGAGGAGTGGAGTGATAACAATTGGGGGGATGATCACTATTATTACTACTTTTCTTGATCTTAATTTTGCAGATTTGGAGATTATTCTCGGACCAACGACACTAGAATCCGCTCCCTCAAGGATATGCATTGGTTGGAGGAAGATGAAGGGGTTAGGACCTATACATGGTTGGTAAGTAGGCGCCCCTATGCAACCTTGCCCAACCTGGAATCCACGGTTATTTACAACCTCGAGAATTGGATCTTTGAGCCAGATTTTGAGTGGATTTCGGGTGGAGAAGATGACCAAGCCTAAGGTGGTGTGCAACAACAACAACAACATCATCATCAACATCAACAATTTCAAAACATTTGGAACAACAAAACGAGTTCCAACAAGGGTACTAAGAGGGGTATCAAGGTCAAGGGATGGGTGAAAACAACCCATACCTCACATTTGAGCAGCAAATTGCCAACATGAATGCGAATTTTAACCGTATGACCACCAAATTGAGACCTTGAGGAAGTCAAACGAAGGCATGAGGATTTCATTCGACAATATGAGAACAAGTTTCAAGAGTCTCAAATCGGAGTTGGGCGATTTTTGCAATGTGTACCGGCATCTCTACCCCGGGGGCTCAAGCTCCCAAGGAGGCCCGAACCAATGAGATAGTTCCTTCCTCCCCTTCTCTTTGTGCTTGCATTTCTTTAACATTGGGGACACTATTTATGATAGCTTGGGGAGAGTGTTTTCTCATGTGTCATTGGTTCATGTTGTGTTCTCGTGTTATCCTAATATTGCATGATTGTTTGTTCCCTTTCCCTAACATCTAAATCCCTTGAATTCAAATTTGCTCCCTTTGAAATCCAATACCCTTACCCCAAATCCTTTATCATGTGAATACTTCTCCTTTCTCTTTAGTTAGTTGTATAGTTTTGTTTTTCCTCTTATGCTTAATTTAGCTTAGTTGTGTAATTATTCTCTTTCTTACTAAAAATAAATTAATTAAAAAATCACCCAAGGATAAGACTCAAATGACAATGATTATATGTTTTGCTTGCTTGACTCTTGAGTGATGAGTACTAGTTCTTTTAGAAGGGTGTATGCAAGAGTTGAGGTCATTTAGAAGTCTATTAATATTGATTGCATTAGAGTATATGAAATGAAAGCCAATGAATGATCAGTTGAACACCTAGTATAGGATATTGTCAAATTTGCCCAAAGTAGGATATGTTTGAATCGAATTACGGTCCCTTGTGTCCTTAATGTGCCACCTCTCCTCCCTGAAATGAAACTCTATTAGGGAATTAGCCCTTTTTGTATCATGTGTAATAAGTGGCATAATAAGCCATACGTTTTGAATAAAGAAAGAGTCCCTCACAGTTAAAAGAGGCGAGGGCAATGAATGTTGAAAAAAAAAACATAGAAAAGAAGGGAGGACAAAAACTCCCCCGAATTCTCAAAATTTTGATTTTCTATTCTTTAGAGGTCAACTTGTGGATGTCTCCCACACATTGTCTACTATGTTGTTTCTTGTGAAACTCCCGAGTTAGAGTGTAGTTACGGGGCCTTGGGTGTGCATTTTGGGAGATGGACTAGCATTTTGAGATTTTATAACCGGAAGAGGGCTTGTTGAAACTTTGGAATATCTAGGTGTGCGTAATGAACTAGTAAAAGGCCTAGGAAGTATTCTAGTGCAACCTTGCTTAGTTCTCCTCTTTACTCCCAACTCATGTGTACAGTACATTTGTATGATTGGTAATTCTTGAAAGTCGCTCACTTGTCTTGCTTGTGATCTATATCCCGATGACTTGACTTGGGTGATAAAAACATTAGAATTTGTGTAGTTGGATGGTTTTGTTGTGGCTTGTGTGAGTTGTGGGTTTAGCTCAATGGAAACCCTCACGAGATAAAAACTCGTCCTCTAGGGCGACTTAGAGGTTTAAATTGCTTCTCACTTGTGCTAAAAGTTATTGTGGTTGCTACCATGCGGATTAGTGTATGCGTATATGCGTTCTCCTTGTTTCCCCTCCTTGTATTGATTCTAGCAAGTTATTCCCCTTCTTTGGTTTGGCATTATTGTTTTTCTCGAGGACGAGCAAAAGCGTAGTTTAAGGGGATTTGATAACTTGTTATTTGGCATGATTTTAGGGTACTTTTGAACCTTGTTTTTGTTATTAATCGGCATCAAAGTTCATTATTTATATGAAAATTTTGTACTATCCATGCTTCACGGGTTGTTTGTGTTTTTGTTGTAATGTAGCTATTTTTAGTACTATGGATGTGATCAAGAATAGTGAGCAAGGATAGGGGCAAGCTTGGTTGATAAAGCCATGGAGGAAGAAAGAGGAGTACCTTAAAGGGAAATGAAAAGCTTTTGGAGAGCCTTGAAAGGCCGTTTGCGTAAGCGTCAACTTCAACTGACCATAACTTTTGATCTACTCAACCTTGTAATTCAAATTGGAGATTAAAGTTCGTCTCAAGAGATTTCCAACGACTAGTCACAAGTCCATTTCCGGGAAGAAACGAAGAAGTTACAGCCTCACAAAGTTAAGCTGTCTAGGCAGGACATTCTACATGGACGTGCAACAAAATGGCACGCCTGTGCAAGGCTGCACGCCCGTGC
This sequence comes from Chenopodium berlandieri, assembly GCA_034703905.1. NCBI lineage: Eukaryota > Viridiplantae > Streptophyta > Magnoliopsida > Caryophyllales > Amaranthaceae > Chenopodium > Chenopodium berlandieri. Next base: position 45,998,773 of record CM068279.1, on the reverse strand, counting down.
CAAAATCTGCACGCCAGTGCTGCTCGATTCTTGGTAGTAGTTTCTGCCAACTTTTTGGCCCTTCTGCACGTCCGTGCCATACTTGGCACGTCCGTGCAGACCTGTGTGGAACTCTTTCCTCGTTTTCTCCGTCCTTTTTATTTGGGGGTCTTATGAATACCCCTTTGAGCTCATTTGTACGGGGTATCAAGGTTTTTAGAGCTTTTTCTTAGTTTTCGAATCCTAGAACATTAAATTCTCAAATCATTACTTAGATTCTAATTTTTAGCTTGGAAATATTTAACTTTAATCATTGTAAAGACAAGTTCCACCATTATTGCTCACTTGGAAGCTTCATAGTAACTATTTCTTACTCTTCTTTTCCATTTTTCTCTACTTTGTTGTTAATTACTTGCTTAATTCTTGCATGCTTAGATTGTTTATTAGCTTAATCCTCAGTTTGAACTTGTTCATGAATTGCTTGAAATTTTTAATGGCTTTAATTTCCATGGATTATGAGTAGTCTAATTTCTAGGGTTTGGGTAAAACCCTCAATGTAGTCACTAATAACGAGTTGCATGTGCTAAATTGGTTGTTGTGGGATATTAATTAGTTGAGCTTAAGTGGTAATTTAATTGCTTAGTTCTTGTATATGGCCATTGCTAGAACTATTTGTATAAGCTTTCTTAACGAAGGATCGAGAGATGAATTTGAGTTAGCTCCCTTATGCTTGATTGATTTGAAATGTCATGAGAATAGGATTTTCGGTCAAGGGAATATTTATGTCATCGTGATTATGCTTTAACACTTGTTTTATGCTATGTAACCACGAGAGTAGGTTGTATTCATGATTCAAGTAATCCCTCTAGCTTGAGAAAGTAGTTGGGTGCCTTAGATGACTTCCCCTAATTTATCCAATTAATTTACCTTGATTATAGCATGAAAATTGTGATTTGTGATGAAGTTGAGTGGTATAACCCGAGCCCTAGATTGCTCTTAATATTGTTAATCTCCCCTTAGCTTTTAGTTGTATTGAACTAGTAGAAGTTACCTGAAACTCAACCAATTTAGACTTTAATTAGCTTGTTTAAACGATATTATCTCGGTGGTTGATTCAACGCCTTTCTTGGGTTCTGTTGAATTGACTACCTTAATATTTTGATGATTACCTTACGTAAAACAAACTCTGACTAATGATGTTTATGAGTGTTGGTTAAGCAGAAGATTCAGGTTTGAAGTTACATGTTCCGGAGTAGGAACAAAAGAGTTTGGAAGACTCGACGTTGATTGCAAGCTTTCAAGATATCCTCACTGCTCTAAATCCTTAGGAATTTATTGTACGAACTTGAGAAAAAAAAGTGTTGGAAGGAACCCATGAGAAACTCAAAGTTCCTGAAGGAACCTGGAGTTCCTGAAGGAACTTGACAGATGCCTCAGAAAAGTTTTAAACAATAGTTTTTAAAACAGTTTTCAAATTCCTTAATTTAAGGAAAAGATAAAATCAGTTTTGAAAAAGATTTATTTTATAAATAAATAAAATCTAAATAATTCATTAATTTAAAAGATAAGTTTTCAAATTAATTAATTATTTAGTTATCTTTTTAATTAATAAATAATTATCTTTTAAATAAATCTTTGAACTGATTTTGACTTGGTAAAATTCTGTTTGCTTAAAAACAGGATGCACGTTGGTCTTGGGAGTCAAGTTAGTGAAATCGTGTTTCTCAACTTCCTCCACTTACATCCCAACTTCCCAGTATAGGTGAACGTGGGATTGAGGGGGAAGTGGAAACATGATGGAAGCTTGGATAACCTCCCTATAAAAATAGATCAACGTGGCTTTTTGAATGTGTGGAAAAACATTCTAAGTATTCTGAGCATAGAGTTTCTAAGTGTTTAAAGAGAAGTTCCTTCCATCCTTAAGTCTCTTAAGTTCTTTAGGAAATCCTTGTAATTACTGTGTAATTAGGATTGGGGTTATGAGAGTTGTAAAGTGTGAGGCTTGAGAGAGTACTTCATACTGTACAAGTGATTCGGAGTAGAATCACAAAGAGAAAGGAACTACAATTGAGGGATCGTAGTTTGGGAAACTTGAGTTCCTCACGGAACTTGAGTCTAGGCAGAGTATTAGTGATTGTAAATCATTTTTACATAGTGAATTTATTCATTGCCTATCTCGAGTGTCTTTTCTCTTAGTAGAATATTTAATTCCGCAAAATTTTCCATAGTCTACAATTCACCCCCCCTCTTGTAGTATACATTGTTCTATCAGGTTCGACCCATTTTTACCATTGCTATTAGTTAGTGAGACCAAGATGGGAATTATCTTTGGTAGGCTCGACAACGGCCTACCACTAGCAATCTAGAATTACGTCATCTTTTTTTGTTTCCCTAATTCTATGAGTTATTTTCTTATTTAAGCTTATTAAAATAATTTCAATAAATTTCTCTATTATCAAATGTATTACAACTTATGTGTCTCAAAAAAACCTATAAAATAAAATTTATGAATACCACTACTTTTTGGATGCATGTGCATTCTTTATTTAAATTTAGTAATTACGATTTACGAATAAGTTCATTCTATATTTCAATTAAGCAATTATGGTTTACGAATACTACTACTTTGTAGGTGCATGTGCATTAATGTAGTCAATTACGATTTACAAATACTATTTGACCTTAGGCTTGTTTGTTTTATCTTATATTTTATAAAAAAAATTCAAATAAAAAAAAAGTTAAAAAAATAATAATTTCGGATAATGATTGAATTGAACGTGATAAGGATTGAATGCGAGCATGAGTATATGACAATGACCCGATGATAATTTGACCCAAATAATTTACCTGTACCCGATCATGACTTGACTTGTTTGGACACGAGAAAGTGGTGACTCGAACTAGAGCTGTTAAAAGGCTTTTAACCTAAAATTAATTGAAAAACAGCAAAAAAATAAACAATAAACTTACATTGACGAACAATTGATGAAGATTGGAGAAGTTGTGATGAAATTTCAGAGAGAAAGAGAGTAGAAACCCGGATGAAATTGAATGAGGAGAGAGAAATTGCGCGTGAAAGAGGAAGGAGGAGAGAAATTGTTTTGAAATAAAATGGTTTTGTTTAAACCGGTATTGTATTGTGACCGTTGGATGCTATATATATATATATATATATATATATATATATATATATATATATATATATATATATATATATATATATATATATATATATATATATAATAGCATTTGTTTACTAAAATCTTCAATTGTATCCTAAAAATTTAAGAGTATAAATTTTAGAATATATAAGGCCCCAATTATATTTTACAAATTAAAGGGCCCTCAAATTCACCAAGACGGCCCTGTTGCCTGAGTAAGAAAAGCACAAATTACATGTTAAAGCTTAGCAAAGTACAAGTACGTAATTAATAGCATACATGGGGTATATAAAACATAAACTACTACTGGTACAAGTATTAGAAAAGAGTATAATGACCATTAAACATGGTTGCTCGAATTAGAGTTATCAATAGTGTTAGATGACCATGGAAAACACCCCTTGCAGAAAACTTTAAGTGATCGCCTCTTTTGCCAACCAATCAACTCGAGGTAGAAACGCACAGAATGACCAACGAGGAAGAAACCCATCGCCCACATCCAAGCAACGAAAGAGAAATTATATGAATTCCAACCTCTTCCTTTTGACTCGTGTCCATCAAGGAGGGAGGCAGCGTAGTAGTAAGTAACCGATGTTGAAATGACAGCAATCCACAAGGTTATCCGCAAAATCATCAACAAGTAAATTTGTTTGAATGGAAGGCCGCTAATAAGGACAAGAATGACAGTCAGTGAAGATAATAGTGCTATAGTGTTGGTAAATAGTAACCAATCATATTTATCAGTATATGCCCATACGGCGACACCAGCAAAGTGGCTGAGATTCACACCATAACTATCGTCAGTCCAAAACATCTTATCTCCCTGCCAAACACCTCCGGGAGGACTAATCCCGACTTGGAAAGCCATTGTTGCTATCAAGGATGCCACCACCATTAACGAGGCTCGTTGCTCCTCCAACCAAGTGCCATCCGCTCGGTCGTTTAGTACCTCCTTTGCTGATCTTGCCTTGGCACGCTTTAGAAATAGCTTAACATTTTGATTTCCAGATTTGCTCAAATTTTGATTTCTGTTAATATCTACGGCCGTCATTTTGTTTATGTTAATAGCATTTTTGTTCAACCCTTGGTATCCACTTAAAAATTCTACCATCTGCATTCATATCATGTTATTAAAACAAATTGAACCCAATAATTGAAACATTACGCTCTACAAACCACGTCTTAAACCATAAATATTTTTTAAGTAGGAAAATTTGTCAGAATAAGGACTTTTATGTTTACTTTCTTGTAACAAATTACCTTTTTATGTTAAGTGGCACGAAAATATCCTGTAAGTGATTTTTATTGTAAGAAGGGACCTTATGATCGAAAAGTGGGAGTTGACCACCGGAATCCGACATTGACTGACACATGGGAGGCACGCGATAAATATATGATTTTCTCGATTTTCGAGCTGAAAAAAAAATGTCCGATTAATGTTTTAGGGGTCATTTTGGTCCCTAACAGTAATAATCCTCTCACATTTCTTACTTTTCAATAAAACAATCACCCAATATATTTTCTTACTCCTTAATTTTTAATACCCCAGCTATCCTAGGCTAGTTACATCTATTTATATTAAAGTCAATTAATTACCCTAAAACTATACGCCTAAAAATACAGAGAGTAATCAATTTCCAAAACACAAATTTTAAAAATAAAAAGATTTAGAAGAAAATCGGATTCATCTAACCTCCGAATGTTTACCAATCACTGCAAGGTGCAAGACATTATTGCCATTACTATCCTTAGAGTTGATCAACTGATTTCCATCATCATCTACGAGCTGTAACAAACGCTTCAAAGAATTCAGCTGTTTATGTTTGACGCACAAATGTAATATAGTTTCGCCGGCATTGGTCCGCTCCTGAGCTGCATAAGGGTTCGCCTGATGAAGCAGTTCAAGTGCATCAATTTGACCGTTCACAGCAGCAACAAAAATAGGAGTTATTCCATCATGATCGCGTGCAAGGCACATGTTAGGTTTCGCTCCGATTAGGGCTTCAATAATCAGCAGGTGCCCTTTTGATGCGGCAATGTGTAATGGCGTTGATCTTTTTAATCTATCAATCATCTCTGCTAGTTCCGGCGCTCGACACAAAAGTTTAACTACGAACTCAAGATGTCCCTTAGCAACAGCTACATGTAACGGGGATTGCCTGAAGTTGCCTGATATTTCAATGATGCATCTTTCGAGGATAAGTGGATCTTCTTCAAGCAAGTCGAGTAACAAACGCGCGTTTCCTAAAAGTGCTGCGTCACATAGCCTAGTTGTTGCTAGTGATTGGCATTGTTCTGTGTGTATATCCATGCTTCTGCGGTTTATCAAAAAGAATCAACTCAGATCAAAACTAGTTCTATATACTACGTATATTACCTTTGATGAAAAATTAGTTCTTAGCTTATAATACGACTAACATACTACGTATTAAAAGTTGTTTGAAAAAAACAGTACTTTGTTTCTTTCTTTCTCAGGAAATTTACTCGTATAACAAAAAACATTATCAAGTGGTATCTACTATCGAGTTTGGATCCTCTCGATTTGTAGTTTTACAAAATCTACTTTTAAAATACATACGAAGTATATCAAAATGTTTATGTTTACATGTTGTGCAAAAAGTGAAATAAGTCAAAAGTTAAAAAGAAATGGAGGAAATAAAAAATAATTAAGAAGGAAATATAGTAAAATTAAAGCAAATTTAACGAGTAACTCAGATTATGTTTTCCTCATCTTATTTCTGTTGAATTTAAATTAATTTTTACTCATCTTACCTTATTTTTACTGAGGTAAACCTAGCTATTATAGTACAACCCATTTTTATTGATTTCATTTATTACATTTTTTTATTTGTTGAACTTTTGCAGCTAATTCAGTAAAAGATCGATCCTAGAGAAAACCAGTATAGTACACTAAAGAAGAAGCTAGTTTGTGTTAGAGATGAGATATTGAAATATATATGTGTGATACATTTTTTTGTATATATCATTAGGTTTATTTTATGTTAAGATATTATTTAGATAATATATCTTTAAGATTTATGGTTAGGTTAGTATATCTTTTAGAAATATTGTTTCCTATCTTATAAGCTTAGTTTTTATCATCATGTAAGAAAACTATATTTTTGGATGCCATTGAGTGAGTTTGGAACTCATCATTTCAATAACCTTGTTTATTTTTAGATCAGATCACTTCCAAATATAATTTCAGACAAAATAGCTTTTTAAAATAAAGAGCTTTAATTTTATTTTTATTTTTTAATCATTGTTATACACCAATATATTCCACATAAATAAGTTCTTAAAATAATACGGAGTATCAGACAATTAATTAGTGGAGTAATATAAAATCAAACAAAATAAGTCAAAATAATAGTAGAATAACTCACTGGTGACGATCCGAGCAGAAATAACACCAGAATGTATGTGTTTTCAATGAAAATCGTGTGTGTTTGTTTAAACGAGAAATAATGAAGTCTCATCAAATAAACTCGCAACATATAATTTAATTGGCAATCTTCAATTGTACAAATACTGTTTTTGATGCCTTGCTTATACCACGATGATTAGCACAAGTAGCTAGCAATTCAGCATATTCGTGGTTAAACAAAAGATTACATTATTTGATAAAAGTTGACAAAAATAGATAGATAACTAGCCTAAGAAAATAATCTGACAACAGTTGTAGTAGGCATGATTGCGACATGGTATAGTTGTAGGTTAAGCTTGATGGTTAAGCCAATGTGACAGGCTTTTAACTATGCTTGAAAGAAGTTAAAGAAAATTCTCAGACTTTAGTACGGTGGTTAACGTTGCTGGAAGTTATGACCCTCTTAAGTCTTAAGTCAGTGCTCGTTTCAATAATTTTAGAAGTTGTGTAGGTAAAATCGCGTAACGCCCTCTCTAACCCGATGTCACTCATAGAAGCCCAAATTTATGCGTGGCCCACCATCGTCGGTGGTTGTGCGGTGCCAAGTAGCCACTACAACCTTGATTTTCCCTCCCTTTTCACTTTCTCCCTCCTTTTTCACTTAAAGTTCACAATTCAACCTTTGTAATTTGTGGTGAAATCATCAATTATTTTGGGGGAGATTTAATGAGTGCAATTATTATTATAATTTAGGTCTTTTTTTTTTTGTATGTGCTGTTAGAAAATGAATTAGGGACGTGTTTACACTGTCCTTAAAGCAATTTTAACCCCCACTATGATTGCTATGGGTTACCGGTTAATATGCATCCAGGATTTTCCCTAAGTTCGAGATCAATTAAAGCAAAGTAATTGAACTCCCTAAGAACACTTTAAGAACAATAGCATAGATAAGGAAGAAGAAGATAAAGTAAAAAAAAAATGTAAGTTATAATTTTGGATCCATTAAAATATGTAATGAACAACCTTTTTAATCCAAGAGTCACTATTTCCAAAAAATAATTAATTAAGATAATCTGACTTTTAATAAATAGTCACTATTATCCTAATTAATTTAACCGTAGGAAAGTAATCGCTTACACTCGCCTGATCGGGCCAAGCTCGTCCGGTTGGGCACATAAACGGACAAATCTTTTAACTAGGCTCACGCCCGATCCGATCGGGCAATCTATACTTCAGAAAATGAGTTTGCTCTCGAGCTCAATCGGGCTAAATTAGCCCTATCGGGCGAGCAAATAATATTTTTCTAAGTATATGTTCCCGCCCGACCGGACAAAGTCCGCCCGATCGGGCCCGTGGTCATAAACCATGACACACGTTAAAATTTTTGTTATGCTCCAAATATTAAATTTATAGACTAGCTCCAAGCTAAACTTTTCTATTTAACCAATGTGGGAGCTTCTTCCCAACATCAAGTTAAATAGAATAGAGTAACTTATAGACTAGCTTCAAGCTAAACTTTTGTATTTAACCAATGTGAGAGTTTCTTCCCAACATCAAGTTAAATAGAATAGAGTAAGCTAATATCCTCTATTCAACCAATGTGGAACTTATTTTTTCAACAAGTTAAATAGAATTGAACAAACTAACTTGTTCTATTCTACCAATGTGGGACTTCCATCCAACATTTAGCTATATAGACTAACCTATATAAGACGACTCTAACAATCCTCTACTTAGTCTTCAAAATTAGGTATGTTCTTAATCAACAAAATTATGCATCAATGAAGGTTTCTTATCGATTAGAACCTCCACCTAGTGTAAACTTTCAAAGTAACAACAAAATTAATGGTAGCATGTAGTTTTGAACAATAATCTTAAATATCATTACCGGAAATTCTACACACACAACTTTGTTAAACCAAATGTTCTTTGAATTGGTAGCGGCACTATATGGTCGTGTGCTCATCCTAGTATTTATGAACATCTCCAAAAGTAAAACACAATTTTGCTAGGAACGGCACCATTCCTATATGTTCATATAGGTGAAGTACAAAAATAACCTTTGAAACTTCAATTCATTAAGAGTCTAAAACTCACCCTTACACATATATAATAATTATACTCAACAATAATCAATATATCATCAACAAACAACTTATTTTTACCACGTTGAACCTTTAATATAGGGTTAGTACTATAGGAAAGGTTGGGTTTCCGTTGTTCTTGATTAAATAATTGGTTTCAAACCAATTTCCTTGGACATTGTTTGCACCATGTCCCTTGGTAATCCTTTTGTAAAAGGATCCGCTAAATTATTGCAAGACCTTACATACACAACATTTATTATCCCATGCCATCTGATATTAACTGACGTACATATGCATGTCTTAGACTAATATGTCTAGATTTTCCATTACAAATCTTGTTATACACTCTGTAGCTTCACTATCACAGTTCAAAGAAACGGCTGACATCGGTTGTGGCCACAACTCCCACTACAACAAAATAAGGCAAAGCTGACAGTGAAAAACCATTACCTAATATAAAAAAAGTGTTGTCATGTAGCTAAGGCAACACATATGAGGTGTAGTTTATGCCCCCATTGTCTATTCATAAGGAAACACATTTTTATTCAAAGACCACAGTTTTTAAAGCCAAGGTAAAATCATAGCTAAGGCAACAATTGTACAAAGGCAACATGTAAAAATTGTTGCAACCTTAGGAAACAATTTAAAACTATCTCTTTATGTTATAATATACAACAACTTTTCACTTGTTATATATGTTATATGTTAGTAATAATACAAATGTGTTGCTAAATATCTTAAAGAGTAACACCGTAAAAATTAAAATAAATCAACATGTGAACTCAACAATAGACAATAATTAGTCTAAAGGAAAGCTGAACATCAATATAGATGTAAATTGATTTTATGACATAATGCATGTAAACTCATCAAAATCCCAAAAATAATATTTAATGAAATATCACTACATAATGTATCTATACCCTTAAGATCCTAAATAGATTCACAATTTAGTACATTATTAATACTACTAATTGTTTGTATCTAATTCAATACAAAAGGAAGGGATTGTCACATCATAGTGCAACTTTTTTATCTCTGTCTTCAATATATATCTCACTTCCATGTAATTTACACCCTGTAATACCAATTAGAAAACAAAGTTAAAGAATAATATAGTTTGCAAAAATTTAAGGAAAATAATTCAAATTCTAAACAAAGATAAAGCATGACATAAATTTCACAATGTAGCTAAAATAATTCAGCATATATTTACTTGAGTTAAGCAAGAAATTAAATTACTTAAATACGGAGCGGCTGGTGGCTAGAGGTGCGCCTGCTAGGCAGTTGCTACAGCAGGTTGGTGCATGTGCGGCTTTCTACATGCTGTGATAAAAGAGGGAAGAACTCAATGGAAGCACTTTAGTCACCATTCACTAATGAACAGTTGGCTATTTGATATACCAATGGCCGATGAAAAGCATGATCGTCTCGTGCGAAGAGTGATAAGAACGGGAAGAAAATTAAGCTAATGATTGAGAGTTATGTTTAATGCTTATTGAATTGGACTATCTTTCAATTGTTTTCTAGTCAATAATGTCACCATTAGCTTATGTGAAGTTGTTCTGCATAATAATTTCAAACTGGGTTACCAAATATATAAACAAAACTGAGGTTGATCATATAGACCTTTTATAAAATAAAAAGATCTTTGCAAATAATACCTCATAAAGGGTTCCATAAGTACCCACAACAATTATAGCATTAGCAGTTTGGCACCCTCCCTAATAGCCTATTGAAATAAGATTGAAAAATAAAATCACTACAACTAACAAAAAATAGAATAATATAACAATTTTTTTTCCTTAAGACGTTATCAGAAGTTATACCTCACTTATTATGTCCGTTGGTGGCTGAGACGTGATGTAAGAGTCACATATCTGACCAAAATAAAAGTACCTTAAGAAACTAGTAAAGGTTGTATAAGGAGATGCAAAATGCATGATATTCCCAATAATGAATAATAAGCTGTCCAAAGTATTAAGTTATTAAAGTCAGTAAAGTACGAAATACAATATCAAATGACCAATTTCAACAGCAAATTAGATGATAAGACATGAGAATTCCACTAGTGTCTTTGCCTCTTTGACTCTAGTGTCTTTAAAAATACTAAAGCAATGATTGACTTGGTGCTTTCAACAGAGCAACAAGAAAATTTCAAATTTCTCCATCTACAATTATGTAAATTTGGGCTAATCATTTTGCTATGACTTATAGGCATATTGTGGTAAAGATTTATTCATTATTGTTCAATATCAAAGTAACAACGAACATTGGAATCAATCTCAGAACTTTACAAGAAAAAAAATACTAGTATTGAGAATCTAATGATTTGATCAAATCACGAGTGGTTAATAAAAATCCCTGAGGCGTGGGAATATCCATCCATATGGACAATATTTTTGCCTCAGTCTTGATATAGTTCAAATCCAGAGAAATAGGGATATTTCATCTTTCTTGAACAAGCACCAAACTGAAGCATCAGCCTCTTCGATATAACAACACATATACTACAGTACTAGAAATGATATGAAATCATCTTAACACTAAAAAATGAAAGCATCATGACAAGGAGAAGCTACAAGATATAATATTTTCATTAATCATGTAACATGAGGAATTTATTTAGCATCTTAGCAACCTGAGCTAACTTAATTAAGTCAAGGTTTCATTGTAAGATAAAATATAAGTTACTTCCTTTTTTTTGGGGGGGGGGCAAGGAGGGGCACAAGACACTCACATAATATGGAACCCAGTGTCCAAAGCTCCAATTAAACACCCCATTTTAAAAAACACAACCAAAATTAATTAAATTATCAATATTTTCATGAATGAACTACTATTATTAGGAAAAGTAAATACTCTGAGCAATTATTATTTAGAAGCAAATATGACAAAGTAACTCGCATCAATATTTTTCTTAAATTTTCAGTAAAAAAAAGAGCACACCAAAGATAGTGCGTGTATTCTACTCTTGAAAGCTAAAGTGGACTTGCCAACTTATTAATGTTTTAAATCGCAACAATAGGCCAAATTCAAAACTACTATAACAGAAGGCTGTAGATAACAAGAGGAGCAGGACCATCACGATCCCATTGATTTTTGTTTTCTGAAAAAGTAAGAAACACAGACAATCAGGAAAAAGAACCTTTGAAGCAATCAACCTTACATTCCAGAAGATTAATTGCCATTCAGATTTACCTTGGTCTAGTTTTTGCGACAAGCACATAAAATTTCGGTTGATCCAATAGTTTTTTCGATACTTAATTAACAGGGTTACAGGACCAGGACATAGTACTACAAATTCAAATCCTTCAATCATCTAATAATGGGTATGTGTCAAGATATAACCCCTATCCTCAAATTGAAAGTTATACAATCACAAACTAGACCACGGAAAACATTCACATGAATCTTGCAAGATTAGAACTCAAAATCAATAGATACACCATAAACTCAACACAGTTAATCTTGTTGCAATTACTTGAGTACTTAAGAACATGGCAAAGGGGAGGACAAAAACAACTTAAAAATAATGTGAGAGGTGTTAGTATCACACTATCACAAGGTCTAGTTTCCCCATTGCTAAAACAACATTAGAAAAATAGATATACAGGTATGAGTAACACCCTATCACAAGGTCTAGAACTTTAGATTCCCCGCTGCTGATCTATCACATACGAAGTATTTAACAACACTTAGATACAGTAGATACAACTCATCAGCATCTTAATCCTTCATTGTGAAAAGGTAACCATGAAGAGGCCAATACCTGCAGCTGAAGCAAAAGGCCAGGAGAATGACAACAACGTATAAGTATTTTTTTTCATTGCTGTTCTGCAGCCCTTTCTGTTTCGAGCCTGAATAAGCCTCCAATATATACTAATAAATTGACACACATAACAGTCACGCACAACTGCACCACAACAACAAAAATATAGCAGTCAATCACTAATACTAAGATCTAGAGATAGAATTCTTGATTAAAGTAAGGAAATTGAGGCAAAATTTGAAATTTGATTGACCCTTGACCTTGTTGAGCTGCTAAATGATATTCTGCCTATAATTCAGTAAAAATAATGCAGAAATAATAAATGAACTTTAATTATCAATGACAATATGAATTCGAATTCAATATACAATTTAATCTATGGGGAACTTAGATTACTAATTGCTAATAAAATACGAGTATGTGCATTTAATATTTATATAAGATTGCGAAAGAAAAACAGCACCACAACAGCCCCAACGAATACAATTTTTCTTTAATTAATTTGAAATTATTCATGTAACATAATTTTCTTGGTTTTTATTAGGTTTTTAATCATGCATTTTTAATAAAAAAACAAATCAAGTAACTGACAACAACAAAATTCAATTCGATTAGGGATTTTTTTTTAATAAAGAAAAAGGATATTTACAAGAGACCTAATTCGAAAATTTACATACCTCGCATTAAACCTCGATGGAAAGTACTTTTGCTAAATTTCAATCTAATTTGAAATTAATCATGTAACAAAAAGCAATTCTGATTGAAATCATGCATGGAATTGAAGGAGTAGCCCCGATGATGATTATCAGATCAACGCCGATAATTACATCGGGATTATCCTTCGAAAACCAACAACTCTAATCATTTGTGCCGAGAAAAATTGTAATTCCGGTGATCTCCACATCAGATTAACACTGTTGCGATTGGCGACTTAGACATGGGTGGTAAGGCCGACAAGGGTTTTTTCAAAATTTGATTTGTTGTTCATACGAATTGTTGAAGAAGAAAAATTAGACTTGGAAAACTTTGAATGAAGGTTGAAGAGAGAGAAAATGGGATGGGTCTGCAAATCAAAGATAAGGGTGTTCGCGGTGCGGTTTGGATCCCAAATCGCACCAAACCGCAAAATTGCGGTTTGCATTTTTGTTCAAACTGCACCGCAAAATGCAGTTTGGTGTGGTGCCATTTGCGGTTTAGCCACATTTTTTTTAAGTATAAAGATTTTTTAAAAAAAAAAGATCGACTTTTTATTTTATTTTGTAATTATTAATTTATAATTTAAATATTTAGCTCTTTTTTTAACTTTTAATTAGCTAATAGTAAAAAATTACATCATATTACTAAGCTATTTTATATATTTTTTAACAGAATTAGTATAAAATTGGTATAACAGTTTGCAGTTTGACGGTCTGAACCGCAAACCGCATCAAAGTGCGGTTTGCAGTGTGGTTCGGTCTAAAATGTTTTGGAAACCGCACCAAACCGCAAAAGTGGGGTTTAGTCATTTTCGAAAATCGCAGTGCAATTTTCAAATCGCAAACCACACCAAACCTCAAAATTGCAGTTTTGTGCTATCTACACAGCACTCTGAACAGCCCTAATCAAAGATGATATGGTTTTGTAACTGGCCTTTTGGCTCTCCAAACACAAAAAAAAAAAAAAAAAAATAAAAAAAAAAAATTGGGCATACTCTCTTTGACTCAGTTTTTGTAACTGGCCTTAGCTATGCCCGTTACTAGTGCTAATTTATTTTGTAATCTGAGTTGGTTATGTCAGTTATTTATACTCTTATATAATAACTAACGTAATATATGTCAATTACTAATGAAGCGTTATTAATGAGGTTTTTCTACTAGTGTACTAAGATAGAATTTTTCTTCATTTTCCTTGAAAATCACCTAAAAATTTATATTAACGAGATACATAAGAAAAATAATGGAGTAACCCATAATTTCCTTTTAAACATTTAATTAGGTTAAACATCATATAGTTGGCAACACACCGACTAATGATGTGTATTCAATGAATTGATGTCATAAATGATAAGTGATATATATTGTTAGGCGACAAATATAATGCCGTTATCTTTTGTAGCAACATTTTCTAAACATGTTGCCTTAGGCAAGAGAAAAGCAACACTTTAGCTGATTGTTGTCTTTAGTGGTTTATAGCAGCACTTTTTTAATTGTTGCACGAGGAGTTAGTTTTATTATTTTGATTTATAGTAACATTTTAAAATTGTTGTCTTAGGTTATCAAGGGTAATAGTTTTTTTATTGTTGCAATTTTAGGTGTTGCCTATTCTCATTATTTTTGTAATGAATATCGACAAAAATTTCTTGATTCATTGTCTCATACAACATTATGAAGGTGTCCATCGTTGTTTCGTATTTTTGTGTGGAAAAAAAAAATCTTGCGATAACATTGTAACATTAATTTGAGCAATGGACATCAATCACAACCCGACATAACTTGAGATTACATATCAAATGTAAATCAACACCACCTTGTCTTTCAAAGGAGATAAAAAAAAAACCAATCTTTCATAGGGAATCAAGATAAACCTTATAATTCGAAAGAGATCGGATATCCTTTATTTTTGAGGGAGGAAAATTCTTCACAAGAGGAGGACGCGACATTCCTATCCAAAAAACATAACTTTAAAGAAACGAAAAAATGAGACTTTTTATAGGTTTAAAATTTGATGCAAGTCCCTTTAAATTTCAACAAGGGAAGCTATATTAGGGTTTAGAGGAGAAGGAAAGAGGTTTATCATTAATGTGTCTATTAGTTTTAGTGACTTGGGGGTGTTTGGTATAAACATTGTAAATGAAACGGAAAGGATTCAATCAAGTAAGGGAAAGGGTAATGATAAACGTTACCTTTACTATATGTTTGGTATCCTAGTGAAATGAAACAATTTGAGGAAATTATGATTGAATAAGGAAACATATTTTGTTTCCACTAGTGGGGGATTATCTTACCCTCTGGAAACGTTATTTGTTACTTTTAACCCATATCAAACAACTAGAAATGAAAACACTTAATTGAATCCGTTTCCTACATCTAAAATTACTATACCAAACGCCTCCTAAGTGTCATCCTTCTCCTTATTAGCGGCCTTCCTTGCAAGCGATACTTTGTATTCGTTTTGAGGGTTACATTGTGGATTGCTGTAACCACGAGTGCAACAACTTACTTGTACACAATAGGGTTTCTCACAAATGATATTTTCGACAAAACAGGCTTACTCGAAGATGCTTTACACTATTCTGTTGAAATTTGGCTATGGTTAATGCTAATAATACTGTTAGGACATGGGTTGCGCTTAATTTGGAAGGTAATTGGTTATAAAAAAAGGAAGAAGATTAGAGTTCTGCAAAAAGTGCAAAGGTCGCGGTACTATCCAAATATTTATATTGTGTAGATTATCGATCACTTGATTACTACAATACCTAGCTTATGTATTTCCCAATAAAATGTACTTTTCATTATTAAAAAATTTTCATTATTCAAAAAAAATAAAAAAATAAAATGTACTTTTCATGTTATCACCTTATTATTTACAAGTACTATGTAACTATGTAAGTACCATCCTGTTTTCATAAAAGTTTAACTTACCGTCTTCTATCTATTTATGTAAAATATGTATTGTGATTGTATAAAATAAAGCAAACTAGTAGATTTGCGGGTTTAGTGTAGCCCAAATTTCATTGAAGCCCAATTAACCATGTATTATATCTCAAATTAGATCCAAATCTAGTATAATGGATTTGGATCCACAGGATCTATAATCACTTGCCATCTCTACTCTTTTTCCAACATTTTACAATGATAGATCATCTTCTTATTTTTTTTATCGAAACTACTGCATTATTTTAAATGTAACTTTGTTACTAAGTATGAAGTAATAATGTAATACTCTTATTATATGAGGGATTTACGCATTTCAATACACAATCTAAATTATATGTATGTCTTTAATTATACAAGAGTAAATATAATAAAAAAAATTGATATTACGAATGCATAAGTGACGAATTTCCAGTACACATTTAAATTTATACAAGAGTAAAAATACTAAAAAAAATTAATATTACGAATGCATATTGTGACGAATTCCCAATTCACATTCAAAATTATATGTATGTCTAATTATACAAGAGTAAATATTAATTTATTTTTTTTCATATTTCAAATGCATGCCGTGACGATTTTATAAGACCTTGCATTACATAATAAGATTTTGAAACCAATTCAAACAACAGCATGAAACTAATAACAAATTAAAGGTAAATTTTGGTTTCTCTTACATCATGTTCGAAGGCAAATACTTTTGTTTTCAAGCCAAACAATTTGATTCATATCTTGTAACAATTTGTTTTCAAGCCGGCATTATCTTGTAAGGAAGTTTAATTTATATCTACTCTATGTAACATTGGAGCTAGTAGTGCTCCTCTGAGTAAATTGTCGCTTGTAATCCTTATTCGGTTTATATTAAGTTCATGTAGAAAAAAAAAAAAAAATCTAACAATATCCCACTTATATTATTGATGAATAATAAGAACACCCAAACAATCTGTAAAATTAATTACTTGTATTTGTTTTACCACTCCTTTAACCTTTCAAATGATCATTACTATTTTGCAGTTGGATTTGCTTCATATACACTTTTATTTATTTATTTTAAAAAAAATAAAATTTGATTCACAATTTGATTCACAATTTCATAGAAAAATTGTCTTACAACTTAGTAATCTTATAGAAATGTAAAATTAAAGAAATATAAAGTGCATACTTTTTTTTTTATTATTATTTTTATTGAATGAACGTAAACTGTATACTTATAGGATTTGAAAAAAAAAAAAAAATTAAATTCGTGCATCATACAAGATTACTTATATCAATGTATGAATATTGCAATCGTTAATGTATGAATAGTGCAATAATTTTAATTTGTTATGATGCAAATATTCTAAGGGTTACTATTATTATTTTTAATAAATTTTTTGTATGTGGCTTGTTGTATCGTGCGGCAGGGTTACTCGAGTTACTAGATAAGGGGTTACTCGAGTTGTCGGGATTACTTGAGTTTCTCGGTTAAGGGTTACTTGAGTTGTCGGGGTTATTCGAGTTGTCGGGGTTACTCGAGTTACTCGGTCAGGGGTTACTCGAATTGTCGGGGTTACTCAAGTTAATTACTCGGTCAGAGGATACTTGAGTTACTCTTGACCGAGTAACCCCTCAAGTAACCCCTGACCGAGTAACGCCTCGAGTAATCCATGACCGAACCCCTCAAGTAAAACCTGATCGAGTAACCCCTGACTGAGTAATCCCTGACTGAACCCTCAAGTAACCCTTGACCGAACTTCTTAAGTAACCCCTGATCGAATTACTCGAGTAACCCCTGATCGAATTACTCGAGTAACCCCTGATCGAACTCCTTAAATAACCCCTAACCGAGTAGCTCGAGTAACCCTTGACCGAGTAACTCGAGTAACCCTTAGCTGACTAATTCGAGTAACCCCTGACCGAGTAACCCCTCAAGTAACCCTTGACCGAGTGAACCCCTCGAGTAACCCCTTTCCGATCCCCTCAAGTAACCACGAGTAACTTGAGTAATCCCTGACTGAAAAACTCGGATAACCCCTGCCACACGGTGGAGCCTACTACACCAAAGAGTTGTTATTTTAATCTCACAAAAATGAAAGTCGTGAGGTTTGGGCTTTCATGGTCTTTGGGCCTTGGGCTGCCGCTCTAGTTGTCTTGCCCCAAATCGAGTACACGACAATTTAGATAGTGTAATTTATACAAAGTATTTCAAAAGGTGACGAAGTAATGCTTACATCATATGCATGACAAGTTACGAATCTGTTAGAGATATGATATGACAAATTGGGGTAAAAAAGAGAATGAATGACTTTTTGTGATTTATTATTCTTCAATAGGCCAGGTAGTGTATTTATACAAAATCTAGGATTATAAGATAGGAAATAATCTTCTAAAATATATCTATCATAACCATATATCTTGAGATATATTCACTAAATAATATCTTTAACATAAATAAACTTAAATATATTATTTTCCTAATAAGATCAATAACGGAAAATATATCACACATATTTTCCGATATTGATAATATCATATCTCTAACAGAATCCAATCCATTGAGTGAGATTTTGCCTACTTTCACTCACTTTAGTAATCGAATTTTCTTTAATGACTCTTAGCTTGACTTCGTTACATTATCTTTTCGCCAGGAATCACATGTTGGTACCCTATCACACAAATTTACTCAATTCTCAAAATGGCTAGTAATCAAGTAATCATTATTCTATGGGCCCTGTACATCAGCTGAGTTGTCTAAATGATATACCCATATTATATTATCACAAAATCTCAATTAAGACGGAATTTTAATAAGTTATAGTAAGACAGATTAAAGTTAATGTAGAATTATTTAAGGTTATTATTACCCTTATATACTATAAAAGTAAATATTTTCTAACGTAGATTTTACAACTAAAAATCACTTATAATAAATTAGATAAATCATACTAGCCTTTATAGCATAAATCCATTTGAAATTACACATTAAACTTATTACAAATTAAAAGTTACCACAAAAAATATTAAAGTTATCTTCAAATTGACCATGTTACAATAAAGTTAAAGTAAATTCGACTTATACTAGACTCATTGTTATATTATGTACAATACCAATTTGTTGGTGAAGTATACTTTTATGTAAGAAAATTAATGGTCTAATGCATATAGACTCTTTCACAATAATCTATTTTTAATAAGAACTAAATATATTTTGGTAAATTTATTCGTATGTAGTATTAATATTTTATACAAATAATTTTTAATTTTTATAATTAAATGTAATATTCATTTTAGAATAATTATTGAAATTTACATTGCATGGCACTAACCTGACTCATATTGTTAGTCGTAGAACTACAATTATTATACTACCGTGATTATTAATTAGGAAAATTTGTTTGAAAGGTCATTTAAAGTGGTTTGTTTATAAACGTGACAACAAAGGTCCTTTTATCCCACTTAGTTTGTGAAGATGGCACTTTAACCGTATTCCGGTCATCGACTAAGTTTTACGGCAAATAATTTGTACACTTTCTTATAAAGTTTGGTTTAATAGTGCCAGCAGATAATCCGTACACTATCTTACAAAGTTTCTCATTCTTTCCTTCACTAGCTTAGTAAATTGGCTATTACCTTTATCCATTTTGTATTCATATATTGTATCATACTCCTTCCCAATAACCAACTTTTCATACACTATATATAGAAAGCGTTCAATTACATTTTCATTAAGCCCTTTAAAATAATTTGTTTTCAGCTCTAAATTCATAAACCACAGTTCAAAATGGAAAAACAAAGTGATGAAATTAGCCAATCTTTTCCTACAACACTATATGAAGCCGCACTTAAGGGAGATAAAACTTCCTTGGGTGAATTACTAAAAACCGATGAATTTATTCGTGATCGATGCATCATCGAAAAATCATGTGTCGTTATGCAATCTCCGTTACATGTAGCTGTTAAAAAGGGGCACTTAGATTTCGTTAAAGAAATTCTAAGGCTAAAGCCGGAACTAGCGGAGGTGGTTGATCAATTAAAAAGATCAACACCACTACACATTGCGGCCACTCTAACGAAACGGCCGTTAGGAATTGTCCGCAGCTTGCTCAGCGCGGCACCAAACATGTGTTTCGTGCACGATCAAGATGGAATGACGCCCCTTCATGTCGCGGCTGTTAATGGTAACATCAAAGTGCTTAAGGTGTTTCTCCGGATGAAGCGTCAGGCTGCTTTGGAACGAACTACGAGAGGTGAAACTATCTTACATTTGTGTGTGAAAAATTGTCGACTAGAGACTCTAAAAGAATTGGTTGAAATTACGTACGATCTCGAGTTACTTAACTCCGAGGATAGTGATGGTAATACTGTCTTGCACATTGCCGTGGCTTACAAAGAAACCGAGGTAACATCAAATGTAACACTTTAATAATTCTCTTCAAATTTTTACATATTTTGGTTTAATTTGTTAAGTTATACTAGCATGAATTTATTTTGTTAAGTTATACTAACAACGATTTACTTTGTTAAGTTATACTAGCATAATTTTTTCTTTGTTAAGTTATACTGTAATGAATATCACCGGGTTACTTTATTTTTCTGAAAATTCTATGGTAGTCATCCTTAAAATGACTATTATTATACTAATTTTTTATTGGTTGATTTTTATTTATTTTTTATGTCAAAATTAATTATAAATGTTTATTCTAAATTTTAAAATTTATTTTTTATTTATTTTTAAAATTTTTATAATTAATTTTTTTTTTTAATTTTAGTAATAATAAAAACTGAATTTTGTAAATTAATTAGGAAAATTATAACAAAAAAATATATAAATATTTCAAAATTAATAAACGAATTTTTACATTATATAAATGAGTTATAATTAATTTTGACATTAAAAAATAGATCAAAATTAACCAACAAAAAATTAGTATAATGGTAGTCATTTTAAGGATGACTACCATAGAACTAGGAATACGTGTCTTTTATTAAGTCCTTCCATCACTAACATCTTTAGTTAGTTCCATATTATACTAAGTAAACATTAAGCTAACCCTTGCACATTTGTATGCCTTCTCTTAAATAATTTCGTATTTGGTGACAATGCAGATGGTAAAATTTCTACTAGAAAAAGGTGACAAGATACATAAAAATGCTGTAAACAAAAAAGGGCAGACAATTAAGGATATTTTAGAGCAAACTATAAGTTGTAGTAAGAAATCTATTAAGGATAAAGACGGGAAAATAAAAAAAGAAGTTGTTGAAGATAACTTAGAAGAAGCTGAAGAGGAAAAACTAAGAGAAGTTGAAGAGGAAAAATTAAGACAAGCTGATATAATGCTCAAGAATTTATTCATAGAAAAACATGTATCACGAGCTAAACAAGTGCTGAAACGTAGCAAAGACGAAAAATGGTTGGAGGAGCAAAACACAGCTCTAATGGTGGTTGCATCTTGTATTGCAACCTTATCGTTTCAAGTTGGAATGAATCCTCCTGGAGGCGTATGGCAAGATAATGATGGTCATGAGGCAGGCACTTCCATAATGTCGTATGATAAACATGGAGATTTCTATAGCATTATACAAGTTAGCAACACGATTGGACTCATGTCTTCTCTAAGTGTCATTCTTCTCCTTATTAGCGGCCTTCCTTGCAAGAAATATTTTGTGTTCATTTTGAGGGTTACTTTGTGGATTGCTGTAACTGCGAGTGCAGCAACTTACTTCTACACGATAGGGTATCTCACAAATGAGATTCTTGAAAAGGCGGTGTTAGTAGAAGAAGCTTTGGAATATTCTGTTGAGATTTGGCTATGGTTGATGTTGATTATACTCGTAGGACATGGTTTGCGCTTCATATGGAAGCTAATTGGTCATAACAGGAGGTCGCATATTAAACATGTTTTGGGAAAGGATACATATTGTCCTAATGTTTAGAATATTCGATTGCTTAATTTAATAACTACAATACTATGTTTATAGGATATGAATGATTTTGGCACACCTATACATTGTGAGGGTATGGTACAACTAGTTTTCTATGCTCTTACATTAAGGTGTGCTGCATCAATTAAAGGTGTGTCAAAATCAGTTTCTTATGTTAACGTTTTTTATGCATACAATCTTGTCAAATAAGCATGCTTATTTCTTTCCCATGGGAAATAAAATGAAGCTTTAATTTCTCTTAATAATATATCACTTATAGTAGTTATCATGCGGCATCTACTATGTACGTGTGTACTTCCTAGCTGCACTTTTTTTCTACATGCTAAAAAGATATGTATTCATCTTATTGTTGAAACCTCTTCCACATTATTATTGAAATTGATATATACGTACTCCATATCCACTATGACACAGCTGTGTAATTTAATTTGTTGCCTTTACCATCCATTTAGGGGGCGTTTGGGTTGTGTATCTTTTGGATTGGAAACGGATTCGATTAAACCGATACCGTTATCGTGTGTTTGGTTTGAAAGCATGGTAACAATTACCATTACCCTAAGGGTAATGGTTACCCCTCATTTGTTACCTCTCAAAAACTTGGGATAACAAATACTCTTACCCTCTTTTTAACAAATACCCTTTTCATGGTTAATTTAAACAAATGAAAAGGTAATATCTAAATGATTCATTTTCCCCCTCTGATTTGATTCCTTTCCACTCCATTTCAATTTCTGAACCAAACGCCTCCTTTATCTGTAATACAAGATCATCAATCATAATTGCTTTATTAACGTTTTCTATTTTATAACTTTTGGCAATTTGAGCGTATTTGCCTCTATGTGCTCTGGATTAACTTCTCTATCTCCATCTCTTTGGTTAAACTTATACAAATGGCAAACACAATTTCAAATGACGTTGAACTGAGTAATCTCCTTGTGGTACGTACATAGCCATCCATTATCCGACATCCTAACTTCCACTAGGCCAATTTCACTACAACAAAAATGACCAAAGACACCCGTCTAAATAGGCCAAAGAGTAAGGCAGTCTCTGTTAAAATTATAAATTAGTGACGAGAGAGGGGAAAGAACATTAAAACTTATCTTCAATCCATTGAAAAACATACTACATAACAATATATATATAGTGCAAAATAACTAAGCTATAAGTAAAGAACATGATCCTATGATCATTGATCATGCTAACATTAACCCACTAAACTAACCCACTACTGTTATTACTCCACTAACATAAACTAATACTTAGTAAAGCATATTCCTATACATTAGGAGTTAACTAACCACTAACAATTTGAAGCAACTTATTCCAACAGTCTCTAGTTAAACGGTCTCTTAGGCAAAGAGGCCTCTTTTTTAGAAGCGTTCTCTAGATAGATAAAACTGAGACCGCCTATTTAAAATAGACAGTCTTTTTGGTCTAATTATAAAAAACAATCATTTTGATTTAAAAAAAAAAAAATTAAATTATTCAATCCAAACAAATACACAATTCATCCATATAATTTGATTAACATTCACGCTAATAATATCCATAGATTACATCGAACTATACTTCAAAATTCATCTCCTCATTCTACTTATAATTAATCTTCTCTTATTTTAAAAATTTGCTCCAACCTGCATTTGAATTCGCCAAATCATCTCAGAATACACAACAACCTGCATGATGCACAAATTGATAAACTATATTATATCTTACTCAAAACACAAAATTGAACAAATGATACAAATACATTACCATTCTTACTAGTTTCCCTACCTTCTATGGTCTTGGTTTGCCTAGAAACAATTTTTCCCTTCAAAAAGACAAAGGAGCAGAATGAGGTTCAGCCTTAAATATTAAAATTAAAAGAAAAAAAATCAAATAATAAGTACAAAACTTTGGGTTATCAAAACCTTGTGAAGCACCATTTTTGCTGTTTCTTCATACTCTCTTCCTATCGAAATAAACAAAATTGAACAAGAAAAATTGCAGTAATGTGTATGGCCTTGATTGGTAATGAGCTTTTTCTAAAAGAGTTTTTTGACCCCAAAAAGCCCTTTTAATAATTTATCAAATACCAAAATTAGCTTTTTAAAATGGTCAAACTTCTAATAGTATTTAATAAGCTTTAGCTTTTTAAAAAAACTCATTACCAAGCAAGGCCATACACATATTAAGACATGTCTTAAAGACCGTAAATAACTAAATGAGACAAAAAACATAAATATATATATATATATATATATATATATATATATATATATATATATATATATATATATAGGAACTGAGTGAGTACTTCAAATTTTCAAAAGGTAGGTGCGTAAAGCTTATGATATTATACATGAGAGGTTACGAATCCAATTCATTGAGTGAGATTTTACAATAATTTTTACTTTCACTCACTTTACCAGTCGAATTTCTTTAATCTTAGCTTGTCTTCAAAGTTTTAACCATTGCATATTTGCATTTATCTTTTTGTGTATCACATGTGGCGCCCTTCCAGCCTTTCACTCACACTTCGCATAAAAAAGCATATTTGATGCTTGGCAAGTAATCATGCTTCAGCATTGAATGGGCCCTATCAGCTAAATCGTTAAAATGATACTCCCTTTTTTTTTTCCAATCTAAATGCTTCAATTTGTCCGACGCTTAATTTTAGAATGATAAATTGAATAGAGGAATAAACTACGGAATATTGTATAAGTGAGTTTCTTGGTGATTAAATATGGGCGCTCATATTGTCAATGTAAAAAAGCCACTTTTAAGGCAAATTATCTACCCAATGTCCGTAATATTTGAGAATCTAAATATGTCAAATTTATAAATTCAATAAAATAATTTGTAATATTTTATTTCCTATAATATTAGTATCCCAATACATTTTATTCTATATTTGGGTAGTCTTATTTATTGGGTTCGTTTATATATGTATATATTTTGGTAAAGATATGCAAAATTCTTATTTGTTCCCGTTCATTGTCTGCACTACATAGTACATACCACTACTACATGCATGCAGTACATACTATTTGGCTAGATTGATTATTCTCCATTTCTTATCATGTAGGTGGTTTTTATACTCTTGTAATTATTAGTTTTTAATGATATATGAAGCTTTTGTTTTTTTACTTAACATTTGACTAACTACTATATTTCTCCAGAGAATTATGACTACTTGACTAGCTATGTTTACCGTCTGCTATTTTTAAACCTTCGTTATGTAATATTTGAGGGTTTTTTTTTTCTTTTTTTTTTCAATCAGTTGATCGAATGATTCAATGCAATTCTTGTTTTTTTTTTTTTTTTAATTTTTTTTTTATTTATATAAATGCTGGACCACATTCGTAGCTACTGGAAGTTTTGGTTCATATCCATTACAATCAACAATTCAACTTTTGATTATATTTTGATTCTCCTTATATTGTTTATTAGAATGCAATAATAAACATTAAGCATATGTGCATGCATGTAGTAGTGGTATCTAGTGGAAACAATGAACAGGAACAAATAAGAATTTTGCATATCTGTACCAAAATATATACATATATATACGAACCCAATAAATGAGACTACTCAAAAATAAAAATAAAAAAATATTGGGATACTAATATTATAGGCATCATAATATTACAAATTATTTTATTGAATAAATAAGTTTGACATATTTAGATTATCAAATATTATGGGTATCAGGTAAATAATTTGCCTTGAAAGTGGTTTTTTTTGCATTGGCAATATCAGCACCCTTAAATATTACTACCTTAATAATAATTGCAACACTTTGACTTTTGTATTATTTATATTTTTACTTTAACTACTTTTTATCAATATATAAAAAAATAAATATTGCCATATAAAATATTTTTCGATTAGTCTATGTATATTTTCATTAGATCAAGCTCTTATACATAATCTTAATGATATACTTCCTCTGTTTTTTTTATAAATACATCACTTTTTTTTAAGGTGTTATTTTAAATGCATTGCTTCTATATTTGGTAACTTTATATACTATTATTTAATTTCTCTCTTCTACTTAAAATTAAACTCCAATCAAATCAATCAATCAACAACTTAATACTAAAACAGACACTGGGAGTGACATGTGTCACATCTGGGTGCTGTTTATTCCCTCCAAAACTCCCCTCCCCTTTTAGCAAAAGTATTTTATTTTTGGAATATTTTTATAATAAAACTATAATAATATTATTCCAAACTTATATATTCTCTCTATATAAAATGTATTCCTTTTTATTGTGTTCTAAAGTTTTCCATGCACATTTACCTAAAATAGTTTTCCAATTCTTTTTTAATTATCTTTTAAACGAGTATTATTGAGTTTTTGTAATCATAAAATTGATTCATATCGAAGTAATTGATATTAAAGAAATTACTTTAAAACATCACTTTAATTTTTTTTTTGTTTCGAATTCCTTTTTATTTTGTTTATTAAACTAATGGAGTATTAGATATGACCATAAAATAAATATTGTGTTCGACAACTATATTATATGTCTAATTCGAAGTAAAATATCAATCAATTTTTTGTTACTACATTATTAAAAAAAAAAAAATTAATATCTTAGTAAATACAGAAAAGTTATTATCTTTTGCTGAAACACTTTATTGAGATAATAATTTTATCACATTCGACATTCATAAATAAGCTGCATTTTAAAAAAACACGTCGGACATAGTGACAAGTGACATATTCTTGTTTTATTTTTGGATAAATAGCTATCATCGACAAATAAACTTTTAAGGCATTAAAAAAATAAGGATCAAACTAGAATTATTAGATAGCTTTCAAACACATTTTTATATAATAACAAAGAGCGATGATATCATGTAGAGCATCAATCCATAAACAGAAAATGTACTACCAATAATTTAGGTTAGTGTTGCCTAATTATTGATTGTTATTGCCTTTATTGATCTAAGTAGTATTTATTTCCATTGAAATTATTTTATTGGATATAAAGATGATATATATATATATATATATATATATATATAGGCTATTTTGTATTTTACAACCCACAAATAACCCGCCTTTTGAAATTACCTCAAAAAATTACTTTAAAATACCATAAAAAAAAAACAAAAAAAAAAATAAATATATTTCACCACCATTTTACACCTTTTGTTTAAATCTAATGTTTTAAAAAAATTCCTTCGCTTTTCATGCCAAAAACATGTTCTTTAAATGTTTCAGGGATATTTTTGCACTTTAGGTCCGATTTGAAGTCAAAATTTTACAAAAAATGACCCCCAAACCTATAAAGAGCATGTTTTTGGGCACAAAAATCGAAGATTTTTTGTAAATCGTTAGTTTAATGGTTTTGGTGGTGAAATATATTCTTTTTTCTTTTTCGGATGGTATTTTATAATAAGATTTTTTGTGGTAATTTCAAATAGTGGGTTATTTTGGGTGGTAAAATACAACATTTCCTTATTTTTAAGCCAAATTAAAAATCTAACTATTGATGAGGTATTATACCTAGATAAGTTAGTTGATATGTAATGAACTAATGACAAATTGTATTGATAGATAGATGATAGCCACTTATTGATTAAATTAAATTGAACTTGATTATAGTAAAAATATCAAATTGATTAAATTGAAGAAATATATAAAAATTATTTACTGCTTTATAAATTAAAAAGTGTTATGCTCACAACTCACCATTGTTTACAAAAGAATGTTTTTAATGATTTGTTTTTAACCAGCAATTACATGAATCGAAATAATTATGTTTAATTAAAAGAAAAAGAAGGATAATAAGAAAAAGTTCGGGTTTAAAATTATGTTTGGTTTGAATCTTGAATCATGTCGAGTTTAAATCAGATTGGGTTAAAATTAAGTTGGGTTAATATATAATTCAGTCAAAAGCATATGTATCATATTGAATCAGGTATTTAACAGGTCAATTTTGGATCAGGTTGAGTTAGGATCAGGTCAATTTTGAATAAGGTATTTAATAGGTTAATTTTTGGTCAAAATTGAATTAGAATTCCATTCAGGTCCAATCGATTCCGAGTTGAGTCAGATCGTGTCAAATTGATGTCAGGATAAATTCATGTACATCAAATCAAATTCGAATTCGGTTGATTTAGGTGGATAATAGATCGAGTTTGGGTCTCGAGGTTTCTAGGATCAAATCAAAATGGTTACGTTTTGAAATAAATCGTTTTGGGTCAGGTGTAGGTTACAAGTCGAATCATAATATTTGCTAATTGTACTTTACAAAGTTTCTCATTCTTCCCTTGACTATCTTAGTAATATAGCTTTACCTTTATTCTTTTATTATTATATTACACTCTCCCAATAACCAACTTTTGAAATACTATATATAGAATGCTTACAGGTATAAAAAAATATTATCATCAAGCCCATTAAAATAATATTTTTTTTTTCAGCTTTCTAAATTAAAAACACCACGCAATATAATCAATAATGGAAAAACAAACTGAAATAACCCAATCACTTGTTACAACACAACTATATGAAGCCGCACTACAAAATGACGTAGTTTCCTTGATGAGTTGTTTAAACAAGATCCATTTTTTCTCGATCGATGGTTCATTGAAAAATCATTGACCGTCGCGCAATCTCCATTACATATAGCTGTCGAAATGGGGCACTAAGAATTCGTACTAGATCTTCTATATCGAATGCCGAAACTAGTGGAAGTGGTTGATCAATTCAAAAGATCAATACCACTACACGTTGCAGCTGCAACAACACGGCTGTTTCCTAGAGAGGAACGATTGGTCAAAGCGTTGCTCGATGTGAATCCGAACATGTGTTTTGCGCGCGATAAAGATGGAATGACGCCCTTTCATGTCGCGGCAGTAAATGGGAACATCGAAGTGCTTAAAATGTTTCTCAAGAGGAGGCGTCCGGCTGCTTTAGAACGAACTACAAGAGGTGAGACTATTTTACATTTGTGCGTGACAAATCGTCAGCTTGGAACCTTGGAGGCATTGGTTGTACTTACATATGATCTTGAGTTGCTTAACTCCGGGGATAGTGATGGCAATACTGTCTTGCACCTTGCTGTGATTTACAGAGAACTCCAGGTAACATGATTTGGTTTATATAAAGGTTTACTTTGTCAGGTTATACTACCATGAATTGTATATATTACATATTAAATTATATATCCTCCATTTTTTTTTCACCATTTTTCTTATAAGGAAATTGCATATTGATTGAACCGTTTTTATTTTAGATATGCTTTTATAAACTTTTTGTTCATGTTCACACACTTAATAACGAGGGCGCCCCCATTACTCACTGTGAGAAACGTTTTTGTTTCTCACAGTGGCAGTTTCGTAAATAAAATGTACCACTTTAGTCACAGTGGTACATTTTATTTACGAAATGAATGATAAATTGTACCACTTTAGTCACGGCGGTACATTTTATTTACAAAACTGCCACTGTGAGAAACTAAAACGTTTCTCACAGTGAGTAACAGAGATTTACTCCTTAATAACCAATCCCTAGTTTTACTGATGTGTGATATCTACCTTTGTTACCGAACTTTCACTCTCTTTCTTTTGATTGTAGTCACATGGACAATTTTGTTATTTAACTTCTTTCTTAATTGTGGTGTCCAACCTAAATGGTGAGATTTAAAAAATACGGAAGAAGTATTAAAATTTACATACTTCAAGTTTTCAGTATTAAGGTTTACTTAAGCTTGGTTAATTTAGGCACCTTGTATTTTATAGATGTATTGGTTTAAAAATTCAAGCCCAGTTAAACCCATGATAACAAAACCTATGAATCTATACGTTTGTAGCGGATATTGGGAGTCTAGGAGATCATTAATATGGATTTTCGAATAATAATACGGATGGAGTACATACCAACTAGTCAACAATATTAAGCTAACCCTTGCATTTATGCCTGCCTTCTCTTAAATTTGTTTTTGGTGACAATGCAGATGGTAAGATTTCTACTCGAGCTACGTCACATGATAGATAAAAACGCTAAGAACAAAAACAACAAGACAATTAGGGACATTTTCGATCATGTGAAACGTAAGAATGAGACAGATGATGATGAAGAGATTGAAAATTTATTTATATTTCACAACGTATTACGAAGTAGTAAGCCGAAAACAGTTGACGAAAAATGGTTGGAGCAGCAAAACACAGCTCTAATGGTGGTGGCTACTTGTATTGCAACCTTTTCTTTCCAAGTTGGAATTACTCCACCCGGAGGCATTTGGCAGGATGAAAATGGTCATAAGGCAGAAACACCCATTCCAGATGGTAAAGATCATTATTTGTACAAATGTGTACAAATTAGCAACACAGTTGGACTGATGTCATCTCTAGGTGTTGTCCTTCTCCTTATTAGCGGGCTTCCTTGCACGCGATTACTAGTGTTCGTTTTGAGGTTTACATTGTGGATTGCTGTAATGGCGAGTGCAGCAACTTACTTCTACACGACAGGGTTTCTCACAAGTGATTTTGTCAACAAAGACATTGTCCAAGATGCTCTAGATTATTCCATCGAGATTTGGCTATGGTTAATGTTACTTGTACTATTGGGATATCATTGTGTGCGGCCTGCCTTGCTTTGTGCTGCGCGCTTTATATGGATTCATACTGGTTATCAGTTCAGGGTGAAGATTAGAAGGTTTCTGCAAAAGATCGGATGTAATTGCGTTGAATTGAATGTATTTGACTGAACATCGGATGTAAATGCTTTTTAATTGAATCAATTCAAGGCTACCCAGTAACAAACTATTAAGACACTATGTATCGAAAGCCTAGAAGTGTGTTTTTATTAAGCCCCTTAAAAGAATTTGCCAGCTTTCTGTATTTTTTTTTTAATATATTGGAAAAGATGAATTAATTAAAGGGTTCGATAATTTGTACTTTCATTCTCTTTCTCTCACTAATGTACGTAGTACATTCTCTCTATAAATTTCAACCATTTACTTGATCATCGGAGTGAGTTCCTCGACGATCCCCCAGGGCAGTTATGTTTGCTTCCTTACAAATTCGAGTGCAATTTAGCCATGTGATCAGTAGTCTCTCACCGAAGTTTACCCAAAACAATATATCTAAATATGATAATTACATTGTGGAAAAACACATACTTTTTTTTTTTTTTTTTTTTTTTTTTTTTTTTTTTGAAGACCAAAGCACTGCACATACATGTAAAAATAGAAATAATGTGGCACAAGAAAGAAACAAAAAAAGGGGGCGCAAACATGAGTGAAGTGGGGTTCAAAAGGTCAAATATCACACTAGCTACGTACGTGCATGTAACATATGAAGTAGTTACTCAGTTTTCTTGAGTTCTACTCGATAACATTTTCCTTAGTTTTACTCAATTAATATAATTATGGAATCTAAAGTAAAGTGCAAATGAGAACCAAGTTTTTGGGTAGTTTTACTTTTAATAGGAAAGACATAACAATAGACAATTTAATTAATGTAGCTGGGTCTCACAAAATGCATTAGTAAATGATAAAAATTTATAAAAAGTTATAATAATAGAATTAAAGTAAAATATGAGCTGATTAGTAAATGAATGAAAATGAAAAGTGATTAAAGTCTAGAAAAAAGTCATATTGTTAAAGTGCAGATGCAACCATGCGCCACTTTAATAATGCAATATTATTATTTAGGGGTTACGATTTATATATTTTGTATATCATTTTTCATACTTCACTTTGTTTTTTTGGAATGCATAATTGAGTTTGCACAATTATTTGAACCACAACTTTAAATCAATATCTTTAATCAAATATTACTTAAAATTTTAAAACAAATTATAGAATTGACAATGTGACTAATCTAACAATATACTAGATGATGATAACATTTACGTTATATTACTTCAAAACGTTGGTGCGTAAAGCTTATAATATTGTGTAGGACAAGGTTACGTACGAATCCAATTCATTGAGTGAGATTTAACATTTTTTACTTTCGCTCACTTTACTTATCGAATTTTCTTTACTTAATGTTAGCTTGTCTTCGTTACATTATCTTTTTGTGTATTCACATTGAAAGGATCACAATGGTAATAGAATAAACAAAATAATACTCTAGAAAGGGGGTTGAATAGAGTATGGGCAATTTTCGCAAAACTGAAAATGTCAAGGCCTTGAAATTAGTTACAAGGCGGAACAAACTAATTTCAAACCTAAATTCAAGGCTTTGAAAACAATTGATACAGCGAAGCTGATTGCTAAACAGAATGTTAGATGCGATTGTATGAATTTAGCAAATGATCAGTTTAAGCAACACAAAAATAAGTGCAAGAACAGAAAGTAAAGCACACAAGGAAATTGTTACGAAGTTCAGCACAAAGGCCTACGTCTCCGCCTAGGGTTGTCCAACCCGTAGGATTTTAACCTACTTTTATTTCTTCCCTTAGAGTTCTAAAGCACCCTAGAAGATCTCACTATCTTCTTTCCATAGCACTTCCCGCTACACCTTAGACACTCAATTCCCAGAAATAAAAGCTAACTCACTTTTACTATACTTTGAGTATTATAAATTTACTCTAAGTATATCACTCTTTTGATATATACTTTTTCCACTCTTAGATACACTTTTCTTTTCTCTCAATCTAATCACACAATAAGGTATTAAAGAACTTAGAGAGAAAATATTTAACACTCTTGCTATAGTATATGAAGCTTGATAATTCTTGAGTGTTGTTGTCGTTGTTGTTCTTGTCGTTGTTTCTTCAGCATATCTTGACGCTATTTATAAGGCCTTTAGGCTGATTTCAAAACGTTGAGAGCTGACTTCAAAGGCTTGAAAGTCTTCAACAGATTTCCTTAAATCTTGCTTCAACAGAATTTTCAGCCCTTTGAATTTTGAACGTTTGCTAGCTGCTGCATTCTGTTTCAACGTTTATCTTTCAACTAAAATATGTTACAACACACTTATAGCTTCCTAATAACAAGGTCAGCAAGCATAAGATAAGGTAACAGCAATATTTATCTTAATCAGAAGCATTATCATATTCAGAAAATTCAACAACCGAAATAAGATAAATAAATAATTTGACAGAAAATTATCTTTGAAACATAAAGATAAAATCAGTTAGCATGAACATAGCCATATAAATTCGAAATTCAAAAAGCAGTGCTAATGATTAATTCTGATTAAAACAGAATTAATCATTATCTCTATAAGTAATCTGCAAGATAGAATTTGTTAGAGATAAAAACATACACGAGCAAAATAATATAAGCAACAAAATATAAATCCATCATTCATAATTATATTGGACTCTCTTTTGACAACTCTTTTGACATCTCTTTTGACTTCCATCACCCTATCATATAAACATATAAAAATAACAGTACATAAATTAAATAACAAATCAAGGTGGAGTCATCAATCTCCCCCTTGATGGAAGTCAAAACCACCATTAAAAAACCAATATAATTAAACCTGCACACAAAGATTAATATCCAAACATTCACCATATAATATAAAGCATTAAACTTCTCCCCCTTTTTGACATCCAACAAGGGAGGAAAAAAGTTTGGAACAAACAGTAAAACAAAATTAAAGTTATTTAATATACGGTAGTTTTATTTCAAGGCTTTGACATAAAGGTCAAGGTCTTAAATTAAGTTGCAGCTTTACAATCAGCACATATTAAAGCATTAAAGCACGTACCTTAGCTCCCCCTACGAAGATGCATCCTTATTTAACATTTCTCAATTCAAGCTTTGAATCTAGAATGAATATATCTTCGCTTAAAGACTTAGTAAAAATCAGCAAGTTGATAATAAAAACATCAAACCTTTATTTTTGAATCTATCTTTACTCTTGAAGAATTCCTACAAAAACAAAAGAACATTAAACCTTTCTAGACCAATCTGCAAATTTGGAGTCATATTCGGGATAAACCATGTTTGGCGGTCTAGTTCCCTTAACTACCCAGATTTGCTTAATTTGGTCTCGAGTAAAGTAAGGAAATGAATTTTTGATAATATGAGGATCTTTCCTTTTGAAAGGACAGGTAAGCTTGGTATGACCCTTTTTGCAGCAATAAAAACAGGTAGGATCATTAAAACTTCCTTTGGCTTTAACAAAAATAGTAGGTTTCTTTTTGTCAAGATATTTGTTAAAACCAAGTCCAGTTTTGTCTCTGGATCCTCGAGCTTTGTCCAAAATTTTGTCAAAATCATTTTCAGAATTTGAAAGTTTATTTAAAAGACTTTGCTGATTTGAACACTTTTCAAAAAGACTTCTCTTTTCGTTTTCAAGACTGTAATTACAGTAGTTCAGAGAAGTAAGTTTTTGTTTCAAAGCACTGTTCTCGGTTTTCAAGGCCTTGATCTGATAATCAGAATCTTTAACCTTGTTTTCGAGAGCTGTATTAGCTTCTTTTAAAACAGAAACTTCTTTGGTTTCAATTGGTTATGATCATGTTAAAGTTGAACTATTTTGCAAATTCCATATGATCTTTTATTAATAAATTGAATATAGTTTATAAAAATATTATAGCCTAATTTATTTGACTTTTTATTTTTTATATATCTCGATTTTGTGTGTTTCAAAGTAGGTCGTTTGCATGACACCTGGTAAATAACAGGCGTCAAACGGAACATCTAACCAAGATAGCAGCTGCTTGATATTTTACAGGTGGTTGCTTCAACTATCTTAGTTTCATCAATCCAAGTAGGAATAGTGGTCAAGTGTCGTCTAGTGTTACTAAGACAGGCAGTTTTGCTCATGCCTTTTAGATTCCTTTTTGAGTTTTAAGGTCGAGCGGCTATGAATTAGCCCCTTGGGTTAATCAGTTTTTGCCGCTTAGATGTAGGCATATAGAGGAAGCAGACGACAAAAGCCGCTTGATTGCTTCGCATGCTTAGCTACTAAGTGTTGAACTTAGCTTGAATCCTCAAATTTTCAGCCGACTGAGTTGCCCCTGAACAACAGCAGACGGTTATCCAACTCATATATTATAGATTACCGCTTGTTTTGTAAAACAGTCGGTAGTCTTTGTTATCCTTGTCTCATTTGATCATTGCAAACGACTGCGAGCTGTCTTTATAGAAAGTCGGTAGGGCCGTTTGTTTTTGTTTATAGAGCAATGTGTCACCCAAATGGGAGATGCTCTCTGCGACGAATTCATCCAAATGGGCGTCGCCGGACGCCTGCTCATGTGAGGTACAGACGTATTGTTTAAAAATTGAGAATGTCCGGCCTTAGGCCTCATTTTGATCGTCAGGCAATAGGCCTGACTTAGATCATCCGGCCATAGGCCTCATTAGGTTGCTCAGAAAGGAACAATCCATAACTGCTAGGTCTTTTTAGACTTAGCTTAATCTACTCATGTTAGAGTAGGTATAGTAAAGATCATCCGGCCAGAGGCCTTAGATAGATCATCCGGCCATAGGCCTTATTTTGATCGTTAGGCCATAGGCCTGACTTAGATCATCCGGCCATAGGCCTCATTAGGTTGTTCCAAAAGGAACAACGCTTAGCCGCTAAGTTGTTTAGACTTAGCTTAAATTTGCTCATGTTGGATCAGATGGTTGATTTAGTTATTGCCCCTGTACGTTGCACAGGCGATGCTTTTACTTAAACCTTTTCAACATACTTTTTAGACCTTTTTCGGTTAGTATGCTGCCTTTGGAAGGAGACTTAGACAAATGTACTATTGAAATTCAATCAATTACAATAAGGGAGCACATGGTGCTTATGGTACCTTTCAATGGAGAATCTTCGTCAATGTGCTAAATGACTTTGAGATGCCTCCTGCTTGATTAATGATACCGATTTCTTCAAATGGAGACAGGCGGCCATGAGACGCTGGTTAACAGGATCGGGAAATGAATTTGTTCTCAGAGTATACAGACATCTCTTTATTGAGATGCCTCTTGCCTTACACCAGGCGGTTATTCTACCATGCCGCTCAATTTCAGATTCAAATTCAAGTGCCAGGGGGTTGTCAACCCATATACATGCAGCAAGACTCCAAGCAACATACACTCGGAAAGAAAGCAAAAATTTGTTGAGGTACCCAGGCGCGATGATGGCACAGACGGTTGATTTAGGCGGCTAGGCCTTAACCCAATTCGGCTAGGCTTTTCCGGAATGGTGTAACACATGCGCCACTCATCCGGTTTTTCCGTGGCTCAGCTTGATATATACAGACAGTCGTGTTTTCTTTTCTTTTTTTTTTTGGAATCATAATAATGATGGCAAGACTTCAAACGACATGCATGCGGCCAGGCGTCCAGTCCCATACTCAGCATATATAGATGCCCCTTGTGTTCACACAAGCTCCGCCTCCGCCTTACTCATACGTGATAAGGTCGGTTGCTCTTATAATCAGGAGGCCTTGATGGAGTTGTTTAATCCAATCTTGCAGCTGTATTTGCGGCTTTTCTTTGAATGCTGGCCTAAATCGGAGCAAGCCCTTATACCAGACGATTATTTTCAAGATGCGGCAATGAGTTACTCCATCCACATGCGGCGAGGCTATTTAGCCATACACCCGGCATACCGGCTAGAGAGTAATGCCGCTTGTATTTCTAGCTCAACCTCAAGCTTTTCATTTGGCAAGGCACCTAGCCACACATACGGCTATTGCCCATACCGCTTGTTGCTTACACACGGGCTCTCAATGCCCAGCCTTGAAGTCACGCTTGTGACAATGTCATTGAGTGCCGGCTGTTTTCAATGCCTTCTGACCCTTGAATTTTTTATCTACAATAAAGCTCTTGGACAACCGGTTCCTTCGTGGCTATTTTGCCTAAGCACAGCTGGCATAGGTCCAATCCGACTTTAGCGCTTGATGGGTTCTCAAGCTTGTTATTCGGAGTCGGAGATGTCCATACCCCCTTGCCATAGCCCCATGAGGCTACCATGCCGCTTGTGTTTCTAGCCGGCTGTGATGTTGCTAGCTGGGCATCATGTTGATACACACCCACAACCGGCTTATTTGTGTGACACATGCGGATGCCGGATGCTTGGTTTTCGGTTTGCCGATGATTAATATGCTAAATGCATAGCTTAACTACTTACAACCGACTTCAATGGCTGCTTCTCTCGTGCCGACTGTGGTTGCGGGGTTAAGCTTTTAAAACCCAACAGGAGTGGGAGAGAATTGAGCTTGACTTTATAATGCCGCCTGACCATGCCTCTACTGGATTATTGTGCAAATATAGGTGAGTAAAGAAGGCGGACGAACCACACGCATTCCATTCGGACTGCCCATGGCCTAGCTAGCATATATACAGCCGGTGCTAATGCCGGTTGTATGGTTTGGGCTTGCTGGATGTTTGGTTTGTTAGGTTCATCACATTGCTCAAACACTCAAAGCCGGCTAACTCCTTTGATCCGGCTGTATACGAAGCCAAATTGCCTTTCAACTGCATGTGCAATTGCTTGCCCATGATCTTTCGAGATTCAAGAATCACTTAGCTTGAGCTTACACATGGAGCTCGCCGTAAGATAAGGCCGGCTACTCTCCACTTGTGATACTGCCGGCTGATCTCATGGCCACGAGGACTTACTTGTTAGCGTCGTACCACAAACCGGCTTAAGGGGTGTAACACAGGCACCACCCATCCGGTTTATTCATGGTTGCTTTCAAATTCATGTAGCCGGTTCTTGAGGCTACCCTCACTAAACGCCGGCTGTTCGGTGGCTGGGATAGTGCTGGCTGACGCCTAACCAGATGTTGGGTGGTCGCGGTTGTGTTGTCAAACACCATATACTCACGCACTTCATAGCCGGCTTAATGCTAGCTGTTTAAACTTAACCAACCGACTTAACCAACCGAGCCACACATACGCTTGATGCGTTTGCTGCGAATGCCGCCTGCTTATATGAATTGGCCGACTGCTCGCTAAATCTTGATGGCTTTTTTATGCGGCTGTTGCCGCCTGCTAGCTTGAGGTACGACATTTAGGTGCCGCCTGCTCAAGCATAGGCGCCCATGCTCAGCCTCACATTCACGACCGGTTTCAATGGCCGGCTGTATTGAGCCAGCTGAGGGTCTTGCATTTTAACGCCTGTATGTGTTCGAAGTAAGAGCCATTCAGCTCTTGCTTACAAGGTTAGAGCCGAATGCTCATGCGCCTTTATAGGTGGCCGCTTGCTTACATGCTCAAATTCAAGGCTATCACTTATACACTCAGTACTGCACTTAGTGTCACTTGACGCTTGTTATTTACTCAAGAGGCTTGGTAACGTTACACCACAGTCGGTCAATGGCTTACTCAAGAGCCTCTCTCATGCGTGGCGATGCCGGATGCATTTTTTAGAGCTAGCCACCGCTTTGAGACATGCTCTTACAGCCGAAGCGCCATTCCATACAATCGGATTCGCCAAGCGTTTATACAGCCGCCTGATTATATAGGCTGGCCAGCTGCTATCTTGAGGACCCAAGAAGGTGCTACTTGACCGATGCCCAACATCGAGGCACCGACTATTCAAACTTAGGCGTCCAAGCTTTAATGGCCGCTTGTATGCATGAAAATGGAGGCTTGCTGGCTGCATACTCTCAAATCGAGCTCATTGCATCATAATGCCGCCTTCTCATGCATCATAATGCCGGTTGGGTGCCTGAATTTGGGTTTATAAGGCGGTTACTGGCTGTACCCATTGAGGGTCATTCCAGTTACATGTACCTTATCTCATATATATACAACCGGGTGTGGTTATAGCTGGCCATGGCGCTGTTGAACATGCCACCACAACCGGCTTCAACTGTGTTGCACATGCACCACCCATCCGGACAGTGCATGGCTCAGATTGTACACATACAACCAGATGTTGCCTGGCCGGATGCTGGAGGTTGGCCAACTGACCTCGTGGCGCTCAATTGGCATGCTCACCTTGAGATAATGCTGGTTGTACCATTGACTCGTTTAGATGCTCTTGGCGCTTAGTCATGCCAACCGGTTTACCTTACAAGTATCTCAACCGGTTTTCTTCGCAAGGTGCACAGCCGGCCAAGCATAGTGTCGGCTGACCCCTTTGATGGTATGAGCATAAAGAGCTGTCTTTCTTAGCTCAATGATGCCGGCACCAATAATTTTTTGGCTTGAGCCAAACCCATGCGGCTGCTAACCTTTCGACTGGGTAGCATGCGTAGGAGAACAACACATGCTTATGCTTGAGTAGCGGTTTAACCGGCTGTATGCATTCTAGTTAAGCCCGCTTATCGCGGCTAGGAGTTCGACTCAACAACTTTGGTCAGGCTTCCAGCTAACTTTTTTAGACAAAGTAAAATCGTCTGCCCATGGCATCCGGTTGTGGTCTTGTGTGCGCCTGTATACAAGATGGAGGGCTTGCCTTTCTTTTCGCATCACAACACAGCCGGTTTCTTACAAGGGCCGGCTGAGGCTTTGTAGAAGTCAAGCATGAATATTCCGGCTGCCCATATTGAGTGCAATATCGTGCTCTCAGTAAGGAGAATGCCGCCTATATGGTAGGATTACAAGGGAGCGCTTGGACGACTGTAGGCCCCAGCTTATCCTTGCTCATACGCATGGACGGACCCATTTGACTCAGTATACAGGTCGCCTGTGTATAGCTAGGCTTCGAAAGCATTTGAACTTTCGTTGGTCGGCTTAACTGGCGCTTTTATACCAACATGCTTAGGCATGCCGGCTGATTGGGAGGCCGCTTGGTGACACAAGCCGCTTGTCTAAGAATAGGACATTTTGACCCCATGATGCCTGTAGCATTTGACATTGGGCCTCATGATGCCTGTTGTGCTTGACAGTTGGCCTGATGACTCCTGTATTACTAGCCGCCGTCTAACGCTTTCACCAGAAGGTTATTTCCTTGTAAAAACACAGAAGGTTTGTTCAGCAAGCTTTCGCAGACGGGGCTGCCTGTCTAGAGGTTGGACGCTTTGTGCCGCCTGCCCTCTAAGGAGGGCCGGCTGCATACATGGTTGTCCATACGACATGTATGGTTGCTGATGCGCATACTGTGCCGAATGGGTTATCTGAGGGCCAGAAGGGACAGACAAGCCGCCTGCCTGACCCCCTCGGTTTGATTGTAAATACCTCATTGAGGTATTCTGGAAGCTGTCTGGGAAGGTCGACCTTGAAGCCACCCGACTCAAACATTTAGGATGGGGAGGAGGCACTCGGTCCTTGACTCCGACCGAAGGCCGCCTCCTGCCAGCAGGCGGTACAGACTGTTGTGAAGCCATCTCAGTAGTACTCTCCCCACAGACGGCGCCAAATGTTTCAGGATTTTTTGGATGTCCTGTGGGAGAGTATACAACACCAGGACTGACCTCCGGCTGCCTGTACCTGCAAACAACGGAGACTCCCGGGGGTGGGAGTTCCGCCTCCGACGATCAAGTTAGAACTTGTATGAGGAGTAAAGTGCGGAATGTAAAGGGGATCAGGCTCCTCTTAGGAGAGGAGTGATCATCTGGCTGTCTGTGACAACCTCCATATCTGAGTGTTTTCCCTCTCTGATTTGTGTGGATTGAATGTGTATTCAATTGAGTTCCCCTTTTACTGATGTAAATGATCAGTATATATAGAGAGTTGGGATAGGTGCCTCTTTGGTTATTTACCTAAGTTGATGGGCCTCTCCCTACTTTGCGGTTTCTAGGGTGGTGGGCTTGAAGCCCGCTTTCCCCCTTGGACGACACGTGTCATGCCCTAATTGGCTCTTTGAGCGATGAGTGTAGGGACACGTGTCACATTAGCATAGGTCCATTTGTCGGGGGTATTTTTACCCTGAACAGGGGTCTATCGATCTGTTGTAGTCGTGAAGTAAATTTTCGTCTGATTCATCTGATTGTAATCGAAGGATTAACCTCTTATTCGATCCCGCACAAATCTTTACCCATGAAACAACTTGTTCCACATAAGATATTGTTGGATTTGTCTTGATATATGTACAAGTTTGTAATATCAATTTTATATAATTTTTGTTGATATATACTTACAGATATTAATGATAAAAGGTACATTTTAAAGACCATATAAAGTTAACATGAAAATATCAATATAAAATGAAGTGAGTACTTCTTCTTCAATTCGTATTAAATAAATAAGAAGAGTTAGTTCCCTGCTACTTTTGACTTGTCAGCCCTTGGTAAAAAAAGGGTTGTTGGAGCGAGCTTCCAAGAGAAATAAATAAAATGTTTGTATTCATTGATCTTAATTACATTTGTATTCTTACCCATTTAACCAAATGCAAGTAAACTTATAACACAGTGCATGAATTCCTTCCCGTATAAACCACACAAAATATGGAAGCGCAATTAGAAAAAAGCCAGACACTTGCTATTACAAGGCTATATGATGCAGCACTCAAGGGTGACGTACCTTCGTTGCTCAACTTGCTCGGTGAAGATCCACTTATCCTCAAACGATGCATTATCGGAAAATCAGGAAGCTTTATGCAGTCGCCGTTACATGTTGCGGCTAATTTTGGGTACTCAAACTTTACTAAGGAGATAATAAAACATAATCCAGTACTAGTAAAGGTGGTTGATCAAGGACTTTTTTTGAAAAACTACCTTATATACATCAAATTTTGTGAAAAACTACCTTATAAAAAAATTGTTGTAAGAAACTACCTTATAAAAACTAAATGTTGTAAGTTCCTACCATGTGCTTAATTTAACAATGAAAGAGAAGAGGAATTTTGGGTTATAAGGAGCTATGGAGAAATTGGGTGGAAAAAGAAGAAAAAATGATTGAAAATGGGTCATTAAATATCTCTTATTCAATGCAATAAATCGGCAAAAGGTAACTTTTTACTACATTAATTGTTTTATAAGGTAGTTTCTTACAACATCTATTGTTTAAAAGGTAGTTTCTTACAACATTTTTTTAATAAGGTAGTTTTTCACAAAAACTGACTTGTACGAGGTACTTCTTCACAAAAAGGCTTTTGATCAAATAAAAAGATCATCACCACTACACATTGCCTATGCAAAGGGCACTTGCAAATCGTTGAAACCTTGCTTGGGGTGAAATCGAGCATGTGCTTCACATATGATAAAGATGGAATGACGCCAGTTCATGTAGCTGCCATAAATGGCAATACTGATGTGCTTCGCGATCTTCTTCGAGCCGAGCCACAAGCTGCTTGGGAGCTTACTAGTGGTGGTCAAATTGTTTTGCATTTGTGTGTGAAACATAATCAAGTTGAGACTGAAGATTTTGGTAAAAGCTATGGATGATGAATTGCTTAACTTCGAGGATTCCCGTGGCAATACTGTCTTGCACCTAGCTGTGGCTGCCT
This sequence comes from Chenopodium berlandieri, assembly GCA_034703905.1. Taxonomy (NCBI): domain Eukaryota; kingdom Viridiplantae; phylum Streptophyta; class Magnoliopsida; order Caryophyllales; family Amaranthaceae; genus Chenopodium; species Chenopodium berlandieri. The sequence continues at coordinate 45,956,600 of CM068279.1, read as the reverse complement.
AACAAGCTGAGGTAAGACAAGAATGAACAATTTTTTTAGTCGCTTTAACCCTCTCTTTCTAAGAAAGTGTAATAAAGGATGGCTAGTTAGAAATTTGGAAGTGTATTTTTAGGTACAAGCTAAGCTAACTATGAGACAAGATATATTATTAATTAGTTCTCCTTGTGTCGTGAGACAAGGTTTATGTATAAGTTCTCCTTGTTCCATGAGACAAGGATTTAAACTTATTTTATTGTGGTTTTGCTTTGAAAATTTGATAAGGAATTAAGCTTGAATTTGCTCTACAAAACTGATATTTGATGTGAGTGCCGTTTACTCTTAGGTTAGAAAAGAATAGGGTTCTTGTTTGATCGATGATTAATGGGTTCAATAAAAATGGTGTTCTAATATTCAAAAAACAAAATTGAAGACGGTGTTACCAGATATGTGTGATTTGACTTCAACAAAGACAAGAATTTCTTTGCAACGTTTGTGTTACTGTCGTTACGATTACAGAAGGGTAGTGTTAGTAACATAAGAAAATATGTTATTGTGAAATTTTTTCAATAGATCTTATGATATTTAAACATGGAATTATGTCAAGTACAAATATTAAAATATTATCTTATTAGGAAATTTAGGGTATATAGTATTTAGAAAAGTTATGTTGCTAGCATATTGGTGATCATCAATAATAACGGGAAGCCACACTATTAAACCTTTACCTTAAACTTGTCAATATTTTAATTGAATTTTTGTTTTTTTAGTATGATTGGGAACATATACAAAGTATATTACAATATATTAAATTATTACAAATTGATAGAGTATATAAGTCAATCTTGGGCTCTAATACCATATTAAAAAACCATCTCAACCAAAAGTTTAAGCTTATAATTTAAGCCCAAAAATATATTTTATACTTTGTCACAAATCTTACAATTTTATAAATTAATTAAGTCATTGATATGCTTGCTGCAGATGGTGCAATTTCTAAGTGCACTTCCAACTTTTGAAATAAATGCTACAAACAGAAAAGGATTGACAGCTCTGGATACTCATCATGGGCGAAAAATGAGCGATGATATTGCGCAATATCTCAAAGTTGCCAAGGCATTACCCGCAAAGGAAGCACTAAAACCCAAAAAAGACCGCGCTTGGTTGGAGGACCAGCGGACATCTCTAATGGTGGTTGCATCCTTAATAGCCACCATGGCCTTCCAAGTCGGAATTAATCCCCCAGGAGGCCTTTGGCAGGAGACACCTAAGACTCGTTATAATAATATTACACAAGAAACGAAATCGGGTCCCGAAGCAAGTACTTCTATATGGTCAGATGGGGAGCATAGAGTTTATTATATACCAATACTGGTTAGTAACACAATAGGATTAATATCATCACTAAGCGTCATTCTTCTCCTTATAAGCGGCTTTCCATGTAAGCGACATTTTTTGCCCATTTTGAGGATAACACTCTGGATTGCTGTCTTACATGTACTCGGTTGATCGTCAAGTGGCAGTTGGGGATAGTAATTGAATTATTATTGGATTATCATCGATCTATTTCATTGTTTGGATAGTGTTAATGGGAACTATACTCAATGGATATGTTGTGCGATTCATACTGAAGCTGATTCGTTAGCTAAGAAATCAGCCAGTTTTTAAATTTTGCAAGAGCTGTTTTGCAAGGTTATTAAACACTACAAATGAAGCAGACTTAAGTAGCCACGCATAATGATCACAGCTCACAAATGTGTGTTGTCACATTCTTCACAATCTACTTCTAGTCAAGTTTGTTTTTTTCTTGCTGATCAATAGGTTTATGTCTGTCTCTTCGGAGACATCTGATAAAATTGGAACGAATAGGTTTATGTCTCACTTACTAAGAATCATTTCAAGTATATATGTACCATCATCTAATTAGCTTGTTTGTGAGAATTTATAGTATATTGCTTAACATTTAAAATGTACTTGCAATATATATGCAAGCATCCATTATAATCGACCTATCTTAAGTTATAATGACAACGCTCTTATCTAACTACTATGCAGTATGCAATTATTAAAGCTTTCATCCTAGCATTGTTAGAAAATCCATATTATAAAAATCATGTCGACCAAAATCTTAAGCCGATTGTTAAGGCTTAATAATATGTTTTATACTCTAATAACAACAATGAAGATATTGGAAATGGATTTACGTACAGAAAAATATCATATTAACCATGTATAATGGTCTCAACACTAATATTTAATGTATGTCGTCACATTATTCACAATCTACATTTCTACACCACTCATGTTTATTGTTTTTACTGACGAGTGACGACTCACCAATAATGTAGTACTTTTGTTAATTAGATTGTATTAAGCATCACTTCAAATATTCAAGTATTATGTACCATCTTATTAGCTTATGTTCAAAAGATTGTGTATTTTTACATGATCAATTATAATCGATCTTTCTCTGTTAACAATTTATAAGGGTTCAAAATATTTACTCCCTCCGCGAGTTTTAATTGACTTAAATAAAATAAGAGGTAAGTGGGTAGTTGGAGTATTGAAAAATTATAAAACAAAGATAGTGGAGTTAATAGTGTATTGAAAAGTAAAAATGAATGCGAGATAAAGAAATAATAATAATAATAAAAAAATAGTAGTGGGTTTGAGTGAGGACCATGAGAGGAGAAAAATATAATACTAACATTAAAATGTACTCCCTCCATCCCATAATTAAATTCATGTACTCCATCCCATAATTGACTTAAATATAATACTAAAATTCAGTGTTTGTTTCTATTTTTAATCTTTGTATAATTACCTACATACTCCTATTTTATACCTTTTAATCTACTAAACTTTCCTAAATACTCTTTAAATATAGTGCCCCTACACTATTTAGGCCATGTTCAGCCTTTTATTTTATTTTTTGAAAAATTATTCAGTTCACCTTTAAAAAATAATATTTGGCAAAAATATTTTCAATTTTGTAACAATAATTTTAATTTAGTAAAAATTAGTAAATCTAAAAATGAAATAAAATAGAAAATCAGTAAAAAATAATTTCAATTCATAAAAAATAAGGTGTAGAACAAAGCCTTACATAAACCAACAAATAAATTAGATGCACTTTCATTATTGTATAAATAAACAATTTTTTTTTTTTTTTTGCACAATTTTTTTCTCATTTTATTACTTTGTGTTTGACTATTGTTAGTATCTTTAATTTATTTTAACATTACACAATAAAAATAATCTAATTTGGTCTCATACTATAGTGATATAACTACGGGTGCTAATCAAGCTAGCCGATCACGAGATGAGGGTTGCTCAACTCATGCTCGTTAAGTTTCGAGTCGAGTTGATTTGATCACGAGCTGCTCATTAAAGGTTTTTGTCTCTTAAATTTCAAACATTTGTTGATTAATATTTTCTTTTCTTTATATATAATTTTCCTACTAAAGTGTACTCCCTCCGTATTTTATTATTTGCTCTATTTCTCCATGCACGAAATTTTAGAGAAATAGTATAAAATAATAAAATATAAAGAAAATGGGGTTGGTCGAAGAATTGAATAAAAACTATGATATGATAGTTAATTAGGTGGAGAGAGAACATGGAAATATTGAAGTTATTAAAGTATGATAGTTTTGGGGTCCACTAAGAAAAATATATAAGAGAAATATTGTAAAAGGTTTTAAAAAAAGAAGTGGAGTAAGAAATAAAATATGGTCGCAACAGAAAAGTGGAACAAGTAATAAAATACGGAGGGAGTATTATTTTAAATTTATTAAATTTCAAGGTAAATTTTTATTTTTAAAGATGGGAAAACATAAAAATATTGAAATTATTGTACACTTATTGAGTCTGTCTGAAATTTCTGTCGGAACCGGTTGTCGGAAGAGGTTTTGTAGGAAAAATGACCTTTTCAGACGGAATTCTTTCATTGGAAGCGGATTTTTCGGCATCGGAAAAGTCTGTCTGAAATTTCCGACGGACACAATTCCATCACCGACGGAAATTCCGTCGGAATATGCTTCAATGAAATTAAAAAAAAAATACGCCGCACCACCACCAGCTAGCACGACGTATCACCACCAACAACCCCTAACCCCAACATCAGACCACCACCACCACTACCCCCCACATCAGACCACCACCACTCCACCAGCCCCTAACTAACCCTAACCTTAAGCCCAGACCATCACCGCCACTCTCCCCACCCTAACTCTAAACCCACCTAAGCCTATATCCACTACAAACCAAGCGCCACCCACCACCACCACCACCGAACCCTAAACCAGTACCACCTAACCCAAACCATGACCGAACCCTAACCAAAACCCCACCAAACCCATACCCAGATCACTAGAAAATAGCCAATCAACGACGGAAAAATCCCTCAGAAAACCCTGAAATTCCGTCGAAAGCACCGCCGCATTACATTTTGTATGAATTCACGATATTCCGAGGGGAATTCCGTCGGAAAGGTCCATTTCGACAGAATTTCTGACGGATTTTGTTCTGTCGGAGTCAAGTTTGACTTAATTAGGAAGTCCGTCGCAACCTTCCGATGGAACATTTTTATTTCGTCGGTTTGAGTTACCTTCCGACGGAAAATTCCGTCGCAATAAGCCAAGCTTCCGACGGAAAATTCCGTCGGAAGGTTCAAAACTTTCCGACGGAATATTTCCGTCGGAACGTGGGCAATGTTGTAACGGAATAAAATTCCGTAGGAAGGTTACGACGGAATTGTCCGTAGGAAGGTTACGACGGAATAGTCCGTCGGAAAGTAGTGCGCGTTGCGACGGAAATAAATTCCGTAGGAAAGTTACGACGGAATTAGACAATGTAATTTTTTTTTTTGGCGGGAAATTGCTACCATTTGATACCTACACCTCCTGCACCTAATATCACGACAAAATTAAATTATTGATTTTTTTACAAAAAAATTTATATATACTAATAATTCCGTTGTATACAGCCATAAAACGTAAACCAAATTTAGTACATATAAACACTACAAAAAATAAAGCTAAGCAACTGCCGAAGTACCCTGCCCTGCTCCGCCACTACCCCTGTCGTCGTCCCTGGGGTCTCGATGAGGAGGTCGCAAGGTGGAACATGTGTCATTAGGGAAACGACTCATCCACTGTTCCCACCTCTCCTGGTTTCTCCTTTCAATGGCTTCCATTCCGGCTTGAAGTGAGGCTTGAAGTCGGGCTTCCATCTCGACTTCCAATTCACTCCGGGTTTCACTCCGAAGAGCCTGTACCCTGTTTTCCATCTGATCCTGCATTTGAGAAATAAGGGAGGGCGTGTACTGCAGGAAAGATGTGGAAAGTCGACCCATCTGGCTGCCATAGTAAAGGTCTACACTTCTTCCAAGTCCCTTCATACGCCTGTTTTTGTTCCGACCACCCACGGTCTCCCAGTACAGCTCATTCGGACTCTTCTGAGTCCTTTGAGTGCTAGCCTGCTCAACCCTCTTTTGGTAGGCCTCCTACAAGATATATATATATGAAAAGGAGTAAACGAGTTAGTAAGTTTTATAAATAAGCTTTGGGTACCATATTCATGAAAAATGACCAAGTGTGGCATAGGTGACTTCTACTTAGCCCAAAATTTCTTCCTTTCTTAGCAAATGAGCTCTTTTGTTCTCATTCCATATCAATTATACATAGTTTTAGGTGTATAGTGCTTGAAATGACCAAAAAAAAACTAAGTAACTAAGTTTTGGGAACCATGTTCATGCTAAATGAACCAAGTGTGACATAGATGACTTCTATGTTGCCCATTTTCTTCATTTCTTAGCTAATGTTCTCAATTTTCCTCCTAACATGTCAATTGTAGATATTTTTAGGTGTGTAGGGCTTAAAATGATCAAAAAATAACAAAGAAACTAAGTTTCAGTACCATATTCATGAAAAATGCACCAAGTATGGCCTACGTGACTTTTATGTTGCCCATTTTCTTCATGTCTTAGCAAATGAGCTCCATTTTTTTTCATTACATGTCAATTATTGATAGTTTTAGGTGTATAGTGCTTGAAATGACCAAAAAAAATAAAGTACCTAAGTTTTGGGTACCATATTCATGAAAAAACAACAAAGTATGGCCTAGGTGACTTCTATGTTGCCCATTTTCTCCATTTCTTAGCTAATGAGCTCATTATTTCTCATAACATGTCAACTTTAGATAGTATTAGGTGTGTAGAGCTTGAAATGACCAAAAGAAACAAAGTAACTAAGTTTCGGGTACCATATTCATGAAAAAACAACAAAGTATGGCCTAGGTGACTTCTATGTTTCCCATTTTCTCCATTTCTTAGCTAATGAGCTCATTATTTCTCATAACATGTCAAATTTAGATAGTATTAGGTATGTAGGGCTTGAAATGACCAAAAAAAAAACAAAGTAACTAAGTTTCGGGTACCATATTCATGAAAAAACAACAAAGTATGGCCTAGGTGACTTCTATGTTGCCCATTTTCTTCATTTCATAGCTAATGTTCTCATTTTTCCTCCTAACATGTCAATTTTAGATAGTTTTAGGTTTTTAGGGCTTAAAATGATAAAAAAAAAATCAATTATACATAGTTTCGATACCATATGCATGAAAAATGCACCAAGTATGGCCTAGGTGACTTCTATGTTGCCCATTTTCTTCATGACTTAGAAACTGAGCTCCATTTTTTTCATAACATGGCAATTATTGATAGTTTTAGGTGTACAGTGCTTGAAATGACCAAAAAAAACAAAGTAACTAAGTTTTGGTGGGCATATTCATGAAATATGCACCAAATGTGGCCTACGTCACTTCTATGTTGCCCATTTTCTCCATTTCTTAATTAATGTTCTAATTTTTCCTCCTAACATGTCAATTATACATAGTTTTAGGTTTATAGTGCTTGAAATGACCAAAAAAAACTAAGTAACTAAGTTCTGGGATGCATATTCATGAAAAATGCACCAAATGTGGCCTATGTCACTTCTATGTTGCCCAATTTCTCCATTTCTTAACTAATGTTCTAATTTTTCCTCCAAACATGTCAATTATACATAGTTTTAGGTGTATAGTGCTTGAAATGACCAAAAAAAACTAAGTAACTAAGTTTTGGGAAGCATATTGATAAGTCGTGTTTTGTGCATATTTGTTAGCTTATTTTTGGTTGGTTTTATTAGCTTAGTCGAGTGTTTTAGTCCATTTTGGTGTAATTTGGTTTAGTTTCGATGATTCGATGCTTTTATGGGTAGTTTCGTTGTTTTTGATGTATTTCAGGATTAACGGAGCGAATTTGGAGATTTGACGAAGTCACGAAGCTATGCCGAGGCCCACGAATATCAAATCATGTGTTCGAGACGAACTTGAGTGAAAATGAAGCAAAACGTTGATGAAATACTTGACAAATATGATACCTGTTCATTATTTTGCTCATAACTTTTGATATACAAATGATAACGGAGTGATTCAAATAGCATTGGAAAGTAGATTTGAAGACCTTTCCAATGATATATTACACGCCTCAAACGGAGCTCCGGATATGAAGTTATGACTGATTTAAGATGAGTGATACGCGCAGCAGAGCAGGCACGTCCGTGCCCAGGAATCAGGCACGTCCGTGCCTGGAAGACAGACTATGCAGCGTTTTTATTTTTAGAGAGGCACGTCCGTGCCTCCCTATTAGGCACGTCCGTGCCTTCCGGATACGCAATGCGCCCAGTTTAGATCGAATATTTATCTTTTCTAGCTTATATTTATATCTTTTGAGGGCTTTGTTAGGGTGCATTCATTAATTAATTCATCAAACCTTATTTTATTTTATTCTCTCCTTAAGAACTAGATCTCCATTATTATTTTCCAAGTTTTTGTAATTCAAGATTCAAGATTCAAGCTTTCTACTTTCAATTTTATTCAAGATTTGGTATTTATTTTTCATCCTTTGTTATTTAATTATGTTTTCATTATTTATTATTGTTTTTTGTTTCTTTAATCATGTGTGAGTAGCTTCTTTAATTCAAGATCTAGTGTAGCCCAATTATTATTGATGCATGAATTAAATCTTTAAATTCTTTAACAACTTTAACAATTGAATTGCTAAATTGGTTGTGATTATGCCAATGCTAGGTTAGACGTAACTATAGTATTGCGATGATTCCATTGTTTTTATCACAACGAGAGTTGGGTATAAACGGATTTGAGTAAATCAATTTAGGGTTTGATTCATAACACGAGAGTAGTTATGTTTGATAATTGGGAAGTGAGAGTAACGTGTTTAATGTCTTTAATATGCATGATACCATGAGAATAGGATTGATTGTATGTTAGGGAAGCCATTGATACTCGAGAGAGATCCTTGGTATTCAATAGGGTTTACTTTTCCCCGTTCATTTGAAATCGTATGTTAAGGGTAGAATTACAATTGCATCAATAATAATTGTGGTGAAACTAAGATCTTGGATGTTTTAATTATTTGATTTCTTCATATTCTTTAGTTTATTTTCGAATTTGTCATACTTAGTTCCTTAGATAATTGATTTTAATTGATTCTTGCTTAGTAGAAATTCGAGTCTATTTAATTATTTTTGAACCTTAGTCTCTTGGGATCCGACCCTTACTTGCCAGTCTACATTAGTATTGGTCTGTTAGGTTATTTTTGATAGGTACGCGACACGCCTACCAAATTTTGGCGCCGTTGCCGGGGACTAACGGTTTCATTAGATTAATTGTGATTCATTTTTGCTAGGCTTATTTCGTTGCTTCGGCTATTTTCTCTTGTGTTTTTGATACTCTTTCTCTAGTTTTCTTGTTGCATGCCCACACGAAGCTCAGGTTCAGAAGATCTAGTACCTTTTGATTCTGAAATCGAAGCAACTGCAAGAAGACGGGCAGGTAGAAGAAGAAGGAGAAATCAAGCCAAAAGAAACATGGTAGACCAACCAACGAAATCCCTTTTGGAGTACGGTATTCCTGATACGACTACCGGAGTCCTTTCAAGCATCATAAGACCACCAGTCACGGCTCAACATTTCGAGCTGAAGCCGCAATTCATACAGTTCATCTCCAATGATTCATTTGCTGGGCTACCACACGATTGCCCCGTAAGCCATATAGATAGCTTTTTGGAGAAATGTGACACTATGAAGTTGAATGGTGTTACAGATGATGCAATCAGACTACGCCTTTTCCCCTTCTCACTTCGAGACAGGGCAAAGGAGTGGTTAAGAGATGAAGGCACTGGCTCGTTCGATACATGGGACAAGTTAGTGAAAGCTTTTCTAGTGAAGTTTTTAGGGAATGAGAAGACTGCAAGATTGAGGAATGAGCTACAAACTTTTAAGCAGTCAGATGATGAGTCTCTCTATGAGGCTTGGAGGAGATTTAAAAGACTACAGAGACGATGCCCTCACCATGGCATTCCGGATTGGATTCTGATGCAAACCTTTTACAATGGCATGACTCATGAGTTCCGTATTTATATAGATGCCGCATCAGGAGGTTCTCTCTTGACAAAGAACCCCACTGAAGCTAGGGAGCTCATAGAGAAGATGGCGGCCAATGATAACTATCATCCTGGAGGCCGAAACACTGTGAAAAAGGGAGGTAAATTTGATGTTGATGCTTTAACTATGCTAACTAGTTCTGTTCAAGCACTAACAAGCAGGTTTGATAAGTTCCAAGCAGGAACTTCTAACACCCCACAGGAGTTGTGTCAGTTATGTCATGTGCAGGGTCATGTTGCTCCAGATTGCCCACAGATTTCGCAGAATACAGAAGAGATGTCAATCGAGCAAGCCAATGCTTTCTACTCCTCTAACCCAAAGAGACCTTATGACCTTTATTCCAACACCTACAATGAAGGATGGAAACACCATCCTAACTTTTCCTACAAAAATTCCCAAGCGCAACAAAACCCTCCACCACCACCTCAACCCAATACCTACAACCAACCACCACCAGGCTTCCAACAGAAACCACCCAATGCCCAACAACCTATGCAACCACAACCTCAGAAATCAAGCCTAGAGGTGACCTTAGAGAGCTTCATAACTGCAACCAACAGTGCCATACAACACCAAAATAGCTCTATCCAACAGTTGCAGGCCCAGAGTAAGCTTATGGAGAATCAGATAAGCCAATTGGCCAACCAATTCAACCAAGCTTTAAAGACTCCAGGAACCTTCCCGGGCCAGACAGAACAACCTCAAAGAGCCCAAATGAATTTTGTAGCCCTGAGGAGTGGAAGGCAGTTGGACGATCCTCCTACCATGGAGCCATCAAGGGGGGTCAATGAAGAAGCGGAGGCAAGTGAGAAGGAAGTAGAAGATGCTAGGGTTGAGGAGGCATCAAAGGAAGCACCACTAAAGCCACTTGCTCCATATGTGCCCAAGATTCCTTTTCCTCAAAGGTTAGCACAAGCTAAACTTGAGAAAAAGTTCAGTAAGTTCCTCGATATTCTTAAAAAGCTTCATATTAATATTCCATTCCTAGATGCCATATCTGAGATGCCTTCTTATGCGAAATTTTTAAAAGATATGTTATCTAACAAGAGGAAATTAGAAGAGAATACTACTGTTGCTTTGAATGCAGAGTGTAGTGCTATTTTGCAGAACACTCTCCCTAAGAAATTAGGAGATCCAGGTAGCTATTCAATTCCAGTGAAGCTTGGAGATATTGAGATCAATAGGGCACTATGCGATCTAGGTGCAAGTGTGAGCCTTATGCCGCTATCCATATGCAAGAAGCTACAGATGGGTGAGCTTAAACCCACACGAATATCTCTACAACTTGCAGACAGGTCAGTGAAGTTTCCTTTGGGTGTACTTGAGGATGTACCCCTCAGAGTAGGTAAGTTTTTCATTCCATGTGATTTTGTTGTGATGGAGATGGAAGAAGATATGAATGTTCCGATCATACTTGGTAGACCTTTCCTAGCTACTGCAGGTGCAATCATAGACATGAAGAAAGGTAAGATCACTTTTGAAGTAGGTGATGAAAAGTTGGAATACTCACTTTTGAATGTCATGGGTGCTCCCTCTACGGGAGACACTATTTATCAGATAAGCCAACTTTCGCAACAGGTGAACCGCCTATCGACTCTTCAAGATCAAGCGAAGGTTCAGAAAGAACAATGCAATGCTATCTTCCTGAGAAGAGATGATCTATTTCCGAAGCAAATTGTTAAGAAGGTGTGCATCAAGGAGCCTAGAAAGGACGTAAAGAGCAAGGATGTTCAAGGCTCCAAATATGTAGCTCCACCGGCCAATGATGAACCGATGCCCTTCTCGCAACGGTTGTCAAAAGCCGTGCTTGATGGGCATAACTCTACTTTCGATGGTGGTACCTGTTTGAGAATCGATGCTACTAACCCCCCGTTTGATAGGTATGTGTTTGACAGGAATTTCGTGAAAGGAAAGGATAAAGTTCCACCCGATGGCATGTTTGGCTATATGAAGGTGAATTCGGTTATAAGGCAAGTGAATAAGCCGATGAAGGAGTCGCCTGGAGGAATTCATGAACAAAATCGCGGTCCTCCTTCTCCGTGTAATGATCCCGGTTGAGCCAACAAGGGAGGTCGAGCTAAAGACCTTATAAACAAGCGCTAAATGGGAGGCAACCCATTCTCTAGCTTTTACTCTTAGTTCGTTATTTTTTTCTTTATTATTTTCATTTTCTTTGTTTTGATTTCTTTGGTTTGATTCTTGTGTCTAGTTTTTGATTTATTTGTGGTTTTTTTTATAGGTGAATAGTAAGCAAAAAGAAGAGGAAACAAGGGAGAAAAGAGCCACGAAGAAGAAAAATAAGGAGAATTCGCATTTCTGCAGAGGCACGTCCGTGCCTCCTCATAGGCACGTCCGTGCCTCTGAGGCAGAGAGTATGGGAGCTGAATTTCTAGAGAGGCACGTCCGTGCCTCCCCATTAGAGGCACCGACCCGAGGTATGTTTTTCCCCCCCACCCCTCCTAATCAGTAGTTTGTTTTTCCCTTCCCCTTGTTTATTTGCTTTGATATATGCATACATTGAGGACAATGTATGGTCTGCTTGGGGGAGGATTTGCTTTTCGCCTTGTATATATTAGATTTACTTCAGTTTTTGGGTAGTTTATTTCTTTCTAGTGTCGAATAATATGCTATTTCATGACTATGTTTCGATGATAATAATCACATATGTGTGCTTTTTGAAAAGAGTTTTGAAAACCCATTGATTGATGTGCTTGGAATTGAGTTGGTTTGTGGCCAGGATGGTCTCCCCGCTCTACTTATGTGAATAGTTTGTGTACCCGGTGAGAGTCTTGAACCTTATTTGACTGATTTCACTCTACCTTAGTCATGTTTCTTCTTGTGTGATTTAGATTGTCATTCATATAATCGAATTCTTGGTCTTGCTTTTTGACTATTTGAGACTTTATGATGCATGTCGCGAGAAGATGATTGAAATTTCCTTGTAGAAAGTAGAGCCTCCACACTTTAGGCCTTCATGTTTTTCTTTTTATTTTTCATTCACCTGTAGGTTGAACCAATTTGAGCTATGTTAACCCCTTCTTGATACCCTACATTTAAAGATTTAGAGCTATTTTTCTAGGTTTATTTTGAAGGTGTTTTACATTTGTTAAAGCCCTATGAGAGTGAGTGATGTGAGAAAAATGGAAAAAAAAGGAGAAAAAAAAATGATGTTGAGAAAAAAAAAAAGATTGAGAAAAGGAAACAAAGAGAAAGAAGGGAGATTATGAGAAAAAAAAAAAGGAAGAAACAAAAGAGGAAAAGAAATGTGGCCTTAAAGGTCTCTGAAAAAAATTGAGAGTTCTTCCATTTGTTTTATTTATTTAATTCCTCCCTCTTTGTGAAAAAAAAAACAAAAACAAGAAAAAAAAAGAGAAGAGTAAGAATTAAAAGGGCTATGTTTATATTGTATGAAGTTGGAGGAAATAAGGTTGGCTTGAACCCGACATTTGAATGTGTAGTGGGATTAGGATTTGTTTTATTTTGAGCACCACATTCCCAAATTACGTCGTCCAACCCTTATTTACCGAGCTTACCTAATATGGATTTCATGATTTTCGTGTTTGCATCAATCATTAGAAGTGGAGAAAGTCACATTGCAAGCCTAAAGAGGCCGGTTGTGTGAAGTTGATATGCATGTTATGCTTAGGTTGAGTGATATCGTATTTCACCCCGTAAACACATGAGCGTTTATTGTTTTTATTTTTCACAACTAAAGTGAGAACTATTCATGTTTGTGTGAGTTGGTATGGGGAGATGTGTGGTAAGATTGTTTGTCAAATCCAAGTATATGAGGTTTATGGTGGTTTTTATGCATATTGACTCTTATTTTTGTTTTCCTCGTGATTTCAAATTGATGGCACATTGTGATGGTTTGAGAAGTTGTCTTTCTCCTCCCTTGTGATTTATGGTTAAATGCTTGAGGACAAGCATTAGTCTAGCTTGGGGGAGTTTGATAAGTCGTGTTTTGTGCATATTTGTTAGCTTATTTTTGGTTGGTTTTATTAGCTTAGTCGAGTGTTTTAGTCCATTTTGGTGTAATTTGGTTTAGTTTCGATGATTCGATGCTTTTATGGGTAGTTTCGTTGTTTTTGATGTATTTCAGGATTAACGGAGCGAATTTGGAGATTTGACGAAGTCACGAAGCTATGACGAGGCCCACGAATATCAAATCATGTGTTCGAGACGAACTTGAGTGAAAATGAAGCAAAACGTTGATGAAATACTTGACAAATATGACACCTGTTCATTATTTTGCTCATAACTTTTGATATACAAATGATAACGGAGTGATTCAAATTGCATTGGAAAGTAGATTTGAAGACCTTTCCAATGATATATTACACGCCTCAAACGGAGCTCCGGATATGAAGTTATGACTGATTTAAGATGAGTGATACGCGCAGCAGAGCAGGCACGTCCGTGCCCAGGAATCAGGCACGTCCGTGCCTGGAAGACAGACTATGCAGCGTTTTTATTTTTAGAGAGGCACGTCCGTGCCTCCCTATTAGGCACGTCCGTGCCTTCCGGATACGCAATGCGCCCAGTTTAGATCGAATATTTATCTTTTCTAGCTTATATTTATATCTTTTGAGGGCTTTGTTAGGGTGCATTCATTAATTAATTCATCAAACCTTATTTTATTTTATTCTCTCCTTAAGAACTAGATCTCCATTATTATTTTCCAAGTTTTTGTAATTCAAGATTCAAGATTCAAGCTTTCTACTTTTAATTTTATTCAAGATTTGGTATTTATTTTTCATCCTTTGTTATTTAATTATGTTTTCATTATTTATTATTGTTTTTTGTTTCTTTAATCATGTGTGAGTAGCTTCTTTAATTCATGATCTAGTGTAGCCCAATTATTATTGATGCATGAATTAAATCTTTAAATTCTTTAACAACTTTAACAATTGAATTGCTAAATTGATTGTGATTATGCCAATGCTAGGTTAGACGTAACTATAGTATTGCGATGATTCCATTGTTTTTATCACAGCGAGAGTTGGGTATAAACGGATTTGAGTAAATCAATTTAGGGTTTGATTCATAACACGAGAGTAGTTATGTTTGATAATTGGGAAGTGAGAGTAACGTGTTTAATGTCTTTAATATGCATGATACCATGAGAATAGGATTGATTGTATGTTAGGGAAGCCATTGATACTCGAGAGAGATCCTTGGTATTCAATAGGGTTTACTTTTCCCCGTTCATTTGAAATCGTATGTTAAGGGTAGAATTACAATTGCATCAATAATAATTGTGGTGAAACTAAGATCTTGGATGTTTTAATTATTTGATTTCTTCATATTCTTTAGTTTATTTTCGAATTTGTCATACTTAGTTCCTTAGATAATTGATTTTAATTGATTCTTGCTTAGTAGAAATTCGAGTCTATTTAATTATTTTTGAACCTTAGTCTCTTGGGATCTGACCCTTACTTGCCAGTCTACATTAGTATTGGTCTGTTAGGTTATTTTTGATAGGTACGCGACACGCCTACCACATATTCATGAAAAATGCACCAGGACTAAGTTTTGGGAGATTGTTACCGCAATTTGCTTAGCTTTGCGGTTTACTGGCACTGTGCCTTTCCCAGACAGCTCCTTGAAGTGCGTCTTCAGAAAGAGCTGTTGGTAGCTGGCCTTTGTTCTTCGTCGCCTTTGATAAAACAAAATAGAAAAACAACGTTAAACATGTCACACCCCCGTTACATTGTAACACACAAATGCCTTCTATTATACTTGCTTTATAAACAAACTTACCATCCTTTTTGCGTGTTGGACAGCTAACAAAGAACCCTGAAAGTGGGTTCCTTCAATGGGATTTTCCATCGAACCTCCCCTTCTGTTCTTTTTGTTTTGGGCCGACCTTTTCTTATACGTTGGATCTGTGGCAACAATGTCCATCATCTTCAGGTGGACCTCCTCATTCAGCCAAGTTGGCTTGGCGCCATTCATTTTGTGCGTGACTGTGTGAAACATGTCACGCAGTTGTGTTGCTGCCTCCTCCGAAATGTGACCTTCACTTGCTCGTTCAACGGAGGTGCCCATTTGAATTGTGCCTGCAAATGATAAAACATAAAAGTTATAAACTCAACTAAATCGATACAATTAATAAAACATGTATAATCTAAGTTAAAAGTAACATACGCTGAACAAGTTCCACCAGTGTTCTTTCATAGCTTCATCCACTTCTCCAAAGTTCCTCCAAGGGGCTCGGTAGTATCCAGTAATCGTACCGGATACCGCACTCCTCACCTTGTGATCATCAAACCTACATGAAAATAGAAACAACATGGTATATACTTGTTAGAAGTAATAAATAGGTTACAATTTCGAAAATAATAACAAAAGTCTTGTGTTTGATCCACCATATCATGATATGTATGTACCAAAGCGTAGTAGGGTCCAAAACTGGTAGCTCTGACTCATCTTGTGACTGATCATTGGTAAGGGTGGAGGGGGGCGACTGATCAACACCCAAATCATGTGCCTCTACATCGACCATTTCCTCATCAAGGTTGTCGATGAAAATGGCGGCAGGTTTCTTTTTTGCCTTTCTTTTCCTCGACGATTCTCCAGTTTGTTTTTCAGCCATGACCACCTGAAATACATGTTAGTAACATGACATGATATTATAAATGACAAGTGTAGTGCAATGTAATATGCCTTTTATACAAACAGTAAAAACTTAACATAAGACCAATTCATTATATTTTACAATAAGAAGCACATTCTTAAAAGAAATTAACATATTCTCCTACTCAGTAATCTCATCACTACTATCACTACTTGAGTCATCACTACTATCATCTAATAATACATCCATGTCATTATCCTCGTCACTATCACTAGAGCCGATACTAGATTCATCATCTTCATTGCTTGAGATAATAAAGCCATCGTCATCATCTTCCTCATCATCATCTCTGGCGTAGTCTGGAATGTCATTCGGTGGGCATAGCGTTGCATGTACTTGTGGGGATGGTGCTTGCAAAAACTCTAAGTCCACCAGAGCATCAACCATTGACCTTTCATGTGTTTTAAACACAGACCACCATTGAACTCGGTCCCGTTTCATGCTAGGGTATGATGCGTAGTACACTTGAGTCGCCTGGTACAAATGGATCATACTTGGGGTATTTCTTAGTATGATTTACTTCGACAAGCTTGTATTGTTCATGTATGTTCATTCCCCTATCACAATCCATCCAATTACACTTAAACAAAATTGTCTTGTACTGTTTTTCGGAACCAGTGTAGACAAGTTCAATTATGTCGTCTAAAATGCCAAAGTACTCTCCACCATCCTCATTGGATACACACACACCATAATTTATTGTTGATTTGTGCTTTCCATGGGCATGTGTGGAAATTAAATCCACCGACAAAAATCTGCCTCCAAGTTCGAACTCGCTTAAAAAGACGCATGCACAACGCTCGCAAGACATCCAACTTTGGATTCTCTTCAACCACCTATGAACGTTTTAAATATCAACATCACAGTTCATGAATTGAAGTGCAAGAAGTAAAATTCATAATTATGTCACGGTTAGACCGCTTATATCACCTTGTGATGAAACCAATCAAAGAATTCAGCTTCGCATTTCTCCATGACTTCTTCTCTACGCTGATAAGGTCGAGCTCTAAGAATGTAATCCTCAAACTTCCTACGAGGCCAAAGACACAATGTAAATCAACATTGTAATCATTGTAGTTGTTCGTAAAATATGAATACACTGCATACCTAAACCAAATATACCTTTCGTATTAGCCAAGAATGTCGGTGTTTCGTAACACGAACAAATGTGCACACTTGAGTTCTTTGTAGGGTTTCGTAGAGACCCACTCTACGCGGAAAGAAACCCACAAAGACCCGCCCTGATAACTAAAGCAATTAAAGCATGCAAAACATAATTAATACATAATTAAGAGAAAGAGGGATAAAGAATTACACCCTAGACGCGTGCTTCGCTCGCTAAAAGAGCTCTTACTTGAACCCCGCAAATGCAAGGTCTCCGACAGCTCGTCCCCACGAACCCGACCCGATCGTCCTAAGTCTCGAAGGTTAGTCGGGACCCGAACAAAATATAAACTTTGGAGTTTTACGAACTTAAGGTATTCCCAACAATGGAGATGCCTATATAGTTCCACTCAAGTGTGTATTCCCAAAATCCCACTCAAGGGGTATTTATAGGGAATGGGGACTTGAACTCCTTGTACATGATCAATGTAGGATCATGTGCAATTGTGATAATTTATTTAATTCTAAATTAAATTAAATAATTAATCAAAAGCAATCACCATGCAACAAGTGGCAAAAGGATAGAGAGAGTTAGGTGAGGACCATGTCCCTTGGGGGGACCATTGCCTTACTCCCCAAGGGAAGCCTTGAGGCTTTTGGTCCCACACCTCAATCCGCCACCTAGCAAGGCAGCTGGGCTGGCTGCCAGCTAGCACGCCAGCACACCAGCCAGCTAGCCCCAGCACGCACTGCCAGCACGCACTGGCCCTAACATGATGATGGGCTGCTGGGCGCTGGGCGCTACTAGCGTGGTGCTGCTACCTAGCCAACGCACACGCACACGCACAACCTTGCTAGCTGGTGCGTAGTGTTGCTGCCTAGTCCTTCTCGCACACACTCTCGCATAGCAAGCATGCGTGCTGCTAGCGAGCCACGCATGCCGGGCATTGCCTCGCCAGCCACACGCACAAGCATGCCATGCTTGGTGCTGTGCTAGCGGTGCACACGCACATGGCTACGCTGCCTAGTGTTGTGCTGTGTGCTGCGATGGTGAGCTATGCGAAGGCACACACGCACACACACACACACCAGTGCCTAGCACTGCGATTGTGCTGGTGTTGTGCGAAGGCACACACGCACGCACACACGCTAGTGCCTAGCACTTGCGATGGTGCTGTGCTATGCGAAGGGCTGCGATAACACCTAAGCACGCAAGCACGCATGTTGCGGTGATGCTGTGCCATGCGAAGGCACGCACACACGCAAGCACGCTGCTGCGATGGGTTGCCTTGTGCGCCTAGCACGCATGGCGCACCTAGCACACACATGGTGTGCCTAGGCTTGCGATGAACTAGCCTAGCCTAGCACTCACATTTCTAGGCCAATGTGATGCTACGGCTATGCTTGTACTTGTTGCTTGTGATTTTGCGATGCTCGGTTTCGACGCCCTAGGCTCGATATCCGACGTTTGTGTTCATAAAACTTCGACGACTCATCGAATCCTTCGGATTGATTCGTCGTCTCGGATCGGTTGTTCAATTGGGTTCAACCCGAAGGGTTTAGTTAAGATTAAGCTATAATATTAATTATACCTTAATATTACTGATCGGAAGCGGCCTCCATCTAGGCATTTCGATCACTTGACCTTACTGAAGAATTAGCTCTATAATAATTCTGAACCCTCTATCAGAATAATACACTGGTTGGAAGGACACCATTCCTTTCATTCTTTGTCATCTAAGAACCGAGTTTTACCCTCATTTGACACACGACCGCTATCCTCCTTGAACAACTCTGGAATTTCAGCGTCGTCCAATGTGGAGTCGATGTCGGCATTCACATTTCGAACGAGATCTCGTGTTTTAGTGTCAACTGTCGACTGAAAGTAATTGGAGCAGAAGTTTGCTATCTCTTTTGTGAGATAAGCATTGCATATGGACCCTTCAACTCGAGCCTTATTCCCAATTTTTCGTTTCAAATGATTGAGGAACCTGCAATTATAGTTATGTAAATGTTTGAATAAGTCATACCAGTGAATAGGATGTAAAACATAGGATGTGAAAGGGTCTTTGATTTACCTTTCGAAGGGATACATCCATCTGTATTGAACAGGACCACATAACTTCCCCTCATATGGAAAATGTACAGGTAAATGCTCCATGGAGTTAAAGAATGCAGGAGGAAGACCTTCTCAAGCTTGCAAAGGATCTCAGCTATGTTTTTCTCCAATCGCTCCATGTCACTAACTGATGTTGTATAGCAACACAAGTCGCGGAAGAATTGGCTGATCTCTGTAATTGAATTCCAAATATGGCAAAGGAGAAATTCCCTCAAAGCAGTGAGCAAAAGCCTCTCCATGAACACGTGACAATCATGGCTTTTCATTCCATGGAGCTTACATGCATGCAAATCTACGCCCCTACTCAAATTGGAGGTGTAACCATCAGGAAACCGCAGCTGTTTAACCCACTCACACAAAACTTTTCTCTGAGCCTTGTCAAGAGCGAATGGAGTCTTTGGCATGAACTCTTTTCCTCTATCATCCTCCTGAAGATGAAGCTGCGGACGTTTACAATATCTGGCAATGTCATCCGAGTTGATGGCATGTCACACGTATGCTCTTTCACATCCATTACAGTGTGAATTAATTGATCAAAGAAGTTCTTTTCAATGTGCATGACATCTAAGTTGTGACGAATGAGCAAATGCTTCCAATATGGGAGCTCCCACAGTGTGCTTTGCTTGAACCACCCCTTCTTTTCCTTTTTTAGCCGTTTATGTGCCTTGAACTCGGGGATTTTTCGAATGCCATGTCATTTCCTCCGAGATGTTCTTGGTTGCAAACAGTCTTTGCAACCTGGGTGTGATCGGGAAATAAAACAGAACATTCAAAGGCACTAGGCTACCTTTGTAAGTCTGCTTGTATCGGTCGCTGCCACAAACCCTACATGCAGACAGCTGAGCATCATCCTTCCAAAACAACATACACCCTTTCAGGCATGCATGAATCTTTTGATGAGACAGTTCCAACCCCTTCACAATCTTTTTCACCTCATAGAATGTCTCAGTCATATGGTTGTTGTTCGGAATCGCTTCACTTAGAAAAGAAGCAAACCTATCAACACATCTGTGGGGCAAATTATACTCACACTTTAGACTAGTGATTCTAGTAGCCATCTCTAACACAGACAAAGAACTCCCTTCGTATAATGCCTTTTAGAAGCCTGCAACAAATCCAGAAAATGCTTAGTTGTTGCATTAGGCTCCTCCTCCGATGAAACACTAGCCTGCTCGGAGTGCCCCTGATCTTGACTATGACCAAAAGCATCGAAAACCATTTCACGATATTCATTGGACCGCCTTTCAGGAGCTCCCGGAAACCCTTCCCCATGATACATCCACTCATAGTAATTAGGTATGAAACCCCTGCGATACAGATGAATTTTAACCGTATCCGCATCCCAAAGCCGTTTGTTCTTACATTTGACACATGGACACCTAACTTCATTCGGGTTTCTACTCTCGAGATGATCTATGACGTACTCAATGAATTCATCAACACCTTTCACGAACTCTAGATTAATACTTTGCCCAACCTTCCGTTCATACATCCAGCTACGTTCTCTTCGTTTCATGATTACAACTTCTACACAACTCACGCATATGTATAATCACATTAGTCATAAACCGTATTTCGTAGTCATTATCCATCAAAGCGTTATGGAAATGCAAATGAGATTTAAAATGCTTCCAAAGGGTCCTTATCACTCCAACCTAACCCATCCTTGTACGTTTAATCTCAGTAGTGAATGTAAGCCACGTTTTCAATTCTATGGAAAATCCGCAAGCATTTCCCATCAGTTCTCCAAGTACACTATGTAGGCGATAAAACACACCTACATATGTACCCAGAGAACGTTGTAGATAAATGAAAAGGCAGGATTTTCCCTAGAATCAAAAACAAGGCTTACATTCACCACCTAAGTGAGAATAAGGGTACAAGGACAGTCCCAACCAGGGACTATTCAAGACATACTCCTAATGTGTATGCCTTGAACGGGTATCAAGGCATATGACTATGCAAATGATTCATTTATTAAATATATAAAGTAAAGGACACATGCATTATACTAAACAGAGATATATCATAATTAAACTAAACTAAGTAAATAAATGAGCACAATTATTAAATATTATATTAAACATTATATCAAACAAAAATATTAAACTAAATAAACTAACATACACTATATTAAAATAAACTAAACCAAAATAAAATAAACTAACATACATTATTATATTAAACTAAACCAAACTAAACTAACATGTTATAATAAAACAATTAAAAACTAAACTTAAATAAACTAAACTAAACTAACATATCATAACACAAACACATTCATTTCAAATATTTCAACATATTAAAATATAAATACAACAAATTGTATACACTACACTAAAAACAATAATAAACTAACATATATCTACATACAATTAGTCACTAACATGCCAAGTATAAACTAAACTTATAATTTTAGGTTTTATATACTCTCTAACCTGTAGATCTGCACTTGTTATTGCCAAAGAACCAAGTAAATCCATAAATCCTACAAATAATTCAAATTAAAAACTTAGTAACTAAGTTTATGCTGTCAATTTATATAGAAAAATGAAAAAATGCTGTCAAGTTATATAAAAAAAATGAAAAAAAATAAAAAAATTAAAAGAGGGACAACAACCTGCTGTCGGCAGCAGGCTGGGCGGCGTTCTCGTTGCAGACCAGCGGGCGGCTGGTTTCCGTGGCTGTGGGTTTTAGATCTGAGGTTAGTTTACAATTTCAAAAAAAAAAAAAAAAACAGAAAAAAGGTTTATGTGCGAATTATGGTCGCTATTTTTTTTAAGTGTTTTAACGTTTCGACGGAAATTATTCCCTCGGAAATTTCACCTTATTCAGTCGGAAAAAAATATTCCCCGACAGAATATTCCATCGGAGGGTGAAATTTCCGAGGGAAAAAAAATCCGTCGGAATAATTCCGAGGGGTTTTCCGTCGGAACATACATTTTCCGGCGGAATTTTCCAACAACTCCAAATTTCGTCGGAAAATTCAAATTTTCCGAGGGAATTTCAGTCCGTCGAAATATGACCTATTTCTAGTAGTGGATCCACCCACCTAAAACACCCAAATCCTAACCCAAACCCTGACCGAACCCTAACCAAACCCACCTCTCTCACCAAATTAACCCACCCTACCCTTACCCTTAGCCCTGGCGGCCTGACCTAAACCCACCTAAGACCACCGCCACCCACAAACATAACCAAAAGACCACCGCCACCGACAAACCCTAAGCCTAGATCTACACCACAATTATTACCCGAACACAAACCACCCACCACCACCGCAGTTTCCTGACACAAACCACCCACCAGTCCACCGCCACTGCAATTCAACCACACATCATCATAAAATAAAATAAAAAAAATCTCAAAGACCAAAAATAAGTTAGAAAAAAAGAATATACCTTGAATTTCACCAACAAAACCCCGAAATTGGCTTGAATTTGGGTTTTATAGGTCAAATTGGACCATGAAAACTCTAGATCTAGAGTTTTCATGGTCGAATTTGACATGAAAAACCTTAATTTGTTCAAAAAATTAAAACCCCGGTCGAGTTTTCATGCATGAGGTGTTGCGAACTTTTAATGGCGCAATTTTTTTAGAATGAAAGAAAGGAGAAAGGAGAAAAAACAGGTTGGGGTTGCGGGTTTAGATTTGGGATTACGGAGAAGAGGACGAGAGAACAGAGGAAGGAGCAGAGGAAAGAGAACAAGAGAAGGAGAAGAGGAGAGAGAAAAGAGAGAGAATCAGAGAAAAGGGGAGGCGAGAAAAAGAGAAGAAGAAGAAAGAGGAGAGTAGAGGAAAGAGAAAGAGAAGAAGTAGAAGAAAGTGGCGGAAATTTTAGGGTTTGCTTTTTTAAAAAAAAATATATAATTCCGACGGATTTTCCGTCTGGAAGTTTCCTACGGAATTAAAATCCGTCGGAAATTTTAATTTACGACGGAATATTCCGTCGGAAAGTACATATTTTCCGATGGGTTTATATTCCGTCGGAAATTATTTGAATTCATCGGAAATTTCCAACGGAATATAATTCTGTCGGAAATTTTGCTTTTTCTGACGGAAATACGTCTCCGTCGGAAATCGACTATTTCATATTCCCTCTTATCTCTATTATTTTTTTTTTTAAAAAAAAGTTTTAGAGAAAATACAAGTTTCTCAACATGAGATCGAAACTTTTATGTTTCTCAATTGGGTATTTTCGTCTTTTTGGTCTGACGGAAGCTTAACAACGGTAACCCACAAATAACATACCCATCTCTCCTCAACAATGAAGTTTTAGAATCCTTCACTAATGGAGGTCGAAATCTTCTACAACAATGAAGAAATCACTCACAAATTATGACAAATACCTGCCATTTAGGTTAACTATGCCCTTAATTTACATATTTTTTCTTAAGGTTATTCGTTAACTTTGCCGCCGAAATCGGTGTGTTGGGGTAGGGATTTGTTGCGGTGTTAGTGGTTTACTGGTGTTGAGGATGGTGTTTGTTTGTTGGTGGGGACTTGGGATGAATCCACCATTGTTGATGAGAAAGGAATAAGGAAGGAAGATGCATGGAAGGATGAAGATGATGGAGATAATGAAGGAAAAACTTCTGTCATCTCATCACATGCTATTTTCTCACTCAATCAGCAAAGAAATCCACTACAATATCTAAATAATTACAAAAATGTCATTTTAGAAACAAACCCAAAACCACAATTGAGAAACTGGGACTTGCTCAAAAATTTAATGGTATATTGGTATACCCTTGAATTATTAAAGTTACAACATTATATCTTTCACTCGATTGTAAAGCACACCTACTACAGGTCTAAAAGGTTATTAATTGGTCGGTCTAACTTTAAATTTCCACAAGAAGACTACACATTATATTCTTGAAACGTCAACGGGTCAGTCTAACTTTAAATTTCCACAGGAAGACTAGCGTTTACTCCACATGCATTTTATATTCTTAAATCATCAATGATTAATGGCTGGATATATACCAAATTACCAGAAGCTACTTCCATTATTGCCGAAGTTCACTGCACGAAATTTATGTGCAAACTTTGAAAATTTTTTATCCTAAATTTTCACTGTAACATCTAACAAATTAACATTCCTTCAAAAAAAAAAAAAAGAAAAAAATTCTAACAGATTAACATTATTAATTTAGTGTATGTGTTATGTGCAAGTTCGAGTAAAGTTTAATCACATTTATTAATTGAAGTAAATGACATCAAGTTTATAATCCTAGCGGGTTATTCCTTTTTATTGTCAATTGGTAACGGTTTATAATATAACCTACATTTGGGCCGGGCTTTTAATTCTCCCTTGTGTCTTCTCTATCCGTCAAATTTGTTTACTTCACCCCTTTTTTTAATTTTATCTTTATTTTTTAATGTTCTACTTTGTGTATAACGGGTGTACATTAATTTTATTGTAAAACGGTCAATTTGAGCGTAACTTTAACTTTTTTTATAATAACTTTAACCACTTAAAAGGTAACTTTTAATTTGTCGTTGGTTTGAATTTTATTTTAATGTAAAATTTCTTATAGATACGTGATTACATACTATATAGACTAAATATGATTAATCTAATACATTATAAGTTTTTTGTAAGATAAAATTTATTAATAAAAAAATAATAACTTTTGCAGTAGAAAGGGTAACTTTTAGTACTTTTAACATAACTTTAACCCGTTTTACAATAAATTAACATACACCTGCCTTTTTGAAGAATTTGTGATAGTTGGCTTTTGTAATTAGAAATGTTTGGGGAAAGATAAGTAGTTGTAAGAAAAAAGCACAAGTTCTCCAAAAAGGCGGGTGTATGTTATTTTATTGTGAGACGGATTAACGTTATCATAAGAGTATGTAAAGTTACCCTTTATACAACAAAAGTGTGTTATTATTTTTCTAATAATAAATTTTATGTTACAAAAAATTTATAATGTATTAGATTAATCATATTAGCCTTTGTAGTATGATATCATGAATCTATAAGAAATTACACATTAAAATAAGATTCAAATCAACGACAAATTAAAAATTACCCTTTAAATAGTTAAAGTTACCATAAAAATAGTTAAAGTTATTTTTAAATTAACCGTTTTACAATAAAATTAACGTACACCCACCTTACATAAGACTTGTTGTTAAAAAGATATGTTGATAAGTAAGATATTATAAACGATATGAGCAACTACAAGAGGAGGGTTGAATTACATTTGGCGGGATCCTTAGTCCCTAATTTCACAAAATATAAAACTGAAATCATAAAGAAAATTAATAAGTGCAATGTAGATTTTACGAGGAATTGAAAACTTTTCTTACAAGGGACAAGTTGAAGTTAAACTTCAATCTTGTAAGGATTTCACTATAAAAAAAACCTCTTCATTCACTAACCCTAGCCTCTCCTCTCTCTTCTCTCTCATAAACTCTAGCCTCCATTATTAATTTCGAAGGGACTTCCATCAGATTCCACCGGTGGAAAGCCCCAATCTTTATTTCTGTTACGTCTTTTTTGCATTTTCTTAGGTTATAATAATGTCTTCCTCGAAAGAAAGAGTTTATCTTCATTTGAAAGACAAGGTTTTTTCGATCTCTTTCGAAAGACATGGTTTTTTGAACTCCTTCAAAAGACAAGGTTTTATTTGCGCTAGCGCTTAATATGGTTTCTAGTTGTGCGGGGTTACGATTGATTATTGTTCGGGTTCGAGTTACAAAATCAACACAAGAACTTTCTCTCTCACAATCAAATTATGAAGTGGCAACGGCTCCACTCAAAAAGTTGTATGAGACAACGAATCGAGAATGTGTCGAATTGTTATATCTATGTATTTGGATTCTTAACTCTTCCCCGTTTAATTTGTTTTTGATTTTGTTAAATTTATTTTTATTATCGTTAATTGTCAATTGTAGATGCCACGTAGCTTTCATTAATGAAATTTAATTTAATGTCTTTTGGGACTTCTTTCGAAAAAAAAAATAAAAAAACCTCTTCATTCACTGGGCAAAACTCCTAGTTACAAGTACAACGAACTACCCGCTATACATCGCTAATTGATATATCATTTTGCAAGGGGTTCTTTAGATCTACTACAATTTCAAAATAATTGAATAAATTTGTTGTAATTGGTAGATAATGTAGAATTAACCTCTGTCGCTACACCAAACAAATCTTATCAATGGAGATATAAATCTCAATATATTGATAGATATATAACCCATAAATTAGGAATTATTATATTAGATCACATGCCATGCACATAAATTTTGAATAATTATTTATAAATTAACATTATAATTAAATTTATATAAAAAATATTATAATGGATTTTATTATAAAAGAGTCTATTTGTCAAATAGATATTTTAAAATACACATTTGACTACACACAGTATTGTGGAAGAACATATCAAATCTTTTAATTATCTTAATAAGAAATTTTGTTTTATACTTAAGTTTATAATTGGCAATATATGTAAGGACCAATCAAATCTTTTATTTAGGTATAAAACTTGTTTTCTATATGATTTTTTTTAAAAAAAAATAACAAAAAAAAAAAAAAAAAAAAGACACAACAGAAAAATGACACGTGTTATTATTGGTTTGTCTTTTAGTATAATGTTATTAAAGACTATCTAGTAATGATTGAATAGAGGTTTACCGTGAATATAAAATGAACACTAGATGATAAAAAAAAAGAAACTATGGAGTTACCATTAACCAAATGGTTAGTAGTGTAGCCCATAGGAACAACAAAAAGTAATAATAATGGAGTAATAAACAAAAAGGGAGGCGGCTATAAAAAGAGAGAGGAGACAAAAAACTTCATAAAAAGGCAGGCTGCTGGCTGCTATGAAAAGCTCGAAACGCATACATATACAATATTACAAGTAGTCTTGCTTGATAATAATAATAATATTTGTGGTTGCCTTTTTTCCAAAGAAAAGTCTTGGTAATAATAGTCTTTGCTAGAAAAAGTTTCGCACTTGGATTAAAAATCATTATAGAGAGTGGAGTGAGTTTCCAAGAAAAACATGAGAATAAAAATATCTCCATTCACATTCTTAGATTCTTATCCATAAATAAAGGCTATAAAAGAGAGTTAGGGCATGAACAATTGCAAGCAAACTTTCATTGCATGAATTCAAAACACTTCATTCAAACCACACAAAACATGGATGCACAAAGCCAATTACATGCTACAACAAAGCTATATGATGCAGCACTCAAGGGAGACGTACCTTCATTGCTCAACTTGCTCGGAGAAGACCCACTTATCCTTGATCGATGCATTATCGAAAAATCAGGAAAGTATATGCAGTCACCATTACATGTAGCAGCAAATTTTGGGCATGTAAACTTTACTAACAAGTTAATAGAAAAAAAGCCAAAACAAGTAGAGGTGGTTGATCAAATAAAAAGATCATCACCCCTACACATTGCCTGTGCCGAAGGGCCCTTGCAAATCGTCGAAACCTTGCTTGTGGTGAATTCGAGCATTTGCTACACACATGACCAAGATGGTAAGACGCCTGTTCACGTAGCTGCCATAAATGGTCAAATTGACGTACTTAGAGCTCTTCTTAATGTAGAGCCACAAGCTGCTCGGGAGCGAACTATGGGTGGTGAAAGTGTGTTGCATTTGTGTGTGAAACATAAACAACCAGAGGCTTTGAGGTTTTTGGTAAAAACGATGGATGATGGTGAGTTGCTTAACTTCGATGATGCCCTTGGTAATACCGTCTTGCACCTAGCTGTGGCTGCCAAACAACCAGAGGTAATATGAAAATGAACGACGTACTATAATAGTAACTTATTAAATAGTCTTTTTATTTTATTTTTTTCTTATCCAAACAAAGCGTTAAGTGTTAACTACTATTACTGTTCCACGCACCATATTGGAAAATTTAAAGTAGGGATGATATAGACTTTGATAGACTCACAGCAACTTTCTTGAGGATAGGGGCAAGGGCGGACCCATGAAGTAACAAGGGGTAGCACGCCCCTAAAAAAATAAAAAATTAAAGTTGTTGATCAAAGAGGATAATGCCATTGTTGAAGCTAATACTAAAGCGAAAGAATAATATTAATAGAGAAACAAAACTAATTTTATTCACTTGCACACACTGCTCTACTCAACGAGACTACAAAGATGCATGAATATAATAAATAGCTTTTTTTCTTTGACGGAAAGGATGCTAAATTAATTACTTAAAATTATTTAATACATAGTTAACGGTAGCAGCTGGGACATCACCAGTTTCAGGAATAATAGGCATAGAGCCAGTAAAAGATAGGTCCTTATGATAGGCATCATTATAAACAGGAGGGGGGGAATATACCACAATACAAGCTAAGTTTGATTCAGCTCCTGCATATGAAATATAAATAGCATATGAAATAACAACCTAAAGCTAATAATTAGGAGCATGATCTTATCTAACTAATTGACCCACTATGCAGGACTCCACTCACTGTAACAATGACTAACTTCCATGTTACAATAGGAGTGGAGTTTATTTATCTCTTTTTCATTCAAGTATGTAGCTTGTTTGGGCTATAGTAGCTTGAATGTAACTCAATTTTTTGTTCTCCAATGGTAAACATGTAGCTAGGTATTATTATATTGCAAGAAAGTCCTTATAATTAAACCATTGGAGATGCACTTAGAGTCTTAGATTTTCTTTTTTATATCTTTTTTTTTTCTTTTTAGTATTTGATTTTTTTTTCTTTTACTTAATTATGGGTCAATGTGTGCATAATTAATTTTGTGTTCATCTAATTTTTCTTTCTAAAGGCTCTCATCATTTTAAGTTATAGAAAAAATAATAAAATAGTAGTATGGATGCAGCATGAGCCCTCCTCATACCAATCGCTCAATATTCCACTTGAAAGTGAGGGTGGATGAGATTTGAACCCGTGACCTTTGTGCCACGTTTGCTCTAATACTATATAAGAGGACCAACTCAGCTAAATGCTTAATCTTATAGTTGAAGTTCAGGAATATGTTTTATACTCTATCAATATGTAATGAACAAAATAGTCATTTGGGATGTTGAAATTGTAACAGATTATTACATAACTTACAATTTTATACTTCAATTTGATAATATGCAGATGGTAGAAATTATAATAGTACATCCAAAGATTAAAAAGAATGCGGTTAACAAAAATGGATTGACAGTTGTGGATACTCATAAGCAAAGTCGGAAGGATTTGATACAAGATAAAAAGATATGGAAACTCCTTAATCGTGCCAACGTGTTACCCGCAAAGGAAGCACTGAAAACGACAAAAGACCGTGCTTGGTTGGAGGACCATCGCACATCTCTAATGGTGGTGGCATCCTTGATCGCAACCATGGCTTTCCAAGTTGGAATTAATCCCCCGGGAGGCGTTTGGCAGGATACAAATGTAGTAAAAGATAAATATGGCAATATAGTACTAGAATACGGCTCTAACAACTCTACCCACTATGCTGGTACTTCTGTATGGTCATATGGTCATTTTAATTACAATAATGTACTAGTTAGTAACACCATTGGACTAATATCATCACTAAGTGTCATCCTTCTCCTTATAAGCGGCCTTCCATGCAAGCGACATTTATTATCGGTTTTGAGGATAACCCTATGGATTTCTGTCACGGCAACAACATTGACATACATGTTCTCGGTATCCAATCTAACTTATGGAGAAGGCGGAATTTGGGCTGCATTAGGGATTTCTCTCGTAGCTTGGCTAGGGTTAATGGGATCTATACTCGTGGGACATTTTTTGCGATTCATATGGAAGCTTATTAGTTGGCTAAGGAGGCAATCAATAATGATGTGTTATCCGATAAAGTCAAAAAACACTACAAAAGAATCAAATTTGATCGACAACGTATGATAGTCTCTACACAAGGTGCGTTGTCTTCACGTTCATTGCGTTCTACTCCGGCCATGTTTGTTTCCCGGCTGTTCAACAATAATGTACGAGTAAACTTTTTTTTTTTTTTGAAGGAGTACTTTGATTAATTAGATTGCACTAAGCATGATTTTATTTATGTACCATCTTCATTAGTAGCTTGTCTTGTTTGTCAAAGTTTGTTGCTTTACATTTTAAGTGTAATATATAAGCAAACATCAATTATAATTGGCCTATCTTCATTTTTAATGAGAATGCTCTAATCTACTACAAAATTACTTAAGCTCGTGTCCTAACTAGAATGTTATATTCTTATATATTCGTCTATTTTTGTAGGAGATTTACTTTTTCCATCTCATTTTGTACAAATTCTAAAACCATGTTATGTTAGATTTAGTCTTTCTAATAGCATGAATAATGAAATTTATCTGAACATCATATATATAAAGCTTTACTCCTTCCATTCACAAATTTTATTCATTAATGATTCCTTTTTTTTTTTTTATTTTTTTTTTGTGTCCAAAAGCATCTACATCTTGCACCTAGGAATAAATAAAATCTTTCAAACACAAATAAATCTTCCTGTTACATAATTTAAATTTTTATTCAATCCGTACAACTCATCACTTAATTTTGACCCCTCAAGTGAGAATCTTTATTTCTTTCTTTCTCACTCTAATATTAATCCAAAATTGATGTAATGTGGGTTCAAATATTTTAACCCAGCCTCTAATGATCTTTTAATCAATTTATATTATATTTCGTATACGTATATTCTTTTTTCCCTTGGTACTATATGTCTATGTACTATAAAATTACATGCCCATTTTTTTTTGTGTCAAAGACTCAAAAGCTCACTAAAAGATTTATTACGAATGGAGACACTATACATATAAAATTTCTACATAGAAGAAGTAGTTTATGTTAATAGATCGAATCTAACAACCTGTCTCTTAGGTTCTCTTCTTTGCTTTCTATATTAAACTAAAAGAGACATGTTATTAGGTTCTCTCCTTTAATTTGCTTTTGTTTTAAACTAAAAGAGACCGGTTACGTTATCTCCTTTGCGATCTGTTTTAACTTAAAATAAACCGCTTGTGTAAGAGATTAGGTCTCTTAGTTTTCTCTTTTGCTTCTCTGACATATGTGTGCATAATTAATTTTGTGTTCACCTTTTTTAAAAAATATCTTTTTTTGAAGGCTCTCGTTTATGTTATAGTAAAATCTATGATTTCCAAATTATAACATAAATATATATTCATATTTTATTTATATTTAATCACTGTGTATGATACCAAATGTTGAACATACGAAGTAATTTTTGCCACGATCATTTTTAATATATTGAGAACTAGAATATAAATTATTCTGTATTTGCAAAATAATAATTAAATTTATCTATTAAAATAAATGTTTAAAATTAAAGGCTAATTTAAACGATAATATATACTATGTATAATACTTGTTTCTATATTTATTTTCTTATTGTTTTTTACTACCCCTAGCTAGTTAATGTATATGAATATGCTCTTTTAAGCGATTAGTTAGTGTTAGTGGAGTTTTAAGTGCTTGTTTGGTTCCACATGGGAAACAAATTTCTACATGAAATCATGTATCATGAGATGATTTTTCCTTTGCTATTGCATAAAGTTGGGCAAAAGTGTTTTGTTGACGTCATTGGAATTAGTATTTTCTAGGAAATAACTTCCTATGCATTCTATGTAGGAACTCACTCACCTATCTAGGAGCTTGGTGAGTTATTTCCCATGCTATGTGCGAATTTACCTTCCCCTTGAAAATTTCATTTCATAGGAAATTTCTAATCAAATACAACATAATCTAGATATTGCCTAGGAATTTTCATATTCAACGGAAATATCTTCCAACCAAATAATCACTAGAGTATTGGGTTTAATGGGTTAATGTTAGGCATGATCTAATGATCAAGAAAAATATTCCGTATTTTTAGGTTAGTTTTGCAATATATATGTTGGTATGTAGTACATTTTTAAGTGGATTGAATATGAGTTTATACTAATATTCTTTCCTCTCTCTCATATCTATATATATATATAATATCAACAGTGTAGCCCATAGAAAACAAAATAAAATATTACGTACTTAATTATAGTATCACAAATTCTCCAAAAAGACGGGTGTACGTTAATTTATTGTAAAACTGGTTAAAGTTATGTTAAAAGTATTTAAAGTTACCCTTTATACTGCGAAAGTTACTATTTTTCTATTAATAAATTTTATCTTACAAAAAACTTATAATGTTAATCATATTAGTGTTTATAGTATGTAATCACGTATCTATAAGAAAGTACACATTTAAATAAAATTCAAACCAATGACAAATTAAAAGTTACCCTATAAGTGGTTAAAATAACCATAAAAATAGTTAAAGTTACGCTCAAATAGACCGTTTTACAAAAAAATTAATGTACACCCATTATAGACAAGACTTATTTTTCATGGTTTTTTGAAAGGAAGACGGAAAAGAGAGAGAAAAAAAAGGAGGCGGCTATAAAAGGCTCGAAACAACACTTACAAACTTGACTTGTACGAATTTGACTTGTCAATAATCCTAGCTAGATTACAAATGCATAATACAGTGGAGTGAGCTTCCAAGAAAAATATGAGAACTAATATAAAAATGACTAGGTTCATTGATCTTACATTCTTAATTTCTTAGCCATAAATGTTATAAAAGAGAATAATCAAGTAGTGTACAATTGCAACCAAACTTTCATTGTATGGAGAAATGGAGCAAGTAACTATATACGAAGGGAGTGAATAAATTAATTAATTTTAGATTCATTTTGGACTTTGGATTAATTACGTACACCTAGAGGATCTAGATATGTGCTTAAACTTTTTATGAACTAACAGATTTGTGTTAAATACTGGTCTAAAATAAAGTATTTCATCCATTCTAATAAATATTGCAATATATTGATTTTTATATTATTCATATACTTTCCTATAACTATCTACTATGATTTATATGTAAGAAACGTGATAGTTATTTAAGATCTTGTTGAAATTATCTTGAACTATTATTTTATTACCATCACTAGATAAAAGTGAGCCGTCACAAATACGCCATCTAAGTTGAGTTTTTCAGAAGGATTTGGTACAATACTGGAACAGATTATTTTTACAAAACTTACAATTTTATACTTCTATTCGTTAATATGCAGATGGTAGAATTAATATTAGCACATCCAAAGATTAAAAAGAATGCGATTAACAAAAATGGACTGACAGCCGCGGATACTCATAAGCAAAGTCGGAAGGATGGTATACAAGACGAAAGGATATGGCAACACCTTAATGATGCCAAGGCGTTACCCGAAAAGGATGCACTAAAATCGAAAAAGGACCGTGCTTAGTTGAAGGCCCAGCACACATCTCTAATGGTGGTAGCATCCTTGATTGCAACTGTTGTGCGACAACGGAAGCAAAGATTGAAACAATATAGAAAACAATAAAGAAATTCAATGCAAACAATAAGAACACACCAAGAATTAACGTGGTTCACTATCAATGTGATAGCTACATCCACGGGCACCGAGATCAAAGATTTCACTATAAACTGCAAAGTTTACAAAGATGAATCAAGTCTCTCTCTTGAATGGCTCTCACTCTATCTCTCTTAACCCTAATATGAGTTTTTATATTAATCCCTAATTAACTGATACTTGGGAAAAAAGATAATAGATTAAAAAGATAACTTAAAACCGCAAAAAACGCGTCTCCATACTTTTCCTTCTCCGCCCGGTCAGACCGGGCAAGTTTTGCCCGATCGGGCGCGAGAAGCAAAACTCCAACAGAACCTCGACGAAGTCTACCCCCCACCGCCCGGTCAGACCGGGCACGGCGTGGCCGATCGGGCGTGTGGGGGAAAACCTTGAGCTGCCAACTTTCAACACCTACCCCTCACCGCCCGGTCAGACTGGGCACGAGCTGCTCGATCGGGCGCGTGGGGGTTCTTTGGTGGCTGCTTCCTTCAGACTTCCAATCCTCACGGCCCGGTCAGATCGGGCAGTGAGGATTGCTTTACGATTCGAGTCATCAAATCAACAATCTCCACCTTGACGAGAACTCGTAGTCAGCAACACGATCTCATCAACACATAGTGAAACACATCTCAAGCCTAACCTGATGCAAAGCTCATGCATAAGCCGTACATCCCTATAAGTCTCCAACCAAGACCCATCCCGATAAGTCTCCAACCAAGTCCCATCATATACTCGTCTCCAAGTATAACAACTCATAATGCTCCACCTGCATCACAAGCCCCGGGCAAGCTCCGCCTTAAGGCTAACATGCCTACACCAGGAGCTCCCCAACACCGCCCCTAAGGGCGTACTACATCACATAGTAATCGATGTTTTAGCAAGTCCAAGCAATGTTTGTACTTACTAAATGGAACAGGCTTAGTGAAGAAATCAGCCGGGTTGTCAGCAGTCCCAATCTTCTTCACCTTAATCCTCTTGTAGGTACGTAAGAAATGATACTTGACATCAATGTGCTTGGTCCGATCATGGTGCACTTGATCTCTAGCTAAGCAAATGGCACTTAGACTATCACAATACACCGTAGCAAAATCCTGTGCAATACCCAGTTCACCTACAAGACCTTTGAGCCAAATAGACTCCTGAGCTGCAGAAGTTAAAGCCATGTACTCAGCTTCAGTAGTAGACTGTGTAACCGAAGACTGCAATGTAGACTTCCATCTAACCACAGAATCACCCAAAGTGAACACATGCCCTGTCACGGACCTCCTGGTATCCACATCAGCTGCATAATCAGAATCACTGTACCCAGTCACCAAGCACTCCTTACCATTCCCATACACAAGGCCAATATCAGTCGTCCCTCTCAAATAACGAAAAATCCTTTTCACCCCCTGCCAGTGTTCTCTTCCAGGTCGAGCCATAAACCTGCTTACAACACTAACAGCATGCGCAATATCTGGCCTAGTGCAGACCATAGCATACATCAAACAGCCAACCGCGTTGGCATATGGAACTCTAGACATATAAGTCAACTCCTCCTCTGTCTGAGGTGACATAAACAACGACAACTTACAGCTTACAATAGTTGGTGTACTTATAGGCTTCGATTTTTCCATCCTAAAACGAGACAAAATCTTTTCAATGTAGCTTTTATGAGTCAAGAAAAGCTTACCTCTAGCTCGATCCCGATAGATCTCCATACCCAAAATCTTCCTAGCTGCACCTAAGTCTTTCATGTCAAACTCCGAGTTAAGCAACTCCTTCAATCTAGTAATATCAGATTTATTCTTTGTGGCAACCAGCATGTCATCAACATATAACAACAGATAAATCATGGAACCATTTTCCAACTTACTATGATACACACAACAATCATATGAATTCCTATCAAAACCATGCAAAACCATAAAATAATCAAACCTCTTGTACCACTGTCGTGGGGATTGCTTAAGTCCATACAATCACTTTAGCAATCTGCAGGCATAGTGTTCCTTTCCAGGAACCTCGAATCCCTCGGGCTGCTTCATCAAAATCTCCTCCTCCAAATCACCATGAAGGAAAGGTGTTTTAACATCCAGCTGCTCCAGCTCAAGATCAAAATGTGCTACAATTGACAATAACACACGGATAGAAGTGTGTTGAACCACTGGTGAGAATATCTCCACAAAGTCAACCCCTTCTACTTGACTGAACCCTTTAGCAACTAGTCTAGCCTTAAAACGCACTTGCTCGGTTTCTGATAACCCTTCTTTCTTCTTGTAAATCCACTTACACCCTACAAGCTTCCTCCCTTCCGGTACCTTTACTAGTTCCCACACTCTGTTCTTGTAAAGAGACTGCATCTCTTCACCCATTGCAGCAAGCCATTGCGCCGACTCACTACAACTAATTTCTTGTTTATATGTGGCAAGTTCAAATGACTCTACATCATCAGCTACACTCAATGCATAACCTGTCAACTCATCAACACAACAAGTCCTTCCCTCCATCTCTTCAATCAATCTAACAAGCTTCTTTATAACTCGTTTAGGCATCTAAAGAATGGTTTCAGGTTGACTAGATGACCCCTGATTAGATTGTTCCACCTCCTCCCCAGAGTTAGGATGAGTTGGAGTAGTCTCGGGTTCAGGAGTACTTGGCACTGGAACATCAGCATCATCATCAGTATATTGTACCTGAGGTAAATCAGCAATGGTAGACTGATGTACCTCAAGCACCGTACCCCATCTATCTGTAATAAGTTCTCCCCTTCCCTTCTCAAATCAGAACTCTCCGTTTTCTTAGTTGAATACATGGTGTTCTCATCGAAAGTAACATCCCTACTAAGAATGACCCGACCCTCCGAAGGTGAATAGATCCTAAACCCCTTCACACCATCGCCGTACCCAACAAAACACCCTCTCTTGGCTCGTGGATCCAGCTTACCCTCACTAACATGATAATAAGCAACACAACCAAAAATCTTCAAATTTGAAAAATTAGGCAACTTACCACTCTAGATCTCAAAAGGAATCTTGAAGTCAATTCCTGAATGAGGACCCCTATTAATGACATAACAAGCTGTCAACACAGCTTCACTCCAGTACCTCCTCCCCATACCTGCATTGGAGAGCATGCATCTAACTCTCTCTAGCAGTGTCTGATTAACCCGTTCTGCAACACCGTTCTGCTGTGGTGTCTTCCTGACGGTATGATGCCGACCTATACCCTCATCTGCACAGAACTGAGTAAACTCGTCTTTGCAAAACTCTAGCCCATTGTCCGTTCGTAGCTTCTTAATCTTCTTTGCTTGTCGATTTTCCACCAAAGCTTTCCATTGCTTGAAAGCTTTGAAGGCCTCATCCTTTGACTTAAGCAACCTAAGCCATGTGTATCGGGACTTATCATCAACAAATAACACAAAGTAGTGGTAACCTCCCATACCTTCAACTCTAGATGGACCCCAGCAATCTGAATGGATGTAATCGAGCACAGATTCAGTAATGTGAGCACCCTTGCTGAACTTTGACCTGTGTTTCTTACCAAACACACAATGCTCACAAAATTCAAGGTTGGCAACCTTGACTCCGGATAGAAGACCCCTCTTAGACAATAGCTGCATCCCCTTCTCCCCCAGATGACCAAGCCTCATGTGCCAAATCTTAGTCATCTCCTGGTGAGACACCGATGCACAAACCGCAGAACTAGACAGTGTAACACCCTCAAACACATAGAGGGTGTTCCTTTTGATACCCTTAAGTACCAATTCAGAACCTTTGTAAATACACAACTCCCCATCCAAAAACACACCATTGTACCCCAAATCATCCAGGGTACCCAATGAAATCAGATTCTTTCCTAAAGCAGGAACATGCCGCACCCTAGTCAAAGTTAACCTCCGCCCATCAACAGTCCTCAAACTCATGGACCCAGTACCTGTGACCTTACAAGGAGCATTGTTACCAACTATAACCATACCCCCATTGCGAGGCTCATATGTATCAAACCAATCTCGACGTGGACTCATATGGAACGAACACCCCGAATCTAGATCCCAGTTTTCAGATAAATCACCAGACCTAGCAGAACTAACTAATGCTAAGTCTTCCTCTGAATTATAGCTCTCTTTCGGTTTTTCTTCGACTACAGCAGCTTGGGGCTTGTTTCTCCTCACTGGACAATTAGCCCTATAGTGACCCGGTTCTTTACAGTAATAACAGGTCTTAGTAGCAGTTTTACCATATCCATCCATGCCGTTACCAGCACCCGACCCAGCATTGTTACCCTTGTTAAACCCCTTTTTCTTTTTAGACTTCCCGGACTTAACAAACAACCCACTACCATTATCCCCATTATCACCTATAGCTTTCTGACGAAGTTCCCTAGTATGAAGTGCTGCCTTCACTTCTTCTAAGGTCAGTGAGTCTTTACCAACAACAAAAGACTCTACAAAATTCTCAAAGCTAGACGGTAGAGACACAAGTAAAATCAACGCATCATCCTCATCATCAATTTTAACATCTAAATTACGCAAATCAAGTAAAGTAGAGTTAAGTTTTTCTAGATGTTCCCGTAAGGGAGTACCTGACTGCATTCGGAGGCTAAACAACCGCTGCTTCAGCAATAATTTGTTGGTCAACGACTTAGTCATGTACAATGACTCCAGCTTCATCCACAGTTCAGCCGCCGTTCCCTGATCAGCAACCTCCGTGATGATGTGATCATCAAGGCTAAGTAATATGGTAGAGTGAGCCTTCTCTTCCATAACTTCTAATTGCAAGTCAGTCAATCCGTCTCCTGACCCCGAAGTGGTACTCTTTGGAGCCAACGGACGCCATATCTGCTGTTGTTTTAACAGAGCCTTCATCTTAATTTGCCATAGCCCAAAACTATTTTTCCCGGTAAACTTCTCAATTCTTATTGTTGAATCTCTAGCCATTGTTTCCCTCAAGGAACTCTCCCAGGTCAAAACCTAAGCTCTTGATACCAGCAACCATGGCTTTCCAAGTCAGAATTAATCCCCCAGGAGGCGTTTGGCAAGATGATACCGACCACGTTGCAGGTACATCTATATGGTCATCAACACATGATTATTATTTTGATGGTTAATTATAATAATGTACTAGTTAGTAACACGATAGGACTAATATCATCACTAAGTGTCATCCTTCTCCTTATAAGCGGCTTTCCGTGCAAGCGACATTTATTATCGGTTTTGAGGATAACACTATGGATTTCTGTCACGGCAACAACATTGACATACATATTCTCAGTAACCAGTCTAACTTATGAAGGAGGCGGAATTTTGATTGCTTTAGGGATTTCTCTCATACCTTGGCTAGCGTTAATGGGAACTATAGTTGTTGGACATGTTGTGCGATTCATATGGAAGCTTATTAGTTGGCGAAGGAGGCAATCAATAATAAGATTTTGCAAGATGTGTTATCCGAGAAGGTCAAAAAACACTACAAATGAATCAAATTTGATCAACGACGTATGATAGTCTCAACACAAGGTGCGTCGTCTTTACATTCATTGGTTCGTCGCGTTCTAACCAGCCATGTTTGTTTCCCGGTTGTTAAATAATAATGTACGAGTAGTACTTTAATTGATTAGATTTCACGCACTAAGCATCATTTTATTCGATCATGTACCATCTTCATTATTAGCTTGTTTGTGAAAGTTTGTTACTTTACATTTTATGTGAAATATATGAGCAAACATCAATTATTATTAGCCTTTCGTCATTTATAATGAGAATGCTCTAATCTACTAAAAAATTACTTAAGCTCGCGTCCTGACTAGAATGTTATATTCGTCTATTTTGTAGGAGATTTACGTTGTCAATGTCGTTTTGTACAAATTCTAACACCATGTTATGTTAGGTTTAGTCTTTCTGATAACATGAATATATAATAAAAATTATCTGAACATATAAAGCTTTTCTCCTTCAATTCACAAAATTTATTTTTTCATGGTTCTTTTTTATGATGTCCAAAACATGTACATCTTGCACCTAGCAGTGGCGGATGTAGGGGGTACACAGAGGTACAGTTGTACCCCCATTCTCAAAAAAAAAAAAAAAAAAATGATCAAAGAGATCTGTTTTTTGTAACAGGCGGTCTCTTAAAGTCTTCTCATACAAACTGCTAACAACGAGTGTAACACTCTGACGCGTAATTATGTAGAGTTATGTAAAGAGACCGCCTATTAAACAACTGTTCTCTTTTGTTATTTCACTTTACCAGATACATTAATATGAAGTATTTTCTTTGTGATACCTTTTTTTTTTTTAATCCAAAACACTTAAATTAATTTTTTTTAATCCAAAAACTTTTGTACTCATCACTATGTAGTATATATCATACCTAGTAGTAATTTTTTTTCATGCCTTCTTTACTTATATACTCCATTACTCCGTGTATAGTTTATACTACTATAACACTACGATCACATATCAATTTTATCTTACTTAAGATATATTTTTAATATTCTATAAATGTCTAATGGTTTCTCATTAATAAAATAAGAGTTTGCGCATTACAAGTTCTAAACGTAGTATATTCATCGACATATATATATGCTTTTAATTTTTTTTTTTCCTTCGAACAAAACTTACATATATATTTTAATTACTATTGATGATTAATAAATAGTATGTCTCAATTCGAGTACTCAAATATTAGATTGTGAAAAGGAATTAAAGTAAGTGTAATTAGTTACACTTTAAATTACTAGAAGTGTTTTTTAGTTTATTAATACAATTGTTGACTTATTATAATAAAAATTCGCGTGTCTTTGAGTTTTATTAAAGTGTAATTGTATGGCCTTTAATTATATTACTTTGTATTAGTTTTATTTGTTTGGTCTAATTATGGACAACATGTATTTAAGGAGTAAGGATATATTTCGATGTAATAAGATGGCAGAAATTAAAAAAAAAACAATAAATGATTGAAGTTTTCTTTTGTCAAGTTTCGTATTTTTTTTATTAACGAGCCGAATTTCGTACCCCCATTCTCACATTTCTGGATCCGCCACTGGCACATAGGAATACATAAAATCTTTCAACACAAATAAACCTTCCTGTAGTTAATTGAAATTTTTATTCTATTCGTACAACTCATCATATAATTTTACTCCTCAAGCGTATCTTTATTTTCTCTCTCAGTCTAATCAAAAACAAAATTTGTGTCCGATCTTTTTACCGGCCTCTAATGATCTTTTAATCAATTTATTTTATATTTCGTTTACGTACATATTCTTTTTCCCCTGGCTACAATATGTGAATATGTCTAGCACTATACAATTACATACCCGTTTTTAATACACATTTTAGGTGGGAGCTGTTAACAGATTCCGTACCTTTTGGCTGCATATGACACGGAAAAAAGGGCAAGAGTTTGCAATTGCACTTTCATAGGATGTAGCAGCGTGGTTGATCTCCTTCCTTGCACTTTCATCATGGGTAAAGATGTTGCTTTGTATTCATTAAATGAATATTTAACAGTTCTTCTTTCTCTCCCCCTCATCTTTATTTATAATTTGATTTCAACATCTTTTCCATACTCCCTTTGTTCCTTTGATTATAAAATTTGCTTAATGAGTTACTGGTGTGTTACTTTGAATTTTTAAAGTTCCTACTTTGTATCTTTTCACTTTAGATCTAAGTTATTAATTGGCTATTCTACCTACTTTACTTCTTTACAAGATTATTACCATTTACACTCCACATTCGTCAACGATTATCAGCTGGATACCAAATGCTACGACTTCCATTATTGCTGAATGTCACTACAAATTATTAGTTATATATAGTATACATCCCATCCCCACTATTGACTTGTCAACCCTTGCTAGAAAAAGGTTTTTTAATTTGGACTTTGGAGTGAGCTTCCAAGAAAAATATGTCCATGTCCCTCTTTATTGATTGGTCTTACATTCTTAATTAATCATTGGTATAAAAGAAATGAAGACTTGCACAATTATTACAAACAAACTTGTAATGCAAGAATTCTTTCCCATAAATTAAACGTCACAATATATGCAAGCACATATAGAAAGAGGTCAGTTACTTGCTATTACAAGACTATATGATGCAGCACTCAAGGGAGACGTACCTTCATTGCTCCACTTGCTCGGTGAAGATCCACTTATGCAGTCACCATTACATGTAGCGGCTAATTTTTGGCATGTAAACTTTACCGAGGAAATAATAAAGCAAAAGCCAGAACTAGTAGAGTTGGTTGATCAAATAAAAAGATCATCACCCCTACACATTGCATCTGCCAAAGGGAACTTGCAAATCGTCGAAATCTTGCTTGCGGTGAATCCGAGTATTTGCTACACACATGACCAAGATGGTAAGACGCCTGTTCATGTAGCTGCCATAAATGGTCAAATTGAAGTGCTTAGAACTCTTCTCATGGTAGAGCCACAAGCGGCTTGGGAGC
Source organism: Chenopodium berlandieri (assembly GCA_034703905.1). NCBI lineage: Eukaryota > Viridiplantae > Streptophyta > Magnoliopsida > Caryophyllales > Amaranthaceae > Chenopodium > Chenopodium berlandieri. Next base: position 45,914,391 of record CM068279.1, on the reverse strand, counting down.
GAACTATTGGTGGTGACACTGTTTTGCATTTGTGTGTGAAACATAAACAAATAAAGGCTTTGAGGTTTTTGATAGAAATGATGGATGATAATGAGTTGCTTAACTTCGATGATTCCCTTGGATATACCGTCCTGCACTTAGCTGTGGCGGCCAAGCAATCCGAGGTAAGATGAAAATGAACCATTAGCTATTTTACTAATATATAACTTATAGTTTTTTTTTTCCTTCTTCTTATACAAACAAAGTATGAATTGAAGTACTTGTAATAATTACTCCCTCTGTCCCTATTTTTTCCCATTTTATATTTCACAGCTCCAAGATGCATCTTAGAACGCATATATATATCTCCATTTTCATCCACGTAAAAATTATAAAAATAAAATATTAATGAAATATGCAACTCATGAGCTCAATCTAATAAGATCATACATGACTATATTATCTCTTATATATTAACAATAATTTATAGTCAAAATTTACAAAGTTTGACCCAAAAATTGACAATGGGACAAAAATAAAGGGATAATGAAAATAGTAACCAACAATAGTGTAGAACCATATATGCACGAGAAAATCAAAGTAAGGAGGATCAAGATCATGCTAGACCCAGCCCCAACTTCAAATTTGAGGATATGGGACCAAATTTTTAAACCCTACAGGATCGGTGGATAGGATCAGATTTGAGTTCAAACATACATGGTTTAGGTATGATTAGAGAGTCTAACGATTATAGACCTAAACTCGATATATGTTTTCCCTTTGAATCATACATATTTTTTCTCAAATTATTTTTTATAACTACGAAGTATGTTATATCATACTATGTATATATTTTGTATTTTATGTAGCCATTTTATGTACTTCGTATGATTTTTGACTCTAAACTATAATGCACTACTTACAAATGAAATATTTTAACATCAAAATGTTGTTTTGTCCATCATTTAAGGACTGTATTTTGTTTTAACTTTCTATCCATCATAAAAATAAAAAAAATAATATAAATGTCTTTTTTTTTCTTTTTGTCTATTAACCACAAGTCACAACCCTTGAGACCCTAACTTATCATTTTTTTATTAACTATAACTTCCCGCAACTTTCAATATTGTTTCCAAGGTGTATTTTAATTTGTACATCATATCACATGTGCAACTAGGGTAAAATAAAAGGAATAAAAATGGCCATGCAAAATAGTTGGAAAGTAAGATGTTATGGATTAATCTAAAACCCATTTGGACTTTGGACCTAACACACCTAGTAAAATGTTATGAATTGATATAATTTAAAGCTTATCAATTTGATATGCTGATGGTAGAATTTTTACTTGGACATCCAAAAATAAAAAAAAATGCTATAAGCAAAAAAGGATTGTCAGCTGTGGATATTCATAAGCGAAGTCGGAAGGATGTGATACAAGATGACAAGCTATGGCAACACTTCAATCGCGCCAATGCATTACCCGCAAAGGAAGCACTAAAACCCAAGAAAGACCGTGCTTGGTTGGAGGAACAGCGGACATCCCTAATGGTGGTGGCATCCTTGATCGCAACCATGGCCTTCCAAGCCGGAATTAATCCCCCAGGAGGCGTTTGGCAGGATGATTTAGCCTATTCAGGTACATTCGATAAAATGACAGGAATGTATATTGGCCATGATGCAGGTACTGCTATATGGTCATATAGTAAAGATACTGCTTATAGTTTTGCACTAATTAGTAACACAATAGGACTAATTTCATCACTAAGTGTCATCCTTCTCCTTATCAGCGGCCTTCCATGCAAGCGATAATTCTTGACATTTTTAAGGATAACCTTGTGGATTTCTGTCACGGCAACAGCATTTACATACATGTTCTCGGTATCTAATCTAACTCACGATGACGGCGGAATTTGGGCTGCTATAACGATCTCTCTCTTAGCATGGCTAGGGTTAACGGGATTTATACTCGTTGGACATGTTGTGCGATTTATATGGAAGAAGATTAATTGGCGAAAGAGGCAATCAATAATAAAGTTTTTCAAGAGGTGTTATCCATGGTCAAAAACCACTACAAATGTATCAAATACAAGCAATCATGTATAATAGTCAAAACTCACTAATGTGTGTCGTCACAATCCATCTTAAGCTTTAGCTTTTTGTAGCTTTACGTTATACACGTATTAATGTATGCAATAATCAATTGCAATTGGCTTATCTTAATTTTTAATGATACCGCTCTTATCTACTACGTAATTATTTAAGCTTACAATATACTTCGTATAGAATTTTGTATGTGCTTACATTATTGTTGTAGGAGCTAAGATTTATTATGTTCAATTCACGGCTTGCGTGTATATATTTTTACACTACGATACGTATATTTATACTTTATCACATCCCATGTGGATGCAGCATGGGCCCTATTCATGCTTAATATTCTACTCTAGAGGAGATAAAGGTAGATGTGAGATTTGAATCTGTGACTTGTTTGTCATATTGATGTACACTCTTGATATTATGATGGTTGAGACCCAAGAATAAGTTGTATACTCAATTTTACAAGCTTCGACTAACTAGGGAAAGGCGTGTGGTTAGCATGGTCAAAACTACTTTCCTCACCACCCACTCCTTCTCACGATTTAAACTCCCATATATACAGCATTGCGGAGCAATCACATTTTTTAGACTTCCTCTTCCTACAATTTAACTCATCATCATACACTTTTCCCCCAATAACTCCTCCAGTTTCAGAGATACCCATCGCCTTAATTAGCCCTTTTCTTTGCTTCCCTAAGGGCCCTCATATCGGGTTTCCCTCAACACTCACATCTCCATGTTATTGCGGTCCTAACACATATATCCCCCTTCAAAAACACGCCTTGGACTCTACTCACACCAAAGCCTTGTTATTTCGCATAGTCTTTGTAATATTGTCCTAGATCCTCCCAGTTCTTAAACACCATTCCCAGTTTTGGCTCGTCCACAAACTGTTCAACACTAATGTGATTACTAGCCACAACTCTTTCCAAAATCTCGATCGTTTGAATAGGGGATATATATTGTCCCCTGTGTCATTTGCTCCTCGATTACACGGGGTTTGTAGCCCATCAATAACTGGGACAACAGCTTCAAACCCTTCCTCAAATACAATTTCTTCCAACCCCTCTGTTTGTTGAGACCTGCTACCTTCACACAATACTCCGCTACCTCGGTCATTCAGACGCATATGAGACATTTGCATTATTTTTTTTGCTAATTTCGTGGTTAATTTGGATCCTTAAGGACTAACATGACTCCCAAAACTTTAATCGGACAATTTTTGACATGCAAATTGAGACATTAGATGTTTAAAAGGGGTATTATAGTCTTTTCATTAATTGTTTTTACTTAATGAAATAGTTTTTAACGGTGTTAGTCACGGTTGGGAAAAAGACCAAACCACGGGTGTACCGATGGGAAGGCAAAAATTTAGGAGTGTATCAATGGGAAAAATCAAAACCAGGGTGGTACCAATGGGAATTTTCCAAAAAAAAAAGTTACTTGAATGAACAAATGGAAATATTTGTTTCTAGACTAATTGATATAACTCAAATAATGAATTGGAGTTACTTTATTGGACAAAATGAGGTTACTCTTATGAAAAAATGGGGTTACTCGTATATAATTAAAAATTATTCTTATAAATCAATGTGACCATACCGTGTGGCTAGCCACATACAAGACTTACCCAAAAATAAAAAATTTTGAATTTTGAACCTTCAATCTCTTATGAAAAAAAATAACTATCTACCCATTTAAGTCAATTTTTAACCGTGTTATTAGTATGTAAAAAAAAATTATATATATAAAAAACACATGTTTAATTTAATAATAATAAATTAATTAATTAATTAATTAAAAGAAAAAAAAACCTCAAAGAATGAGCTCAATACGTATTTAATATATGTGGGTATATAGGTGAACGAGAACTTTGTATCTCGGATATTGCTACTGTGTAAATGAATTGTTATGTACATTAAAATAAATAAATAAATAGTCAAATACTCAAATTCATTTGCATAATTGCATAAGTATAATATGAAACGATGTGACATCTTGTTAAAGTAGCTTAATTCTCATTGTATATTTTCAAATTTATAATGACCTTTTTTATTATATTTTTCTAATGAATAATTTTATTTGAGATTGATAAGTTGCTAAGACACTCCCTCGAAATATAGGGCAAAACTCTCTTGAAAAAAAGACCGTATCTCCATCTCGAACGACACTCTCCATCACGAACAACATTCTTCGTCACGAACGGCCGGACTCCGACATTATGGCTGATGAGTTGGCTCAACAATACTCAGCGCTAAGGTTGGAGGAGGAAGAATGGGATCTGATAGGTCTTGAGTAACATCGATGGGGAGCATTCGAATGATAACATTAATGTGTTGCTGGTGGGGCGTATGTTTACCAATCGTCCGTATAATGTTGAGGCTTTTAAGCGAACGATACTGAAGGTATGTAATTTCTCGAATAATTTACTGATTAGGGTCCTTAGCCCTAATTTATTTGCTTTTCAGTTTTTTCATTGGAAAGATAGAGAAAAAAATATTAAAAGGCAGACCATTGTGTTGGCAGAATCATATGCTAATTCTGAAAGAAATTGAAGGTGATAAACAACCTAATCGTGTAAAGCTTAATCAATCCCCTTTCTGGATTAGAGTGATGAATTTTCCGTTCAATTGTCGTTCGAATGCTTATGTCAAAGCTGTTACCTCGAACTTAGGAACCTTTATGGAGTTAGAGGATGATACTTTCGGACTGGAACGATATAGGAGGGTTAGAGTGATGATAGATGTTGAAAAACCTTTAAGGCGTTATCAGTGGATGAAGGACAAGAAGGGGAAGGAGGGGAGATTGGAGTTCAAATACAAACAATTGCCATACCTGTGCTTTGCATGTGGTATTATTGGTCATTCCGAAAAAGATTGTGTAAATGTGTCTGAAGAAGAGAAGATGCAAAAGTTGGGGTGGGGTTTATGCCTTCGGGCGTCTCCTAAAAAAGGAGTATCGAAGAAGGTGGAGGAGGAGTCTCTTATTTTGGCTAGTAGAAAACAGATGTTCATAACGAAGGAGAATGATCCTTCCTTATGGGTGCTAAAACAGGTGAGGAGAACACATCAGAAAAGGTTATGACCTTGTCTAGTGGAAGTGAGTTGACTAATGAGGTTGTGAAGGAGGGTGGGGTAGTGCAGTGTAATGAGCAGATTATTGTCCCAATTATGAGCACAAATCCCAAGGATATAGTTAAAGATGCAGATGAATCTAGGGGGCAGAATAATTTTTTGGAGATATGGCACCTATTTCTTTTAAGGTGGACTTGTTCGAAAAAGCAAGTCAGGAAGGTCTTTAAGGCAGTGAGAACTCAGGGGAAGGGGAATGCTGATATATGGAGACTGATGAGGGTGTTGGTGAGTTGCTCTCAGGAAAAAGAAAGACAGGGATGCAGTTTACAGGGGAACTTATGGAGCAGGAGGGGTACACATTGAAAAGGGTGAAAGGTACCTTGGACAACGATGAGCTGTCTGTCTTTAATCAAGTAGCGGAGGGTGGAGATGTCCAACCCCGTGAAGAGCAATGAAAACCTTAATTTGGAACTGTTATGGGCTTGGCAACCAATCAACAGTTAAAGCTCTCCAAGATTGGTGTTGGAGAGATAGGCCGAATATTGTTTTTGTTATGGAAACAAAAATTGATTCTCGTCGTCTTGAGTTGATTCGTAATAGTTGTGGTTTTGTTAATGGAGTTTGCTTAAGTAGTAACGGAAGGTCGGGTGGTTTGGGACTTTGGTGGAGGGATTTAAACGCGGTGGTTGCTTCTTTTTCTGCACATCATATTGAGGCCAATGTCTATGATGAGAATGGTTCCCCGATATGGAAATTATTGGAGTTTATGGGTGGCCCGAAGCGGCTAATAAACACCGTACTTGGGATCCCATACGCGGTATTCATGCGGGCTGTTCTATTCCGATGATTTTTGGTGGGGATTTCCAATGAATTTCTGGGGTTACATGAGAAGAATGGTAGGCGGCCAAGAGGTGAGAGACAAATGGATGTGTTCCGGGATACTCTTGATGATTATGGCCTTCGTGATCTTGGTTTTAAAGGCAATATATTCACACGGTAACGAGGAATTTTGATGGATACTTTAGTGCGGGAAAGACTTGATAGATATGTGGCTTCGGATGGGTGGTGCTCTCTATTCCCATATTCTGAGGTAATTAATTTCCCCATATGTCATTTGGACCATGCTACTGTTTTATTGAAATTTGGTCAGAAAATGATTCCGATCGAAAGGGGAAATTATTCCGTTATGAAGCTCTTTGGCTCTCGAATGAAGAATGCAGCAAATTAAGGTTGTTTTCGATGCGTGGGTTTGTGGTGTGACCGAGCCTATACACAGGAGGATAGCAAGGGTGGGTGAGGATCTTTCTTTTTGGGCTGGTGGCAAATTTAATAGTATAAAGAAAAAGATAAAGAAGGCAGAAAAGAAGTTACAGAAGGCTCAAGGTGGCTGGTTTGATGCAAGTAGGCTGGCACATTGTATCAACATTAAAAAAGAGATCAATGAGTTGCGAAGACTTGAAGAGTCGTATTGGCATACGAGAGCAAGATCAAATGAGCTAAGAGATAGGGACAAAAATACCAACTATTTCCACCATAAGGCGAATCAGAGAAGGGCTAAGAATTTCATTTCGGGTTTGTATGATGATAGTGGGGTATGGAGGAACTTGGTGAATGATATGGATGGGGTAATATTTGATTACTTCGGGTCTCTCTTTAGCACTAATAATCTGAGTAACTTCGAGGAAGCCACTACCGGAATTAATTCGCTTGTAACTGAAGATATGCGGGCAGAGTTGGAAAGGGAGACAACGGGGGATGAAATTAGAGATGCTTTATTCAAATGCATCCAAATAAGGCTCCGGGACCGGATGGTATGCATGCCCTATTTTTATAAATTTTGGGGTATTTTGGGTAGAGATGTGATTAATTTTGTGAAGAGTTGGTGGCGGGGGGAGATTGATTTGGGGGAGATTAATCGAATTTGCATTGTGTTGATTCTGAAGTGTAATGACCCAAAGAGAATGTCGGAGTTTAGACCTATTAGTTTATGCAATGTGTTGTATAAAATTGTGTCGAAAACGTAGGCAAATAAAATGAAGTTTATGCTTGGCTCTGTTATCTCCCCAAATCAAAGTGCTTTTGTGCCTAATCGTCTCAAAACTGATAATGCACTAATTTCTTTCGAGGTATTTCATGCTATGAAGAGGAAAGGGGAAGGGAAGGAAGGATCGGTGGCTTTGAAATTAGACATGAGTAAAGCTTATGATAGGGTGGAGTGGTGCTTCCTTGAGAGAGTCATGAAAAAATGGGATTCCTGAAGTCTTGGATTGATCATATTATGCAATGTTTGGCTAGTGTCTCCTTCTCTTTTAAATACAATGGCGGTATTTCTGGCTCTTTGGTTCCTACTCGGGGGCTACGGCAAGGTGATCCAATCTCTCTCTATTTATTTTTTATTTGTGCCGATGCTTTTTCTATGCTACTTTCAAAAGCGGCCAATGAGAAAATAATCCATGGTGCTCGAATTTGTAGAGGGGCCCCAAGAATTTCTTACCTATTTTTTGCTAATGATAGTATTTTATTTGCTAAAGCTACATTGAATGAATGCTCTAAAATTGTTGATATTATCAGTGTGTATGAAAGGGCATCGGGTCAAAGTGTAAATCTCAGTAAAACTGAGGTAGCTTATAGTAAATGTGTGTCTGCAGAACGGAGAAAGGAAATCACTGATACTCTCGAGGTGAGGGAAGTGGATAGGCATGAAAAATACCTTGGTTTACCAACGATTATTGGGAGATCAAAAAAGACTATTTTTGCTAGCTTGAAGGAGAGAATCTGGAAGAAGTTACAAGGATAGAAAGAAAAATTGTTGTCTCGTTTGGGCAACAAAGTGCTCATCAAAGCTGTAGCGCAAGCGATTCCCGCCTATATGATGAGTATTTTTAGAATTTCCGATGGCTTGATTGATGAAATTCATTCGATTTTGCCAAGTTTTGGTGGGATTTGAAAGTGTCAAAAAGAAAGATGCACTGGCAAAAATGGGAGGCACTTTGCCTCCCAAAGTCAATGGGTGGGATGCATTGAGAGTACAATAATTCAATGGCTTTTTTTAAGGTAACTTTTATTACACAGTTAAAGTTAAGTTTTACTTGTTTATAAGATAAATGTACTCCGTAATATAGCTTCACTTTTTTTTTTTTTTTTACATAATGCAAAAGGCAAACTTTACATTAAATGAACAATAATTTATTCTATAAAATACTTTTAGGCAAACAAAAAGTCAATTTTATCATTATTAAATCTCTCAATTTGTTCACAATTATACCATTATTAATAAGTCTTGCATAAGGCGAGTATGTTAATTTTATTGTAAGACGGTTAGCTTGAGGGTAACTTTAACTATTTTTATGACAACTTTAACCCTTTAAAGGGTATCTTATAATTTGTCTTTGGTTTGAATTTTATACTATGAATTAATGTGTAATTTCTTATAAATTCATGATTATATATTATAAAAACTAATATGATTAATCTAATACATTATAAATTTTTATAAGACTAATAACTTTTGTAGAATAAAAGTTAACTTAAATTACTTTTAAGATGATTTTAACTCGTCTTACAATAAGTTGATGTATTCCCGCCTTTTTAGAGAATTTGTACACCATCATTATCAATATTATTCAAAGTAGAAAATTCTATATCAAAACTCTATATATACATGAGCCTAATATAGCCTTTCCTCAAAAAAAAAAAAAAAAAAAAAAAAGAAAAAAGAAAAATCTTATTATAGCCTTAATTCAACCTTTTTCAACCCCTTACATTATTCTTCCTCAAAATTCTAGTTGTAAAAGATGGAAGCACAAGAAGAAAGACTTACAACTCGGCTATACGATGCAGCACTTACAGGAGACGTACCATCGTTGCGCAACTTGCTCCAACAAGATCCACTTATCCTCGATCGATGCATCATCGAGAAATCAAGCCGTTTTATGCAGTCACCATTACATATGGCCGTTAATCTCGGGTACTTAGAGTTTACAACTGAGGTTTTAAATCGAAAGCCCGAGCTAGCAGAAGAGCTTGATCAACTAAAAAGATGGTCACCACTACACATGGCCTCGGCGAAAGGGTACTTGGAGAGAGTTAGTGTGTTGTTAACTGCAAATCCAAACATGTGTTTCGCCCGCGATATAGATGGTAGGAACGCAGTCCATGTTGCGGCTATATGCGGTCAATTTCAAGTGGTTGAAGTGCTTCTTAGGGCCAAGCCACAGGCTGCGCGAGAGCGGACTACTAGCGGTCAAAGTATTTTGCACTTGTGCATGAAACATAGTCAGCCAGAGGTACTTAGATTTTTGGTACAAACAATGGGAGATGGTCAACTGCTTAACTCCAAGGACAGCGATGGTAATACCGTTTTACACCTAGCAGTGGCTACAAAACATTACGAGGTACTCCCTCCGTCTCAAAAAATGGTTATATTATATTAGTATTTTTTAATTTGATCAAATTTGTCGCTAACACAAACATCAAATAACTTAGCTAATTAAAATCTTAAGAGGTGTACCTAAGACCTGCATTTACCATCTACATTTAATTATATTGTGTGAATTTATCTACGCCAATAAAAAAAATTGTGTACCTTACATGTATATGATCATATAAACAGGTGAAATCTTCTTTTATTTGTATTACTGAAACATTTAGAATTTTTTTAATTCTTACTAATACATAATTAAATATATTGATACATAAATAAATTTGTGCATAATAATCTAACCATGGAAGGTAACTAGTGTAAGATAAACAACTACATAAAAAACGGTTTGTTTGGTAACATTGTATTTTAGTCTTACTTCAATAGTTTGTTTACGTGTAACGAATTCATTAATTATTTTAATCCAATTTGATTTTATTTAAATGTTTAGTAGGGGTAACATCTTGCTATCATGAAAACGGCAGCTGCCATAGTACACATTCCCCCAGTAAATGGTTGCCTCAGTTCCTTAGTTAAGGAATAAGTCTTGATGACGTGTGCACTAACTTGTATGAGTTGTATATGTATTTATGTATACTCGTTTTGTTTTATTCTTTGGAAACGACCATGGAATTTCTTTATCTCAACCCACACTAGATATTTGTTTTTAAGACTGGAAGTAAAAACAGGCTAGCATATCTAACTAGTCTTGAATCACTTAGGGTGGCAAAAGCTGACCCAACTCGAAAATCCGACATGAACCCGATCCAAAAATAGCGAGTTTGGGTTAAGATTTTCGACCGAAAATTTAAATGGGTTGACACGAATTTGACCCAAAATTAAATGGGTTGACACGAATTCGACCCAAAATTAAATGGGTAGGTTAAGGTTGAAAACTTCAACCAGAAAATGGACCCACTAAACCCGAAAATATTTTCAGGTCAAAATCAGGCCAAGTCTTAAAAAAAGTCTAATTAAAAAAAAACATCTAGAATTCTACTAGCCCAAGGCCCCAAACCCAAGCCCAAATCTTTAAGCAGAAACCCTAACTCACTCTCACTCTCACTCTCACTCTCTCATCTAGCCGTTTTCACATTCTCTCTTTCTTTCTTCTCCTTGTCTCTCTTCTCTTTCTCTCTCTTCATTCGTTCTTTCTCCTTCCGTATCTCTCTTCATCCATTCTCTTCTCCTTCTCTATCTTCATCCGAAAAGCTTCAATTAATCCATAAAATTTGAATTTGAACTTCTCTTCTCTGATTTTTGTGATTTTTGTTCTTTATATTTGAATAATCTTTTCTTAATTCATCCGAAAAGCTCCTCTTTCTCTCTCTTCACGCGAGCAAGTCAGCAATGTCACGTGAGTAAGCTAGCCACAGTCACTGTCGCAGCAAGCTTGGCCAACCACCGTCACTGTCACCGTCTATTGTTTAGGTTTTTTGTACTTTAGATCTAGTTTAAATTTAGGTTAAATTAAGGTTAGATTGTAGATCTAGTTTTGTTTTTCTCAAATTTCTGATTATAATTATTTTTTGATGAAATTATAATGTAAGTATATAAATTTTGTTAGTGATAATCGCCTATTCTTCATCAATGTAGTTGTTCTGATTTTTTTACATATTTTTTCTGATTTTTTTTTTGTTATTTTATTTTGCGATTTGTTTGTATCGTTTTCTAGGTTTTTTGTTTGAATTTTTTTTCTTCTGGGTTTTATGTTTGATAGATTCAGAAGAATTCAAGGAATGTTGTGTATAATATGTTAAAAAAAATTCGAACATAAAACCCAAAAAAAAAAGGTTAAACCAGTATCAGGTTCAGGTCGAGATTTTCAACCCGAAAACTTAAATGGACCAGGTTCAGGTTGGGGGTCACCTGACCCAAAACTAGGTGACCCGAACACGAACCCGACCTGACCTGATCCGTTTGTCACCCCTAGAATCGCTACATGTGAATAAGTGCATCGGCTTGATTGGTACATGTGTTAATGGACAATTTTGCTTATTTATTTATTTGATTATATTTTAGTAAAATCATTAAAAATCTGATTATTTGAAGATGTATTTAAAAAAAAATCAATTTAATTAATTAGCTCATTTTAGAACAAGTTTTTTCGCAAAAATTAATTCAGTTTAATACGGAGTACAAAATGAAGTGAAGATATATTGATAAGGCAGCATCGATCTTAGTTCAAGTCTTCGATTTATATATTAAAACTGCAATACTTATGCCTAACATAAACTTTGCACTTTTGACTAACATATAAAATGTGTAGACTATAAAGCTCTTACTAAAGGAAAAGAGGACGGAGAAAAACGCAATCAACACTAATGGCTTAACAGCAATGGACATGTACATCCAAAGTAAGAAAGAGGCTCGTGATGGCGGAATTTGGTTAGCCTTAAGGCGCGCCAAAGTGTTAGAAGCAAAAAAATTGTTAAAACCTAAAAAAAGCAGTCGCGATTGGTTGGATAAGCAACGTACTGCTCTTATGGTGGTGTCTTCACTAATAGCCACTATGGCTTTCCAAGCCGGAATTAACCCTCCTGGAGGCGTATGGCAAGATAACAACAATGGTCATAAGGCAGGTACATCGATAAAGGAACATATCGAGGAAGGAAAACAACATAACCAAGGAATATATGATGCATTCCTCGTCTCCAACACAATAGGACTAGTCTCATCTTTAACTGTCATAGTTCTTCTTATAAGTGGACTCCCTTGTATGAGGCTCGTCATGGGACTTTTGATGTTAACCATGTGGATCGCGGTAACAGAAACTACCATGACTTACATATTCTCTATTTACTTCCTTGGGACCTCCAAATAGAGCCTAAACTCCTTTAAAGAATATCTGATGTCGAGCAAAAATCATCATCTTGTTCAAAACACAATAATTACTGCGAGTGTTGCTTGGATTTTCTTGCTAGGACTACTTATCCTCGGGCATGTCATTCGCCTCTTCTATAAATTGATCAAGCAAATAGTACGGCTGGTAATAGGAGGAGTTAGACTTTGTTCCCTTAGGCCTAGATACCATCCACAAGTTTAACATTTTAACTTGTACATAGTGTACTAAACATACCATGTAAACATATGTTTGTCTAGATGATTTTCAGGTTTTTTTGGCCTAGATATGAAATGCATACATCGATTGCTTGCTATTTCTCCTTAAATTGACATCACTGCTATAAAATTAGTCATATTATCTTGTCAATCAAAAAAATATTGAGACCATTATTATGAGCCATATTACAACTTGAATTTTGTTCAAAATATAGTTTCATGTCAATGAATTGCTGAATTAGGTAGACATTTTCTCATGAAGCTAGCGGTCGTTTTCTCTCTTTCGAAGGTTAATTGATCATTTCAAGTGTCGTGATGGTTATTTAAATTACCGCCACAAGAATGCACCACTACAACTATGTTAAACATAATTGCATATAGTTACGTACTCTATACCATCATACTCAGTGGCGGATCCAAGATTTCCGAGATACTGTGTCACCATCAATTATTGATCATTTGTGAAAGTACAATTTTTTTTTTCCATGTCTTGTTCATAATTAATTTCAATCCAAAAATTATATATATATATATATATATATATATATGTATATATATATATGTATATATATATATATGTATATATATATATGTATATATATATATGTATGTATATATATATATATGTATGTATATATATATATATATGTATATATATATATATATATATATATATATATATATATATTTCACCAAATTGATTTCAATCCAAAAATAGGACACAAAAATACATACCACAACCAAATACAGTACTTAAGAATTCAATTTTACAAGTCAAAAATACTACAAATAACATGTTATAAACAAATGGTACAATAAAATTATTATATTGAATTAACTTTATGATTTTTTCATTAATTGATAAGCTTTATGGGGAAATATTAAAATTGGTTGTACAAATATAAGATATAAAAAGGGAAAAAAAATTATTAAAAAATTATACAAAAAAAAGTGAGATAACTTAAGAGACCAGTTATTAAATATAACTGGTCTCTTTAATGAAAAAAGAAAGTAGCGCAAAAAAATTGCGATAGCAGCATCAAAGAGACCTCTTATATAAATAACAGGTCTCTTTAATATTTAAAAAAAACCACAGCAAGTCTTTTGTAGCAATAGCAGCATTAAAGAGATCGCCTATCTTAATAAGAGGTCTCTTTAATATTGTTTGTTGTTACCAATAGCAGCATCAAAGAGACCACCTATCTATAATAAGGGGTCTCTTTGATATTTTATTTTTAAAAAAAATACTGTGTCACCGGACCCACTATGACTAAAGGTGGGTCCGCCCCTGATCATACTTCCTCTTTTTTTTTCTTTTTTTTTTTTTTTTTTAAAGAGCTAGAGTTGGATTTGCACATTTGCTGAGACACAACTTTGACCATCAATATCTTTAATTAGATGTTAGTAAAATTATAAAAAAATTAATATATAAAATTAAATTAGTCATTATGACAAATCCAATAACATATTATATGATCATATTAATATCATAAATAATAATCTCAACTTTCACGTATTTTGTTTTAATAATCTCAACTTTGGATTATTTTGGTATAATATAAACTTTGGGGGCTGTTAATTTTTTTCAATCCCAAAAACCGGTGACCGGTTGAATGAATTATTTTTTTTATTATTTTTTTAAAGTGACACATGTCACAAGTTCATTGGTTAAAAAATTAAAAAAAAATTAAAAAAAATTCAATAGCCAATTAGCCAAACCCCATATTCCGGCCACCCAAGCCTTGACGCCGGCGACTGCTATTCCCCTCCCCCTGCGCCGCTAATTCCCCACCCCTGAGCCGGCTTCCCCCCTCCCTTCGTGGCGGTGCTGCCACCCACCCCCACCCCTAAAACCTCTCTTTCCCTTCCCCTACATTAAAATCACGAGAGAAGCGCGAGCAGGATGAAATCGGTGTTGTTGGAGTCGGGGTTGTGTTGCGAGGCAGCTGCTCATGGGGAAATTCTTTTTGGTGGTCAGTGTTGGTCGAATTTGGCTACGATTTGGGGTTTTTGAAGTGGGGGATGGGTTACCTTGGTGGTAGCGTAGGGTAGTTGCGTAGAATGGGGGTTACACGGCAGTCCGACAAATTGGGCAGTGGTGGTGGTGGAGATTAGGGTGGGCCCGTGTTGGAACGGCAGTGGTGGTGGAGGTTAGGTTGGCAGTGGTTTTTCTAATTTTATTTTTTTTATATTTTTAAAATTTTTGGACCAATCAAGATTTGACACGTGTCAAGTGACCTGATATAATAGGTCATTTACTTTTGTTGACCGGTTAGGAATTGAAGAAAATCAAAAGTCCCCAAAGTTCGAGTTATTCCAGAATAATCCAAAGTTGGGATTATTGAAACAAAATACGTGAAAGTTGGGATTATTATTTCTAATTTTTCCTATTATATATTGGTAAAAAAAAAAGTCAATGATGACAAAAGAAAAGTGAAAAATCCCAACTCTGGCTTATATAAAAAAAAAAGAAAAAAAACCAGAGGGATTGGTCATTGGTGTTTTTTTACATATTACTACAAATTATTATTCATATTATTATTATTATTATTATTATTATTATTATTATTATTACTAAAAGACATTCTTAAAATGTCTGTGTGAGGTGTGTCCCTTCTTACACTAGCATTACACCACATCACCAACATTAGTCTCACGCCACATCACCAATCAATAATTTTAATCCCATGTCATCATTAAATAAAAATGCATACAAAACCAACACTAAGTTTTATATGTGACTGGCCACACCGTGTGGCCAGAGTTACTTAGTCTGTTAGTCAGGGGTTACTCGATCGGTTACTCAATCAGAGTACTTAAATTGGTCAAGGGTTACTCGATCAAAGGTTATATTACTTGGTCAGTCAGAAGTTAATTAGTCGATCAGGAGTTACTCGATCGGTTCAGGGTTATCCAGCCATAGGTTTCATACTCGTGTCTCAGCCGGTCACACGGTGTAGCAAATCACGCCAATAAACTCATCAATGTTACGTCACGCCAATAAACTCAGCAATGTTACGTCACGTGTCTAATTGAGTTCTTTTTTTTTCTTTTTCTTTTTTTTACGGTAATTGAGTTCTTTTTTTTTCTTTTTCTTTTTTTTTACGGTAATTGAGTTCTCTTTGACATGAACTAGTAAGGAAATACATTTCAAAATTATCGCCCTTGTAATTTAATTTTTTTTCCCCAGGGTTAGCTTCATTGAAAAAAAAAATTAGGAAAATGTTAAATGTTTGTTTTTATCTTATATGAAAAGAATTTTCAATCAAACTCTATTATTTGTAGATAAAAAGATGACAAACTCTTGAATTTTTGTAAATAATATATACGATGGGAGTGTAATTACCATATACAAAGTACTCTGCAAAGCCTCTCCTCTTTTCTCTTCCTCCTCAAAAACCCTAAAAAAAATTAAAAAAATAAAAATAAAATAAAATAAACAACCTTGTTTCTAGGGGCTACCACCAACCTTTTGGTTGATGGTAAGCCCCTAATCTCTTAGTTTCTTACTAGTTTTTTACTTTATGCTCATAATAATTGTAGTCTCTCTATTTGAGAGTTTTTCTACCCGTATATCGGGTTAATTTTCTCTCTTTTTGAGAGTTTTGGGGCTATATTCTTTAATTTCGTAAGAAAAATCGATTTGTTGATGAGGAGTTGTGCTGTGTCGCCATGGAGGTTAATTCTACATCTACAATCAATTGTATCGAATGGTGTTCGATTCCAAAACTACAATAGATCGAAAGACCCTCTCGTGAAAAGCTGTATCAAACAGCGGTGTGAAAGAGGGCATTTAAAAATGTCAAATCCAGATAACAACAATCGTAGTTTTGTCAAATTTGAATATTATTTAATTCAGTTTGTATTGTATTTGCTAGTTTTGATTTATATTGTAGATGTCGTATGACTCTTCTATCAATGAATTAATTTTCTTTTTTAAAAAAAAAAACTCTTGAATTTTTGTTAATCCTGATTTAGTATTGCATATTTACGGCCTTTTCATAACAACAACTACCGAATTATTTGAGCTATTATAAAACTACTCGCAATATACCATTCATCCTATACTAGTCATAAAAATCTTTTGGGTGCATTGAGAGTACAATAATTCAATGACTTTTTTTAAGGTAACTTTTATTACACATTTAAAGTTAAGTTTTATTCGTATATAAGATAAATGTACTCCGTTATATAGCTATACTTTTTTTTTTTCTTTACTTAATGCAAAAGGTAAACTTTACATTAAATGAACACTAATTTATTCTACTATACCGACTATAAATTTTGTATCAAAATACTTCTAGGAAAACAAAAGGTTAATTTTATCATTATTAAATCTCTCAATTTGTTCACTATTATACCATTATTAATAAGTGTTACGTAAGGAGAGTACGTTAATTTTATTGTAAGACGGTTAATTTGAGGGTAACTTCAACTATTTTTATGGAAACTTTAACCCTTTATAGGGTAGCTTTTAATTTGTCATTGGTTTGAATTTTATACTATGTATTAATGTGTAATTTCTTATAAATTCAAGATTACATACTATAAAAACTAATATGATTAATCTAATACATTATGTTGACCCTCTTAGTATTTTGATGATTGACATAACAAAACAAACTCTGACTAATAATGTGTGTTAAGTCTTGGTAGAACAAAAAGATTCAGGTACAAACAGTCTGTTCCGGAGTAGGAGCAAATTGAAGGATTCTCTGTAAACACTAGAGTATTAATGCGTAAGAGAGGAACTTGGTTAGGAATAAAATGTTTTAACGTTAATAAACACAAAATCAGTTTATTCCTTCATTTAACATAAAGTAAAATCAGTTTTTAAATAAGATATATTTTTGTGAATAAATAATAAATAATTATTTAATTAAAATATAAGTTTGTTATTTCTAATTAAATAATTAGTTAATGTTTTTATCTTTTAAAAACAATAAAATCTTTTTACTGATTTTACTCTTGACCAAGTAAAAGTTGGTTATCTTTTATTTAGGAATCACGTTGATGGCATGAGAGGAAAGTCATGAAGATCCTACTTCCCACTTCCTACACAACGTCTTTTAACTTCCAAAATTAAGGGTGAACGTGGTTAATGGGATGAGTGGGAAGAAAGATTGAGACTTTCCTTCTCTCTATAAAAGGTTAGCACTACTAGAAATAGGTCAAATTCCAACAGACAGTTAACGGCGGACATGTATTACCGCCGGAAAAATCAGAAATTCCGACGGGTTTTCTATTCCATAGGAAAGTTCCGACGAAATATATATCCGTAGGAAAATATTAGCTTTCCGACGGAATATTCCGTCAGAACATTAAACTTCCTACGGAAATAAAATCCGTCGGAACATCAAACTTCCTACGGAAATAAAATCCTCAAGAATTTTCCGACGGAATATAATTAAATAAATAAATAAAAACCTAAGACCCTCACCACTTCACCAGCCGCCCCTTCTTTCTCATTCACCTTTTCATTTTTCTCTCTCCTCCTCCTTCTTCATCATTTCACCTTTTCTCACTCCTCCTAGTCTTCCTATCTCCTTCTCCTTCTTCTCTTCCTCTCATTCTCCATCCTTCTTCTCTTCCTCTACACCCCCCCTTCGTTCTCCCTCTCGTTCTCCTTCTCCCTCCTCTTCTCCTCTCTCGTTCTTCTTCACTAACCACCAACGTCGATATCCACAACACCACCAACACCACTAACACCACCAACAACGCTATTTCGAGGTTTTCAAGTCAAACTCCGTCATTTTCGCCATCAACATCAACAACATCAAGAACACAAGGTTTTCAAGTCAAATTCGACCATGAAAACCCTAGATCTAGAGTTCTCATGGTCGAATTTGACCTCGTAAACCCAATTTCGAGGTTTTGTGTGGTCGAATTAAGGTATGTGTCTTTTTTTTTAATTTTAATTAATTTTGTTGTAATTTCGGTTTTTGTTTTTTTTTTTTTTAAATTTATGGTGGTGGTTGTGATGTTGGTGGTTTCGATGGAGGTTTGGGAGGTGGGGTGGGTTACGGTGGATTTCGTTTGTGGGTGGGTTTTGGGTTGTGGGTTAGGGTTAGTGGGGTGGGTTAAGGGGTGTGGGGTGGGGTTACGGGTGGTGGGGTGGTTACGGGATGGTGGCTTAGTGGGTGGCGTGGGTTATGGTGGGTGGGTTAAGGGGTGGGGTTAAGGGTGTGGGTGGGTTAAGGGGTGGGGTTAAGGGTGGGTTACGGTGGATTACGGTGGGTTGTGGGTGGGTTACGGTGGGTTGTGGTGGTTTGGGATGTGGGGTGGGTTACGGTGGGTTGTGGGTGGGTTAAGGGGTGGGGTTAAGGGTATGGGTGGGTTACGGGTGTTAAGGAAATGGGCAGTGGTGGGGTGGTGGGTTAGGTGGTGGGGCAGTGGGTTAGGGGTGGTGGGTGTGGGTTGTGTTTTTTTTTATTATTAAACTTTTCGACGGAATTTTCGTCGAAAGGTTGTAACAACAACGGAATTCAGTTCGTCGGAATGTTCCAACGGACTTTCCCATTTAGTCAAACTTGACTCCGACAAAACAAAATTCCGTCGGAATGGACCTTTTCGACAGAAATTCCCTCAAAATATAGCCAAATTCCTACAAAATGTAATGCGGTGGTGTGTTCCGACGGAATTCCGTCGAAAATCGGCATTTCCGACGGAATTTCAGGATATTCGGAGGGATTATTTCTGTCGTTGATTAGCTGTTTTCTAGTAGTGTAGCAACGATTCTAATTCAAGTGTGGAAAAACAATTCAGTTTTATGAGCTTTAACTTTCCAAAGTGTTCACAATATTAGAATTGAGTTCCTTCCTACCTTAATCCTCTCTAGTGCAATAGGAAAGTCTGTAATTACTTTTGTAATTGGGATTGGGGTTTGTGACAGTTGTAATTGTGAGACTTGAGTGAGTCTGTCACAAAGGGTAAGTGATTTAGAGTAGAATCACAGAGAGAGATAAGCTGCGGTTGAGGGACCGTAGTCGGGATACTTGATTTCCTAGAGGAACTTAAGAGTAGGCAGAATCTTCGTTTTTGTAAAAGAGTTTTTGCATAGTGAAAGAATTCTAAAAGCCTATCTCGTGTGTTCTCTCCTTTAATACTTTGTTTAATTCCGCATTAAGTTCAAAATTTTTATAGTCTACAATTCACCCCCCCCCTCTTGTAGTAGACATCGTTCCAACAATTAGTATCAGAGCAAGGAACTCCGTATAGAAGGAAACCTTATCGAGTCAAGTTGCTGGAGGAAAGATGTCGAAAGATGAGAGATTAGCTGAAGGATACTCAACCCAACGTCCTCCACTCTTTAATGGAAAATGTTATGCTTATTGGAAGACCAGAATGGAGATGTTCATACAGTTCGAGAATTATCAAGTCTGGAGAGCTATTGAAGTAGGAGACTATGAGGTAGCAAAAACCGATGCAAATAACGAGGTAATACCTAAACCAGTCTCTGAATTCGATAGAAGTGATTTTGAAAAGAAAGAGATAAATGCTACTGCCCGAAAACTCCTTGTTTGGGGATTAGGGCCTGATGAGCATACTCGTGTAATGGGATGTAAAACAGCCAAAGAAATCTGGGATTTACTTGAAATCACCCATGAAAGAACAACTGAAGTCAAACGTTCTAAAATTGATATTCTTCTATCTAAATATGAACGATTTGAAATGGGATCAAAAGAATCTATTCAAGATATGTTTACACGTTTTAAAAATATTACTAATGAATTAGTTTCTCTTGGTAGAGTTATTCCAATGGATGAATATGTACGCAAAATTCTAAGGAGCCAACCTGAAGACGAACGCTGGAGATCCAAGGTTGCAGCTTTACAAGAATCAAAGGACTTTACAAAATTTAATCTTGAACAACTTGCAGGTTCCTTGATAACGCATGAACTTCACTTGTCTAATAAGAGTCAAGAGAGTTCCAAGAATTGATGCATTGCTCTAAAAGCTGCTCGAGTAAGCGAAAAGGATTTTGAATCCGAAGAAGAAGAAGTTTCCATGTTGGTTAGAAGGCTGAAGAAGTTGTACATTAACTGGAAATTCAGAGACCAAAGGAAAAGGAACTTCAAGAAAAATCAATATTCCAAAGATATGGGAGCATGTCATAAATGTGGAAATACTGATCACGTTATCAAAGAATGTCCCCTTTAGGAGTCAGAAAAAGGAAAGGGGAAGATCAAGGAACAGAGCAAAACCCATACTCCTAACTTTTCTAAATGTGATTACAGGAAAGCAATGATTGTTGCGTGGGGAGATACAAGCTCCGAGAATGAGGAGGAAACCATGGAAGAGGAAACAACAAATCTATGCATGATGATATGGCTAAATACAATGAATCTGCTAATAAATCAGATGAGGTAAAAATTGAACCAAGATTTTTAAAATCTCTTTCTAAGGACAAATTAATTTCTTTGTTACTAGAAACTTTAGATGATTACAAAGAAATATGTCATAAGCTCAGACAAAATGAAAAAGCTTATTTGGAAATCTATAAGGATGATGTTAAATATTTAAATAGCTCTAGAACTGATGTACAGGGAAGATTCTTTTATTTGCTTGATAAGAACACTATGGTGAAAGATTCCCTAGAGAGAGTCAAAAATGAAAACATTATGTTAAATGTTGAATTGACTCAGTACAAGTTATTATGTACCAATATTGATTCTTGTAATGCTCTTCAATTACCTTTAGTAACCTTCAATGTCGATCTTGAAAATCTGAAGGAAGAATTAAGGGTTACGAAAGATAAGAATGAATCCCTAGAAAAGGAACTAGAGAGAGCAAGAAACAATAGAAGTGTCATCCAAATGGGAGTTCCTAAGTGGATTCTTGAAGCTCAGACCAAAAGGACAAAAGGGTTTGGGTTTCAACCACAAAAAGAAAAATAATGCTAAAAAGATCGAAAAAGTATGTGGACCTCCCTAGTGAGACATTATGTTCCTTCTGTGGTCAATCAGGACACAATCATACTGAATGTAAATGGAAGGAACATAAGTCTGCTAAAAACTTGAATTATGTTTGGTAAGGAAAATGAGTCTGTTGTGTCAACGCAGGAACCCATGAAAGATGGGGTTCTGATAGGCGGTCGTCGAACCTACCAAAGATAATAAATCCTATCTTGGTCTCACTAACTAATAGCAAGGGTAAGAAAGGGTCGAACCTAAGAGAGGCGTTGAATCAACCACCGAGTACTACCGCTTAAATAAGCTAAATGAAGTCAAAATTGGGTTGGTCTTGAATAACTTCTACTAGTTCAATTCAACTAAAGCTAAGAGGAAATTAACAGTATTTAGAGGAATCTAGGGCTCGGGTTATACCACTCAACTTCATCACAAATCACAATTAGCATGCAACAATCAAGGTAAATTAATGGGATAAATTAGGGGAAGTCATCTAAGGCACCCAACTACTCTCTCAAGCTAGAGGGTTTACTTGAATCATGAATACAACCTACTCTCGTGGTTACAAAGCATAAAGCAAGTGTTAAAGCATAATCACGATGACATAAACATTCCCTTGACTGGAAATTCCTATTCTCATGGAATTTCAAGTCAATTAAGCATAAGAGAGCTAACTCAAGTTCATCTCTCGATCCTTCGTTGAGAAAGTTTGGATAAATAGTTCTAGCAATGGCCATATACAAGAAAAAAGCAATTAAACCACTTAAGCTCAACTAATTAACACCAATAATCACCCAATTATTACATGCAACAAGTGATTAGTGACTACATTGAGGGTTTTACCCAAACCCTAGAAATTAGACTACTCACAATCCATGGAGATTAAAGCAACTAAAGATTTCAAGCAATTCATGAACAAGTTCAAACTACGGATTAAGCTAATTAACATTTAAACATGCAAGAATTAAGCAAGTAATTAACAACAAAGTAGAGAGTAATGGAAGAGAAGAGTAAGAAATAGTTACTATGAAGCTTCAAAGTGAGAAACAATGGTGGAACTTGTCTTCAACAATGGTTGAAATTGAATATTTCCAAGCTAAAAATTAGAATCTAACTAATGATTTGAGAATTTAATGTTCTAGTATTGCAAAACTAAGAGAAAGCTCTAAAAATATTGTTATCCCGTACAAATGAGCTCAAGGGGGGTATTTATAAGACCCCCAAATAAAAAGGACGGAGAAAACGAGGAAGGAGTTCGACTGCAGGTCTGCACGGACGTGCCATATTTGGCATGGACGTGCAAGGCTCAGTACGGTCGTGCCAAGTTTGGCACGTACGTGCAGAAGGGCCAAAAAGAAGGCAGAAGCTACTGCCAAGGTCTGCACGGACGTGTAGATTTTGGCACGGAAGTGCAGCCTTGCACGGACGTGCCATCATCTTGCACGCCCGTGCAGAATGCCCTGCCTAGATATCTTAACTTTTGGAGGCTGCAACTTCTTCGTTCTTGCCAGCAATGGACTTGTGACCAATCGTTGGAAAGCTCTTGAGACGAGCTTTAATCTCCAATTTGAATCGCTTTAAAAGGTTGAGTAGATCAAAAGTTATGATCAGTTAAAGTTGACGCTTATGCAAACGACCTTTCAAGGTTCTCCAAAAGATTTTCATTTCCCTTTAAGGCATTCCTCCTTTTTCCTCCATGGCTCTATCAAACAAGCTTGATCACATCCATAATGCTAAAATTAGCTACATTACATCAAAAATACAAACAATCCGTGAAGCATGGATGGTACAAAATTTGCATAAAAATAGGTTAAAAAAATGAACTTTGATGTTGATTAATAACGAAAACAAGGTTCAAAAGTACCCTAAAATCATGCCAAATAACAATTTATCAGGCTCCTGAAACTAACCCTTAATTTCTTTTGCAGACCCATGTGAGGGGGAACAACATGTGGTACCTCGATAGCGGTTGTTCTAAGCATATGACATGAGACAAACCTAAATTCCTCTCACTGACGGCCTACCATGGAGGAACCGTGACTTTTGGAGATAATAAGAAAGGTGATATTGTTGCAATTGGCAAAGTAGGAAAGTCAAGTTCCCATGCAATAGATAGCGTATTCTTAGGCGAGGGACTCAAACACAGTTTGTTAAGCATTTCACAATTCTGTGATAAAGGTTACTCGGTAAGCTTTAATTCTGAAAAATGTAGCATCATCCAAAATGATACAGGGAAGGTTTTATTGGAAGGAACTCAGAAAGGAAATACATACATTGTGGACCTCAATACAGTTCCAAGGAACAATTTAACTTGCCTCAGTGTCATTGAGGATGATCCTCTGCTTTGGCATAAACGATTTGGACATGCAAGCTTTTCCTTAATTGATAAGTTAAGGTCAAGGAACTTGGTAGAGGGACTTCCTTCAATCAAGTTCCTATGTGACAAAATATGTGATGCATGTGTTAAAGGTAAGCAGGTACGTTCATCATTCAAATCCAAGAAGATGTTAAGTTCCACTAAACCCTTAGAATTAATTCATATGGATTTGTGTGGTCCAATGAAAATTAAAAGTAGTAGTGGCAAGAAGTATGTCTTAGTAATTATTGATGATTATTCTATATTTACATGGGTTATTTTTATTTCAAGTAAAGATGAGAATTTCCATGAATTTGTTGCATTTTGTAGAAGAATTCAAAAGTGTATAGCTCATCAATTAATACATCTGAGGTCTGACCATGATATGGTACTGAATTTGAAAATTATAATTTTGATGAATTGTGTAGGTAACAAGGCATGAGTCACACTTTTTCCGCACCTAGAACTCCACAACAAAATGGAGTCGTTGAAAGAAAAAATAGAACCTTGGAGAATATGGCCAGAACCATGTTGATAGCTAATGATCTTCCTAAAAACTTTTGGGCGGAAGCTATGAACACTTCATGCTACATAATTAATCGAGTCATGTTAAGGCCTCTGTTAAATAAGACACCCTATGAGTTATTGAAAGGAAGGAAACCAAACATATCTCACTTGAGAGCTTTTGGTTGTAAATGTTTTGTTCATAACAATGGAAAGAGGAACATAGGGAAGTTTGATGAAAGAAGTGATGAAGCTGTCTTTCTTGGTTATGCTGCAAATAGTAAAGCTTACAAAGTTTATAATAAGAGAACAATGTGTGTTGAGGAAAGTGTACATATTATTTTTGATGAAACTAATCCTTTTCCATGAACACAGGAACATGATGATTATGATTTCGAGATTGGTCTGATCCGTCCAACAGATCAAGAAGAAGATACAATTTCTCCCAATAAGAAGCTAACAAGAGTAATTGAAAATTAGGAGAAGGAACACGCTGTACATAATGAAGTTCCTGTTCCTGAAGAACCTCAAAATGAAGAAACTGTCGAGGAACAAAACCAAGAAGAAAATGAAACAGAAGAAGTTGCAGACATAGAAATCAACACTAATCGTGTTTCTGCTCAAACCTTCCAGCCCAAACCATGGAAGCATCAAAAGTCACACCCCCTTGACAAAATCATAAGTGACTTGAGCAAAGGAACTCAGACAAGCTCTCAACTGAGGAACTGCTGCGCCTTCAATGCTTTTCTGTCAACCCTTGAACCTTGGAACCATAAAGAAGCCTTAAAAGACCCTGATTGGATCATGCAAGAAGAGCTCAACGAATTTGAACAAAATCAGGTATGGCATCTTGAACCTAAACCACTAGATAAAAAAGTCATAGGTCTAAAATGGGTCTTTAGAAATAAACTTGATGAATATGGAACTATTGTTAGAAACAAGGCTAGATTGGTTGTAAAGGGCTATATATAACCAACAAGAAGGCAAAGATTTTGAGAAGACTTTTGCTCCTGTTGCTAGACTAGAAGTCATTCGAATTTTAATTTCTTTTGCTGCATTTATGGGTTTCAAATTGTATCAAATGGACGTAAAGTGTGCTTTCTTAAATGGTTTATTAAAAGAAACAGTTTACATTGATCAACCCCCTGGATTTGAAAATCCAAACTTTTCTAACCATGTTTTCAAGCTTGACAAAGCTTTCTATGGGCTAAAGCAAGCTCCAAGAGCATGGTATGAAAGACTGTCCAAGTTCCTTCTTGAAAACGATTTTAAACGAGGGAAAATTAATAAAACTTTATTTTTAAAATCCAAAGGAACTCATCTTTTAGTTGTACAGATTTATGTTGATGATATAATATTTGGTGTAACTAACGAATCTTTGTGTAAGTATTTTGCTGAGTTGATGTGCAGTGAGTTCCAAATGAGTATGATGGGGGAACTCAATTTCTTTCTCGATCTGTAAATCAAATAAACTGAAACAGGCATATATATCCATCAGCAAAAATACGTCAAGGAACTTCTGAAGAATTACAACCTTGATACAGCAAAGATTAACCACACTCCCATGGGTACAAACTCTAGACTAGATGAAGATCCCTTGGGAACTTGTGTGGATCAAACTAAATACAGAAGTATGATTGGTTCCTTATTATTATATTTAACTGCGAGTAGGCCTGACATTTATTTTAGTGTTGGTCTTTGTGCTAGGTTCCAATCTAATCCTAAAGAATCGCATCTCACTGCCGTCAAAAGAATACTGAGATATCTTAAAGGGACGGACGACTTGAGTTTATTCTACCCAAGAAGTGATACATTTGGCCTTTATGGATTTGCTGATGCTGACTATGCTGGGGATTTGGTAAATCGCAAGAGCACTTCAGGTATGGTTCAATTCTTAAGCTCTTGTTTAGTTTCTTGGAGTTCCAAGAAACAAAATATTGTTGCTCTATCCACAGCCGAAGTAGAATATGTGGCTGTCGCTGCATGCTGCTCACAATTATTGTGGATAAAACAACAGCTGCGTGACTTTGGCATAGTTTTAGAATGTGTTCCAATTTACAGTGATAATACTAGTGCAATCTGTATTTCAAAAGATCCAGTACATCATTCACGTGTAAAACACATTCATGTAAGGCATCATTTTCTAAAGGATAATGTAGAAAAGGGCTCAATAAGATTAGACTTTGTTCAAACTGAATATCAAATTGCTGACATTCTTACTAAGCCCCTGAGTAGAGAAAATTTTGAGAAGATGCGATTGGAACTCGGAATGATAAGGCTTAATTGAATTGCTCTCTATCCAACCCCAAGGTACGTCTTTTTAAAACGAATGAGCACAACTATATATAACCTTGGTGTGAAAAACACAATCTTGAATTTTGCAATGAGAGAGTGTGCAAATGTATTCTGTGTGTGATCATGTGTGTATGTCATTTAGTGAGAAAAATTGAGCCATGTTGCTTTCAAGGTCCTTTGCTAATATTACAAGCCTCTGTATCTCCAGTTAATTATCTCACGTAATTTCCTGGAAATTTTTTTATATTTCTTTATTTTTTTTACTTTTATTTTTCATTCTTTATCATTATTTTTTTCCTATTCAAAAATACAAAAATAATTGTTCTTATCTTAATTTTTTTTTATCTTACTTTCAACTTAATTATCTCTTTGCCTTCATAATTTTTATCCTTTATTTATTTTCTTATTTTTGTTAAGTTATTGTTTGATATGATTGCAAAATAAATTATCACCCACAAATTTACCCAAACTCACTTCTCCACTAACCTCAAACCGTCATTACTAGTCCATTAACCCACCTTCACCATTATCCCTATTTTCCTACTATCCCACATTCACTCCACCTAAAAACAACTCCCCTAAAACCGTCACTTCACCAAAACCATCCACCTCTTCAAATTACCACCAAACCTCCATAACAACCCCACCGTAAAAAAAAAAAAAAACCCAAATCAAAAACCACCTTCATCATTGTACCTATTCTTCATAAAATACTCCACAATCCCTAAAATCACTCCATCATCTGCAAATTGTCATTATATTGGATGCGTCAATTGTCTTCTTCTTAGCCAATACAATGCAAGTTACTTTCTCTGCATTAATG
This sequence comes from Chenopodium berlandieri, assembly GCA_034703905.1. Taxonomy (NCBI): domain Eukaryota; kingdom Viridiplantae; phylum Streptophyta; class Magnoliopsida; order Caryophyllales; family Amaranthaceae; genus Chenopodium; species Chenopodium berlandieri. Next base: position 45,886,874 of record CM068279.1, on the reverse strand, counting down.
ATCGTCCACCTTGATCACTGTGTTCCCAATACACCATACCATACGACCCCTTACTTTCTGTCATATTTCAGATCATTATATATCTCTGAAACCTGAAAATACTTTAAGTGCAATGGTACTGTTTAAATTGAATCTTAAAGTAGAAAATGGTGTAACTATTTTTGTTGAAAAACAGAAGGAACAAAGTGAGGGGGAATCAAATATTGTTGAAGAAGATGAGGCCAAAACTGAGGCTGATCTTTCTGAGGGGGAAGATGAGTTAGAAGAGGAAGTTGATGGTGTATAAAAAAAAATCGAAATACAGAGGAGGAAATGAGAGAAAAATTTTAAGGGAGACTGAGGAACAGAAGGAGACAAATTAAAGGATATGATGGAGACGAAGAGATGTAGTTCACATAAACTTAATTAATCAATCTAACTCAATGGAAAAAAATCCCGATGAAGTTCCTAACCACTATGTTCCTTTTTCAAAAGAAACTTCCCCACGTTCCTTATCATGACCTACCTCGTTCCTCTCCATTTGACTTTGTTGCATTTCGTGGATATCTACCCCTGCCCAAACCTAAATAACCAACCTTACTTTGCAATTTATATTGAACAATGATGCTTTGTTTTATTTTTTAATTTCTGTTTTATCTTGAACAATTTTCTTTTCTCGGTTTGTAATATGGAACTGGCTCTCTTTTGTCTTGTTGTTTGGTATTACATGTGCTTGCATACTTAATATATGAGCATGCTTAATTGTTCCTGCATTCGGATTTACTACTCCCTCCGTAGTTTAGTCCTATGTATAGCTCGTGTTCCTTCTTTTATTTTGATAATGCCAAAAGGGGGAAGAGGAGGACAAACTCAGCCAAGGCCAAGTCAAACCGGTTCCAGTCAAGTCATTATTCAAGTAAAAGGTATAAATCAATTTCTCATTTTCATGAATGATGCAGACTTTTTTAACTTAGTTTATTTTCTGTTTTTTGTTTATGTTTATTAATATGCATGCCTGGATGATTATTTTTGTTTACCGAGTTTGTCTTGTTTGTCATAATAAAAAAGGGGGAATATTGTTGACCCTTTTAGTATTTTGATGATTGATATAACAAAACAAACTTCGACTAATGTTGTGTGTTAAGTCTTGGTAGAACAAAAAGATTCAGGTACAAACAACATGTTCCGGAGTAGGAGCAAAGGGATTGGAAGTCTTGATGATGAATATGCAAGCTTTCAAGAAAAAGAACAAATTCCAGTCTTAGATTCTCTGTAAGCACTAGAGTATTAATGTGCAGAGGAACTCTGTAAAGAACTTTATGTTTCTTAAGTAACTTAATGTCTTAATCAGAAAAAGATTTTAACGTAAAGCTTAAATCAGTTTTAAAGTCCTTGAAATAAGGATAGAATAAAATCAGTTTTGAAAAAATATAATTTGCAAATAAATAAAAGATAAATAATTTTGTAATTTAAAAGATAAGTTTATTATTTTAAATTAAATAATTATTTACAAGTTTTATCTTTTTTAAAAATATCTTTTTAATAATAATTATCTTTTTAATAATTATCTTTCTAACTGATTTTTGACCCAGTAAATTTGGTTGCCTAATTTCAAGGGGTCACGTTGAATTATGGAGAAGAAAGTCAGGGAGATTCACTTCCCACTTCCTATCCAACGTTCTTAACTTCCAAAGTTAAGGTTGAACGTGGGTAATGGGAGGACTGGGAAGAAAGATTGAGACTTTCCTTCTCTCTATAAAAAGCTATCAACAAAGCTGATTTAAGTGTGGAAAAATAATTCAGTTTTCTGAGCGTTGAGTTTTCAAAGTGTTAGACCTGAGTTCCTTCCTGCCTTAATCTTCTCTAGTGCATTAGGAAAGTCTGTAATTTCTTTTGTAATTGAGATTAGGGTTTGTGAGAATTATAATTGTGAGGCTTGAGTGAGTCTATCACAAAGTGTAAGTGATTCAGAGTCGAATCACTGAGAGTGAGAAGCTGCGGTTGAGGGACTATAGTTTGGGATACTTGAGTTCCTAGAGGAACTTAAATGTAGGCTGAATATTCATAGTTGTAAATGAGTTTTTGCATAGTGAAATAATTTGAAAATCCATCTCGTGCGTTCTCTCTCTTTATAATTAGTTTAATTTCCGCATAAAGTTCATAAACTTTTAAAGACTACAATTCACCCCCCCTCTTGTAGTAGACATCATTCTAACAAGTTACTCTTACTATTGCCAATTGATTTTAGTATGGATGCTTCTAAGCCTTGTTTGTGGACCAAACTCTCATCCTCCTTGTTCGAATTGCCTAGGCCCATTTCATATTATCTTGAAATTTAACAAAATTTTCAAAATCTGGTGTGGTAGTTTAACAGTTTGAGTTTATAATAAATTGTTTTTTCTTTCCCACTACTTGAGCTTAGACCTGGCAAACGGGTCGTTCGGGTCGGGTATCGAGTTAACACTCCGGTTCAGTCTTCGGGTCAAATTTGGGACGGGTCAAATTCGCGTCGAGTCAATTCGGGTCGGGTCAATCTTCGTCTAAGTCGATGAAGAAATTTAACCAATAATATATTATTATTATCAATAAGTATAAAGTATAACAATTGAACATTAATAAAATATTCATAGACAATTCCAACAGTACTATACATTCAAGACGACTATATTGTTTTGTTTGTATAATCACTATCGCCTTCGGATCGAGTCAATTCGGGTATCGGGTCAACTTCGGATTGGGTTAATTCGGGTCGGGTCAATTTAGGTCACCTTCACTTCGGTAGGGTATAAATAAAGTCTGGTCAGTTTCGTGTTGAGGTCAATTTCGAATTTACGTTTTTAGGTCACGGATCGGATCATTTGGGTCGGATCGTTCGGGTCAAAGGATTGCCAGGTCTACTTGAGTTTGCTTTGACAAAGCCCATATAGCAAGTAAAATACCTTTTGTATTCCAATAAAATATTCCACACATCACTTTCATTTTAGACTTTTAGTGCAGGCCAGCAGTAGAGTACTATAAGTTCTAAACTAATGCTAATAATATTACGTCACGCCAATAAACTCATCAATGTTACGTCACGTCTCTAATTGAGTTCTTTTTTTTTTTTTTTTTTTTTGACGGTAATTGAGTTCTCTTTGACATGAACTAGTAGGGAAATACATTTCAAAATTATCGCCATTGTAACTTCTTTTTTTTTTTTTTTTTCTGCTTCATTGAAAAAAAAAATTTAGGAAAAATGTTAAGTGTCTTTTTATTCTTTATATACTGAAAAGAATTTAAAATCAAATTCTATTATTTGTAGATAAAAAGATGACAAACTCTTGAATTTTTGTTAATCCTGATTTAGTATTGCATATTTACGGCCTTTTCATAACAACAACTACCGAATTATTTGAGCAATTATAAAACTACTTGCAATATACCATTCATCCTATACTAGTCATAAAAATCTTTTGGATGTATTGAGAGTACAATAATTCAATGACTTTTTTTAAAATAACTTTTACTACACAGTTAAAGTTGAGTTTTCTTGGAGATAGTTAGTGTGTTGTTAACTGCAAATCCAAACATGTGTTTCGCCCGCGATATAGATGGTAGGAACGCAGTCCATGTTGCGGCTATATACGGTCAATTTCAAGTGGTTGACGTGCTTCTTAGGGCCAAGCCACAGGCTGCGCGAGAGCGGACTACGAGCGGCGAAAGTATTTTGCACTATGTTAATTGCCAGTCTTCTATCGAAAGTATTTTGCGAAAGTATGGTCAACTGCTTAACTTCAAGGACAGCGATGGCAATACCGTTTTACACCTAGCAGTGGCTGCAAAAACATTATGAGGTAATCCCTCCGTTTCAGAATGGCTATATTTGTATTTTTGAGTTTGATCAAATTTATCGCTATCACAAACGTCAAGTAACTTAGCTAACTAAAGTCTTAAAATGTGGTTCCTAAGATCTGCGTCTACTGTCTATATTATTACTGCATCGTGTGACCCTATCTACACCAATAAAAATAATTATTGCATGCATATATGATCACATGAACATGAGAACATGTGAAATCTCCATTTTTCATCTTTATTAATGAATCATTTAGAATTTTTAATTTTTACTAATATATAATTATAATTTGATAGATAAATTTATGCTTACGGAGTATAAAAGTATAACCATTAAAGGTAGTGCAAAATAAACAACTACATAAAATACGGTTTGTTGGTAACATTATTGTCTTTTAGTTTTACTTCAATACTTTGTTTACTTGTAACGAATTCATTAACTAGGCAGATGTCATAGTACAAATTTAATTTTTAATTTTTATTTTTAATCTAATTTTAATTTATATTAATGTATAGTAGGGGGACCATCTTGCTATCATGAAAATGGCAGCTGCTATAGTACAAATTTCCCCAATAACTGGTTGCCTCAGTTCCTTAGTTAAGGAATGTCTTAATGACGTGTTCACTAATTTGTATGAGTTGTATTTGTAATTTTGTATACTCGTTTTGTTTTATTCTTAAAAAACGAACATGGAAGTTCTTTATCTCAACCCACACTAGATATCTGTTTTCTAAGACTGCAAGTAAAAACTGGCTAGCATATCTAACAAGTCTTGAATAATTTTGCATGTAAAGCAAAGAAGACATGCGAAAATTGACCCTCTTCTTACCTGAACTCAATCTCCTTTCCAAGCCAATTTGTGGCTCATCTGTTCTTTGAATGTGGATTTTCTAAGCAGGTGTGGAGTCAAATTCTGTGAAAAGGTTGGTGCCCGGAAAAATACAACGGGTAGTGGCGAACAATGCTGCTTGCGTTGCGGGGGATGCCCGCGCGTAGGGCCCGGTCGAAGAGGTTCTCTAGCTTAGGCTAGTCAATTTACTTGGAGTAGCTTTCCCGCTGCCCTCCCAGTTGAAGTCGTGCCGAAGCTCATAATTTTTTGCCAGCACGTAGCTGTGCTGATTGGATTTTACTGGAAAGACGTTAAAGACGAACCGCCAAGAGGAAAGAGGGAAAGAAGCAATCTAAACCATTTAGGATATAATGGCTCGCCCGTGCACATACAGATAGCAACGATCCGGAGGCTGGTGGTGGTAAAGTATCTGCAAGGAAAATCTGTATTAAATGATGTTTCAGATTCCAACCAACTCAATATGATGGATCCATCCGGAGCGTCTGGATCGGAAATGCCTTCAGTTATTCTTCAGGGGATTCCGGTTCCTCCGAATATAGATCTATCCTCAGTATACTCATCTCCTTTTTTCTTTAGCACATCGGGCATGGGGGAGCCGCTCCTTAATCCGAACTCAAAAAAAGAATAAGTGTTTCAGCTTGATTGGTATATGTGCTAATGGTCAATTTTGCTCATTAGTATCTTTAATTATTTTTTTAGCAAAATCATTAAAAATTTGATATATGAAGATATCTTTTTAAAAAAAGGTTTTTTGTTAGAAACTACGTAATAAAACCTAAATTTTGTGAGAAAATACCTAATAAAAAAAATGTTGTAAGAAACTACCTAATAAAAGGTAAAATGTTGAAAGATACTACCTTTGAATGAATTTCCGCCATTAACCTAATTTTACGGCGTCGCCCACCTCAAAACACCCTCGAAACCACGGCGGTGGTTGGTTATCAAACGGTAAGGTTATTTTCGATGTGTTTTGAGGATATTCCGTTTTTTGGGATGGTAATATTTGGGGTTAGAAGTAGTGGTTTTGGGGTTAGAGGGTGGTTTCGGCATGGTGCAGGCTATTTCAAGTAGGTTGTGTGGGTTTTGGGCTAGGGATAAAAGCGGTGGATTCGGGGGGTTTTTAAGGTTGATCAATGGTGAAAATCTGACATAGGTAGTATTTTTCAACATATTAACTTTTATGAGATAGTTTTTTAACAACATTTTACCTTTAATTAGGTAATTTATTACAAATTTTCTTTTATTAATTAGGTAGTTTCTCACAAAATATGAGTTTAATTAAGTAGCTTCTGACAAAAAAAAAAATCCTAAACAAAATTAATTTAATTAATTAGATCATTTTAAAACAAGTTTAATATTGAAAATTCTAATGTAGTCTTATGACTATTGATTACCACAATTTTTTAAAATAGACGGCTGAGATTATTTGTTTTTTGATTTATTTTTAATTAATAATTTTAATTAAAAATTATTTTTTTAATTTTTTTTTATTTCTAGAATTTCAAAATATAAAAAATAATTTTTGGAAGATAAAATTATATTTAAAATAATTAAAAAATTATTTTTAATTAAAATTACTAAAATAAATAAAAAAAACAAATAATTTCAGTCGTCCATTTTAAAAAATTGTAATAGTAAAATGTCATAAGACTACATTAGAATTATCTAGTTTAATATGTAAAAATTATTCCAGTTTCATACGGAGTATAAATGGAGTGAAGATATATTGATAAGGCAACATCGATCTTAGTTCAAGTCTTCTATATATTAAAACTGCAATACTTATGCCTAACATAAACTTTGCACTTTTGACTAACATATAAAATGTGTAGACTATGAAGCTCTTACTGAAGGAAAAGAGGATGGAGAAAAACGCAATCAACACTAATGGCTTAGCAGCAATGGACATGTACATCCAAAGTAAGAAAGACCCTCGTGCTGGCGGTATTTGGTTAGCCATAAGGCGAGCCAAAGTGTTAGAGGCAAAAAAATTGCTAAAACCTAAAAAAAGCAGTAGCGATTGGATAGATAAGCAACGTACTCCCCTTATGGTGGTGTTTTCACTGATAGCCACTATGGCTTTCCAAACCGGAATCAACCCTCTTGGAGGCGTATGGCAAGATAACGAAAATGGTCATACGGCAGGTACTTCGATAATGGCACGTATCAAGAAAGGACAACAACATACATTACTAGAACAAACAGGCCATTTCGGAAAACCTTTTGTAGGAAAAATGACCTTTTTCGACGAAAATTCCGTCGGAAACGGGTTTTCCAACGGAATTGTTCCGTCGGAAAGGGAATTCCGACACCGGAAAAATCCGTCGGAAATTTCTGTCGGGAAATGGCTTTAAAAAAAAACGCCTCCCACCACCCACACCACCAGCCACCAACCCCCCTAACCCGTACCACCAGCCCACACCACCCACCACTACCACGTCCAACCCCTTTTCCCACACCACCCACCACCACCACATCCAACCAAAAAACCCACCCACCATTCTAACTCTAACCCGTATTCCCTCCCCACCACCCTAACCCTAACCCGTATCCCCTCCCCACCACCCAAATACCACCACCGAAACCACCACCCATCTCGCCAAATCTACAAACCACCACCACCCACCTCGCCAGATCTACAAACCACCACCACCCACCTCGCCATTCCACACCCTCCCAAACCACCACCGAAACCACTCAAAAAAAAATCAAAAAATTCCTTCCAAAACCCGGATCTACCCACCACAACCTCGCCAACCCACCCACCAAAATCCGAACTCCAACATCCACCACCACCACCATAAATTTTCAAAAAAAAAGAAAACCAAAAAAACAATAAAATTAATTAAAAAAAAAAGATACATACCTTAATTCAACCGCACAAAACCTCGAAATTGGGTTTACGAGGCCAAATTCGACCATGAAAACTCTAGATCTAGAGTTTTCATGGTCGAATTTGACTTGAAAACTTGTGTTGTTGATGGCGAAAATGACAGAAATTTGTTGTTGTTGATGTTGATAGCGAAAATGGCCAAATTTGTTATTGACGAAAATGGCAAAAACCGAAAGAGGGGTAAGAAGAAAAGAGAAAGAGAAGAAGAACGAGAGAGGAGATGAGGAGGGAGAAGGAGAACGAGAGGAAAGAAAGGAGAAGGAGAGAGGAAGAGGAAGAGAAGGAGAAGGAGAAGGATAGAGGAAGAGAAGGAGGAGAGAGAAAGAGAATTGATGAAATACAGGGGGAAGGGCGGTTTTTAAGGGTTTTAAGGGTTTGTTTATTTATCATATAATTATATTCCGACGAATTTTATTTCTGTCGGAAATTTAATTTTCCGACAGAATATTCTGTCGGAAATTTCCGACGGATTTTATTTCCATCTGAAATTTTTATTCCGACGGATTTTATTTCTGTCGAAAATTTTATTCCGACAAAATATTCCGTCGGAAAGCCCATATATTCCGACGGATTTCCTACAGAATAAAAATCCGTCGGAATTTCTGATTTGTCCGACAGAAATACGTGTTCGTCAGAAATCGGCCTATTTCTTTTTTCTAGTAGTGATAACCATGGAATATACGATGCATTCCTCGTCTCCAACAGAATAGGACTAGTCACATCTTTAACTGTGATAGTTCTTCTTATAAGTGGACTCCCTTGTATGAGACTCGTCATGGGACTTTTGATGTTAACCATGTGGATCGCGGTAACATCAACAACCGTGACCTACATCGTCTCAATTTATTTCCTTGGGACCTCCCCAGAGAGCCGTAAGTCCTTTATAAAAGATCTGATGTCAGGCAATCATCAACTTGTTCAAAGCATGACAATTATTGCGAGTGCTGCTTGGATATTCTTACTAGGACTACTCGTCCTCGGGTATGTCATTCGTCTATTATACAAGTTGAGCATGACAATTAGACGTTGTTGGCCTAGACAGTAGACACCGTCCACCAGTGTAAAACATTCACTTGTACATAGATGTTTTATGTACAACAAAATGCGACATATTAGTGTACTATATATATACTACTGTAAATATATGTTTATTGAAATTTTCTTTATGAAGGCGGATGTACCAAGCATGGTACATCCAGATTTTTGTAAAAAAAAAGGCGGAATGAACATATAGTTGTTTTGTAATTAACATATAGTTGTTTTGTAATTAACATATAATTGTTTTGTAAAGAACATATAGCTGTTTTACAAATTACATCCAGCTTTATGTTCTTTTTGTATATCTAAAAAAACATCCATAATATTAATAAAGAACATGATAACATTATGTAATGAACATTATTTATATTCACCTACCATAATCTAAAGACAAAATTTAAAGAACATTTCACACTAAACAATGAACATTATGTCACAATTATAAAAATACATTACGCTGATAATCAAATAACACGGAGATAAAGAAGATTATTTAACAGTGTGTTCTTTATAAAATAGTGTCATGTTCATTGTTATTAATAGCTCTATGTTCGTTTTTTATATCTCTTATGTTTTTTTATCACGCACATTACATTTTAACAAAATGTTCTTTTCACTTTAGATATATGTTCCTTACAATTCTATAACATATTCTTTTCACTTTAACTAAATGTTCTTTTCACTTAAACTAAATGTTTTTTACATTTCTATACAATGTTCTTTCCGCTTTTTTTAGAACGGATGTACCTTGCGCATGGTACATCCGCCTCCATGAACCATTGATTAATATGTTAATCTAGATTATTTTCACGTTTTTTGGCCTTGATATGAAATGCATACATCGATTGCTTGCTATTTCACCTTAAATTGACATCACTGTTATATAAGTAGTCATATTATCTTGTCACTAATAAATATTGAGACCATTATTATGAACTATATATTACAACTTGAATTTTCTGCAAAATATATAGTTATTTTTCTATCAATGAATTGCTGAATTATATTAGGTAGACGTTTTCTCATGAAGCTAGCGGTCGTTTTCCCTCTTTCAAAGGTTAATTGATCATTTCAGATCAAGTGTCTTGATAGTTGTTTAAACACCACAAGAACGTACCATTACAACCATGTTAAACATAATTACATATACGCTATACCATCATACATATAAGGCTTTCAATCAGATCCAATTGGTACTAAAATACTGGTCATTGGTCTTTTTTACATTCTACTACAAATTATGGCATTATTGTAACTTCTTTTTCATTAAAATATCTTTCAATGATGCATATTATACACATTAGACCAAGTCTTTTTTTCTACGAATGAGTAGTGTACATCACTCCGCTAGCCACCAGATGATCTAGATATCAAACGTTATTATTAAATGAATAAATGGTATACGTTTAAGCTTACTTTTCCACGAGCTAGGACTATCAATTACTCAATTATTTCATATTTTTGAATAGTCAATGCTTTCTAATCAGTCTTGACTCTTTTATCTACAAGGTTTTGATCAATAATTGACAAATTTGAGTGAAACAGATAATAGATGGTTTGATACAATAATTTTAAGCAGTGTATTAAAATAATTGGATAAATTAATTGAATAATAACACATGCTGATATGTACAAAAAAAATCGATAAAATAAAATATGAGCGGGTGAAATTGCGTAAAACATTATTTGGTGAAAGGCGTGAAATAAAGTGGTTAGTAAAATAGAATAGAGATAGTAGATTGATTTGAGGCAACAAAAGTTTTATCAATCGACTTAAATTTTGACCTTTTACATCACAATTCTAATAGTCAAAACTTATAAAAAGTTGTATACTTCGTATCATAAACTCATAATGCATGTTTGATGTGCGCTTTCGAGAAAGATTATTTACAATGTTTCGCTGCAACTTCCTGGATACTAATCAAACAGAATATGTGTCTTAGTCTCAATTTGACTAATGCCAATGTTAGTCGGACCAGATGTGAAATTTTATTGATCTTTCCCTATCATGGGCGAAAAGCCATGCATAAATAGGTCGTTTTCCGACGGAATTGTTCCGACGACCTAAAATTCCGTCAGAAAATTCGAATTTTCCGATGAATTTGGATCCGTCATATTATTCCGTCAGAAAAGGTATTTTCCGACAAAAAATCCCTCGGAATTATTCCGACGGAATTAAATTATGTCGAAAATACATACTTCCGACAGAATATTCCGTCGGAAGCTATTTTCCAAGGGAATATTCCGTCGGAAGTATTTATTTCAGACAGAATTTAATTCTGTTGGAACTACACATAACCAAGCTTGTTTCATTGTAATTCACGAAACAGAAACAGAAATGGGGAAAGAGAGAGAAAAAACGAATGGGAGAAAGAGAAAGAGAAAGAGAAAGAGAAAGAGAAAGAGGAAGAGGAAGAGGACCGGCGACCACCAGATCCGCCGCAACCACCGGCTTACACCGCCTTGATTCCTTGGCCGCCGATTGGTAAATGTAGTTAATTTTGTGATTTTCTTTTACTTTTTTTTGTTGGATCCCTAACCAGAACCACCGTTTCCGCAGCCACCCCCGTTCCTCCTTCATCACTGCCACCAGAGCCAGCTTCTGCCGCCCTTGACGCCGCTGCGAGGTTAGTGTTGTTTTTTTTTTTTTAATTATTTTGATTTTTAACAGTTAACATGAGCTAAACCCTAACTACCTCTTCGCATCCACCACCGACGCCACCTCCACTAAGCTACCTCCGACCTCCTCCCCTCCCCTCCGTCACCGCGACCAGAACCACCACCCTTCCTCCTATTGAAACTTCCGATAAGTCCTCCTACTTTCCCCTTTTTTTTTTAATTTTAAATGAATTAATTTCCTCCACCATCGATGCCACCTCAATCAAGCTTGTCGTGCAGCCACCACCAAGTTTGTATCTACCCATAACGAGTTCCTTTTCCCTTTTTGTTTCAATTCAATTTTATATTGGTATAATAATAAACCCTTTTATATTTTTTTTTATTTTTAATTTTTTTTGTAGGATTTGTACAATTAGTGGGTTTAATTGTCACATTACAAACTCTAATACAATGCATGTTAGTTTAGTTTAGTGTATTTGAATATAATGTAGTTTAATTTAGTTTAACTTTATGTAATGTATGTTAGTTTAGTTTAATATTATGATATGTTAGTTTGGTTTGGTTTAGTTTTATAAGCGGCTTTCAATGCAAGTGACATTTATTATCGGTTTTGAGGATAACACTATGGATTTCTGTCACGGCAACAACATTGATGTACATGTTCTCAGTAACTAGTCTAACTTATGAAGGAGACGAAATTTTGATTGCATTAGGGATTTCTCTCATAGCTTGGCTAGCGTTATTGAGCAAACATCAATTATAATTGGCCTATCTTCATTTATAATGAGAATGCTCTAATCTACTACAAAATTACTTAAGCTCGCGTCCAGACTAGAATGTTATATTCGTCTATTTTGTAGGAGATTTACGTTGTCAATGTCGTTTTGTACAAATTCTCACACCATGTTATGTTAGGTTTAGTCTTTCTGATAACATGAATACATAATGAAAATTATCTGAACATATAAAGCTTTTATCCTTCAATTCACAAAATTTATTTTTTCATGGTTCTTTTTTATGATGTCCAAAACATGTACATCTTGCTTGCACCTAGCAGTGGCGGATCTAGGGGGAACACAGAGGTACAGTTGTACCCCAGTCTCAAAAAAAAAATTATTGAACAAACAGACCTGTTTTTTGTAACAGGCGGTCTCTTAAGTCTTCTCATACAAACTGCTGACAACGGGTCTAACACTCTGACGCGAAATTATGTAGAGTATATGTAAATAGACCACCTATTAAACAACTGTTCTCTTTTGTTATTTCACTTTACCTAATACATTAATATGAAGTATTTGCTTTGTGATACATTTTTTTTTAAAATCCAAAACACTTAAATTAATTTTTTTTAATCCAAAAACTTTTGTACTCATCACTATATAGTATATATCATACCTAGTAGTAATTTCTTTTCATGCCTTCTTTACTAATATACTCCATTACTCCGAGTAAGTTTATACTACTATAACACTACTATCACATATCAATTATCTTAAATATTATCTTACTTAAGATATATTGTTAATATTCTATGAATGTCTAATGATTTCTCATTGATAAAATAAGAGTTTGCGCATTACAAGTTCTAGACGTAGAATATTCATCGACATATATATATATATATATATTTATATATATATATATGCTTTTAATTTATTTATTTTTTCCTTCTGAATAAAACTTGCATATATATTTTAATTACTATTGATGATTAATAAATAGTATGCCTCAATTCGAGTACTCAAATATTAGATTGTGACAAGCAAATAAAGTAAGTGTAATTAGTTACACTTTAAGTTACTAGAAGTGTTTTTTAGTTTAACCATAATAATGACAAATACCTACCATTTAGATTAACTATGCCCTTAATTTACATATTTTTTGTTAAGGCTTTTCGTTAACTTTGCCGTCGGAATCGGTGTGTTGGGAAAGGGATTTGTTGTAATGTTAGTGGTATACTGGTGTTGAAGATGATTTTTGTTTTGGTGGGGACTTGGGATGAATCCACCATTGTTGATGAGAAAGGAATAAGGAAGGAAGATGCATGGAAGAATGAAGATAACGGAGATAAAACTTCTATCATCTCATCACATGCTATTTTCTCACTCAATCAGCAAAGAGATCCACTACAATATCTAAATAATTACAAAAATGTCATTTTAGAAACAAATCCAGAATCTCAATTGAAAAACTAGGAGTTGCTCAAAAATTTAATGGTATACTGGTATACCCTTGAATTATTAAAGTTACAACATTATATCTTTCACTCGATTGTAAAGCACACCTATTATAGGTCTAAAAGGTTATTAATTGGTCGGTCTACCTTTAAATTTCCACACCTACACATTATATTCTTGAATCGTCAACGGGTAAGTCTTACTATAAATTTCCACAAGAAGACTACACATTATATTCTTGAAATCATCAACGGGTCAGTCTAACTTTAAATATCCACAAGAAGACTAGCGTTTACCCCACATGCATTTTATATTCTTAAATCATCAATGATTACTGGCTGGATATATAACAAATTACCAGAAGCTACTTCCATTATTGCCGAAGCTCACTGCACGAAATTTATTGCAAACTTTGAAAAAATTTTATCCTAAATTTTCACCTAACAGATTAACAGTATTAATTTAGTATATGTGTTATGTGCAAGTTCGAGTAAAGTTTAATCACATTGATTAATTGAAGTAAATGACCTCAAGTTTATAACCCAAGCAAACTATTCCTTTTTATTGTCAATTGGTAACAGTTTATAGTATAACCTAGCTTTTAAGCTGGGCTTTTGATTCTCCCTTGTGTCTTCTCCATCTGTCAAATTTGTTTACTTCACCCCTTTTTTTAATTTTATTTTTATTTATTAATGTTCTACTTTGTGTACAACGGGTGTACATTAGTTTTATTGTAAAACAGTCAATTTGAACGTAACTTTAACTATTTTTATGGTAACTTTAACCATTTAAAGGGTAACTTTTAATTTGTCATTGGTTTGAATTTTATTTTAATGTGTAATTTCTTATAGATACGTGATTACATACTATAAAGACTAAATATGATTAATCTAATACACTATAAGTATTTTGTAAGATAAATTTATTAATAAAAAAATAATAATTTTTGCAGTATAAAGGGTAACTTTAGTACTTTTAACATAACTTTAACCCGTTTTACAATAAATTAACGTACACCCGCCTTTTTGAAGAATTTGTGATAGTTGGCTTTTGTAGAAATTTTTGGGGAAACATAAGTAGTTGTAAGAAAAAAGCACAAATTCTCCAGAAAGGCGGGTGTACGTTATTTTATTGTGAGACGGATTAAAGTTATAATAAGAGTATGTAAAGTTACCCAACAAAAGTGTGTTATTATTTTTCTAATAATAAATTTTATGTTACAAAAAATTTATAATGTTAATCATATTAGTCTTTATAGTATGTAATCACGTATCTATAAGAAATTACACAGTAAATTAAAATGCAAACTGTAGGCGTCGCTCGAAGTGCGCCTACGTTAAAAGCATGTGTGAATATGCTTGGCACTCATAGGAAGTGGGAATTGACATTACGACTAGGGACAAATAAAGTAGGGAGCCGCCAACAAGTTTTTAAGGAACTTGTAAACCGTTCACGGATCATAAAAAGGCAACCACGATAAAGGGACAACGAAGGCAACGATTGACCCGTGAAGGTTACACCCCATTCATAATCCATGAGATTATTAACTCCATATGGTTCGGAACCACGAAAGGAGGATCGGGGATGATGGTACGAAGTGAGTCATGGAGTCACATTCGCCCGTATTGGCCTCTACTCGATTCTTATATTGAAAAGCATTCCTGTGATCTCAAAGGCATACAAACAATAATTCAATTTGCTCCAAACTATTATTAAGCTAAATTGGTTTAATGTTAATGCAACACATGATTCTAAAATATTTGGTGATCACTTGAATTAACAATAAGATTAAAAAGGAACCTAAACCGGTTGTCCAAATTATCTTATTAGTCGTGATTTCAATTACATATTCCCTTTAAACATGCAATAGGGTGATCAAAATAATAATAGAATCAATATGAATATAAAAAGAACCAATTTGATCATAATTCCAACAACATAAACATCGTTAGAAAAATAATAATAAAAAGAGCATAACTCTTACTTTGAATCTGTTTGCTTGCAACTACAAAATAATAAAACGAGTTAGTAACTTCAAGGAAATAATAAAACAACAATCAAATTAAATTAAATGAAAACAAGTTTGATTTTGGGGCCAAACCCTCAAACGATTCTACCTTTCACGCCTTGGCTTAAGGACAGAACCTCGAGTAAAATATGGACTCCTTTGAGTGCTTGAAGAAGGAATTTTTGAAGTGAAAAGGGTAGGCTAGTGTTTAGGTTGAGAGCATAGAAGAGAGAAAATAATAATAATCGAATTCTTGTTGCCCCGTTCATCAGAAATGAGGGGGTATTTATAGGGAAATGTGACGAAGGAGCACACGGAACCCTAAAATGATAAAAACCCTAAAAAAGTATCCCGTGACACGGTCAGGCTGTACCGTGACACGGTTAAAGTTCCCGTGACACGGTCAGTTTTGGAGTGACGCGGGAAATTTTCAGAAAACGGAACGGAAAACGCGTTAAGGGTTTACGCGGAAAGGACACGGAACTCCCCGTGTCACGGCAGACCTCCCGTGTCACGGGAAGTCCCACCGTCAGACGGGAAGAGTTCCCGTGACACGGTCAAGCTTGACCGTGACACGGTCAGTTCCAGTCCACTTTTCCGTCTAAATTCATTTTTAACCCTAACTTCTTTCGGCTTCTTAAGTGCCGATTGATAATTTCGGGCTTTTTTCTGACTTTTATTATTCGGGCTAAAAATAAGAAAATAATAAATAAAAATAAAATATTTGGGCTAAAAATAATAATAAAATAAAAAGGTTTGGGCTTAAAATTAATTATTAAATTAAAACTATGCTTTTACCAAACACCAAGACTGATCCATGAACCTTTCAAAAAATATGAATTTAATAAAATACGGTTTTTTAAGCACTCTCGGGATTAAATACTAAACCCGACCAATGGCGGCGGTGAAAGGTTATTTATCATCGGGCTTGGTTTTGGGGAGACATTTTTAGGTGTCTACAGAAGCCCCCACTTTGACTGAGTTTGTAGAAACGTCAGTTTCGAAAACGATAGTCAAAGTAGTCGATAGGGACGGAGAATGATTTAAGACGTTCTGCGATCCTAAATCAATCTATATACGCCGATACCTGCAGAAAAAATGTTAATCCCACAGATAAAAGAGTAAAGGGATAGAACACATATCTGGCACCAGTGTGTCGGTGACAAACGAGTTTGGTATTTTCCTATGCTTGAAGGAATCTACCGAGTGACATTGATTGAAACGCTTTCCATGCTTGAGGAAAGCCGACTGAAGAGTTTGGTACCTTTCTAAGCCTGAAGAAAGCTACCGGATAATACTTTCCATGCCTGAGGAAAGTCGACGAACAAATTTGGTGTCATTCTATGCTTGAAGAAATCCACCGCTAATGCCTTCCATACTTGAGGAAAGCCGACAAAGGAATTTTGTGGTTTTCTATACTTGAAGAAAAATCCACTGATGATGCTTTCCATGCCTGAGGAAAGCCGACTTGGCGGTTTTCTATACTTGAAGAAAAATCCACCGATAACGCTTTCCAAGCCTGAGGAAAGTTGAAAGATGATGAGATTGCAAGTCTCTGTGTATCGAGAACCTTGCGCCGTGAAATGATGGCGGTCCGCTTGTCCCCGGACGTGGGCTGTAGATGGTGCGCTTGTCCCCGGACGTGGGCTGTAGTTGGTCCGCTTGTCCCCGAACGTGGGCTGTATATGGTCCGCTTGTCCCCAGACGTGGGCTGTAGTTGGTCCGCTTGTCCCCGGACGTGGGGTGTATATGGTCCGCTTGTCCCCGGACGTGGGCTGTAGTTGGTCCGCTTGTCCCCGGACGTGGGCTGTATATGGTCCGCTTGTCCCCGGACGTGGGCTGTAGTTGGTCCGCTTGTCCCCGGACGTGGGCTATAGATGGTCCGCTTGTCCCCGGACGTGGGCTGTAGAAAAGACTTGCAAAAATAAATTTGCCATTGGACTGTATACACTGTGATTGACTTGACCACTAACTTGACCAAGTTTGACTTGAAGTGACATGACATGTGTATGACTTGTGAGTGTGTGTGTGTGTGTGTATATGTGTGTGTGCAGACACAAACAAACGAAGATGCAAAAATTTTCCGTCAATTTTTGTCATGAGTGGAGGGTACCGACTTTCTCCCGAAAAAGAAAGATGTGAAAACTGAACTTTTATTTTCGAACTTCCTTTCGATGAAAACTTGGAAAAAGTTTTTGAACTTCCCCAAAATAAAATAATGAAAAAGGAAAGAAGTTTTGAAATTCCTCCTTGAGCAAGACGAAATAAATCGTATGGATTGAATTGCTTGTCCAGAAAATAATGTATGCATGATGCATGTTCTTAGGCCAGGAGGCTAAGGACAATTACATCATGTGACACGATAGATGAATGAACTTAAGTCATGGAGCTAAGCATCATATATGGTGTAAAGAAGCGATTTTGAACGTCACTTAGGTCTGGAAGCTAAGCACGTACAGGGATTATTGCATAATGAACGTTGCTTAGGTCAAGGAGCTAAGCACGATATGCTTTGTATGATTAAAAATCATTGATATATAAATATTTCTTAGCACATTATGCAAAACAATGAACATTGCTCAGGTCAGGAAGCTAAGCAAGTATACAATGTTTCTTCTACTGAATGTTGTCTTTAAATGTGATGAAGCATGCACAGTGTTGAAACAAGATTTCATGATAAAGGACTCTTAAAGGGAAGGATAATTGATATGGATATGGATGTGTGAGTGAAGTGTGTGAATTGTGATACTAAGGCTGGCTGCAAGGGTTATGGCGATGGAAAGAGATGTGAGAAGAGTTAAAGATGATGACTTTTCAGGCTGGGTAAGCTAATGTGATTTGGGTTCAAGCCCCCAAGTCTAGCTCTAAATGGGTAGGGATAAGCATTGGATATTCTTTGACTCGATCATGCATGGATATGAATATGAATGTGGCCGCACCTCGATGTGAGGTTGCCTACGTATCCGTTAGGAATCAGGCCGAACGTAGCTCTAACCGAACTTTGCACAAGTGTAAGTACACCTCAAAGAGGTCTTTCAAGGGTTGTAATGTGGCTAAGTTGATGGTTTAAGGAAGAAAGGGATAAAAGGCTCAAGATCCGAGAGAATCCCCAAGATGTGTAATTTTGAATTTGAAAATTTTGAATTTTGCAAGTTTATTTTCAATATATATGTTTTTTTTTTTTTTTTTTTTTTTTTTTTCTTTTTCTTTTTTTTCATTCTTGTGAATCAATGTAGGCAATCTCAGATCATGCGGTCCATCACTCACTTGGCATTCATGTTTCTCAGGCACGGTACCGAGCACTCGATGAGAGACGCAATTTGAGACATGTTCATATCAAAGACATTGGAACACTTGCCTTTAGAAATTGTTTTATTTTTGCTTTGCTACTTTTTCTTTTTTACTTGCTTTATGAATGTTATACAATTACACATCTTCCAATCCCAGGGTTAAGTGAATGTGGGTTGAAGAAATGAAGGCCAAACGTTAGACGAGGCTCAAAGTGGTTGATGAAAAAAATGGATATGTAATTGGATGGTTAATGGGGAATGAATGGGTTGCAAAGGTGCCTCAAATCATTGGTGTACCTTGTGTTTAGTTCGGCAACTTTTTTTTTTTTTTTTTTTATTATTATTATTATTATTTTTTTGTTTTATTTTTTTTTTTTTTTTTTTTTTTTTTTGCTAATCACATGATCGAATGTAAGAAAAAGATGCTCATTTATGAAGAAGGTAAGAAATGTGACACATAGACACCTGGATAACGGGAACCTATGCTAAACTTATTGGGGAGAGGGTTGAAACAAAAGAATAAAAAAAAACATGAAATCTTGCACGAAGGATCTGTGTGCCTTGTATTCATTACTTCTTGCCGCCTGGAGGGACAGGAAGTTTATTTGCATTCATCAAGTCTTGAATGACGTCCTTCAAATTCCAACATTGCTCCGTAGTGTGGCCCCTTCCTTGCAATAGGCATTGGGATTCCATTTGGCGCTCCTTTCTTAAGGTTTTGGCTCTGGAAATGGCCCAATAGGTGTGATCAGGCCTTAACTGTAAAGGCGATCAAAGGCCGCATCATAACTCATTCCTAAAGGAGTGTAAATTCTTTTCTTCTTGGGCAATGGAGTATCAAGAGCTAACACTTCGTTGAGATCAACTTGGCTTATATTGTTGGTAGTATTTTCGTGCTTAGAAGACGAAGAAGAAGGATGGTCGTTCTTCTTGTTTTTCCAAGTGTTATTATTGTTACTACCAGTAGTCTTTATTAGCTCATCCTCGATATTGATGCCGATGTCATATACAGCTTCGAAAGTGTTCAGTGGAAGAAATTTGAGATGTTCCCTATATTTATGAGTCAGATTTTGAATAAAGAGGCGAACCATCTCTCTTTCTTTGGGGGGATCTACCAAGAGTGAAGCTATTTCCCTCCACCTGTTCAGGTAAGCGGTGAAGCCTTCATTCTCTTTCTGTTTGAGAATGGAGAGTTCACGTTCAGAAGTTTTAGTTTGAATATTACACTTGTAACGATTCATGAAACTGTCGGTGACATCTTGCCAAGTCGCAGTACGCTTGGCATCTAGGGAATAGAACCATTGTTGGCAAGCATGTTCTAAGGAGAGAGGGAACACCGTAGGGAAGAGTGTTACGTCCAATCCCTTAAGAGCCATGGTTGCAGAGAATGCCTTCAAATGGAATATTGGATTGTCAGTAGGCTTGAACTTTGGAATATCAGCAGTGGAGAACTTTTCAGGGAGTCTGTCCTTCACATTCAAAGGAGTGGGAGGCCGTTCCACATAAGTGAAATCCTCAGAAATCTTACTCATTTGTTCCTTCAGTTTGTCAAGAGTGGAAACAGTGACCTTGTTTTGTTCCATGGTAGTGACCCTAGTGGTAAGGGTTTGCATCATGGAAGACAGTGCCTCAATGGATTTGTTGATGTTCTCAATGTCCTCTTTAGTGGCCATTGAAAGGTGATGAGTAACGGAGATGACAAAGTTCTCTTTGAACGTCTATTAGATCTGAGAGATTGTTGCGATAATGGCTCGAACCGTATTGATCTATCTCTGTTCCTTGAACAAGTACTGTGAAATAAAACAATTCACTTAATTGTTTGACTCATTGCTCAAGATAGGAAAGGAAGGAAAAAATAGACATTTGAAAACAGGTGAGAAAAACTCCACTCATTTTTTTTTTTTTATGACGAAAAAGGGTGCATGAACCTAATATACGATCATAAACGACCTGGTGCACGACTCGAGTCGGAACATAAAGAAAGTGTGTGGACTATATTTGACTCGTGAGTGATCAAGTGATGTTATAAGACTCGTGGTATGATCGTATGGCTAGACATGTGAACAATAACCAAAATGACTGACGAGAGGACCAAATTAACACGGAAGACTAAACTGACACTTTTTTTTTTTTTTTTTTTTTTTTTTTTTTTTTTTTTTTTTTTGAAAAGGGGTGACGTGGCACGGGACACTTCTCCCGTCAGACGGGATAAATTCCCGTGTCACGGTCAAATTTTTTTTTTTTTTTTTTTTTTTTTTTTTTTTTTTTTTTTTTTGAAAATGGGTGACGTGGCACGGGACACTTCTCCCGTCAGACGGGATAAATTCCCGTGTCACAGTCAATTTTTTTTTTTTTTTTTTTTTTTTTTTTTTTTTTTTTTTTTTTTTTTTTTTTTTAAAAATGGGTGACGTGGCACGGGACAGTTCTCCCGTCAGACGGGATAAATTCCCGTGTCACGGTCAAATTTTTTTTTTTTTTTTTTTTTTTTTTTTTTTTTTTTTTTTTTTTAAAAAAAAAAAAAAAAATAAATAAATAAATAAATAATTTTGAAACGTTGCTTGTTTATTTTTAAAAGGGAGGATACCATCCGATTTAAAAAAAAAGACATAAAAACAAGACTTTCCCTAAAATACGGTCAAAAAAAGGGGTGCACGACTTAAAGCAAAAAGTGTGTAAACACGACATGTGAGTGATTAAGTAAGGTTATAGACGCGTGTTTTGACCGTATAACTAAACACGACTCAATACTGGACACAAAAATCGAGAAAAAAAGACTGACGGGACACTTTCCTGGGCACCGTGTCACGGTGCAAACTGGCGTGACACGGTTAAGCCTACCGTCAGACGGTAGACTCTGCCGTGTCACGGTACTGTTCACCGTGACACGGCAGACAATGCCGTGACACGGTGCGCAGTTCCAGGTCAGTTTTGTGATTTTTTTCAGATTTTAATCGATTTTAAATCCGTACTAATTACTATGTGAGAATAAAAACCCTCGGTCATGGGTCAAACAAAAAGAGCAAACACATTAGGGTTAGCACCGAACAAACACATAGCATTTAGGCACGATGATGTAAAAAAAGTTCGCAACCTAAAGTCAAGATCTATGTTCAACTATTGGTCAAGCATTGGGTGTCAAAAGGGTACCATGGTTAAGAGTTTGGACGCGTTAGCAAGGCAGCCTCCCTTGAGGGTGTATGCCAACGGGCGGCTCCGCGAGTTCGTGATGAAATCGAACTCGACTCCATGGTTGGGATGAATTTAATGACTCGGATGAACCCTTATTGCCATGAGCGTTTTTGGGTTGATAGAGCTTAAATTCCCCGGGGCTAAGACGCATGTAGAACACATACGTTTTTTCAGAAAGATCGAAGGAAGTCGATTGTGGGAAAAGAAAATAGGTCACCGGACAGATTTTAGGACTGCCGTGACGCGGCAGTAATTCCCGTGTCACGGTACAGTATACCGTCAGACGGTACACTATACCGTGACACGGCAGACTCTGTCGTGACACGGCAGTCAGAAAATCTGACTGGTGCCCTGTTTGCTTTTGCGCGCAACCGAGTTATCCAATTTTTCCTACGGGACAGACCTGAAAGCGACGTTACAACGTCTATGCAGATGCAAAAATGCCAAATTAATCACAGGAATATTTTTTTCAAGAATCTTTCAAGTCTCATCCACTCATCTTAATTAAATACCGATCACTCAAATCGATAAATAAATAAGAATCCTCCCCAGTGGAGTCGCCAAATTGTAGGCGTCGCTCGAAGTGCGCCTACGTTAAAAGCATGTGTGAATATGCTTGGCACTCATAGGAAGTGGGAATTGACATTACGACTAGGGACAAATAAAGTAGGGAGCCGCCAACAAGTTTTTAAGGAACTTGTAAACCGTTCACGGATCATAAAAAGGCAACCACGATAAAGGGACAACGAAGGCAACGATTGACCCGTGAAGGTTACACCCCATTCATAATCCATGAGATTATTAACTCCATATGGTTCGGAACCACGAAAGGAGGATCGGGGATGATGGTACGAAGTGAGTCATGGAGTCACATTCGCCCGTATTGGCCTCTACTCGATTCTTATATTGAAAAGCATTCCTGTGATCTCAAAGGCATACAAACAATAATTCAATTTGCTCCAAACTATTATTAAGCTAAATTGGTTTAATGTTAATGCAACACATGATTCTAAAATATTTGGTGATCACTTGAATTAACAATAAGATTAAAAAGGAACCTAAACCGGTTGTCCAAATTATCTTATTAGTCGTGATTTCAATTACATATTCCCTTTAAACATGCAATAGGGTGATCAAAATAATAATAGAATCAATATGAATATAAAAAGAACCAATTTGATCATAATTCCAACAACATAAACATCGTTAGAAAAATAATAATAAAAAGAGCATAACTCTTACTTTGAATCTGTTTGCTTGCAACTACAAAATAATAAAACGAGTTAGTAACTTCAAGGAAATAATAAAACAACAATCAAATTAAATTAAATGAAAACAAGTTTGATTTTGGGGCCAAACCCTCAAACGATTCTACCTTTCACGCCTTGGCTTAAGGACAGAACCTCGAGTAAAATATGGACTCCTTTGAGTGCTTGAAGAAGGAATTTTTGAAGTGAAAAGGGTAGGCTAGTGTTTAGGTTGAGAGCATAGAAGAGAGAAAATAATAATAATCGAATTCTTGTTGCCCCGTTCATCAGAAATGAGGGGGTATTTATAGGGAAATGTGACGAAGGAGCACACGGAACCCTAAAATGATAAAAACCCTAAAAAAGTATCCCGTGACACGGTCAGGCTGTACCGTGACACGGTTAAAGTTCCCGTGACACGGTCAGTTTTGGAGTGACGCGGGAAATTTTCAGAAAACGGAACGGAAAACGCGTTAAGGGTTTACGCGGAAAGGACACGGAACTCCCCGTGTCACGGCAGACCTCCCGTGTCACGGGAAGTCCCACCGTCAGACGGGAAGAGTTCCCGTGACACGGTCAAGCTTGACCGTGACACGGTCAGTTCCAGTCCACTTTTCCGTCTAAATTCATTTTTAACCCTAACTTCTTTCGGCTTCTTAAGTGCCGATTGATAATTTCGGGCTTTTTTCTGACTTTTATTATTCGGGCTAAAAATAAGAAAATAATAAATAAAAATAAAATATTTGGGCTAAAAATAATAATAAAATAAAAAGGTTTGGGCTTAAAATTAATTATTAAATTAAAACTATGCTTTTACCAAACACCAAGACTGATCCATGAACCTTTCAAAAAATATGAATTTAATAAAATACGGTTTTTTAAGCACTCTCGGGATTAAATACTAAACCCGACCAATGGCGGCGGTGAAAGGTTATTTATCATCGGGCTTGGTTTTGGGGAGACATTTTTAGGTGTCTACACAAACCAACGACAAATTAAAAGTTACCCTATAAGTGGTTAAAGTTACCATAAAAATAGTTAAAGTTACGCTCAAACTGACCGTTATAATAAAAAAATAATGTACACCCATTGTACACAAGACTTATTATTCTTATGGTTTTTTGAGAGGAAGAGGGAAAAGAGAGAAAAAAACGGAGGCGGCTATAAAAGGCTCGAAACAACACTTACAAACTTGAGTTGTACGAATTTGACTTGTCAATAATCCTAGCTAGATTACAAATTCATAATACTGTGGAGTGAGCTTCCAAGAAAAATACGATAACTAATATAAAAATGACTACGTTCATTGATCTTACATTCTTAATTTCTTAGCCATAAAGGTTATAAAAGATAATAATCAAGTAGTGCACAATTGCAAGCAAACTTTCATTGCATGAATTGAATTCTAAATCCTTCCTATAAGCCACACAAAATATGGAAGCAAAAATAGAAACATGTCAGTTTCATGCTACAACAAGGCTATATGCTGCAGCACTCAAGGGAGATGTACCTTCGCTGCTCAACTTGCTCGAAGAAGATCCACTTATCCTTGATCGATGCATTATTGAAAAATCGGGAAGCTATATGCAGTCGCCGTTACATGTTGCGGCTAATTTAGGGCATGTAAACTTTACTAAGAAGATAATAGAAAAAAACCCGGACCTAGTAGAGATGGTTGATCAATTAAAAAGATCATCACCCCTACACATTGCCTCTGCTAAGGGGCACTTGCGAATCGTTGAAGTCTTGGTTGCGGTGAATAGGAACATGTGCTTTATACATGACCGAGATGGAAAGACGCCTGTTCACGTAGCGGCCATAAATGGTCAAATTGAAGTGCTTAGAACTCTTCTCAAGTTCGAGCCACAAGCGGCTTGGGAGCGAACTATTGGTGGTGAAACTGTTTTACATTTGTGTGTGAAACACAAACAACCAAAGGCTTTGAGTTTTTTGGTAAAAACGTTGCATGATGGTGAGTTGCTTAACTTCAATGATGCCCTTGGCAATACCGTCTTTCATCTAGCTGTGGCTGCCAAACAATCAGAGGTAAAATGAACTGTTATTTAAATAGTCTCTATCTCTGTCTTTTTTTCTTATCCAAAAAAAATGTTGACTACTTCACACCTATTATTAAGCCACCATATTAAAATTGCATTTTTAAGCTTCAATATTCAATCTAGTAGTTAGAGATTTGTTTTAAAATTGCAAGTCTATAGCTATAATCATTGTCTCATTGGCACTGTTGGCGCTGTTGCTCTAAGATGTATGTACTCCCTCTATATTGTATTACTTGCTCCATTCTTTTTTTGCGGTCGCATTTTATTACTTGATCCAATTCCTTTTTTAAAACTTTTTACAATATTTTACTATTTTCCTCAACACTAATGGTTCCCTTATATCATATTTTAATATTTTTCATATTATCTCTCCTCTCCGCTTATACTCATTTTTGTTTTTTTAGATTTTTTTAATTTTTCAACCACCCTCACTTCTATCATATTTTATTACTTTTTACTATTTTTTTTAAAACTCCGTGCATGGAGAAATAGAGCAAGTAACTATATACGGAGAGAGTGAATAAATTAATTAATTTTAGATTCATTTTGGACTTTGGATTAAATACGTACACCTAGAGGATCTAAATATGGGCCTAAACTTTATATGAACTAACAGATTTGTGTTAAATATTGGTCTAAAATAAAGTATTTCATCCATTCTAATAAATATTGCAATATATTGACTTTTATATTATTCACATACTTTCCTATAACTATCTACTATGATTTATATGTAAGAAGCGTGATAGTTATTTAAGATCTTGTTGAAATTATCTTCAACTACTATTTTATTACCATCACTAGATAAAAGTGAGCCGTCACAAATACGTCATCTAAGTTGAGTTCTTCAGAAGGATTTGGTACAATACTGGAACAGATTATTTTTACAAAACTTACAATTTTATACTTCTATTCGTTAATATGCAGATGGTAGAATTAATATTAGCACATCCAAAGATTAAAAAGAATGCGATTAACAAAAATGGACTGACAGCCGTGGATACTCATAAGCAAAGTCGGAAGGATGGTATACCAGATGAAAGGATATGGCAACACCTTAATGATGCCAAGGCGTTACCCGCAAAGGATGCACTAAAATCGAAAAAGGACCGTGCTTGGTTGGAGGCCCAGCGCACATCTCTAATGGTAGTGGCATCCTTGATTGCAACCATGGCCTTCCAAGTCGGAATTAATCCCCTAGGAGGCGTTTGGCAAGATGATACCGACGATGTTGCAGGTACTAGTTATTATTATAATAGTGTACTAGTTAGTAGCACGATAGGACTAATATCATCACTAAGTGTCATCCTTCTCCTTATAAGCGGCTTTCCGTGCAAGCGACATTTATTATCGGTTTTGAGGATAACACTATGGATTTCTGTCACGGCAACAACATTGACATACATGTTCTCAGTAACCCGTCTAACTTATGAAGGAGGCGGAATTTTGATTGCATTAGGGATTTGGCTAGCGTTAATGGGAATTATAGTTGTTGGACATGTTGTGCGTTTCATATGGAAGCTTATTAGTTGGCGAAGGAGGCAATCAATAATAAGATTTTGCAAGATGTGTTATCCGAGAAGGTCAAAAAACACTACAAATGAATCAAATTTGATCAACGACGTATGATAGTCTCAACACAAGGTCGTCGTCTTTACCTTCATTGGCTCGTCGCGTTCTAATCCAGCCATGTTTGTTTCCCGGTTGTTAAATAATAATGTACGAGTAGCATTTTAATTGATTAGATTTCACGCACTAAGCATCATTTTATTCGATCATGTACCATCTTCATTATTAGCTTGTTTGTGAAAGTTTGTTACTTTACATTTTATGTGAAATATATGTGCAAACATCAATTACAATTGGCCTTTCTTCATTTATAATGAGAATGCTCTAATCTACTACAAAATTACTTAAGCTCGCGTCCTGACTAGAATGTTATATTCGTCTATTTTGTAGGAGATTTACGTTGTCAATGTCGTTTTGTACAAATTCTAACACCATGTTATGTTAGGTTTAGTCTTTCTGATAACATGAATATATAATGAAAATTATCTGAACATATAAAACTTTTCTCCTTCAATTCACAAAATTTATTTTTTCATGGTTCTTTTTTATGATGTCCAAAACATGTACATCTTGCACCTAGCAATGGCGGATCTAGGGGTACACAAAGGTACAGTTGTAACCCGATTCTCAAAAAAAAAAAAAAAAAAAAAAAAAAAAAAAAAAAAGTTGATCAAAGAGACCTGTTTTTTGTAACAGGCGATCTCTTAAGTCTTCTCATACAAACTGCTGACAGCGGGTCTAACACTGACGCGCAATTATGTAGAGTATATGTAAAGAGACCGCCTATTAAACAACTGTTCTCTTTTGTTATTTCGCTTTACCAGATACATTAATATGAAGTATTTGCTTTGTGATACTTGTTTTTTTTTTTTTTCTAATCCAAAACACTCAAACTAATTTTTTTCAATCCAAAAACTTTTGTACTCACTATATAGTGTATATCATACCTAGTAGTAATTTTTTTTCATGCCTTCTTTACTTATATACTCCATTACTCCGTGTATAGTTTATACTACTATAACACTACTATCACATATCAATTATTATAAATATTATCTTACTTAAGATATATTGTTAATGTTCTATGAATGTCTAATGATTTCTCATTGATAAAATAAGAGTTTGCGCATTACAAGTTCTAAACGTAGTATATTCATCGACATATATATATGCTTTTAATTTTTTTTTCCTTCGAATAAAACTTACATATATATTTTAATTACTATTGATGATTAATAAATAGTATGCCTCTATTCGAGTACTCAAATATTAGATTGTGACAAGGAATTAAAGTAAGTAAATTAACGAGCCGAATTTCGTACCCCCATTCTCACATTCCTGAATCCGCCACTGGCACCTAGGAATACATAAAATCTTTCAACACAAATAAACCTTCCTGTAGTTAATTGAAATTTTAATTCAATTCGTACAACTCATCACATAATTTTGACCTCTCAAGTGTATCTTTATTTTCTCTCTCAGTCTAATCATAAACCAAATGTGGGTCCGTTCTTTTTACCGGCCTCTAATCAATTTATTTTATATTTCATTTACGTACATATTCTTATATCCCTAGGCTACAATATGTGAATATGTCTAGCGCTATAAAATTACATACCCATTTTTAATACACATTTTAGGTGGGAGCTGTTAACAGATTCCGTACCTTTTGGCAGCATATGACACGGAAAAAAGGGCAAGAGTTTGCAATTGCACTTTCATAGGATGTAGCAGCCTGGTTGATCTCCTTCCTTGCACTTTCATCATGGGTAAAGATGTTGCTATGTATTCATTAATTGAATATTTAACAGTTCTTCTTTCTCTCCCCCTCATCTTTATTTATAATTTGATTTCAACATCTTTTCCATACTCCCTTTGTTCCTTTGATTATAAAATTTGCTTAATGAGTTGTGTTACTTTGAATTTTTAAAGGTCCTACTTTGTATCTTTTTACTTTAGATCTAGGTTATTAATTGGCTATTCTACCTACTTTACTTCTTTACAAGATTATTACCGTTTACACTCCACATTCGTCAACGATTATTAGCTGGATACCAAGTGCTACGACTTCCATTATTGCAGAATGTCACTACAAATTATTAGTTATATATAGTATACATCCCATTCCCACTATTGACTTGTCAACCCTTGCTAGAAAAAGGTTGTTTAATTTGGACTTTGGAGTGAGCTTCCAAGAAAAATATGTCCATGTCCCTCTTTATTGATTGGTCTTACATTCTTATTCATTGGTATAAAAGAAATGAAGACTTGCACAATTATTACAAACAAACTTGTAATGCAAGAATTCTTTCCCATAAATTAAACGTCACAAAAGAGGGCGCCCCATTACTCACAGTGAGAAACGTTTTTGTTTCTCACAGTGGCAGTTTTGTAAATAAAATGTACCACTTTAGTCACGGTGGTACATTTTATATACGAAATGGATGATAAAATTGTACCACTTTAGTCAAGGTGGTACATTTTATTTACGAAACTGCCACTGTGAGAAACAAAAACGTTTCTCACAGTGAGTAACAGAGATTTACTGGTCACAAAATATGGAAGCACATATAGAAAGAGGTCAGTCACTTGCTATTACAAGACTATATGATGCAGCACTCAAGGGAGACGTACCTTCATTGCTCCACTTGCTCGGTGAAGATCCACTTATCCTCGATCGATGCATCATTGGAAAATCGGGAAGCTTTATGCAGTCACCATTACATGTAGCGGCTAATTTTGGGCATGTAAACTTTACCGAGGAAATAATAAAGCAAAAGCCAGAACTAGTAGAGTTGGTTGATCAAATAAAAAGATCATCACCCCTACACATTGCATCTGCCAAAGGGAACTTGCAAATCGTCAAAATCTTGCTTACGGTGAATCCGAACATTTGCTACATCATATAGTAAGACGCCTGTTCATGTAGCTGCCATAAATGGTCAAATTGAAGTGCTTAGAACTCTTCTCATGGTAGAGCCACAAGCGGCTTGGGAGCGAACTATTGGTGGTGACACTGTTTTGCATTTGTGTGTGAAACATAAACAAATAAAGGCTTTGAGGTTTTTGATAGAAATGATGGATGATAATGAGTTGCTTAACTTCGATGATTCCCTTGGATATACCGTCTTGCACTTAGCTGTGGCGGCCAAGCAATCCGAAGTAAGATGAAAATGAACCATTAGCTATTTTACTAATATATAACTTATAGTTTTTTTTTGTTTTTCCCTTCTTCTTATACAAACAAAGTATGAATTGAAGTACTTGTATTAATTACTCCATCTGTCCCTATTTTTTCTCATTTTATATTTCACAACTCCAAGATGCATTTTAGAACGCATATATATATCTCCATTTTCATCCACGTAAAAATTATAAAAATGTAATATTAATGAAATATGCAACTCATGAGCTCAATCTAACAAGATCATACATGACTATATTATCTCCTATATATTAACAATAATTTATAGTCAAAGTTTACAAAGTTTGACCTAAAAATTGACAATGGGACAAAAATAAAGGGACAATGAAAGTAGTAACCAACAATAGTGTAGAACCATATATGCACGAGAAAATCAAAGTAAGGAGGATCAAGACCATGCTAGACCCAGCCCCAACTTCAAATTTGAGGATATGGGACCAAATTTTTAAACCCTACGGGATCGATGGATATATAGGATCAGATTTGAGTTCAAACATACATGGTTTAGGTCTGATTAGAGAGTCTAATGATTATAGACCTAAACTCGACATATGTTTGCCCATTAAATCCGTACATATTTTTTCTCAAATTATTTTTTATAACTACGAAGTATGTTATGTCATACTATGTATATATTTTGTATTTTATGTAGCCATTTTATGTACTTCATATGATTTTTTACTCTAAACTATAATGCACTACTTACAAATGAAATATTTTAACATCAAAATATTGTTTTGTCCATCATTTAAGGACTGTATTTTGTTTTAACTTTCTATCCATCATTAAAATAAAAAAAAATATAAATATAAATGTCTTTTTTTTTCTTTTTGTCTATTAACCACAAGTCACAACCCTTGAGACCCTAACTTTATCATTTTTTTATTAACTATAACTTCTCGCAACTTTCAATATTGTTTCCAAGGTGTATTTTAATTTGTACATCATATCACATGTGCACCTAGGGTAAAATAAAAGGAATAAAAATGGCCATGCAAAATAGTTGGAGAGTAAAAGTTACGGATTAATCTAAAACCCATTTGGACTTTGGACCTAACACACCTAGTAAAATGTTATGAATTGATACAATTTAAAGCTTATCAATTTGATATGCAGATGGTAGAATTTTTACTTGGACATCCAAAAATAAAAAAAAATGCTATAAGCAAAAAAGGATTGTCAGCTGTGGATATTCATAAGCGAAGTAGGAAGGATGTGATACAAGATGACAAGATATGGCAACACCTCAATCGCGCCAATGCATTACCCGCAAAGGAAGCACTAAAACCCAAGAAAGACCGCGCTTGGTTGGAGGACCAGCGGACATCCCTAATGGTGGTGGCATCCTTGATCGCAACCATGGCCTTCCAAGCCGGAATTAATCCCCCAGGAGGCGTTTGGCAGGATGATTTAGCCTATTCAGGTACAATAGATAAAATGACAGGAATGCATATTGGCCATGATGCAGGTACTGCTATATGGTCATATAGTAAAGATACTGCTTATAGTTTTGCACTAATTAGTAACACAATAGGACTAATATCATCACTAAGTGTCATATTTCTCCTTATCAGCGGCCTTCCATGCAAGCGATATTTCTT
Organism: Chenopodium berlandieri; assembly: GCA_034703905.1. NCBI lineage: Eukaryota > Viridiplantae > Streptophyta > Magnoliopsida > Caryophyllales > Amaranthaceae > Chenopodium > Chenopodium berlandieri. Next base: position 45,855,317 of record CM068279.1, on the reverse strand, counting down.
GACATTTTTAAGGATAACCTTGTGGATTTCTGTCACGGCAACAGCATTTACATACATGTTCTCGGTATCTAATCTAACTCACGATGACGGCGGAATTTGGACTGCTATAACGATCTCTCTCTTAGGATGGCTAGGGTTAATGGGATTTATACTCGTTGGACATGTTGTGCGATTTATATGGAAGAAGATTAGTTGGCGAAAGAGGCAATCAATAATAAAGTTTTTCAAGAGGTGTTATATATGGTCAAAAACCACTACAAATGTATCAAATACAAGCAATCATGTATAATAGTCAAAACTCACTAATGTGTGTCGTCACAATCCATCTTAAGCTTTAGCTTTTTGTAGCTTTACATTCTACACGTATTAATGTATGCAATAATCAATTGCAATTGGCTTAGCTTAATTTAAGATGATACCGCTCTTATCTACTACGTAATTATTTAAGCTTACAATATACTTCGTATAGAATTTTGTATGTGCTTACATTATTGTTGTAGGAGCTAAGATTTATTATGTTCAATTCACGCCTCGCGTGTATATATTTTTTCACTACGATACGTATATTTATACTTTATCACATCCCATGTGGATGTAGCATGGCCCCTATTCATGCTTAATATTCTACTCTAGAGGAGATAAAGGTAGATGTGAGATTTGAATCTGTGACTTGTTAGTCATATTGATGTACACTCTCGATATTATAATGGTTGAGACCCGAGAATAAGTTGTACACTCTATTTTACCTAATTCAAATGATATTCTATAAAAATGATTTATGTTTAACAAAAATAAATAAAATTCAGCCAAAAAAATAATTAAAACTAAGAAAAACAAGTTAAGTTCTGTTAAGTCACGGTTACTCCCTCTTCGTAGTAATTCAACAGCCTCTTCCTCGCCCTAGAAGTAAAATGTTTCATCCTATACTCTTTTACAAGCTTCGACTGACTAGGGAGAGGCGTATGGTTGCTAACATATAGGTGCTATGCGCCTATAGTTATTCTAAGTTAATTGACATTCAACTGACATTAAACTTTAAGGCCTAATATATAATTGACATTCAACTACCATTAAACTTGCAGCCAAGAATATGTAGAAAAACAAAAAAGAAAGAAAAAGAATGTGTAAATGTCAAGTGAGTACGTAGGATTAATAATCTAGACTCCCTATATACATTACCATTAACATCATTCAAAAGAGAAAGAAAACAAAGCACTAACGAGTAACGAGTAACGAGTAACGAGTGCCTATAATTATTCATTTCAGGTTTCACCAACACGTTATTCGCTTATTCCCACAAAATATTTTCTTGATTTCTAGCTAAAAACATTTCTGGATAATTCCATGTGACCTGGAGTACTAATCTACTATCATTGTCAATTCGTTATATGGAGACCCACCTTAGCATTATCTTGTTAGAATTTATTTATTTAATTAAAAGATTATTTTATTCATCTTATTTTTATTACTTTATTATATTAAAAACATAAAAATAAGCACAAAGTCATATATGTAGCTAGCCACATGATATGGCTATTTCACATGTAAGACAATTAATTAAAAAATAGGGGGTTACGGATCCCACGGTAACAAGCAAATAGGGTTGCCTTGACGTATGAGGGTTACTTAAATAAGAAAAAAGGGTTATTCTCTTACTTAAATGGAATCATTTTTTGATTTTTTTTTTAAAAAAAGGGAAATTCCCATTGGTACCACCCTGGTTTTGACTTTTCCCATTGATACACTCCTAAATTTTTGTCTTCCCATTGGTACACCCGTGGTTTGGTCTTTTTCCCAACCGTGACTAACACCGTTAAAAACTATTTCATTAAGTTAAACTAATTAAGGAAAAGATTATAATACCCCTTTTAAACATCTAATGTCTCGACTTGCGTGTCAAAAATTGTTCAATTAAAGTTTTGGGAGTCATGTTAGTTCTTAAGGATCCAAATTAACCTCAAAATTAGCAAAAAAAATAACGCAAATGTCTCATATGCGTGTCAAAAATATCTCGGTTTGCATGATGTTATTTATTTCGTGATAAAAATTGTTCAATCAAGGTTTTTTGGGGTTATTTAGGCCCTTTATGGCACGAAATTGTCCAATTTAAATGAAAATGTCTCATTTTGCACGTCATGATATTTCTTAATTTTTTTGTCATGACACTCAAAATGAGACATTTTCATTAATTTTTTGACAATTTTGAGTTCGATTTAGATCTATAAAGGATCAAAATGACCCCTAAAACCTTAACCAAACAATTATTATCGCAAAAAAGTAATGGCACGCAAACCGAGATATTTCTTGACACGCATATGAGACATTTGCGTTATTTTTTTTGCTAATTTCGAGGTTAATTTGGATCCTTAAAGACTAAATGACTCCCAAAACTTTAATCGGACAATTTTCGACACGCAAATCGAGACATAGGATGTTTAAAAGGGGTATTATAGTCTTTTCCTTAATTGTTTTTACTTGATGAAATAGTTTTTAACGGTGTTAGTCACGGTTGAGAAAAAGATCAAACCACGAGTGTACCAATGGGAAGACAAAAATTTAGGAGTGTAACAATGGGAAATGTAACACCCTAGAAATTCCTTTCCTTTAAAAACCAAATTTTGCCTTTCAAAATACGAAAAAGGAAAATTTAAGACATTACCGCCACCGTGATAACGGCTAAGGCTAACATCAAAGACTCACACAGCGGAAGACTAACTTTAAAACCATTTAAAAATCAAGTCAACTTTAAAAAGTCAAACCAAACGAAAGTAAAGTCAAACAAAGTCAAACGAAGTCAACCTACAACTTGGAACCATTGTTGGCCCTAAAATAAACAATATATAAAATCTTTGCGTTAGTCTCATGATCAATATAAATAAATAATATTCAATGAAAGGAATGGTGTCCTTCCAACAAGTGTATTATTCCGATAGAGGGTTCAGAATTATTAGAAAGTTAATTTTTCAGTAAGGTCAAGTGATCGGAATGCCTAGGTGGAGGCCGCTTCCGATCAGTAATATTAATGTACAATTAATATTACAGCTTAATCTTGACTTAAACCTTCGGGTCGAACCCAATTGAACAACCGATCCGAGACGACAAATCAATCGAAGGATTTGATGAGTCGTCGGAGTTTTACAAACAAAGACGTCGGATATCGAGCTTAGAGCGTCGAGATCGAGCGTCGCAAGTCGAGTCGCATTTAGAATTCGACAAGACGCAAAATCAATCAAGTTACAAGTATGAGCCTAGCCGTAGCCTCGCATTCACCTAGCCATGTGAATGCTAGGCTAGGAAAGACCCATCGCAAGCCTAGCATGCTAGGCGTGCTAGGCCCATGCATGCTAGCTAGCCACCGCAGCCTTGCATGTGTGCTAGCACGCCATGCGCCCAAGCGTTGCAAGGCTAGGCCTTGCTTGCATGCTAGGCACTGGCACAAGGCATGGGCTGGCCCTACTTGCCTAACCATCGCAGCCACGCACCATCGCATAGCAGCATGCTAGGCGTGCTATGCTATGCGTGGTGCTAGGTGCTGGCAACCTCGCTAGCACAGCACAATGCAGATGCGTGTGCGTGTGCGTGTGCCTCGCTAGCACATCACCAGGCAGCAGCATGTGCGTGTGCGTGTGCCTCGCTAGCATAGCACCAGGCAGCAGCATGTGCATGTGCGTGTGCCTCGCTAGCATAGCACCAAGCAGCTGCGATGCGTGTGCGTGTGCGTGTGCGTGTGCCTAGCATTGCAGCGCCAAGCATGTGTGGCTCGCTAGCAGCACGCATGCTAGCTGTGCGTGGGGTGCTTGCTGGCTGGCTGCGCTATGTGCGTGTGTGTGCTGGCTGGCTGTCCAGCCTTGGTGCTAGGCGTCAACTGGCAGCCTTGGCAGCCAAGGCAGGCAGCCAGCCAGCCACATGGAGGGATGTCGGTTTTGACTAAGTGGGGACCAAGGGTTGTGGGCATTGCCTTAGGCACCAAGGCTATGGTCCCCCCCCCCCCTAGGATATGGTCCTCACCTAATCTCTCATCCTCCTTGTGCCACTTGTAACTTATTGATTGCATTGCAATTTTAATTTTGTTTTAATTTAAATAAAATGGGAAAATTGCAAATCTCCCACATTGATCAAGAGTGGGAATTCAAGGTTCATTTCCCTATAAATACCAAGGTTTTGGGATTTGGGAAGAACACTTGAGTGGAACTCAATAAGGCATCTCATTGATTTTGAGAAAACCTTTAAGTTCGTAAAACTTTATTTTTTATTGGTCGGGTCCCGACTAACCTTCGGGACTTGGACCGTTCGGGTCGGGTTCGTGGGTACGAGCCGTCAGAGACCTTCGCATTTGCGGGGTTCAAGTAACAGTTCGGGTTTCGAGCGAATCACGCGTCAAAGGTAAGAATGTCTTTTCTCTCTCTCTTAATTGTTGTTTAATTAGTGATTTCATGCTTAGTCGCTTTAATTAGTGTGCGGGTCTTGGGCGTGTTTCTCTTCCGCGTAGAGTCAGACTCTACGAAATCCAACATTCAAAGCAAATAAACACATCACATTCCTATGAGAACTAATCATGATTCGCTCTTCACTCATGCCCTTCATGAACATGCTTCATCACCTGAAAAGCTTCTCTCTACTTGTCCCCACTACTCGCCATTAGAAATGGGTCGTCGTAGGGCCAAGGCAAAGACAAGGCCAAACAAACATGCAAACACACAATCAGCAAAGCTGAGTACATAAGCGTAATAAAAACACACTAACATGATTTCATCCTATCATCACACAACTTACCATGTTGCACCTGTTTACAAGTATACAAGACATTCAACACTTAACTAGACAAATACCAATGTCCATTTAATTTGATTACGCATCGAACGGGTTTCCCCCTAACCTGCCCCAATAAAGGGGTAATAACACGGGAGCTAACCGTGAAAGTATAAAAGAACCACTCGTAAGTGGCGGAATTCCTGCGCATAATAAAAAGGAAAATACTGCGTCCTGTACTCGAGTAGAAGTTATGGTCAAATATAAAGTCGCATAACTCCCCCCATATGTTCATGCTCAAGGTATATACGTTCCAAGAGTTTTGGTGCGTAATCTCTTTTACTTTACGTTATTTACATATTATTAGACCTGGTGGTGACACTCAAACCATAATACAACCAATCATTATAACTCATTCAAGCAATCAAACCTACCAATTTAATTCTTGAATAATTAGTGACCACATAAATTTAATGTTTACCCTTTTTAATCTACCTCAGTGTCAGAGACACCTTAAACGCATAATGCGCCACAAATCCTATCCCTCGGTGTTAGAAACACCTTAAGTGCACTTGGGCACCCAAAAATGTAATTTAATCCTCGTGTACATAGACACTTAAATAGCTCCTTCCTCATGCTTATAGCATCAATAAAAATTATATGAACCATAATGAAATTCTCTTTTCATATTCTCAACCAAATTAAACATTTAGTTTATTTAAACATGCTTCCTAACATATATGCCAATAATAAAAGTGTGGTTCATATCCAACATGGCAATATAATTATTAATTCCAATCACCAATTCACCATAAATAATTCATACATCACAATTCACTCACCAACATCAATCCAATCAACAAATTCCAACCAATACCTATCATGATACTACTTGGAATTAATTAAGTAAAACCTAGCATGCTTCTACATATTCAAATAATTACTAAGTACGCGAACGTACCTTGAATATGATCTCAAAATCGCCACGACTAAATAAAATCACTCACTTGGAAATCTCCTACAAACCAAAATTACAAAGAAGTATTAATACCTCTTTCACACAAATTTCCAGCAATATATACTCCCTTTAAATCCCTCATAAACCCTCTACAATAATCTGAAATTTAGTTTAAAACCCTTACTTTTATTCCCAATTAATGGGTAATTAAAAATCCTTTCAAGAAACATAATTATAGCTTACATATAAAAATTCCAGCATTATTAAAACTTATAAAATTACTGTAATTACGTTTAAAACATTAATTTTAATAGTTTTAATTAACCACAATCAAATTTCATCAATAAACATAAATTTAGAAACCTAGGGTTTTCAATTTGGGGCTTTTTAATTCAAAACCAAAATCTGAAAATATATATACAAAATACTTATTATTAAACATCATGGAATCACCACAAAACCCAAAACAATAATTTAATTTAGGTAGATTTAATTAAAATAAACAAACAACGTAAATCCTTCGTTAAAATCAAAAACTGCCCAAAAACCATATTTAGAGGCTGAATTTTGCCACGAGAGGGTGGTGCTCACTACCATAAGTAGTGAGTTTTGTTTAGAATATCGTTTACACACGAAAAACACTATTTTTTTGTAAAAATCGGACGAGTTAGAACCTAAACGTGATTAAGAAAATTAAGAACGGAGAATAGGCAACACGCAACCACCTGGGCCACCGCTGCCACGCTGCCTGGTGGCTGCTACCGCCGGCGAAGGTTGGTGGTGGTGGCCGGCGTGTGTGGTAGTGGTGTGTGGCATGTGTGGTGGTGGTTAAACAATAAATAATTAAATTAATTAATCAAAGGGAAAGGGGAAAAATTAAGGGAAAAATAAAATAAGAGGAGAGAGAGAATTTACCTTTGGGTGCACTCCACCCTAGGCATATGATGGGTATTTATACCCTCTCTCATAACCTCCTACTTACTACCCTCAATAATCCCTTTCCTACTCAAACTAGGATTTTGACTTTTTTTTTTAAGACTTTGACTTTTAAAAATTATCTTTTATAAAATAATATACCCCAATACTTTTAAATCATTAAATAAAATATTTTCAAGATTATTAAATAATTTAAAATACAATTTTAATAAAAATCATTCTTTTAAAATTAATGAAAAACCATAAATAATTCATTTTGAATTATTTAAATACTCTTAAGAAAGTACTTATTTAAATTAAAATACGTATAAAATTACGGAGTATTACAGTCTACCCCCCTTAAAAGAAGTTTCGTCCCGAAACTTGGGTAACGAAATTCAAAATTTATTCCTCACTTTGTATATATTGCTGTACTTTTTGTCATACCTTTTGCCTTTAACATCTCTTTGAAGTCAAAATTACTCAAAATAACCGTTAAAAATGTGCAAAAAGCACAAAAATAACTGAAAGTGCGTAAAAAAGCGCGAATTTCTACTGTATTCAACCCCCCTTAAAGAACACGAGTTACGTCCCCGTGACTCACCATACCTTAAACAACTCAGGATATTTCTTCTTCATCTAATCCTCGGCTTCCCAAGTTGCTTCTTCATACTCTTGGTTAGACCATAGTACTTTGACAATCTTAACTTCCTTACTGCGTGTACTACGCACTTTACTGTCAAGGATCTTGACAGGTCTTTCCTCATAAGTTAAGATTTGATCTAACTCAATAGTTTTTGGTTGTAGCACATGTGACTTATCAGGGATATATCTTCTTAACTGAGATACATGAAATACATCATGCACTTTACTTAGTTCCATAGGTAAGGCCAATCTATAAGCCACTTTTCCTATCCTTTGCAATATCTCATATGGACCAATATACTTTGGGCTAAGCTTTCCTTTCTTCCCAAATCTCATTACACCTTTCATTGGTGACACCTTTAACAATACTTTTTCACCGACCTCAAATTCCTCCTCTCTAGGCTTCAAGTCCACGTAGCTCTTTTGGCGATCTTGCGCCGCTTGAATCTCCCTCACCTTCTTAATTGTATCCTTGATCATTTGAGGACCTAGAATCATTGTTTCACTTATGTCGTTCCAACATATTAGACTGCGACACTTCCTTCCATATAATGGCTCAAATGGGGCCATGCCAATACTTGCATGGTAGCTATTATTATAGGAAAATTCAATTAAGTCCAAGCTATCTTCCCATCCCCCTTGGAAATCCATTACACAAGCTCTTAACCTATCTTCCAAGGTTTGAATGGTTCTCTCCGTTTGCCCATCTGTGGCAGGGTGAAAAGCTGTACTCATTTAAGTGTTGTACCAAAGTTATCCTGCACACTCTTCCAGAATCTTGAAAGAAACCTAGAATCTCTGTCAGACACTATATCCTTTGGAACTCTATGTAATCTCACCACATTTTTTATGTAAGCTTTTGCAAGTTGTTCCATCTTCCAGGTCTCCTTCATTGGTATAAACACTGCAGATTTTGTGAGTCTATCCACCACTACCCAAATGGTGTCATTTCCACTGGATCTTTGACTTTGGGAGGCAAGTCACAAAGTCCATTGAAATACAATCCCATTTCCATCCAGGAATTTCCAATGATTGTACTGTTCCTTGCAGTCTTTTGTGTTCTATCTTCACTTTCTGACAAGTTAGACACTTTGACACAAATTCCGCAACTTCATTCTTCATTCTGGGCCACCAATACACCTTTTTCAAGTCCTTATATAGCTTGTCTCCTCCTGGATGTACTGAGTATGGTGTATTGTGACCTTCTTCCATCATCTTTCTTTTCACCTCCTCACATTTTTGTGGTACACACCAACGACCTTTGTACCTTAAGCTCCCATCTTCATGAACCTTGAAACCTAGCTTTCCTTTATTTATTTTCTCACGAATCCTATCCAACTTTACATCTCCTTTTTGATTTTCCCTTATCTCATCAAATATTGTTGGTTGAATACTCAGATTCGCAAGTAGGCCTGCTGGCACTCCTCATTCTACCACCTCTAGATTCATTCTCCTCATTTCTCTACACAACTCATCAGCCACTATTAAAGTGTTCAATCCATGACTGGTTTTACGGCTTAGAGCATCTGCGACTACATTTGCTTTCCCTTCATGATATTGTATGTCTAAGTCATAATCTGTCGTATATTCTAACCATCTCCTTTGGCGTGAGTTTAAATCCCTTTGAGTGAAAATGTACTTCAAACTCTTATGGTCTGTATAAATCCTACATTTCACCCCATACAAGTAGTGTCTCCAAATCTTTAGCGCAAGGATGATTGCAGCTAATTCCAAGTCATGAGCAGGGTAATTTACCTCATGAGCCTTTAACTGTCTTGATGCATATGCAACCACCTTCCCATTTTGCATAAGCACACAACCCAAACCATTTTTTGATGCGTCACTATATACATCATAAACTCCACTATCGTCTGGTAGTGTAAGTACTGGCGCTGTGATCAACTTTTGTTTCAGAAGTTGAAATGCTTCCTCACACTTATCATCCCATTCAAACTTCTTATCCTTTTTCATTAGAGAGGTCATAAGTTTAGCAATCTTTGAGAAATCCTTCACAAAAAGCCAATAATATCCTGCTAAACCTAAGAAACTCCTAACATCAGACACTGTTTTTGGCATAGGCCAACTCTTCACCACCTCAATCTTTGCTGGATCTACTTCTACCCCATCTTTGGACACAAAATGTCCTAGAAACGCCACTTTCTCCAGCCAAAACTCACACTTAGAGAACTTTGCGTAAAGCTTGTTTTCCCTTAGTGTTTGTAGAATTTCTTTTAAATGTTCTACGTGTTCTTCTTTACTCTTCAAGTACACCAGTATATCATCTATGAACACTACCACAAACTTGTCCATAAATGGATGAAATACTCTATTCATCAAGTCCATAAAAATTGTTGGAGCAAATTCGTCAATCCAAAAGGCATTAATGTGAACTCATAATGTCCATACCTTGTTCTGAATGCAGTCTTAGGAATATCCTCATCTGCAATTCTAAGTTAATGGTATCCAGACCTTAAATCAATCTTAGAGAACACAGTTGTGCCTCTTAACTGGTCAAATAGGTCATCAATCCTTGGTAATGGGTACTTGTTCTTTACGGTAACCTTATTCAGCTCCCTATAGTCAATACATAACCTCATACTTCAATCTTTCTTCTTCACAAATAACACAGGCGCTCCCCATGGTGATGCACTTGGTCTGATATAACCTTTTTCTAACAAATCCTGCAATTGCTCCTTCAACTCACCCATCTCTGCAGGTGCCATTCGGTACGGTGCCTTGGAAATTGGTGTTGTTCCTGGAACTAGCTCTATTGTGAAATCAATTGCACTTTTGGGTGGCATTCCAGGAATTTCTTCTGGAAACACATCCAGAAATTCGTTCACTACTTCTATATCCTCAGGCTTAATTGTCTCTTCATGCTCCATATTCCTCACACTACAAAAATACACGGGATGCTTCTTCTTAATATATTTTGCCAACTTTAACACGGATATGATCCTTGGGCTCTTTGTTTCACCATGCATCTAATGTGTCACCGACTCATTATCAACTGTACACATTTTTACTTTCTGTGATCGACAGCTAATATCTGCACTATACTTGCTTAACCAATCCATTCCCAGGATGACATCGAAGTCACTCAACCCAAATTCGATGAGATTTGATAGAAACACTTTTCCTTCGATTTCTAAAGGTATATCCTTATAGGTCTTATTGCACTTTACTACCCCACCTGTAGAAATAACTATAGGCAAATCTATCTCGTCTACGGCTTTCAAACAGTTTGATAGTTTTGGAATAACGGCCTTTGAAGTGAAAGAAAAAGTTACACCAGAATCAAACAAGACTTTAAAAGGAATAGAGTTAATAAAAAAAGTACCAGTGATGACATCCTTTGTGGAATCAGCCTCATGCCTACTCATAACATTAACTTTCCAGCAGGTCCACCTTTCGGTTGGTTGCTTCCATTATTGTTATTGTTGGTTTTCGCCCCATTCTGTAGTGTCCCCTTGTTCCCAAAATAGTTGTTTCCTCCTTGAAGGTTTCTTTGTGCCCCCTGTTGACCGTTGCCCTGCTTGTTTCGATTGGGATCCTTGGAGTAACATTCATACTCTCTATGTCCTAACTTGTTACAAGCACGACAGGTAACCAAATTACCGTCACAATCTCTTCTAGGGTGGTTATTCTTGCACCTTCTGCAAAAGTAGCACCTTCCATCTTTATTGTTTTCCCTGGTTAACGTTCTTAGCCCCACCATTAAAGTTTCGACCACTTTGGCGATTGTTGCCTTGAAAATTAGTGTTGTTGTGGAAGTTATTGTTATTATGGTGGTACTTTTGCTTCTTAAAGTTGTTCTGGTTACCTTGCGGGTTTCCAGAATTCTGTCCCACCTCTTTTCTCTTTTCACTCCCTTCTATTTCAGCTAACTCCTTCCTTTTCTTCAACTCCAACGCGTAAAGATGTGCAGCTATCCCATACACTTCATCCAAAGTTTCAAATACTTGTCCACACAGCTTTAACTGTAAATCAGTAGTTAAACCACTCTCAAACTTCCTGGCCTTAGACTTCTCTGTAGAAACAAATTCCATAGCAAATTGTGACAGCTCAATAAACTTGGTGTAGTATTCTATGACTGTCATTTTCCCCATTACAAGATTGGCAAATTCCTCATCTTTCTGTTTTTGTAAGAAGCTAGGGTAAAACTTATCCCTAATCTTCTCCTGAAACATAGTCCAGTCAAATCCAGGTATCGCTCTAGTGGTAGCTTCTGTTTGCTGCCACCAAAGGTCAGCTTCACCCCTAAGGTAGTAAGTAGCAAAACCCACCTTTGAGTTCTCTGGACACCCTACTGCCCCAAATAGTTTCTCAAACTCCCTCAACCAGTTTTCCAGGATAGTTGGATCAGGTTCCCCTTGATAGGTTGGTGGCTTGCTCTGTGCCACCTTCTTAAATAGCTCACCATGAGTATCCCCATTATTAGCTGAATTCCTTGCTAACTGTTGGGCAACAACTGCTAATTTCCTAACAACTTCACTTAAGTCTCCTCCGTTATTGTTGTTTCCACTCCCTCCTGCCATATTCCTTCGCCTGAATTAAACAAAGGGGTCTTTATTAAATATGATTCTGGCTAGCTTTCAAGTTAGACACCCACCTAACTAGTTAACACCCTTAAATCATACACATTAAAATTTAAGCTAACAAATTGGAATTTAAAACTCCCACAATTTGTAGCTGTTCAACCAAATATTGATTGCTAACCAACCACACATTTAATAAAGCATCACAATAATAAATAAAAATAATTCCCATGGATTTCCCAGAGTTTAGAAATGCATCATTGGAATATTTTGAGCGAGAAATGGCTTTTTGGAGTAGTGATACAAAATAAGTGATTTGAGAACGAATTGAATGATTTGTCAATAAAATGAATTAATTGAGAAGGAAATAAATGGAATTTTATTGCTGAGTAAGAAAAGAATGAAATGTTGAAATAGAAATGAGTTTAAATAACTTATGCAACTACATAAGTTTACGGTTCACTGTGGACATGCCACTTATTGCTTTACTGGAACTGAAAATTAAAAAGAATGCGGAAACGAATCTGGAGTCCTAAAAGAAATGAAACTACAAAAATCCAGCCCCTTCAAACATTACTCTTCTTAGTGGCAGATTAGTTGTAGCTTACAGGATCGATTTCAGAGTCATCTTCCTCCTCCATTAGTTCAGATGATTCTGGTTCGTGCTCTACTTGGATATACCTTTCGTCTTCATCATCATCAGATGAAATATCAATTATAATTGGAGTTGGAGGTGGATTTGGAATCTCCATAATAGAACTATCAACAATCTGGTTACTTTCATCCATCATCTCTCCTCCTTCCTGCCCTCTGTCCGTCCCTGTGTGATTACCCTGAGTGGGAGAAGAACTTCCTGACTGATGACTAGTGGAAGGGGAATTATTCCCTGCCGGAATATTATAGTAATAGTTGGGATATGGAATATTTAAGTGCTGACAATGATCTTTCTCAACTTTAACAAGGTAAGAAATCAAGTATCTGTAATCAGAGTACCACTGTCCATAGAAATTTTTATATTTAGAATAGTTTGGAATATCCCCCGGTAAATAGAAGTCAGAGAACTTTGATTTAACAGCAAGATGTGGAAGTTCATCTAGAAGGCAATGGATAATCATAGCAGAGACACGATCAGGAAGATCATAATGCTTGTCTCCTAAGACATTGCTCATGTGGGCACAATAGAATTGGATTTTGTTGACATAGTCAAACGGATGTTCATAGTCTTTCTTGATTAGAGTACCAATTTGGTAAAGTTTGCTAGGAAGAATTGGCATCCTGTATAGGAAAAGGTTTAGAAAAGAATTCCCTTCCCAAAGAAAATAAAAACAATACAGTTCTTGCATGAGTTAGGTTCAATGTTCAATCAGACAATTTTACTTATTCTAATCATATAATCACATGCTTTCAATTAATCAATCCACATGATCAAACATCACAACCTAAAATTTAATGCATACAAGAACATGATTATTTCTAACTTATATGCCCAAATTCTTTCCTACCCAAACTCACCAACATACTTTTAAAAGCTTTTAACACATAATACTTATCTCAATCCTTGCTTCCCTGCAAAATGAACAAACTAAAAATATTTTTGACTCCTTATTTCCAAAAATTAATATTTGAAAAAAACCAAAATATTCGGCCAATTAAAAAAATAAAATTCGGACACCCTTAAAAAAAATTCGGATGCCCCCTACCTAAATTTTTTTTCGGAATCTTCAAAATAAATTAAAAAAATTTTCAGACCACTTAAAAAAAATAAAAATAAAATAAAATAAAATAAATAAATTTTCCAGTTTCCAAAAATTAAAATAAGTTAAAAATAACTCACTTTTAAAATAACTTAATTAAATAAGCACTTGGCCAAGTTTAAAACAAAACACTTTAAAACACGTTTTTAGCTTTAGTGGTAATAAAAATCTCAACCAAAGCTCTAATACCACTTTGTAACACCCTAGAAATTCCTTTCCTTTAAAAACCCAATTTTGCGCTTTTAAAATACGAAGAAGGAAAATCTAAGACATTACCGCCACCGTGATAATGGCTAAGGCTAACATCAAAGACTCACACAGCGGAAGACTAACTTTAAAACCATTTAAAAATCAAGTCAACTTTAAAAAGTCAAACCAAACGAAAGTAAAGTCAAACAAAGTCAAACGAAGTCAACCTACAACTTGGAACCATTGTAGGCCCTTAAATATTAATATTTAAAACCTTTGCGTTAGTCTCGTGATCAATATAAATAAATAATATTCAAAGCAAATAAACACATCACATTCCTATGAGAACTAAGCATGATTCGCTCTTCACTCATGCCTTTCATGAACATGCTTCATCACCTGAAAAGCTTCTCTCTACTTGTCCCCACTACTCGCCATTAGAAATGGGTCGTCGTAGGGCCAAGGCAAAGACAAGGCAAAACAAACATGCAAACACACAATCAGCAAAGCTGAGTACATAAGCGTAATAAAAACACACTAACATGATTTCATCCTATCATCACACAACTTACCGTGTTGCACCTGTTTACAAGTATACAAGACACTCAACACCTAACTAGACAAATACCAATGTCTATTTAATTTGATTACGTATCGAACGGGTTTCCCCCTAACCTGCCCCAATAAAGGGGTACTAACACGGGAGCTAACCGTGAAAGTATAAAAGAACCACTCGTAAGTGGCGGAATTCCTGCACATAATAAAAAGGAAAATACAGCGTCCTGTACTCCAGTAGAAGTTATGGTCAAATATAAAGTGGCATAACTTCCCCCATATGTTCATACTCAAGGTATATACGTTTCAAGAGTTTTGATGCGTAATCTCTTTCACTTTACGTTATTTACATGTTATTAGACCTGGTGGTGACACTTAAACCATAATACAACCGATCATTATAACTCATTCAAGCAATCAAACATACCAATTTAATTCATGAATAATTAGTGACCACATAAATTTAATGTTGAACCCTTTTTAATCTACCTCAGTGTTAGAGACACCTTAAACGCATAATGCGCCACAAATCCTATCCCTCGGTGTTAGAAAAACCTTAAGTGCACTTGGGCACCCAAAAATGTAATTTAATCCTCGTGTACATAGACACTTAAATAGCTCCTTCCTCATAATTATAGCATCAATAAAAATTATATGAACCATAATGAAATTCTCTTTTCATATTCTCACTAGTAGAAAAAATGAAATAGGCACCCCCCCTTTAGCACCGGTTCTTGAAAACCGGTGCCAAAAGAAATGGGCGGGATTGAAAACTTCAGAGTTGGCACCGGTTCCAACCAAAACCGGTGTCAATCATTTAATTAGCACCGGTTCAAACCGGTGCCAACTTATTTAAAAAAAAAAATAAGTATGGCATAGAGTTGGCACCGGTTCGCCTTAAACCGGTGCCAACTATGTTAATTACCACCGGTTCAAACCGGTGCCATATTTGAGAAAAATAAAACCCGGGTTAGGTTAATCCAACGTACGTAACTTGCGTCTTTCTTTTTCAATTCCTTTTCCTCTGTAACTTGCTTCTCCTTTCTCCTTCTACCTTTCCCCATTTCTACCGCCACTACGCACCCCTTTCCACCGCCACCACACTCTATTTTCATTCTTCACGGCATCAAGGCGATGTGACGGTGGTCGCGATTGGTTGTTGGATTTTTAGAGTTTCAGGTGGCGCCTCTCTTCTCTCTCTTCTTCTTCACGGCGTCCCGCCTCCTCCTCCTTTGTTATCTTGCGACAACCCAAAGTTTTTGTTCTTACCCCATTATTATACTCACTTTCAAGGTTAAGGTTATCTTATGATGTTGAATAATTTTATAATTTGGTTGAGTTTTTGTTATTTTAGTTTTGAAATTAGGGCTTTGGTTGATTATGGTTATGGGTATCCGATTTTTAGTTGTTTTTAGATGGATTTTTGGTTGTTTTTAGATGGATTTGTTGTGGTTTTGAATGATCGATTTGAAGTAGCATTTTGATCAAGTTCATTTTTCTGCTTCGAATAATTTTGTATATTTGGTCTTGATTTCAATTTTTAATAATTTATGTTGTTTAAGTTGTAGCATAGATTTGGTTGATTAGTAGTTTACCATGGTTCAAAAATTATTGGGTTACACTATTTACCATGTCTGATATAAGTATTTTCAAGTCTTTGCTTTCATGTATGGATTATTGCTTCAAATTGTATATATTGTGTATGTTGTATTGTTGCTACATGTATGGATTACTGCTTCAAATTGTATATATTGTGTCGTTGCTTGACATTTTGTTGAATGGGTTTTGTAGTCATTCAGATCATATTGGAGCACTTCCTTACTTCACTGAAGTTTGTGGGTTTTCAGGACCTATTTATATGACGGTATGCCAATAACTTACATTTTACTTGTAGTGTTCTTGAGATTATCCTAGCAATTTAAATTACCCTCTTATGGGGTTTTGCTTACATGGTCTATGTCATTCCCCCTGTATACAATTGATAATTATTTCATGAGTTGTGTAAATCTTTTGTCTCATAGGATAAGGAGAATAATCCAAGTGGGATTATTTTGAGAAGCCTTCTTAACACTCAACTATCATAATTAGTGGAAAGAACTCCATAAAATATCTGGTTGTTGCAAGATGTCTTTACTGAGATTCGAAGTAAAATTCTCCTAATGTTTTGGTGACTATTTCTACATATGTAACACTTAGGAAAATCTGGCAATTAGCATGGCCTATTTGTACTACCCTAGAGTTTTGATGCCAATTTATACTGTTACGAATTGTCTTTTTCATGCCAATAATAAACATGACCGTACATGGACTAGTTTGTGCTTGATGAGTTATCTATGACATGCTTCTATTGCTAATTGCAAGAAGGATAATTTGTTGGCAATAGGTAGCTGCATTTCATTCACTTCAACTTTTGAAAATTTGGAACCTCATCAGTTAATATAAAATCCCAACCTCAAGAGCTATGCAAAATGAAATATATGACTGTTTATATGTAGATTTTTTTCCTGCCTTTTCTTACCTCTTGTCCTTTTGCTCTTATGGGGTTTTATTTCATCCTATGTATCCCATTCTTTCCCTCTATTCCTCATTAATAATGTGTTCTCTATGCAAATGCTTGCCTTACAGCATCCGACAAAAGCATTGGCTCCTCAAATGTTGGAGGAGAGTTGTAAACGTATGGTTGATCAAGAGGCTGATGAAGGGAAATTTACTCCAGATCATGTCAAGTCTTGTATGGAGAAAGGTACTTAATTTCACTATTGATAACATTATAGAGTTTAGCATACAAATGGGGACTGCCTTTCGCACTTTTCACCTCTTGCGACCTCCTCTTTTTTTCTTAAAAAACTCTCTGGGACACGGGGAGGGGGTGGCTGTCGGGGCAGGGCTGGGGTTTGTAAATTGTGAACTATTGTAAAGCAATAGAACTTGAAGGTTTTAACGAGCCAGTAAGTTGTGCTATGGTGGCTTCGATGTTATCTTGTTATCATTAACTCCGCCGTTTGCTTTAGGCTCGGCTTTAGGAAGTCTTCAGGGCAGTTGAGTTTTTAAAATTTGATAAGAAAGCAAAGAGTTAATTAAACCTTAATGAATTCATTTTCAGGAAGTTGTAGTTACTTTATCAGTTGAACTTTGGTTTCTCTAAACATACATTTGCATATATTGACATAATGGATTGTGTTTGATATTGCATAGCGTAGGAAGGAGAAAAAAAAAAGGGAACAATATCAGCTGATTAGTATTGATTTTTCTATTAGTAATGCAAGTGATGCGTTGGAGTGCAGAACCAGCTGAACAGCAGTAGTAGTGCAGAACCAGGACAACAGTAGCAGTGAAGACAGAAGACACACAGCAGCCAGAAACCTTGCAACACACTGCATGCAATAGCATACTGATCTAAATCATTGAATATTAGGCGGGCCTGGGCGAGCGAGGTGTAGGGTTAGATTAGAGGGAGAGGGAGCCTCGGGCTTCGTCTAGGGCTCAAAGGATTGGACTCACTGGGTACATGCGCTGCTTCAATTATTACTGTGATGATAGATCTCCTTCGTGCTATCTAGCCTAGTGGCCGGCTAGTATGGTTGGCTGCATAACCTGCTTTATGTGCTGTTATGGTTGGCTGCATAACCTGCTATTCTATTAAAGCTTATATTATCAAAGTCATGTTTCAAGCTCTGACTTCTGGCAAGGTATCTTCTTTTGGACAGGTTACACACACATGCAGTCATCGAACCATTTGTAATATCATCAAATAGACAGTTGAGTGTACTTAACCCAGTTCACAAACTTCTGCATCCACACTTTCATGATACAATGCGCATAAATTCCATAGCACGGCAGATTGCTCTTAACCTTAATGGGTTGTTTGAACAAGCCGTCTTTCTCAGACAGTATTCTGCGGTGTGGTCATCCAAACTGTACAAAGACTGGGTTTTCACTGATCAAGCTCTTCCAAGAGACCTTGTCAAGAGGTATGTCACCTTATTTACCCATACTAAACTAATACTTCTGTTTATAAACTGTATTTATCTTATCTAGTTTTGATTCAATGAAAAATGTCCTGTCAGAGGAATGGCGGTAAAGGACTCAGAAAGCCCTCATGGATACAAACTACACATCAAGGACTACCCATATGCTGTTGATGGAAGAAGTTTGGTCTGCGATTGAGACTTAGGTCCAGGAGTATTGCTCATCTTACTACGAGTCTGATGACATGGTTGCTACTGATCCTGAATTACAGCTCTGGCGGAAGGAAATCAGAGAAGTAGGCCACGGTGATAAGAAGGACCAAGATTGGTGGCCGAGCATGACCACTCTAAAGGACCTAATTTTTTTTTTGGACGAAAATTGTAATATTTTTAGCCTTTTTTAATGAAAAAAATGTAACTTTATATATATGTTAATGTTTCTTTATCAATTTAAGTGAAAAAAATGAAAAAAAAAAAAATTATTTTTTTTATTTTTTTGGGGTACTTTTGGCACCGGTTTGGATCAGAACCAGTGCCAAAAGTTTTTTAAATTTTTTTTTGAGACTTTAGGCACCGGTTCAAAGCAAAAACCGGTGCCTAAAGTGGGGTTTTTCGCATCGGCTCTCACTCAGAACCGATGCCAATAGTATTAAAAAAAAAAAAAAATTGGCGCCATGGTAGTTGGCACTGGTTAACCGGTGCCAAAGCATGTAGTTGGAACCGGTTAACCGGTGCCAAATCATGTAGTTAGCACCGGTTAACCGGTGCTAAATGCTTTAGTTGGCACCAGTTTTGAACCGGTGCCAAATTTTCATGGATTTGGCATCCCTCAAATCCCCAACGGTTCAAAACCGGTGCCAAAGGGGGTGTTTGAACCGGTGCATTTTTACCTTTTCCGTCTAGTGTCTCAACCAAATTAAACATTTAGTTTATTTAAACATGCTTCCTAACATACCAATAATAAAAGTGTGGTTCATATCCAACATGCCAATATAATTAATTCCAATCACCAATTCACCATAAATAATTCATACATCACAATTCACTCACCAACATCAATCCAATCAACAAATTCCAACCAATACCTATCATGATACTACTTGGAATTAATTAAATAAAACCTAGCATGCTTCTACATATTCAAATAATTACTAAGTACGCGAACGTACCTTGAATATGATCTCAAAATCGCCACGACTAAATAAAATCACTCACTTGGAAATCTCCTACAAACCAAAATTACAAAGAAGTATTAATACCTCTTTCACACAAATTTCCAGCAATATATACTCCCTTTAAATCCCTCATAAACCCTCTACAATAATCTGAAATTTAGTTTAAAACCCTTACTTTTATTCCCAATTAATGGGTAATTAAAAATCCTTTCAAGAAACTTAATTATAGCTTACATATAAAAATTCCAGCATTATTAAAACTTATAAAATTACTGTAATTATGTTTAAAAACAATAATTTTAATAGTTTTAATTAACCACAATCAAATTTCATCAATAAACATAAATTTAGAAACCTAGGGTTTTCAATTTGGGGCTTTTTAATTCAAAACCAAAATCTAAATATTTATATACAAAATACTTATTATTAAACATCATGGAATCACCACAAAACCCAAAACAATAATTTAATTTAGGTAGATTTAATTAAAATAAACAAACAACGTAAATCCTTCGTTAAAATCAAAAATTGCCCGAAAACCATATTTAGAGGCTGAATTTGGCCACGAGAGGGTGGTGTTCACTACCATAAGTAGTGAGTTTTGTTTAGAATATCGTTTACACACGAAAAACACTATTTTTTTTGTAAAAATCGGACGAGTTAGAACCTAAACGTGATTACAACGTGATCAAAGGGAAAGGGGAAAAATTAAGGGAAAAATAAAATAAGAGGAGAGAGAGAATTTACCTTTAGGTGCACTCCACCCTAGGCATATGATGGGTATTTATATCCTCTCTCATAACCTTCTACTTACTACCCTTAATAATCTCTTTCCTACTCAAACTAGGATTTTGACTTTTTTTTTTTTAAGACTTTGACTTTTAAAAATTATCTTTTATAAAATAATATACCCCAATACTCTTAAATAATCATTCAATAAAATATTTTCAAGATTATTAAATAATTTAAAATACACTTTTAATAAAAATCATTCTTTTTAAATTAATGAAAAACCATAATAATTCATTTTGAATTATTTAAATACTTATAAGAAAGTACTTATTTAAATTAAAATACGTATAAAAATACGGAGTATTACAGGAAAAGTCAAAACCAGGATGGTACCAATGGGAATTTCCCAAAAAAGAAAAAGTTACTCGAATGAACAAATGGGGTTACTTGTTTCTAGACTAACTGATATAACTCATATAATGAATTGGAGTTACTTTATTGGACAAAATGAGGTTACTCTTATGAAAAAATGGGGTTACTCATATATATAATTAAAAATTATTCTTATAAATCAATGTGGCCACACCGTGTGGCTAGCCACATACAAGACTTACCCAAAAATAAGAAAATTTGAATTTTGAACCTTCAACCTCTTGTGAAAAAAATAACTATCTACCCATTTAAGTCAATCATCAACCGTATTATTAATATCACTAGTAGAAAACAGTAAATGGCAA
Organism: Chenopodium berlandieri; assembly: GCA_034703905.1. NCBI lineage: Eukaryota > Viridiplantae > Streptophyta > Magnoliopsida > Caryophyllales > Amaranthaceae > Chenopodium > Chenopodium berlandieri. The sequence goes on along the minus strand of CM068279.1, from coordinate 45,834,402 downwards.
GCGGTTCAAAACCCTAATAGGAAGCGGTTTTTGAACCGCTCACGATTGGGGGGCTTCCCATTGCCATTTTAAATGGCAAGCGGTTTAAACCGCTGTACATTATGACTTAAAAATAAAATAAATAAAAAAAATATTTTCACAGAAAATCATAAATTGATAAACAAAAATGAAACATATGTATGAAAATTAGTATTTTCATTAATAATTAGTTGTAATATTACATTTTAATTAAAAAAAAAAAAAAAAAACCTACTGACCCACCACTGAAACCACCGCTATTCTGCCACCGCCACCGCGACCACCGCCATTCTGCCACCACCACCGCAACGGACACCATTAAAAAAAATTAAAACTAGTGAACACCACCGAAACCATCGCCATTCTGCCACCGCCATCGCAACCACCGCCATTCTGCCACCACCACCGCAACGGATAACCTTTAGAAAAAAAAAATTTAGATCAAATTAAAAAGTTTACTCATTATGCAAATAAATTGAAAAAAACTCATTAACACATCTAAATTCATTAACACATCTAAATTTACAAACCCTAATAAAATTTAAACTCAAAAAATGCAAATAAACCATAAATCTAACCAATCTTACATAATCTAATAGTTCAGAAATGCATATAAAAGATGATATTTGAAAAAAAATAAAACTAGATCTAAATTCTTACCTTAATTAAAATTAGATCTGAAAAACGCCGGTGGTTCTCGGTGGGTGTCGCCTCGTCGGTGTTGTTGTTGGTGCTGCGTTGTTGCTCGGTGGTGTTGTTGCTCGGTGTTGTTGTTGCTCGGTGTTGGGGGCTGCTCGGTGTTGTTGCTCGTGGGGTCTGCTTGGTGAGAAGAAGGAGATGAGAATGGAGAGGGGTGCATGAGAAGGGCGTGAGGAAGATGAGAATGGAGAGGAGGAAGGAGAGATGCGTGAGGGAGAATGGAGAGGAGGAGAGAGAAAGTATGAGGGGCGTGAGAAGGAGAAGAGAAGAGATAGATGAGAACGTGAGAGTTAAGAGGAGGAGAGAGAAAGACCCGTATAATTTTTAGGGAATAGGGAGCGGTTTAACATCAAACCGCTTCCAATTACAATATTTGGGAGCGGTTTAACCCAAAACCGCTCCCCATTTGTATGTTTCAGTTTTTTTTTTTTTTTTTTTTTTTTTTTTTTTTTTTTTTTTTGTGGCGGGTTTTTGTGGATTTTTGGAAGCGGATTTTAATAACTGCTTCCCATTTACTTTTTTGTACTAGTGTATGTAAAAAAAATTATATATATAAAAAACACATGTTTAATTTAATAATAATAATAATAAATTAATTAATTAAAAAAAAAACCCTCAAAGAATGAACTCAATACGTATTAATATATGTGGGTAATAGGTGAATGAGAACTTTGTATCTCGGATATTGCTACTGCGTAAATGAATTGCTATGTACTTAAAAAAAAAAAAAAATAGTCAAATACTCAAATTCATTTGCATAATTGCATAAGTATAATATGAAAACGATGTGACATCTTGTTAAAGTAGCTTAATTCTCATTGTATATTTTCAAATTTATAATGACCTTTTTTATTATATTTTTCTAATGAATAATTTTATTTGAGGTTGATAAGTTCCTCAGATACTCCCTCGAAAGATAGGGCAAAACTCTCTCGAAAAAAAAACCGTATCTCTGTCTAGAACGATACTCTCCGTCACGAACGATCGGACTCCGGCATTATGGCTGATGAGTTGGCTCAACAATACTCAGCGCCAAGGTTGGAGGAAGATATGATAGACTTGAGTAACATCGATGGGGAGGATTCGAATGATAACATTAATCTGTTGCTGGTGGGGGGTCTGTGTACCAATCGTCCGTATAATGTTAAGGCTTTTAAGCGAACGATGCTGAAGGTATGGAACCTCTCGAATAATTTAGTGATTAGGGTCCTTAGCCCTAATTTATTTGCTTTTCAATTTTTTCATTGGAAAGATAGAGAAAAAAATATTAAAAGGTTGACCATTGTGTTGGGAGAATCATCTGCTAATTATGAAAGAAATTGAAGGGGATGAACAACCTGATCGTGTAAAACTTAATCAATCCCCTTTCTGGATTAGAGTGATGAATTTGCCGTTCAATTGCCGTTCGAATGCCTATGTCAAAGCTGTTACCTCAAACTTGGGAACCTTTATGGAGTTAGAAGATGATACTTTCGGACTGGAACGATATAGGAGGGTTAGAGTGATGATAGATGTTGAAAAACCTTTAAGGCGTTATCAGTGGATGAAGGACAAGAAGGGGAAAGAGGTGAGAATGGAGTTCAAATACGAACGATTCCCATACCTGTGCTTTGTGTGTGGTATTATCGGTCATTCCGAAAAAGATTGTGTAAATGTGCTTGAAGAAGAAAAGATGCAGAAGTTGGGGTGGGGTTTATACCTTCGGGCGTCTCCTAGAAAAGGTGTATCGAAGAAGGTGAAGGAGGAGTCTCTTATTTTGGCTAGTAGAAAACAGCTGTTCATAACGAAGGAGAATGATCCCTCCCTTATGGGTGCTAAAACAGGTGAGGAGAACACATCAGAAAAGGTTCTTACCTTGTCTAGTGGAAGTGAGTTGACTAATGAGGTTGTGAAGGAGGGTGGGTTCGTGCGGTGTAATGAGCAGATTATTATCCCAATTATGAGCACAAATCCCAAGGATATAGTTAAAGATGCAGATGAATCTAGGGGGAAGAATAATTTTTCTAGAGATATGGCACCTCTTTCTTTTAAGGTGGGCTTGGCTAGTCTGAAAAAGCAAGGCAGGAAGGTCTTTAAGGTAGCGAGAACTCGGGGGAAGGGGCATGCTGATATGGAGACTGATGAGGGTGTTGGTGAGTTGCTCTCAAGAAAAAGAAAGGCAGGGGTGCAGTTTATAGGGGAACTTATGGAGCAGGAGGGGTACACATTGAAGAGGGTGAAAGGTACCTTGGACAACGATGAGCTGTCTGTCTTTAATCAAGTAGCGGAGGTTGGAGATGTCCAACCCCGTAAAGAGCAATGGAAACCTTAATTTGGAACTGTTATGGGCTTGGAAACCCATCAACAGTTAAAGCTCTCCAAGATTGGTGTTGGAGAGATAGGCCGAATATTGTTTTTGTTATGGAAACAAAAATTGATTCTCATCGTCTTGAGTTGATTCATAATAGATGTGGTTTTGTTAATGGAGTTTGCTTAAGTAGTAACGGAAGGTCGGGTGGTTTGGGACTTTGGTGGAGGGATTTAAACGTGGTGGTTGCTTCTGCTAATGTCGTCTGTGATGAGAATGGTTCCCCAATATGAAAATTTATTGGAGTTTATGGGTGGCCCGAAGCGACTAATAAACACCGTACGTGGGATCTCATGCGCGGTATTCATGCGCGCTGTTCTATTCCGATGATTTTTGGTGGGGATTTCAATGAAATTCCGGGGTTACATGAGAAGAATGGTGGGCAGCTAAGAGGTGAGAGACAAATGGATGCGTTCCAGGATGCTCTTGATGATTGTGGCCTTCGTGATCTTGGTTTTAAAGGCAATATATTCACATGGGAACGAGGAATTTCGATGGATACTTTGGTGCAGGAAAGACTTGATAGATATGTGGCTTCGGATGGGTAGTGCTCTCTATTCCCTTATTCTGAGGTAATTAATTTCCCCATATGTCATTCGGACCATGCTTCTATTTTATTGAAATTTGGTTAGAAAAATGATTGCGATCGAAAAAGGAAATTATTCTGTTTTGAAGCTCTTTGGCTCTCGAATGAAGAATGCAGCAAAGTTGTTTCCGATGCGTGGTTTTGTGGTGTGACCGAGCCTATACACAGGAGGATAGCAAGGGTGGGTGAGGATCTTTCTTTTTGGGCTGGACGCAAATTTGGTAGTATAAAGAAAAAGATAAAGAAGGCCGAAAAGAAGTTACATGAGGCTCAAGGTGGCTGATTTGATGCAAGTAGGCTGGCGCATTGTATCAACATTAAAAAAGAGATCGATGAGTTGCGAAGACTTAAAGAGTCGTATTGGCATACGAGAGCAAGATCAAATGAACTAAGAGATGGGGACAAAAATACCAAGTATTTCCACCATAAGGCGAATCAGAGAAGAGCTAAGAATTTCATTTTGGGTTTTTATGATGATAGTGGGGTGTGGAGGAACTCGGTAAATGATATGGATGGGGTAATAGCTGATTACTTCGGGTCTCTCTTTAGCACTGATAATCCGAGTAACTTCGAGGAAGCCTTTGCCAGAATTAATTCGCTTGTGACTGAGGATATGCAGGCAGAGTTGGAAGGGGAGTCGACGTGGGATGAAATTAGAGATGCTTTATTCCAAAGGGACCGGATGGTATGCATGCCCTATTTTTTCCAGAAATTTTAGGGTATTGTGGGTAGAGATGTGATTAATTTTGTGATGAGTTGGTGGCGGGGGGAGATTGATTTGGGGGAGATTAATCGAACTTGCATTGTGTTGATTCAGAAGTGTAATGACCCAGAGAGGATGTCGGAGTTTAGACTTATTAGTTTATGCAATGTTTTGTATAAAATTGTGTCGAAAACGCTGGAAAATAAAATGAAGTTTATGCTTGGCTCTGTTATCTTTCCAAGTCAAAGTGCTTTTGTGCCTAATCGTCTCATAACTGATAATGCACTAATTGCTTTCGAGGTATTTCATACTATGAAGAGGAAAGGGGAAGGGAAGGAAGGATCGGTGGCTTTGAAATTAGACATGAGTAAAGCTTATGATAGGGTGAGTGGTGCTTCCTTGAGAGAGTCATGCAAAAAATGGGATTCCCGCAGTCTTGGATTGATCGTATTATGCAATGTTTGGCTAGTGTCTCCTTCTCTTTTAGATACAATGGCGGTATTTCTGGCTTTTTGGTTCCTACTCGGGGGCTACGGCAAGGTGATCCAATCTCTCCCTATTTATTTTTGATTTGTGCCGATGCTTTTTCTATGTTACTTTCAAAAGCGGCCAATGAGAAAATAATCCATGGTGCTCGAATTTGTAGAAGGGCCCCAAGAATTTCTCACCTATTTTTTTGCTAATGATAGTATTTTATTTGCTAAAGCTACATTGAATGAATGCTCTAAATTGCTGATATTATCAGTGTGTATGAAAGGGCATCGGGTCAAAGTGTGAATCTCAGTAAAACTGAGGTAGCTTTTACTAAATGTGTGTTTGCAGAATAGAGAAAGGAAATCACTGATACTCTCGGGGTGAGGGAGGTGGATAGGCATGAAAAATACCTAGCTTGAAGGAGAGAATTTGGAAGAAGTTACAAGGATGGAAAGAAAATTGTTGTCTCGTCCGAGCAAAGAAGTGCTCATCAAAGCTGTAGCGCAAAAGATTCCCACCTATATGATCCGATGGCTAGATTGATGAAATTCATTCGATTTTGGCCAAGTTTTGGTGGGGTTCGAAAGGGTCGGAAAGAAAGATGCACTGGCAAAAATGGGAGGCACTTTGCCTCCCAAAGTGAATGGGTGGGATGGGTTTTAGGGATTTGCGTGTGTTTAACCAAGCTCTCTTAGCAAAGCAAGGATGGAGACTTTGTAATAACCCAGATTCTTTACTTTATGGCATCCTCAAGGCTAGATACTTTAAAAAATCTGATTTTTTGGAGGCAGCTAGGGGGTATGATCCGAGTTATAGCTGGCGGAGCATTTGGGGCGTAAAGGCTCTTCTCCTTGATGGTTTAAAGTGGAGAGTTGGGAATGGCTCATCAATCAAAGTGTGGGAGGATGCATGGATGTACAGGCAGGGCACTCATTCTGTTCCTACTCCAAAACCGGACAACAATTTAGAGCTTCGGGTTGAACAACTGATTGACATGGAAGGAGGATGTTGGAACATTGACGTGTTGAATGAGGTCTTCTCTGATGAAGATAAACAAGCTGTATTAAATATTCCGATATCTTGAGAATTACCTAGAGACAGTCATTATTGGTGGCCTAATCCGAATGGTTTTTATTCCGTAAGGAGTGGCTCTTGGCTTGGAAGATTGGGTGTGTTGAGATCATGGGAACTTGTTAATGGCACAGCCGAAAAGGATGTTTGGAGTGTGATTTGGAACCTAAATGGACCTCCAAAGTTGAGCCATTTTTTGTGGCGTGCGTGCAAGGGTCAGTTAGTTGTTAGTGATGTCCGCATTAGGCGTCATATTGGTGAGTCAAGCAGGTGCAGGGTCTGTCGGTGCAGAGAAGAAACTGTGGTGCACTCAATGTTTTAGCGCAAGTATGCTAGAGAGATTTGGGGCTATAGCGATTTTGGGGACCTCCTTCTTGCGTGTTCTGAGACAGGGTTTGCTGACATTTTGTGTTGGTTTTCAAAGAAGATAAGCAAGGAACAACTGAGGGTCTTCACGTCGTTATGCTAGGCTGTTTGGCACTGCCGTAATGAGCATATTTTTGAGGGGCCTAGTGACATTAACGTTGTAAGGATGGCTATGGGGTTTGTGCAGCTCTTTTCTGATTATGGGATATATAATACAAAGCTAAAGGGTGGTGGACTGCGAACAACATGTACTTCAGCTATTTCGAGGTCTTTGCCCCCTAGTGGGACAGTTAAATTAAATGTTGATGCCCATATATTGGAGGGGGTTGGGGTTCAGTTTGGGGAAGTAATTCCAGACTGCAGTGGGGTGTTGATGGCAGTTGCTGTGAAGTGTTGTGAGTCATTGTGGACACCTGATATGGCTGAGGCTGGTGCAATAAGGTACGAGGTTGAGTTGGTGCGAAGACTGGGCGTTGATAAGGTTATATTGGAAAATGATGCGCTTGCTGCTGTTCGAGTAATTCAGACGAGACAAGTAAGAGCTGCTCCTATCTTTCTTCTCCTTGATGATGTGCTGAAAATGAGTGTTGATTTCTCTTTCTTTTCTTGTAATCATGTTAAACGAGCTGGGAATACGGTGGCTTATTTTGTTGCTAGATGGGATACTAATACTTCTCCGGAACAGGTTTGTATGAGTTCTTTTCCCTGAAGTCTACAAACTTTGGTGAATCTTGATTTAATATAATTTCGCTCGTTTGGCTTCAAAACAAAAAAAAAAAAAAAAAAAAAAAAAAAAAAAAAAAAAAAATTGATAAGTTCCTTATTGTCACATAAGTGCGTGCATTGAAGACTATAAATAAGAAACAATACTATCAGTGAATTGAGGAGGTATTATGACTTATGAATTTAAAAATGTGTGTTGCGGCATGTTATTAGTTAGTTTATTGTAGTCATTACTCATTAGGGGTTTAAAATTGTGTGTCATAATACTAATAAGGAATAAAATTGTGTGTTATAATACTAATAAGGAATAAGGAATAAAATGTATTATGACACACTTATGAATTTATTAGTTATAATACTAATAAGGAATAAGGAATAAAATTGTGTGTCATAATACTAATAAGGAATAAATAATACTCCTTCCATCATACAATAAATTACATATTTCCCGTTCAAAAAAAAAAATCACATATTTATATTTGTCACACATGATAAGCATTAGCATAAGTCTGACTACTATTAATATATATAATTAAACGATAATATAAAAAAATCAATATGATAATATTATCAAACTTCACATATATATCTACTTTAAAACGTTTTACATTATTCAATTTATTGATCATTTTTCACACATTATTCTAAAGCTATAGTTAAAATTAGTGTATGAATAGTGAAAAAAGGCCTTATGTTTTTACGACATATTGTTAAGAGTTGATGATAGGTGTGTCGTGTACCTAACAAAGATAAACCTAACTAGACCACTACTATGTAGACGAGCAACCAAGGGTCGGATCCCAAGAGACTATAGTTCAACTAATTAAATAGACTCAAGTAACTACTAAGCAAGTAACCAAATCAAATAATTGAGAATTAATAACAACTAAATATCAAAGAAGAATGATTAAACTAAATAATATGATAAATCGAATACTAAAACATCCAAGATCAAGCATAACCACGAATACAATCAATGCAATAATAATTCTACCCCCAATATATAAATCCATTAACAAGAGGAAAAGTAATGCCTAGATAATACCAAAGGTCTCTCTCGAGTTATCAATGGCTTCTCTAATCACAATCATACCTATTCTCATGGAATCATGCAAATTAGAGACATTAAGTACATTACTCTAACTTCCTAATCATTCATTCAACTATTCTCATGATGAACTTCAATCCCTTAATTAATCTATTCAATTCCGTTAAAACCCAACTCTCGTTGCGATTAAAACAAAGGAATAATAACAATACTAATTAATTATCTCTAATTTAATATTGGCATAAGCACAATCAATTAGGCATGTCAATTGGGATTATTATTGGAGAATTTAAAGATTTAATTCATGCATCAATCATATCCGGGCTCCGCAAGATCCCGGATTAAGAGACTACTCACACATATTAACGGGAGCAAAAACAATATTCAATGAAGAAAACATGATTAATAAGCAAATAAAAGTAAAAGAGGAAGAAAAGATGAATACCAATTACTTGAATAAGGAAAATTACCAATTGTTGATGAACAAAGATCAAAACTTTAAAGTGCAAATTAAATCTAAGTAGAGAGCAAAACTAGGGTATTAATGAAGGTTTTAAAAGCTAAAAATAAATAACTCGGTCTTCTATCAAGGTTTACAAAGGGTATTTATAACCCATAAAATAATTAAACCCGAAAACGTAGGAAAATAAGGTTCCCGAAACATTGCCCGGGCAGCAAGGGCCAAAACGCTGCCCGGTCGGGCCCGCTAGACGTTCTTTGCGATTGCTAACCCACGAAGCTTATAACAGCACATATCCTCTTCGCCCTGGCTGCCAGGGCAATGCTGCCCTGCCAGGGCGACATGAGAAGGATACTTCGTAGTAATACTTTGCTAATCTCTTCTCCTTCCTTCGCCCTGGCTGTCAGGGCAACATTGCCCTGCCAGGGTGGACACGCAATACTACTCCTTCATCGTAACGAACTCTTGTGACTATTCAAATTAGTCTCGTTCATCCTGAAATACATCAAAAACAACAAAACTACCCATAAAGCATAACATGATCACAACCAAACCAAATCGAGCTAAAATAAGCTATAAACAACTAATCTGAACTCGAAAACTACCTAAATGGACTCTAAAAACACGCACAATACACGACTTATCAGTTGATTACTACTGTGATATTATATAATAATATACGTACTAAGTACTATTTTGTATAGCAATGAAGTATTACTTAATACTTACTTAAAACCACTTTTGCTGAACACATACACCATAATACTAACTCGTATGAACCATGAAGAGAGAATACATGAAGTTTTCTTGATTGTCAAAAAAAAAAAATTATATTAAATAAAATAAAAAAAAAAGAATACAATGAAGTGGTTTAATGGTTGTGGCCTTGTGGGCTCTATTAGTCATTAAGGTTAATTATATCTCGAAACCATCTCCACCCCCAAAATTACCCCACCTCCCTTTTCCACCCTCAAAACCACCCCTACTTTCCTTCCCTACCCCGAAACCAATCATATTATTAATCGACAAGGTGTGGGAGAAGATCTAGGGTGGTTTCAGGGGTGGGAAAAGGGAGTGGGGGGTGCTTTCGAAGGTGGGGGACAAACGCTGCTCAATTTGTAAGTAGTCATTAGGGGTTTAAAATGCATTTTTGTAAAATTCGAAAGTGTATGGTATATTTAAAAAAGTATAGGGGTATATAAGTAAAAACTCGGGTGCATAATTGCAAATGGTGACTGATGCATATTCGATAGCATCATAGTTTATTTACTATCAAAATATTTTTAGTTGATTTATTTTTGTTGAGTCTTCTATTAATCGCGAGATTGAGTAACGTCAATCCAAAAGTTACGCGTGATTAGTAGGATTAGGAGTTTATCTTGATAAATTATCTTATTATAAGGTTGTTAGGATTTTATATTCCTAGTATAAGATTAAGATAATATTTTAAGATAGGATTAGTTTTTAGGATTCTTATCTTTTATTTTCCTATTTGGTAAAGGATTGTCGCCTTTAAATATTTTCTTTGTCAATGAATAAAATCAGTTTTGTGTTTTGAGTTAATCAAGTAGTGTTGCTATCGTGGTGCGTCCACTTCTCACAAGGTTGAGGCCAAGTGAAACCCCTTATAGTCGAGGCTATCAAGGTTTTTACCCAAAAATCGTTATTAATTATTCAATGTACAGCTATCAAGCTAAATAGAGCTTCTCAAACTCTGTTATGTACAGCTCAACTGACAATGAGTTTTGCTGTAAAGAATTTAGCTTGACGAACAATTTTTGTTTATACGACTTCGGCACAAAACGCTTATGCATCTTCGATTTTTGGGTAAAACCTTGATAGCCTCGACTACAAGGGGTTTCACTTGGCCTCAACCTTGTGAAAAGTGGACGCACCATGATAGCAACGCTATTTGATTAACTCAAAATACAAAACTGATTTTATTCATTGACAAAGAAAATATTTAAAGGCAACAATCCTTTACCAAATAGGAAAATAAAAGATAAGAATCCTAACACTAGTAGAAAAAAGTAAATGGGGAGCGGTTCGAACCCCCTAATGGGAAGCGGTTTTGAATCGCTTTAGCTTGGGGGGCTTGCCATTGCCCATTTAAATGGGAAGCGGTTCAAACCGCTTCCCATTTGTAGAGAATGGGAAGCGATTTTGGCGCCAAACCGCTTCCCATTCTCATTTCACACAAGATATATAGAGTAGAATGGGAAGCGATTTTGGCGCCAAACCGCTTCCCATTCTCATTTCACACAAGATATGTAGAGTGTAATTGGAAGCGGTTTTGGCGCCAAACAGCTTCCCATTTAGCCTTTTTTTTAATTATTATTAATAATAATATAATAATGATATTAGTGGCCGTTATAATATTATTAATGACCTGTCATAATAATATACCTGTCACAATAATTTTAATATTATTAATTAATAATAAAATTAATATTATTAATTAATTAATAATAATATTAATATTACAAACAATAATACAATGATATATCTATAACATGAAATAATTATATATATCAAAAGTAACATCATTAATATATTTAATTAACACTCCAATATGTAATTACACCAAAATATATTAAGATAACATTTACAAATACTACGTACTACTTATAACTAATGTTAATATATAAAAAACATTTATAACTACTTAAAATAATGTTCGTAATAACTAATAAACTCAAGCTCACTAATTAATTGGGTGTGTGTGTGCACCCACTCCGACAATTCTAGATGCCATCAAATGTCACGAAAAAAGCCCACATGACGCGAATTTCATTAATTTCTTTGCTTGTTAACGGGCCTTCCCTTTGAATCTTGCAAACCTTTAGAGAAAAAAAACAAACCATTATCATGAGTATTTGTAAAAAATGTATGTCAAATATTTCAAAATTAGTCACCAAAATCCGCAAACACTTAGGCATGAAAATTCACAAACAATTAGGCACCAAATTCACCAAAATTCACCAAATTCACCACATTCACCAAAATTCACCGCATTCACCAAAATTCACCACATTCACCAAAATTCACCAAATTCACCGAAATTCACCAAATTCACGTATAGTGGCTGGCTGTGCAGCCTGCCTGTGCTGCCTGCCCGGGCTGCCTGTGCTGCTTGCCTGGGCTGCCTGTGCTGCTTACCTGGGCTGCCTGTGCTGCCCGCCTAGGCTGCCTGTGCTGTCTGCTTGTGCAGCCTGCCTGGGCTGGCTGTGCAGCTTGCGTGTGCTGCCTGCCTGGGCTGGTTGTGCAGCTGCCTTGGCTGCTGTGCTTGGTATGCTATGCTTGTGTTTTGTTCGGTGCGTGCTTGGTTTGCTATGCTTGTGTTTTGTTCGGTGCAATAATGGAAGCAAGTAATGGATGGAAGAAGATAAAAGCATACCTCATCAAGGTGTTGTGCTTCCGTGCAACTATTAACTATGTCAAGCATAAACCTCATCACGTATAGGGCACAGTCAAGTCCATTGTCTTGTTGCGCACACTGACATGCCACAAAGGTAATTTAATCATGCATAGCCATAACCGAAGCCAAGTTTATTAAGCAAATCACTATATCAAGGCATTACCTTTGCATATTTCCACGTAGGACCCGCAACAGAACGACAATTTAGCTTCTTCATAACACTTTAGGAAAATAAGTTCAAAGTTAGAAACATAAATACTCAATGATTTAGGTGAGGTCATTCAACAATAGGAAGCAATATGTACCTATTCAGTAGGTTCTTCACTAGCAACTTCCGTGGTGGATTCTCACGAGCGAATCAAAGTGGTAGATTGTGTTATTGGAAACACAAATCACCAAAAGGCTCCAATGAGCAGTGCATATATTTAGAAAACGTCAACAAACATACTCCATAGTTAACTGCATTTTCAGAATTTGAAAAAAAGCAACAACTGAAATATGACATATTTAGACGTACTCCTCAAAACACGGGGCTAATATGAACTTATCTCCTGCACGCGTTGATTCCTTAATACTCTGTTCAAGGTAATCTTTCACGTCACGAGGGTTGCATAAGCATCTGGTAATGGAGGTCTGCTCGGGGCAAAACCACCCAAATGCTGCCTCGGAATTGTATCCACTAATAAGGTGCTCCTGTAGTGCCCTTCATGACAGTAATGTGGGGAATAATTATTAATTTCAAGGTTTACATTCGAAAATGCAACAACAATATGATTAGGAATAGTGGCATTGAATTACCTCATGAAAGCTTGAATGATGGAAATGTTAAGCATGGCACCGGTTAGAAATTCCTTCACATCCACTCTTGTAACAAATGTGATCCCGTCCTCATCATAGTGGAACAATACCTTAGGTAAATTCACTTCAATAGATCTACCCCCAGGCAACTCACTAACACGGTTGTGAAGAAAAGTACAAGCTTTAGAGCATGAATGAAGGACATCGGCTTCAACGAGTGGAGTACAACTCGTTGCAGAACCTCTCGAACTCTTTTTCAGCAGTTATTCACCCTTCGACCCTTGTCCTTGTTCCATGTTCTTTGGAGGTTGGACATTCTTGGATTTTGGCTTCTCCACCTTCTTCCTTTTAGAGGACTGATTTTCATTTGCAAACTAGTAACATAAAAGCACATGGTTATAGTACAAGCTATTTGCGAGATGTTTTAAAAACAAGCTAAGTAGTGTATACTTACCCCTCCTATCAACCTCGCCCGATCACGTGGCCATTGCACAAAGCTACTTTTCGCATCAAGCAGTGTGAAGAAGTCAATATTCCTCTCTAGGCACCGGTAGTGGCAAGTCCTTAAACCCAGGTACTATGGAATTGATCCCGACCGAGATATAGAAGGTATTAGTATTAGACTTGAAATGGACCTTGTCAAACGGTTGTGCGTTACCATACCCCACCAACTCTCCATCCATGTTTTTCCCCGAGTGAAGAAGCTCACAAGGCATCTCTTCCTACACATTTGATTAGGACAAGTTATGAACTAATTAACCAACGTAAGCCTAATACAAGCACATTTGATTAGCTGTTGAAATTTAACTTAACATCTGGAAAAGGATCAGGTGTCGGATTTGCAATCTCCCTTGAGTCTGCATGCGTAGGACTAGGATTCTGCAATAGTAAAATAATTATGCTACATAAGGCCTCGTTTGACCAAGTTCATGTTCTTTTTGGTGACTACATGAGTCCACTGGGGTAATATGGGCAACGGCAAGCTCGGCAAGTTCATGTGCTTCAAAATGGCATTGAATTGACTTTGCAATTGTTCTTGCACCTCTTTGCGTATCTCCGCCTTAATTGATTCCTTTTCCTTGGCATCCATATGGTGTGGCGAATTAACACTTGATCTAGTTCTTCCTGATCTAGTGTTTCTGAACCCATAACCTTTTCCCACCCTAGTTGTTTCCCTCCCGAACCAATAACTCGCCCAGGGTGGTATGGTTTTCCCAAAGCCAAGGTAAAAGGATCGTTGTTTATGCTAGGAGTGAGCTTGCCTTCAACCACTTCCGACGTATGCTCAAGCTGCAACAACACAAAAAGTTTCCAGTTCTAAGTTAAATGTAGTTTCTATGGAAATATTTAATAATAAGGGTGCAATATTAGCATAAATGTCATAGGGTGCTTACAAGTGCATCTGCTACTGTTTTTGTATCCGGGTGCATGATGACGTACTTTCTGGTTTTCTTGTCGATCCCATGCATAGCACACCACCAGTCATTTGCACGACTTACCAAAGTTGTGACCGTGGACGAAAGCGGTTTATCAAATGATGATATTTTGGATGTGGGGTATAGACCCTCTTTGATCCACTTTGGTCTACTTTCCGCAAATGTCTTACAACCCATATGATGGCTATACATTTTCTTCTTAGCATTGGTCGTAGCTTGTTGACTTTTTTCCTACACGTTAACAAATATTCGCATCATTATTTGTAGTGAGAAAAATTTAGTAAACAACTCTAATTGATATGAAACTACATACAAGTGCAGTAGTAGTAATTGATTTCGCCACAAACTTCTCCCAGTCCTTCACCGTTATTTGTGGATATACATCCCACGGTTTCTTCTCAGGTTCCTCCTCTCCTCCATTACCCATCACAGTTTTCTTCGGTCTTTTCCTTTGTTTCTTATGGATCCATCTTGTTCTCAAGCAACTTTTGAAGTTTTTGAATCTCTCTTGTACAAAACCTTCAAACGATTTTCTCTTGTTTGGCTCATCAGGAATATTAAACACACTCTATAAGAATGGCAAACGTCCATGTTAGTCAAGGGAAAAAAAAAATGAAAAAAAAAACATGTTGCACCAGCCCAAGCAGCTGCACAGCAGCCAAGGCAGCCCAGGCAGGCACAACAGCACAAGCAGGCTGCACAAGCAGCACAGGCAGGCTGCACAGCTAGCCCAGGAAGACAACACAGCCCAGCACAAGCAGCACAACCAGCCCAGCAGCCCAAGCAGCTGCACAGCCAGCCCAGGTAGGCAGCACAGCCCAGGCACACAGCCTAGGCAGCTGCAGCAGCCAAGGCAGCCGCATCCCGGTCAATGTTGGTGGATTTGCATGATTTTGGTGAATTTGGTGAATTTTGGTGAATGCGCATTGATTTTGGTACAAAGTTTTTTGACAAAAACTCAAATACAAAACACTTACCATTGTATCATCCCAAAACATTTGAAGCAACCCTTTAGGTATCTCGGGCCACTCAAGTGTAATAGGTATTTTACGAGTAATTATGCCAATGTGAGTGGAATATTTGCTGCGCCATTGGCCAGTAGGTTGACCCAACTCGTCAAACTCAAGAACCATGGGTTCCTCGGGTTTCTTAAAAGCTTTCGTTGCACCCCTAACCTTTCTCTTCACTGGTGTCTTTAACCCTTCTCCACCACCGGTGGTTTTCACTTGACTTTGCGTGTTCATTTGTCCTTGTGAATCTCTTACAAACTCGGAAACAACATTATCCGTAATAGGGGGGCACATTCAGCTGCTATCTCATAATCATCAAGCCTACGCTGCAACTCATCATGAGCTTGGTCTTCTGGTTCACCCAAATATGGCTCCTTATTGATATCATACAACTCGTCATCAGAGTGAGAACTACCTTGGTCTTGATCATCCATATCCTAATCGCAGTGAAGGTACTCATCACTACCCATGATATATACACACCTATCATCACAAGCAAAGCAAATAATTAGTCATCACTAAAGACAAGAATATGCTTAAAAGTCATTGATTTCATGTTAATACAAGGTAATAGGCGCGAAAGAAGTTCAAAATGCCATAAATGAAGTTTTAACTTTCCCAACTTCTTTATTTTCATTACTAGTTCACATCTAATCCTTCTTACAACTCATATTTGGTACACATAACATGTTTATAAGTTGCTTAAAAGTCATTGATTTCATGCCAATACAAGGTTATAGGAGCGAAAGAAGCTCAAAATGCCATAAATGAGGTTCTAACTTTCCCAACTTCTTTATTTTCATTACTAGTTCACATCTAATCCTTCTAACAACTCATATTTGGTATACATAACATGTTTATAAGTTGAAAATTCTTAAAAGTCATTGATTTCATGCCAATACAAGGTTATAGGAGCGAAAGAAGTTTAAAATGCCATAAATGAGGTTCTAACTTCCCCAACTTCTTTATTTTCATTACTAGTTCACATCTAATCCTTCTAACAACTCATATTTGGTATATGTAACATGTTTATAAGTTGAAAATGCTTAAAAATCATTGATTTCATGCCAATACATGGTTATAGGAGCAAAAGAAGTTCAAAATGCCATAAATGAGGTTCTAACTTTCCCAACTTCTTTATTTTCATTACTAGTTCACATTTAATCCTTCTAACAACTCATATTTGGTATACATAACATGTTTATAAGTTGAAAATGCTTAAAAGTCATTGATTTCATGCTAATAAAATGTTATAGGAGCAAAAATAGTTTAAAAAAAGCCTAAAATGAGCTTCTAACTTACCTAACTTCTTTATTACCATCCCAGATACACATCTAATATTTCAAATAATAGGATTGTTATTACGACGCATAAATAAAAGTACCTCATTCGAGTATTCCCTCATTGTGGTCTGATCGAATATAATTTGCATCATTGTCTACATCATTTGCTACATCAAGTCTAGGGGCAGTGAATGGGGGCGAATCATCAAACGCATCATATTCTTCCTCGTCTTCAACATCTCAAACCCCTAAAATTCTTCTTTTGCTAGCAAGGACGATGGACCATTTTGGATCGGTTGGGTCGGTTACATAGAACACTTGCTTAGCTTGAGATGCAAGGATGAATGGTTCCGAACTATCCCGCAAGTGGCCAAGGTCTACAAGAGTGAAGTCATCATGTCTGACGTTGCGCCTATTATTATCGACCCACTTACACTTAAATAGACCTACCTTGAACTCACTGTAATCTAGTTCCCATATTTCCTGAATTCGTCCTAGTAGGATAATTGTGCGTCAACTGGTGTTGTATCCTTCGCACTTGCAAACTCTCTTGATGAAGCCACAAGAGTGACACCACTATTTTGGGTCGATGAGGATTTCTGATCACGATGCTTAGTCCAGAATGTATACCCATTTATGTCATATCCCTCAAATGAATAAACATCTTCCTTTGGACCATAAGCTAGCCACTTTATTGTATCAGAGACACTCTCATCCAATTGACGTATCACTCGATCATGGAACCACGTCACAAACATCTTATTATGCAACTGCATTAGTGCCCTTTCCCCTTTTGATGGAAATTCGGCACGCAAACTATCCATGTGCTCTTCTAAATATGGGTAAACCTCCGCAACATGATAAAGCACAAATAGGTGAGCTTGCAAGAACTGATCTCGAGCAGGTGAGATCCGTTTCGACCCGAGTGTGCCATGACCATCAAGTCTCCCTTCATGTCGGGAAATGGGAAGCCCAATTGGTTCGGCAACGGCAACATACTCTGCCACGAAATTACCAATCTCCTCAGCCACAATCCCTTGAATCATACTACCTTCTGGATGGGCTGGATTTCTGACTTTATCTTGCAATGTACCCATGTGTCTTTCAAAAGGATAGCACCACCTCATAAAGACTGGACCGCACAACTTAATCTCACGAACCAAATGAAGAATCAAATGCACCATTATGTCAAAAAATGACGGTGGGAAATACATCTCAAATTTGCACAAAGTTACAACTACATTTGCCTGGAGAGCATCAAGTGTAAAAGGATCAAGCACTTTGCTGCATATGGTATTGAAAAACGAACAAAGGCTTGTAATAGCTTCTCTCACGTGCTTCGGTAGAATACCACGAATTGCAATCGGTAGGAATACTTGCATCATCATGTGATAATAATGGGATTTCATACTCGTCAACTTCAATTCTCCGTTTAAGGAAACGAATCTTTTCATGTTTGACGAGAAACCAGATGGAACCTTAATGTCATACAAACAAGCACAGAGCTTTCGTTTTTCTTCCTTTGACAATGTGTAGCAAGCTGGAGGTAAATAAACCATTTCATTCTTGCCTTTTCCATCATCTTTCATCTTTGATACACTGGTGCCCTTTCCTTTGCGCTTCCCCTAACGTTTTTTTCCACCATATTCGCTTCCCTTTTCAATTACCTTTGCCTTCCCTACCTTTGGCTGAACCAACAATTCCGGACGAACCCCCCACGCTTCCAAATCTAATGGCGCACTCTTTCCATCCTTTGTTTTGCAATGAATACCAAGAAGTGTCCCAACAACTGCATCACAAACATTCTTCTCTATATGCATCACATCGAGACAATGTCTAACATCATGTTCTTTCCAGTACTCAAGCTTCCAAAAGATTGATTCCTTTTTAAAGAGAGCATGTAGATCTAAAGGTTTCGATGTTTTACCAAAAACAGTTGGTATACCCTTCACTCGACCATACACCTTCTTTCCACTCAATGGCCTAGGCACAGCCTCCTCTTCCACTTTCCCATTGAAGGCCTTTTTCTGCCTACGATATGGGTGATCGCGCCTCAGAAATGTTCGGGTCCTCACGTACACATCTTTGCCATAGTGTTCAAGGTACACGTTTGGTGTGTCATCGATACAAATGGGACATGCTTTATGCCCTTTGTTCTTGTACCCGGACAGGTTGCCATATGCGGGAAAATCATTAATGGTCCACATAAGGGCTGCACGCAATAGGAACATCTCCTTCTTATGGGCATTGATATGTTCATTTTACATAGTATTTTATCCCCGTCCCAATGGTCATAATTGTGTTTATTTGAGCTCTACGGAGCCACTTTTATTACTAATATGCGTTCTAGTGTTTTCGTAGTTGTGGTATTGTTTTACAGGAAATTGCAGTCTTAGAGCATTTCCCCGTACTTATTTGAGCCTCTGCGAGCATTGGAGCAGGAACGCATTACTATGATTACATTCCAAAGCCCAAGGCCGCGTTAGAGAAATCAACACGGTGATTAAGGGCTCGGTGAAGAAAAGAAGAGCTCGAGGCATTGGACCGTAATTCAAGACCCAAAGAGGAAATCCTTTTGGGCCAAGAAATTAGCCCAAAAGATGTGGAGGCCATTGCCCGAGAGCTCGCCCGACCGGGCAGGGCTTTGCCCAAAGGCGCGCCCGGCCGGGCGAGGAAGCTAAGTAAAGGGCGAGCTTCGCCCTATCTCGCGCCCGACCAGGCGCGAGCGAAGACTTGGAAGAGAAAAGGCGAGCCTGGCCGGGCAGAGCCTCGCCCGACCGGGCGCGTGTTTATTTTAAGATTTTTAATTATTTTTTATCTTTTTCTTTAATTAGGATTATGATTTTAGTATAAAGACGTTTTGTTGCTAAAGAGTGGAGGACGTCTTTTTACACATTTGATTACGTTTTCTCATTAGATTAAATATTAGATTTGTTTAAGCTTGGTTCTTGATACTCTTTTTCTCTCTACATTCTTTGATTTATGCAATTCATCCTTTCCATTTAGTTTGGTAATGATTTCTTTCCTTTTTATTTTCAGTAATTTAATTGCTTTGGTTAACTATGTCTTGTTTAGTTATTTTGTTTAGCTTAGATTTAGTTATGAGTGAGTAGATTTATTTCTAGTGTTTGTGGGGATCCATGAATAATATGAAGGGGTAAATTATTATTATCAACTGTCAATGATTGATTGATTTCCTATTAATTGATTTAATGCTATGCAATTAGATTAGGCCTGGTTTAATTGTATGAGTTATGCAATATCGATTCGAGATTCGAGAGATGAGAATTGATGCTTAGGCTTAGTTTCAATAGGCAGGTTAATTTATAAATGGTTAAGTCAAGATTCGAGAGATGCGATTTAATACCGGTAGATTAAATCTGTGATTGTAATACGTAGCAAAAGCCCTTTATGATCTGGTTATTGATGCATTGATGATTTCTTGTTGTGTTTTACCTTGGAATATTATTTATTGGTGAACCTATACCCTAGGCCTTTTATTATTGTTTTCCTCCCTTATTTAATTTGCTTTAGTTTAATTATTAGTTTAATTCTCATTAAAAACAATTTGGTTACTTGATAATTTAGATTATTTTAATTAATTAGGAATAGAAAGACTTGTTTCCCTGTGGATTCGACCCTACTTCCCTATCTATTTTAGTTAGTGGTTTTAGGAATTACATTTGATTAGGTGATACGACTTTAGCCTGTCAAAATTTGGTGCCGCTGCCAGGGACACGATTTTATTTTTATTTCTTATTATTATTGTGGTCTAGATTATTTTTATTTAGTCTTAGAGAACGCAATTTCTTTGGGACAGTTCTCATACTTGTTCGTTTAGTTTTGTGTTTATGCCCAGGAGTTCTAGCTCAGATTACATCCTATTCGATTCTGAAATCGAACGCTCTTTTCATAAGCAGAAGAATCTTTTTAGACAGGTACGAGCTACTTCCGAGGGTATTACACCTTTGGAACCCCAATCTGATTCTAGCGATACAGAAGTTTCTTTAGAACCAGAAGCAGAGATGACGGCTCAACCACCTCGCAAGCTCAACGATTATTCGCAGTCGTCCCTGGCAGATTTTTTCACACCTTGCTCCCGCACCAAATCTCGAGGGAGTACAATTCGAGATTAAACCCCAGTTTATTACTATGATCGAAAGGAAGCAATTTAGCGGAGCTAAGGGTGAAGACCCAAATCTTCACATCTTAGATTTTTGCCAATATTGCAACACCATTAGACAAGCCGGGGTCACGCAGGACCAAATCAGGGAGATTCTTTTCCCCTTTTCTTTATGTGGTAAAGCTATATTATGGTACAATGGATTGAATAGAACTGGACTAGGTATTACTGACTGGGAAACTCTTGTTTTGAATTTCTATAACAAATACTACCCTGCAGAGAGAGCAGCCTTATTAAGAAGTAAGATCCTAAATTTTTCCCAAGAAGCGGATGAGTCTTTATATGAAGCTTGGGAAAGATTCAAGGATTTGCAGAGAGAATGCCCTCATCATGGGCTAGCACAGTGGCAGATAATCCAGGCCTTCTACAACGGGATTGGATATAATTCAAGAATAATTTTGGACTCTTGATATGTTCATTATTTATAGTGTTTTATCCCCGTCCCTTGGTCATAGTTAGGAGTATTTTTGGCTCTTTAGAGCCACTTTTATTACTAATATGCGTTTTCTATTGTTTTCGTAGTTGTGGTATTGTTTTACAGGAAATTGCAGACTTGGAGCATTTCCCCGTACTTATTTGAGCCACCGCGAGCATTGGAGCGGAAACACATTACTATGATCATATTCCGGAGCCCGGGGACGCGTTAGAGAAATCAACCCGGTGATTAAGGGCTCGGTGAAGAAAAGAAGGGCTCGGGCATTGGACCGTAATTCAAGACCCAAGGAGGAAATCTTATTGGGCCAACAATATTAGCCCAAAAGACTTGAGACCCCTTTTGCCCGGGAGCTCGCCCGACCAGGCAGGGCTTCGCCCAAAGGCGCGTCTGGCCGAGCGAGGGAGTATAGCAAAGGGCGAGCTTCGCCCTATCTCGCGCCCGATCGGGCACGAGCGAAGCATTGGAAGAGAAAAGGCGCGATTAGGAATTTTGATTTGTTTTAGCTTTTTCTTTAATTAGTATGAGGAGTTTGGTATAAATATTTTCGGTGGCAATAATTGTATTAACGTTTTACATTGGACGATTACGTTTTTCCCTCACTAGATTTAATTCCAGATTTTGCTTAAGCTTGTTCTTGATACTATTATTCTCTCTACACTTCTTGATTAATGCAATTCATACATTCCATTTAATTTGGTAACGATTTCTTCCCTTATTATTTTCAGTAATTTAATTTATTTGGTTGATTATGTCTTGCTTAATTATTTTGTTTAGCTTAGATTTGATTATGAGTGAGTAGATTTATTTCTAGGGTTTGTGGGGATCCATGAATAATATGAAGGGGTAATTTATTATTGTTGATTATTAATGATTGATTGATTTCCTATTGATTGATTAAATGCTATGCAATTAGATTAGGCCTGGTTTAATTATATAAGTTATGCAATATTGATTCGAGATTCGAGAGATGAGAATTGATGTTTAGGCTTAGTTTCAATAGGCGTGTTTATCTATAAATGGTTAAGTCAAGATTCGAGAGATGCGATTTAATACCGGTAGATTAATTATGTGATTATAATACGTAGCGAAAGCCCTTTATAATCTGATTAATATATGCATTGATGATTGATTGTTATGTTTTACCCTAGAGTATTATTTATAGGTGAACCTATACCCTAGACCTTTTATTATTGATTATTCCCTTATTTAATTTGCTTAGTTTAATTATTAGTATAATTCTCACAAATACAAATTGGTTACTTGATAATTTAGATTATAATAACTGATTAGGAATAAAAGAACCCCTGTGGATTCGACCCTACTTCCCTATCTATTTTAGTTAGTGGTTTTAGGAATTACATTTGATTAGGTGATACGACTTTAGCCTGTCAAAATTTGGCGCCGTTGCCGGGGAGACGGTTTTATTTTTATTTCTGATTATTTTTGTAGTCTAAATTATTTTCTTTCGTCTTAGAGAACGCAAGTTCTTTGGGACAGTTTCTCATACTTTTTTGTTTAGTTCTGTGTTTATGCCTAGGAGTTCTAGATCAGGTTACATTCCGTTTGACCCTGAAATTCAACGTTCTTTTCATAGACAGAAGAACCTTTTTAGACAAGTACGAGCTACTTCCGAGGGTATTACACCTTTGGAACCCCCATCTGACTCTAGTGATACCGAAGTTTCTTTAAAAATAGAATCAGAGATGACGGCTCAAACACCTCGCAAGCTCAGCGATTATTCGCAGCCGTCCCTGGCAGATTTTTCACACCTTGCCCCTACACCCGATCTCGAGGGAGTTCAATTCGAGATCAAACCCCAGTTTATTACCGTGATCGAAAGGAAGCAATTTAGCGGAGCTAAGGCTGAAGATCCAAATCTTCACATCTTGGATTTTTTCCAATATTGCAATACTATTAGGCAAGCTGGGGTTACGCAGGACCAAATCAGGGAGATTCTTTTTCCCTTTTCTTTATGTGGTAAAGCTAAATTGTGGTACAATGGTTTGAATAGAACTGCACTAGGTATTACTAACTGGGATACTCTTGCTTTGAATTTCTATAATAAATATTACCTTGCAGAGAGGACAACTTTATTAAGGAGTTCAATCCAAAATTTTTCCCAAGAAGCTGATGAAAGTCTATATGAAGCTTGGGAAAGGTTTAAGGATTTGTAGAGAGAGTGTCCTCATCATGGTTTGGCGCAGTGGCAGATAATCCAAGCCATCTACAACGGGGTGGAAATACATCTAGATCAATACTTGACTTGGCAGCCAATGGAAGATTTATGAATCTCCAAGAAGACTTAGCAGGAACAGTTATCGAAGAGATGGCAATTCATAATTCCCAATACGGAAATCCTAGAGGTTTTGCAAACAAGGGGAAACATAATGTCGATTCAGTATCCTTTGTGCAAGCTCAATTAACCTCTATTTGCCAAAAATTAGATAATATTAGTACTGTTATTCCTACTTCTTTAGCTAATGTTTCTACTGTCAATAATACTAACGATGCTTTTTGTGAAAATTGTGGAATTTTAGGTCATTGGGCACAAGATCGTAGGAGTTCCATGGAGCAAGTTAATGCCTTCCAAACCTATAGGCAAAATAACCCATACTCCAACACTTATAATCCTGGTCTCCGAAACCATCCAAATCTTTCTTACCGGAGTACAAATGTTCAAAACCCTCCACCTCCACAACAACCACAACAACAAGCACCACAACAACCACAGCAAAAATATTATCAACCACCCACCCAAAGGACCCAACCACAAACTCCACCTCCATCTACTGACCCTGCCTTGTCAGAAATTAAAACTATGTTGGCTAGTATGCAAAAGCATATGCAGAGTAGGGATGCACAAATTGACTCGATCTTAGCTCATAATAAAATTATAGATAATCAAATTGCGCAAATTTCCTCTGCTCTACAAACTCGCCAGCAGGGAGCCCTACCATCGCAACCATAGCAACCTACAGATCATGCAAATGCAATTACTCTAAGGAGTGGTTCACAATATGATGGGCCTCCTATGCCCAAGGATGATGAACCTGTTTTAATAACAATTGCTAACCCTGATTCTGTTATATCAAATGATTTTGTTACTAGCCCTGCAGGGCTCCAAGATAAAGCTAATACTTTTGATCATACATTGCAGGGTACAACTAAAGACAAAGATGGAGATGTACAGAAACCAGTTATCAAACTGCCATTCCCTAATTGACACTTGAAGACTAAGTTGGATAAGCAGTTTGGTAAGTTTCTGGAGGTTGTGAAGAACTTGCAGGTAACAGTTCCTTTTACAGAGCTAATTACACAAGTTCCTGCATATGCTAAATTTATGAAAGATATTTTGACTAGGAAGAGAGCCTTTAATGAGGTAGAGACTGTAGCTTTCACAGAGGAATGTAGTACTTTATTGTTAGATAAATCTCCACCTAAATTAAAGGATCCTGGTAGTTTTTCTATACCTTGTCATATTGGTAATGTCTTCATTGATAAAGCATTATGTGATTTGGGTGCCAGTGTTAGTGTTATGCCATCGTCCGTGTGCTCAAAGCTTAATATGGGTGAATTAAAAGTGACTAATATTACTCTACAAATGGCAGACCGCTCTGTTAAATACCCTTTAGGTATTTTAGAGGATGTCCCTATTAGAGTTGGTAAATTTTATATCCCTGATAATTTTGTTGTTCTAGACATGGCTGAAGATACACAAATTTCAATAATATTAGGAAGACTTTTCCTCCACACTGCAGGAGCCATTATTGATGTAAAAAATGGAAAACTAACCCTTTTTGTCGAAGATGATAATATCACTTTTAATTTAAGGAAGGTTTTGAAAGGTCCTATGTTAGGGGAAAATTGTTGTAGTATCGATGTTATTGATGTGATTGATATTATTTGTGAAGATAGCTTACCACATATCCTTGCAAGGGATCCCTTGGAGGAAGTACTTTGTGGTGATTTTATTGCAGGTGACGCTGGTATTTGGAGCAGTGAGGTGGATGCTATAGAGGCAGCTCTCGCACTTGAGGAACTTGATCCTAAGGAGAGCAAGAAGGTTGTAAAATTAGTTCAGGAATCAAAATCTGCAGAGGTTAAGAAACCTGAACTAAAACCTCTCCCTTCTCATTTAAAACATGTTTTTCTTGATGAGCAGGAATTACACCCTGTGATCATTAGTACTGCACTTGATGACCCACAAATTTCCCAACTTCTTATGGTTCTTCGAACCCACAAAAGGGCAATTGGGTACAGTATTGATGATCTCAAGGGTATTAGCCCTAATTTTTATATGCACAGGATACACTTAGAGGGCAATCACAAGCCATGTATTCAACCCTAGAGAAGGTTGAATCCTAACATGCAGGAAATAGTCAAGAAAGAGGTTATGAAATTACTTGATGCAGGTATTATTTATCCTATTTCTGACTCAAACTGGGTGAGTCCTGTACAGGTAGTACCTAAAAAAGGTGGGATGACTATAAAAAAAAAATGATAAAAATGAATTAATTCCCACTAGAACTGTGACAGGGTGGCGTATGTGTATTGACTATCGTAGATTAAATATTTCCACCAAGAAAGATCATTTCCCTCTCTCGTTTATTGACCAAATGTTAGAAAGGTTAGCTAACCATAAATTCTTTTGCTATTTAAATGGGTACTCTGGATTTTTCCAAATTCCGATTCACCCTGATGACCAGGAAAAGACTACATTTACTTGCCCTTATGGTACTTTTGCATATCGCAGGATGCCCTTTGGCCTATGTAATGCCCCTGCTACCTTTCAATGTTGCATGATGAGTATTTTTTCTGAATTTATAAAGTCTATTATGGAAGTCTTTATGGATGATTTTAGTGTGTATGGGTCTTCATTTTATACATGTTTAGCTAATCTCACTAAAATTTTGAAAAGATGTGAAGAATGTAATTTGGTCCTAAATTGGGAAAAGTGTCACTTTATGGTGACAGAGGGAGTAGTTCTTGGTCATATCGTATCTAATAAGGGTATACAGGTAGATAAAGCTAAGATTTCTGTGATTGAGCAATTACCTCCACCAATGAATGTTAAGGGGGGTAGAAGTTTCTTAGGTCATGCGGGGTTTTATCGTCGTTTTATCAAAGATTTTTCTAAAATTGCTAAACCACTGATTCAGCTTTTACTCAAGGATGCCCCTTTTGACTTTAATGACGAGTGTCTTGAGGCTTTTAACAGGATTAAACAGGCTTTGATATCGGCACCTATCATATGTGCTCCCGATTGGAATTTTCCTTTCGAGATTATGTGTGATGCCAGTGATTTTGCAGTTGGAGCCGTGCTAGGACAGAGAAAGAATAAAGTTTTGCATGCTATTTATTATGCAAGTAAAACTCTGGATGAAGCCCAAGTCAATTTTACTACCACGGAGAAGGAGTTTCTTGCTCTGATATATGCTTTAGTAAAATTTAGATCATATCTAGTTGGTTCTAAAATTATTGTTTTTACTGATCATGTAGCTCTGAAATATCTAATAGCCAAGGTAGAAACAAAGCCTAGGCTCCTCCGTTGGGTTTTTTTGCTTCAAGATTTCGACGTGGAAATTAAAGATAAAAAGGGAGCAGAGAATGTTGTTGCAGATCACTTGTCAAGGATCAGGTATGATGAGGGTAAGGATTCTCTTCCTATAGATGATTCATTCCCGAATGATCACTTGTTCATAGTTGTAGAGCAACACCCTTGGTATGCAGATTATGCTAATTATTTGGTGGGTGGTACTCTACCTCCTGATTTGTCCTACCAACAGAAAAAGAGGTTCCTATATGATGTAAAACATTATTTTTGGGATGATCCTTTTTTGTTTCGTGAGTGTGCAGATGGATTATTTCGCAGGTGTGTCCCCGAGTGGGAAGTTCACGGTGTACTTACAAGATGCCACAACTCACCATATGGTGGACATCACGGCCCAACCAAGACGGTTGCCAAGATAAATGAGTTAGGTTTCTATTGGCCTACCATGTTCAAGGATGCTCAATCCTTTGTTATAGCTTGTGACTTTTGCTAGAGGACTGGCAACATCTCGCGGCGGCATGAGATGCCTCAAACGGGTATTTTAGAAGTTGAAATTTTTTATGTTTGGGGTGTTGATTACATGGGTCCTTTTCCCTCCGCAAAAGGGAATCGTTATATCCTTGTCGCTGTTGATTATGTATCTAAGTGGGTAGAAGCCATTGCCACACCTACTAACGATGCCAAAGTGGTTATCTGTTTAAGAAAACTATCTTCCCTAGATTTGGAGTCCCTAGAGCCGTTATTAGTGATGGAGGATCCCATTTTCATGAGCGAAAGTTAGATACCCTTCTAAAAAAGTATGGTGTTTACCATAAGACGGGTTTAGCTTACCACCCCCAAACTAGTGGCCAAGTTGAGGTTTCTAACCGTGAGATTATGGCTATTCTAGAGAAGGTGGTAGCAAAGTCTAGGAAGGATTGGAGCGATAAGCTAGATGACACCCATTGGGCATACAGAACTGCATTTAAGACCCCCATTGGTACTTCTCCCTATAGACTTGTGTATGGGAAAGCATGTCACCTCCCGGTGGAATTAGAGTATAAAGCCTATTGGGCAATTAAAGAGCTCAGTTTTGAAGCTAAGTTAGCGGGAGAGAAGAGGTTACTACAACTGAACCAACTAGATGAGTTTAGGTTGATGGCCTATGATAGTGCACGTGTCTACAAGGAAAAGACCAAGAAATGGCATCACAAGATGATCCTTCCGAGAGAATTCATAGAGGGTGACAAGGTTTTGTTGTTTAATTCTAGACTTAAACTTTTCCAAGAAAAGTTAAAGTCAAGGTGGTCGGGTCCTTTCATTGTTAAAAGGGCAAACAAATTCGATTCTGTGGAGTTATATGATGAACATGGTGGTGATTTTAAGGTAAATGGCCAAAGATTGAAATTATACCATGAAGGGGCTACGATTGGTGCAGTCGAATTACTTCACCTAATCCATTCTATCTCATCTTGAACGACATATGGTAAGAAGGTCGTGCGGGACCTAGATAAACCAGCGCTTTGCGGGAGGCAACCCGTATTTTCTTGCTTTTTAGAATTTTTTTTCCTTTAATTTTTATCTGTTTTAGAGAGGACGAGAAAGGGAACTAATGTGTTTTAGAGTGTTTTTACGCAGGTCGGAGAAAAAGAGTTAGCAAAAATTTGAAGAAGAAAAGAAAAAAATACATACGGATTAACTTGGCCTCGCGCCCGACCGGGCGAAGTCTCGCCCGACCGGGCGCGAGAGGAGCACCGCATACGTCAAATTTCGCCAGACCAGGCGCGAGAGTAAGCAAGGATTTGGCAAAAATTCGCCCGATCGGGCGAACACTCGCCCGACCGGGCACGAGAGCAACTTCAGAAAACCAAAACTCGCGCCCGACCGGGCGAACTCTCGCCCGACCAGGCGCGAGAAAAGGCAATCTAAAACGTCCAGATCGCCCAACCGGGCGAAGGCTCGCCCGGCCGAGCGCTCCCATATTTCCGGAATTTCTCGCCCTCTTCTTCTTCTTTCTTCTTCCTTTTCCTTATTTCTCCATACTTCCTCCATTACTTTCTCTCTCTAAACTCTAATTTCCTCTAACTTCTCTCTAAGATCTCTCCTTCATTCCTCATCTAAAATAAAAAATCTTTCCATCATTTTACTCCTCTCATCATCCTCTACAAATCTAAACTAATATTTTTCGTTTTTGACGAAGTAAATATTCACAATAATCAAGAGGGCAAGAAGTCAAACGGGCCGTAGTTCGGGTTCTCGCGCTCCGGTCGACCTGGACCTTCAACTACCCCAACAATGGCCGACCATACGGATTACCACGGCACAACAACGTGAGAGGCTACTCAACCTCTACGAACGAGAGGTAATTCCTTCTCGGTGATTACACCGAGTCACCCTACAAATTCTAGGATTGTATGAGCATGTTAGACGTTTTATGAATGATATTGGCATGTGAAAATTTGTAGATATGCATTATCCTACGTTTAGGGAATTGACTTGTGAATTTTTGTCTTCTTTGAATGTTGTACAATCAAACAATGGCCCTATTTCGCACTTTAGGTTAACCAATAGAAATATTAGTTTAACATATGTTGAATTTGCTAATTTGTTTGAATTGGATCCCCTCCCCCCGACCCAATGGAATGAAGAGTACAAAGCTGACGATATTTACTTTGCATTATCGGGCAAACATTGCCCTAACTCTTAGCATGCTAGTGCTCTTCCCTTTCACCATCCCGTCCCCAAAATCTTCCAAAGATTTTTGGGGATTTGTTTTCTAGCTCGTCACGAACCCCATAATGCCCAAACCAACGAGCTAGCTATCCTAGGGCACTATGTGTATGGATACAGGAAATTGAACATCGCCCGTTATATCATTATCCATTTGAGTAGGCACACCAACGCTTGTAGCAACAATGCTAAGACCCCTATTCGTTGTGGCGGCCTAATTACTAGGATAGCAATTAAGAAGGCGGGTTTTAACGAGTCTAGGTATGAGGGGTTAACTAACTATGGGGGGGATACACTTATGAACTTGCCGTACTTCCAATTTCTGAACTGGGTTAAGCCCAACCGAAGCAATGTTCTAGAGTGGCTTGTCAAGGTAGGGAAGGATTACACCCCTGTTTTCCCTCTCCCTAACCCTGAGTTAACAGCTTTTCCCCCTGGGCAAGAGTCGTATACCTACGACATTCTACCTGCCCACGCACAGGGTTTGCCCCAGCCCCCACCACGTGCACCATCACCCCCACAGCCTCACTATGAGGCACCACCACCTCCACCTCAGGTACCTTGACCGCGACCCAGACCTGACTCCGAGACCATTTGGGATTTACAGAGTATAGGTCGGGCCATAGGCAGAGTAGAGCAGTCCCAGGGTGACCTTAGGAGGATGGTTGGCTCCATTGACAGGTTAGGGTATGTTGAGAGGAACCAGGGTATAGCCCTTTTTCCCATGTATGATGATTATGCTCGTCGGGGTGCTATTCCCGACGATGTTGTTTACCCTGACTGGTACCAGCTACCACCCCTGGGATATGCGGATCCCACCTCCCATGGTATTTACACTGATTACTCCACATTTGCCAGCTATGGCCAAGACTTTCCCTTTGGGGGGTTGGGGGGATGTTAACCCTAACCATTTTGGTGGTAGTTCTTCTGGTGGTGTAGGTGGCAGTGGCGATGGGTCTGGCCGGATGGATGAGGACGGTGACGATTAGCCGCGCTGGGCTAATTCCCGAGTCAATGAGGACGTTGTCTGATTCTGGCTTGGGGGAGATTTTTGGATGTAGGTATTTTTCTTTTCTTTATTTTATTTTATTTTAGTTTATTGGTGTGTAGATAGTATAGATTTATTGCTTTCTATGGTAGATTTACTGCTTTGAGAAAAAATTAAAAATACAAAAATACGATCCAATGAATGATAAATTTTGCTTCCCTGTGCCCCATACATGAAAATTGTTTTGATTCTTGGTATATGATGATGAGTATTGTGGATAGGTTAGCCATGATTTGATGTTTGATTGCTTGGATGTCTTAACATGCGTCAATTTTTCCCAACTGCTTGTGAATATGGTGCTTGACTAGTTGATTTGGTTAGGAATGTGTGTTAGTTCCTTGTATGTCAATGAAGTTTAGTATTGGTTTATAACTTCGAGTAATGTTTGTATGACTCAATATTATGCACATTGAGGAGGACGAAGGCATTTGTTCTTTTAGGTAGCCTTCAGATAATTTTAGATACATTTGTTCCCTTCTTGCTACCCATGTTGTTGCTTGTGCCCTTTTATTGTTTATTAGTTACATTACAAGCCTATTTTGCCCCATTGGTTACTAGTCCCAAGCTTGGCTTGGGGGAGCTATTAGTGAGTGAGGTGAGGGAGTTTGTAGTGTGCATATTCATTTGCACAGTTTTGGGTGGGCTTGAGAAGTTGTATAGTTGTTCTTATTTTTGTGAATTGGAATAAATTGAAAAAGAAGTGATCAAAAGTGAAAAAATTCCAAGTGAGGTAGAGATAAAAAAAAAAAAACAAAAGAAAAAAATTGTGTTGATGTTCAAGTGTTCTAATGAAGGTGGCTTGTAAAGAAAAGAAAAGAAGAAAAAAATTCAAAAAGAAAAAAATAGTTCAAAGTTTGTTTGTTCACTCAAGTTCTATAGTGTTATATTTTGTATGAGTGAAGTTGTAAGTATTGGAAAATTTGTGAAATATTGGTTTGGTTGTTTGGTAAATTTTTGGAAGAGTTGAGTTGTGTTGGAGATGATTGGTCATTATTTATTTTTGACCTTGGTTTTATTAGGACTTGGCTCCCTTAAGCATGGCTTTACTCTCACATTTCCCAAATATTCCCTACCCTTTACCTAATCCTTACATTACAAGCTTTGAAGACCTTCCGACCTTTGTGCATAGTGTTGTGTGAATGTGAAACTAGTTGTTTATCAATGCAAAGAATGATTTGATGTATTTCGAGTCGACTACTAGGTTGAGTGTATGTCTTTTAAACACACGAGTACGTGAGTTGGGAGGGCATTGTTCATATTAAAGGGGTTGGATGGAGAGTGATCGAGTACATCTTTTACTCCCCACATAAATGAGAATTGAGTGTGTGAGCACTAGTCTTGAATTCTATATGCTCTTGTGGTTTACTCTATTTGACAATTGTTAGGAAGGATAAGTAGTTAGATGGATTTGATTGGTTGATCTTGATGCATATTTGTTGGATTTGCCTTGAATTGGTTATGTTTGGTTTTAATTGATTTTTGGGGTGAAGTATGTTTTATTTGTTCGTTGATGAGCTCTTTGCTTTGGGACAAGCAAAGGTTTGGCTTGGGGGAGTTTGATAAGTTCATTTTATATAGTGTTTTATCCCAGTCCCTTGGTCATAGTTAGGAGTATTTTTGGCTGTTTAGAGCCACTTTTATTACTAATATGCGTTTTCTAGTATTTTCGTAGTTGTGGTATTGTTTTACAGGAAATTGCAGACTTGGAGCATTTCCCCGTACTTATTTGAGCCACCGCAAGCATTGAAGCAGAAACGCATTACTATGATCATATTCCGGAGCCCAGGGCCGCGTTAGAGAAATCAACCCGGTGATTAAGGGCTCGGTGAAGAAAAGAAGAGCTTGGGCATTGGACCGTAATTCAAGACCCAAGGAGGAGATCTTATTGGGCCAACAATATTAGCCCAAAAGACTTGAGACCCCTTTTGCCCGGAACTCGCCCGGCCGGGCGAGGGAGTATAGCAAAGGGCGAGCTTCGCCCTATCTCGCACCCGACCGGGCACGAGCAAAGCATTGGAAGAGAAAAGGCGCGCCCAGCCGGGCGATGCCTCGCCCGACCGGGCGCGTGTTTACATTAGGAATTTTAATTTGTTTTAGCTTTTTCTTTAATTAGTATGAGGAGTTTGGTATAAATATTTTCGGTGGCAATAATTGTATTAACGTTTTACATTGGACGATTACGTTTTTCCCTCACTAGATTTAATTCCAGATTTTGCTTAAGCTTGTTCTTGATACAATTATTCTCTCTACACTTCTTGATTAATGCAATTCATACATTCCATTTAATTTGGTAACGATTTCTTCCCTTATTATTTTCAGTAATTTAATTTCTTTGGTTGATTATGTCTTGTTTAATTATTTTATTTAGCTTAGATTTGATTATGAGTGAGTAGATTTATTTTTAGGGTTTGTGGGGATCCATGAATAATATGAAGGGGTAATTTATTATTGTTGATTATTAATGATTGATTAATTTCCTATTGATTGATTAAATGCTATGCAATTAGATTAGGCCTGGTTTAATTGTATGAGTTATGCAATATTGATTCGAGATTCGAGAGATGAGAATTGATGTTTAGGCTTAGTTTCAATAGGCGTGTTAATCTATAAATGGTTAAGTCAAGATTCGAGAGATGCGATTTAATACCGGTAGATTAATTATGTGATTATAATACGTAGCAAAAAACCCTTTATAATCTGATTAATCTATGCATTGATGATTGATTGTTATGTTTTACCCTGGAGTATTATTTATAGGTGAACCTATACCCTAAACCTTTTATTATTGATTATTCCCTTATTTAATTTGCTTAGTTTAATTATTAGTATAATTCTCACAAATACAAGTTGGTTACTTGATAATTTAGATTATAATAACTGATTAGGAATAAAAGAACATTGTTTCCCTGTGGATTCGACCCTACTTCCCTATCTATTTTAATTAGTGGTTTTAGGAATTACTTTTGATTAGGTGATACGACTTTAGCCTGTCAACTCTACAGCTAACGGAAGATTTATGAATTTAGATGTGAATATAGCGAGTAATGTTATTGAAGAGATGGCTATTCATAATTCCCAATATGGGAATCCAAGAGGATTTGCAAATAGGGGAAAGCACCAAGTTGATTCTATATCCTTTTTGCAAGCACAATTGACTGCTATTAGCCAGAAACTAGACAATATTAATAATTCTAATTCATCTTCCGTTGCTAATGTTTCTGCTATTGGTACTAACTCTGCAATAAATTGTGAAAATTGTGGTCTTGTAGGTCTCAAGAATGCACTAGTTCTCTTGAGAAGATTAATGTTTTTCAAGCCTATAAACAAACTAGTCCATAATCTAACAACACCTACATTGCAGGGTTGAGAAATAACCAAAATATGTCGTACAATAGTATGAATACACCTAGCCCCCCACCACAGGTACAACAACCACAGCAGCAGAGGTACTATCAACCTCCACATCAGAGACCACAACAGGCTGCTACTCCTCCTTCTGATTCTGGCTTATCAGGAAACAGAATGATGTTAGTTGATATGTAGAAACAGATGAAGAGTAGGGATGCGCAAATTGATTCGATTCTAGCTCATAATAAAATCATGGACAATCAAATTTCGCAACTTTCCTCTGCTCTACAAACTCGCCAGTAGGGAGCCCTACCATCGCAGCCAGTACAACCTACAGATCACGTGAATGCAATTACCCTGAGAACTGGTTCAAAATACGTTGGGCCTTCTATGCCCAAAGATGATGAACCTATTATTACAAATAGTCTTAATCCTAATTCTGTTATACCAAATATTGTTGTTATCAGCCCTGCAGAGCTCCAGAGTAAAACTAACATTTTTTATGATACATTGCAGGGTATAACTCCAAAGAAGGATAAGAATCAAGACAAGAGTGGAGATGTGCAAAAACCAGTTATCAAACTACCATTTCCAAATAAACATCTTAATAGTAAGCTAGATAAGCAGTTTGGTAAATTTCTGGAGGTTGTCAAGAATTTGCAGGTAACAGTTCCTTTCACAGAATTAATTACTCAAAATCTTGCATATTCTAAATTCATGAAAGAAATTTTGACCAGAAAAAGATCTATCAGTGAGGTAGAGACAGTTGCTTTTACTGAGGAATGTAGTGCTATACTACAGAATAAATCTCCACCTAAGCTAAAAGATCCGGGTAGTTTTTCTATTCCTTGTCACATTGGTAACACTACAAAAAAAACAGCTTAATTCCGACGGAAAAATTCCGCCGGAAACATCGGAAATTCCGTCGGAAAATGGCCTTCCGACGGAATTCCGTCGGAATATGTCTGTCGCAAAACACTTTGTAGGAAATTCGACGTTTTCAGAGGAAATTCCGTCGAAAGCCACTTTTCCGACGGAATCCGTTCTGTCGGAGTTGGATTTTGACTTAAAACAAAATTCCGTCGCAATTTTCCGACGGAAATTTCCGTCGAAGTTGGGGATGCTTCTGACGGAATTTTTCGTCGGAAAAGGTATATTCCGACGGAAGTTTCCGTCGGAAAATGTAATTTCCGACGGAAATTTCCGTCGGAAAAGTCAACTAAAAAAAAAAAAAAAAAGCCCCACCCCTAACCCTTACCCCACCCAGATCCACCCCCGCCACCAGCCCGCACCACCCACCACCACCACGTCCAACCCATTTTCCCACACCACCCACCACCACCACTTCCAACCCCTTTTCCCACACCACCCACCACCACCACGTCCAACCGAAAAACCCACCCACCACCCTAACCCATATCCCCTCCCAACCACCCAAATACCACCACCCACCTCGCCAGATCTACAAACCACCACCACCCACCTCGCCATTCCACACCCTCCCAAACCACCACCGAAATCACCCAAAAAAACAGCAGAAAACCACTTAAAAAAACGAAGTAATTCGACCCAAAAAACCCTAGAAATTCGACCCAAAAAAATGAATTAATTTGACCCAAAAAAACCGAGCAATTCGACCCAAAAAACCCCATAAATTCAACCCAAAAAAACCAAGTTATTCGACCCAAAAAAACCCAAAAATTCGTCCCAAAAAAAACCCACAAATTCGACCCAAAAAACCCAGAAATTCAACCCAAAAAAACCCAGAAATTCGTCTAAAAAAAACCCGGAAATTTCAAAATAAAAAAACCCAGAAATTCGACCCAAAAAAACCCAGAAATTTCAAATAAAAAAAATGAAGAAATTCGACAACTTACCTTGAATTCCATCAAAACCCCTAAATTAGCTTGAATTTGGGTTTTAAAGTTCAAAATCGACCATGAAAACTCTAGATCTAGGGTTTTCATGGTCGAATTTGACATGAAAAACCTTGAGAAGGCGGTGGTAGTGTGTTGGTTGCACAGCGACGATGGTGCTTGGTGTTGGTTGCGCGGAGAAGAGAGAAACGGAGGAAGGAGAAGGAGGAGAGAGAAACGAAGGAAGGAGAAGGAGAAGAGAGAGAAAGAGAGGGCGAAGGAGAGAGAAATGAAGGAAGGAGAAGGAGAAGAGAGAGAAAGAGAGGCGGACCTGAGAGAAGGAGGGAGGTCAGAGAAGGAGAAGAGAGAGAAAGAGGAGAGGAGAGGAGAAAGAGAAAAAGAAAAAAATCAGAGTTGTGGGTGTTGTTTTTTTTTTATTAGAAATTTCCAACGGAATATTCCGTCGGAATATTTGGGATTTCCGAGGGAATATTCCGTCGGAAAATTCCGATGGATTTAAATTCCATCGGAAATATAACTTTCCGACAGAATATTCCGTCGGAAGCCTGGAGTTCCGAGGGAATAAATTTTTGTCGCAAGACTTCCGAGGGATTTTCCGTCGTAACGGACCTTTTCCGACGGAATTTTCTGACAGACCCTAATTCCGTCGGAAGGTCCGAATTTTCCGACGGAATTTAGGTCCGTCCAAACGATTCCGTCGAAAAACAGCCTATTTCTAGTAGTGTAATCTGATGATCGATAAAGCTTTATGTGATTTGGGTGCTAGTGTAAGTTTTATGCCTTTATTTGTGAGCTCTAAATTAAATATGGGTAAATTAAAAGCTACCAATATTACTCTGCAAATGGCTGATCGTTCTGTTAAATACCCCTTAGACCACTCTCAATGGTGAGCAAAAAAAATGCCCACCCACTATCTCTCTACCCACTTTCTCTCTCAACAAATCTGTTTTGCCCATGGGCAAATTTTTTTCACAATTTCTCTCCCAATGGTGAGCAAAAAAAATGCTTGCCCACTACTCTCTCTCTCTTACTTTTTCAATACCCCACCATTACTTTCTCTCTCCTGCACAACACTTCTTTATTTATTAATTTCATTTATATTTTAAAAATATTACTCCAAATAAATAAAAACTAGTCTAAATTTGTGTAACTTATTTTTTTTATTTGTGTCGTTTTTATCGTTAAAATAAAGAATATGGAGGATTTATGGTATTTTTGAAATTATACCAAAATATACCAAAATGCATGTCTATTTATAGAGAATTAAATTTTATGACCGTTGGTAATTTTAATTTTTTTTTTTAATAAATATTTATTTCAGAATTTGCATTACAAAAAATATAACCATTGCAAATTGTGGGGCCCACCAGAGCACTATTCATCCTTTATTTTGCTCATGTCATGGGCAAAATAACAAATGCCCATGGGCATTTTTACTTTTGCTCACCATTGCAAGACTACTTCTACCAAAATGCCCACAAAAATGCCCATGAGCATTTTATTTTGCCCACCATTGTAAGTGCTCTTAGGTGTTTTAGAGGGTGTTCCTGTTAGAGTAGGTAAAATTTATATACCTGTTGACTTTGTTGTTCTTAACATGGAGGAAGATTTGTAAATTCCGATTATTTTGGGTAGACCATTCCTTCATACTGCAGGGGCAATAATAGATGTGAAGAGTGGTAAACTTACATTATGCGTAGGGGATGAAAATATTATTTTTAATCTACATAATGCCCCTAAAAGCCCCTTGTTGGAAGAAAAGTGAGTATTGATGTGGTTGATGTATATAATTTTTCTAATATAATAAGCCCCAAGCTCTCGTTAGAGATCCCTTGAAGCCGGTATCTTGTGTTGCATCTTCCGCAGGAAAAACTACTACATGGAAAGATAAAGTGGATGCTATAGAAAGAGCTCTAAATTATGTAAGGCTTGGGTTTGAATATGAACAAGTGGAGAAAAATAAGCAAGTTGCGAAAATTGAGCCCGTAGTGAGAGTCCATTCTGATCGGGTGGCATTTGCTCAATCAAGCAAAATCTCGAAGAAGTTCAAGGCTAAAGAGAAATCTCGAGAAGCTAATAGCAAAAAAACACCTGTTTTATATCAAGAAGCGGCTACGATTGGTGCAGTTGAATTACTTCACCTAATCGATTCCATCCCACCTTGATCGACAGATGGGGTAAGGAGATCGTGCGGGACCTTGATAAACCAGCGCTTTGCGGGAGGCAACCCCACACCAGCCTAGGCCAGACCCCGACACCATTTGGGACCTTCAGAGCATAGGCCAGGCTATAGGTCGGGTAGAGCAGTCCCAGGGTGACCTTAGGAGGATGGTTGGCTCTCTTGATCGGAGGTTGGGGTACGTTGAGAGGAACCAGGGTAGGGCCCTTTTTCCCATGTATGATGACTATGCTCGTCAGGGCGCTATTCCCGACGATTTTGTTTACCCTGACTGGTACCAGCCACCACCCCAGGGATATGCGGATCCCACCTCCATGGTATTTACACTGATTACTCCACATTTGCTGGCTATGGCCAAGACTTTCCCATTGGGGGGTTAGGGGGGGATGTTAACCCTAACTATTTTGGTGGTAGTTCTTCTGGTGGTGCAGGTGGTAGTGGAGGTGGTGCGATGGATGAGGATTGTGATGATTAGCCATGCTGGGCTAAATCCCGAGTCAATGAGGACATTGTCTGATTTTGGCTTGGGGGAGATTTTTGGATGTAGGTATCTTTCTTCTCTCTCTTTCTTTTATTTTACTTTTTGATGTGTATATAGTTTAGTTTTATTGCTTTTTAGGTTAGATTTTATTGCTTTGAAAAAAATTAAAAAAATCCAAAAATACGATCCAATGAAAGATAAATCATGCTTCCCTGTGCCCCATACATGAAAATTGTTTTGATTCTTGGTATATGATGATAAGTATTGTGGATAGGTTAGCCATGATTTGATGTTTGATTGCTTGGATGCCCTAACATGAGTCAATTTTGTCCAACTATATGTGGATTTGGTGCTTGACTAGTTGATTTGGTTAGGAATATGTGTTAGTTCCTGGTATATCAATGAAGTTGAGTATTGGTTTAT
The DNA here is from genome assembly GCA_034703905.1 of Chenopodium berlandieri. NCBI lineage: Eukaryota > Viridiplantae > Streptophyta > Magnoliopsida > Caryophyllales > Amaranthaceae > Chenopodium > Chenopodium berlandieri. The sequence continues at coordinate 45,795,727 of CM068279.1, read as the reverse complement.
AACTTTGAGTAATATTTGTATGACTCATTATTATGCACATTGAGGAGGACGAAGGCATTTGTTCTTTTAGGTGGCCTTCAGACGATTTTAGATACATTTGTTCTCTTCTTGCTACCCATGTTGTTGCTTGTGCCCTTTTATTGCTTATTTAGCCACATTACAAGCCTAATTTTGCCCCATTGGATACTAGTCCCAAGCTTGGCTTGGGGGAGCTAATAGTGAGTGAGGTGAAGGAGTTGTAGTGTGCACATAATTTGCGCAATTTTGGGTGGATTTGGGAAGTTATTTATTTGTTCTTATTTTTGTGGATTAGAAAAAAATTAAGTAATTGTTGTTCAAGTAGAAAAAATCCCAATGTGAGATTAAAAGAAAAAAAGAGCAAAAGAGAAAAAAAATTATTTCAATGTTCAAGTGTTCTAATGAAGGTTGCGCAAAAGGAAGAAGAAAAAAATCAAAGGAAAAAAAAAAGTTCAAAGTTTGTTTGTTCACTCAAGTTTTCTAATGTTATATTTTTGTATATATGAGTGAGTTGTAAGTGTTGGAAAATTTGTGAAATATTGGATTGGATTTTGGTGAATTTTTGGTAGAGTTGAGTTGTGTTGGAGATGATTTGGTCATTATTTAATTTTGACCTTGGTTTCATTTATTAGGATTTTGGCTCCCTTAAGCATGGCTTTACTCTCACATTTTCCCAAATTTTTCCTACCCCTTTACCTAAGCCTTACATTACAAGTTTTGAAGACCTCTCGACCTTTGTGCATAGAGTTGTGTGAATATGAAATTAGTTGTTTATTAATGCAAAGAATGATTTGATGTATTTCGAGTCGGCTACTAGGTTGAGTGTATGTCTTTTAAACACACGAGTGCGTGAGTTGGGAGGGTATTGTTCACATTAAAGGGGTTGCATGGAGAGCGATCGAGTACATCTTTTACTCGCCACATAAATGAGAGTTAAGTGCGTGAGCACTAGTCTTGAATTCTGTATGCTCTTGTGGTTTGCTCTATCCAACTAATCACGCGTAACTTTTGGATTGACGTTACTCAATCTCGCGATTAATAGAAGACTCAACAAAAATAAATCAACTAAATTTTAATACTATATAAACTATATTGATGCTATCGAATACGCATCACCATTGCACATGGAGGTGGGAGAATTGGACTCCAACCGCTAACACCTCAACCCGTGGCTACCAAAGAGGAAACAACTACCGAAACTACCAAGGAGGGAGACGTGGTTGATACTATAGCAGCTAGTTCTGATTATGTGCGACAATATGAGTCCAAGAAGATGTACAAGAAGGGTAAGAAGCAAGAAAGGGACGATCATCTCTTAGCTCTTCATCACAAGGCTCCATTTAGTGTTAGTGACTATGTGTGGCTTTCCATAGGCGCACAACAAGCCTACAATAGCTCAAAAGGTAAAACCACTACTATGGAAGAAGGTCCATTCAAGATTGTTCATCATGCTAATTTTGACAACTATCAAGTTTTACTTGGACAAGGAATTTGTGTTTCTTTCAATGCCATTGATTTAATTCCATGCTTTGAGGCAACTTGAGGACAAGGTTGATTACAAGAGGGGGAGTTTGATGCGTATTCGATAGCAGCAATATAGTTTATTTAGTATCAAAATATTTTTAGTTGATTTATTTTTGTTGAGTCTTCTATTAATCGCGAGATTGAGTAACGTCAATCCAAAAGTTACGCATGATTAGTAGGATTAGGAGTTTATCTTGATAAATTACCTTATTTTTAGGTTATTAGGATTTTATATTCCTAGTATAAGATTAAGATACTATTTTAAGATAGGATTAAATTTTAGGATTTTTATCTTTTATTTTCCTATTTGGTAAAGGATTGTTGCCTTTAAATATTTTCTTTGACAATGAATAAAATCAGTTTTGTGTTTTGAGTTAATCAAGTAGCATTGCTATCATGGTGCGTCCACTTCTCACAAGGTTGAGGCCAAGTGAAACCCCTTGTAGTCGAGGCTATCAAGGTTTTTGCCCAAAAATCGTTATTAATTATTCAATTAATTCTTCCACAATAAAATAATTAGAACCTCACTAATATTTGTGGGTAAGTTGTTAATTCTTGACATACGTAAACACATCAGTGACGAACTCAATTATTATCTATCTAAAGTAATTAATTACAAAATTTTGACAACTTTTTTTTTTTTAATTACTAAATTTTGACAACTTAAACATATACTACTCCAAAAAAAAATCTAAAAATTGTCACACAAAAAACCCCAAAAAAACTGAAAATCATTGTTTTTATGAATAGAGTTGAAAATTATTTAGAACATAAACACATGCAAAAAAAAAATTTAAAAAATTGAAAATTGACACACACCCAAATACCCAAAAAAATTAAAACCCTTTTAGAACACAAAACATATTAAAAAAAATCAAGTTTGTGAGAAAACATATTACAAAGTTTGTGAAATATATTATTTTTTATTCTAGTTTAATAATTCTATTTAGTTTTATATATATTACTCCGTACGTACAAGTTTGGGTTTTTTCTTACTCACTCACTTTGAAAACACATACATTTTTTGGTTTTATTTATTTTTATTTCAATTATTTTGGTGTGTGAAATATATAAGGGGTTAGTTAGGACTTAGGATTTGAAGATGTGTGGTTAATGAGTTTAGTTGAGATATATTGTAAAAGATTTTATTATGAAAAAATGGTAGGAAGAAAAGGAATGATAAATATATATATATATATATATATATATATAACATGATTATTAAATTTTATTCTTGCCAACTGACTTTATAAATAAAAAAAAAATAAAAAAAAATAAAAAACTCACTTTATAAGTTCCTATGCTTTTGTTTATATTTAATTAATTTAATTAATTGACCTGTGATCTAACAACTACCTAAACTTTTACTTGAAAAAAAAATGACATATCATATTGAATGGTCCCTAAACTTTGCTTAGTTGGCTTGGAAGTCCCTAAACTTTGCTAACTAAGCTTTTCGTCCACCAGAAATTGTGAGGCTTGGGTGGTTGAGGGCCCTTTTTTCCTCATTTGAAAGATGATGGACTAAATGTGCTACAAATGGTAAAGTATAGAGACTGTATTTTACCTTAACTCCTTTTTTCCCATTCTTTTTGTGTCTTACTGAGAAAAGTTTAACTTAAAAAATACGGAGTACTTTCTCTGTTGTTTTTAATTTGCAACACAACTTTTGTCTTGCAATTTGCGTAATAGATTTATGTCCAATAAATAAAATAAAATTGAGTAATAGATACTTCGTATATGATAGTCTTAGCGGATAGATTAATCACATAATTTGCATCGATAAAAGTAAACGATGGACAACATGTTGAAAATGGAGGGAGTATTTATCTAAGAATGCATAACAAATTCACGTGTAATTTGGTATACTTACAGTGGTAAATTGGAGGGAGTATTTATTTAAGAATGCCATGTTTTTAGAGTCTTTTTAGTTAATAGCAACATTGATGAGGGTAATATATAAAAAAATACTCGTAGTTCTAAGGGTAAAAATATCCATACATTGTTTTTAAGAAATTAAAAAAAAAAAAAAATTAACATTAATGAGGATATAATTGTTCTGTTGTTCATAACACTAATTAAAAAAGTTATATCAATAAATCACATATGGCTAAGCTTAGATGCAATTAAAATATTATTAATAGGGGTATATATATAAACAAACATTTGAAGGAAATGTTTTTTCATAGGTATGAATACAACTATACAAGTATTTTATTTATATTTTTAATTTTTTAGCTCCTTATAAATAATTTACGGGGCTATATTTATTTATTGCCTGTGTACAACTTTTTTTTCTTTTATAGTTTTATGGAAAAAATGGTACTATATGTCTATAATCATAGCTAATTGGTTTTTATATAGGCATAACCGCGTAATAAGACACTGGTAAGTAAAGCTGGGCACGGGCCGGGGTGGCCCGCGTGCCGCCCGGCACAGCCCGCCCTTCTACGCAGCACGGCACGGCCCGACCCTAGGCCCGACACGGCACGCCCATCGGATTTCGTGCCATGGGCCGTGCCACGGACAACATCCTGGTTTTCCAGGCACGACTCGGCACGAGCACGGCCGTGGCCAAGCGTGCTGGCCTGCCGTTCTGGCACGTTGGCCCGGCACGTGGCACGGTGTGAAGCACGGCCCGCCAGGCACTACGTTCGGCCCGGCACGGCCCGCGTGCCTGCCGTTTAAAACGGTAACATTACCGTTGGCCACCAACGGCTCTTTTTGGCCAAAATTCACAAAATTTCCCTCCCCATTTTCCCTATAAATACCCACTTTCATTCACTTCCCAAATCACAAAATCACAATCTCTTCTTCTAATCTCTTATATTCTCTAATACTCCTTAATCTCTTATATTCTCTAATAATTCTCTAATTATTTTCTTAATATCGGAAAAATTAAAATTAAAAAGTTCGTAATCGTAATTAGTGGAGCGTTGAAGCACGGTTGTAAGATCTAAACTAATCTTTAATTTATTATTGTTTTTATTGTTATTATTAGAATAATCTTGTTTAATTATTATTGTTGTTAATTGTTGTTGTTATTGTTATAATTGTTGTTATTAATTATTATTATTATTGTTACAATTATTGTTATTATTTATTATTGTTGTTATTGTTATTGTTTTAATTGTTGTTATTAATTATTATTAGAGTTATTTTTATTGTTAAAATTATTGTTATTAATTATTATTATTGTTAATCAGTTTTTATTAAAAATCTAATTGTTAATTATGGCATCGAACAATCCATCATCTAGGGGGGGGGAGGGGGAAGGCCGACTTGGCCATAGTAGTAGTTCTAGGGAATCACCTAATACAACGAGCCCCCAAATTCCGAGTCCAACCAATGACCCTGGTTACTTCCCCCCGGGCTATGAGCCATTTAGGCACAATGGTACTTCCGGATCTTCCGGTTTTCAACCCTATAATATGTCGGGATTTCCAACACCAAACCAATTTCCACAATTCCCACAATTCGGTCAATTCCTACCTAATTATTTTGGTGATCAACAAAACTATTATTCTAGCCAAAGTAGCCAAGAAGATACCCAAATTGCCTCCGGTTCTACCCGGACTACCCCTTATACTACTACTAACCCAAACACACATCATGAATGGTTAACCGAAAGTGAGATGCTACTTTTGAAAAACCGAAAGAGTGATATATGGCGTCATTTCCTCCTGAATAAACCCCAAACACATGCAAAATGTAAAACATGTAATAGTGTATTCTCGGCACTATCCAAATCCGGGACGGGACACTTAAGTAGACACATGAGAACTTGTGCACAACCAGCTAGTGATCCAACCCAGCCAAAAATTTTCCAGTACCATCCACACGGCTTTACCTACAACTATGAGAGGGATAAGGATGAACTAGGGAAAATGATAGTACACGCCGAACAACCTTTTCTTTTCTCGAAAAGTGACCCATTTAACACTTACATTAACAAAGCACTACAACCCCAACATAAAAGAATCTCTAGGAAAACCGTTTGTTTCGCCGCCATGAAAAACTTCCTAGAGTACAAATTGCGGTTACAAGCCGAATTGAGTAACCTTAACTGTAGAGTGTCTTTGACAGCCGATTCTTGGGATATTGGTTATAAATATCACTATTTATGTGTGACTTGCCATTGGGTAGATGATCAATGGTTGTTACAAAAAAGAATAATACATTTCAAAATTCTAGAATACCCACACACCGGCATTAACATTGCTCACCATTTAATGGAAGCAATAAACGAATACAACCTTCGAGATAAAATGATGTCTATGACTTTTGACAATGCAACCTCTATGACATACACAACTAATCTTGTCAAACAAAACTTAACCGATGTAATATTAGACGGTGATGCTCTTCATACTAGATGTGTTTGCCATGTACTTAACTTATGTGTACAGGATGGAGTTCGAGCAATTGGCCCATACTATAACAAAATCAGAGATGCTATTATGTCTATTAATAGCTCAAACATGAGATACCAAGAATGGAAGAGTTTTCTAAGACAACAAAAGATAAGGGCAATAAAAAACAAAACCGATTGCCCAACTAGGTGGAATTCCACCTATGACATGTTAACCAAGGCAATTGAGTACAAGAATCCGTTAACAATATTTTACAACCAAAAATTTCCACAAAATGCTTTATATGATGATGATTGGTATAACTGTGAAAGATATGTGCAATTTTTACAGTTATTATATAACATGACGTATTGTTTTTCTTCTGTTTACAATCCTTGTGCTCAAAACTTTCTTTCTAATGCATGTTTACTCGCCTAACTTTTCGCTGATCATCGCAGCCAAAGTGATAATGATCAGTATCTTCCAGCAATGGAAACAAAGTGGCGTAAATATTATAGTGAAATTCCTTTGATTTATATTTTTGCATCCATATTAGATCCTAGGCAAAAGTATGAAAACACATTTATGTTAGTTGACATTTATTTTCAATGCATGAATCTTGACGATGATGTAGAAACCTATAAGACTCATGTGAAGGATCAGTTTTTTGCTTTATATAGAGTCTATGAAATCAAATTAAATATGGCACCGTTCCTCGCTCAGGCCCTTCCCAGCCATCCAAAAACATAAGTAAGAAGGCCAAACATTTATTTTCACAAGCTACAAACTTGATTTCAAGGTTTTCAGGTGATTCATCAATCAGGAGAACGCAAAGCGACATCTCGGAGTTGCAGATGTACCTGAGTTACGACTTCACCAAAGGCATGGACGACGATGAGATAAACAGCCTCGACCTCCTTGCATGGTGGAAACAACAAAGCGGGAAGCATCCAACTTTGGCGGCAATGGCACGAGACATTCTTGGTATCCAAGTCTCCTCTGTTGCCTCCGAACAAGCTTTCAGCGCATCCGGAAGGGTTCTGGACGATAGAAGAACAAGTCTAAAACCCGAAACACTAGAAATGTGCGTGTGTTTCAAAGATTGGTTGGATGCGGAAAATCGCTCACAAGACCGTTCTTACGAGGACAACGACAACGACAAAGGAACCTCCTCTTCCGACCGTTAGGGTTCGGCTAGTTCCCAATCTATCCAACTAGCCGATGAAGCCGAAGCCGAAGCCGAAGATGAAGACGAAGACGAGCAACAAGCAAAAGAAGAATAGACAATTTTTGTATATTGTACGATTTTAATCATTATCGTTTATCAATATTATCATTATCCAATTTTTGTTTAATACCATCATTGTACGATTTTTTTCATTGTTATCATTGTACAATTTTCTCAACTCAAGTAATAATAATATGAAATATGCATTATTCACATCCAAAGTCCAATTTGCCTTTTTTCCCCGTTTTGTTATAATTTGTATATTAATATAACAAAAAGAAAATTATACCAATTAATAATACAAAAAAATATTTAATAAATCATAAACATTAAATTTTAAAGTAATAATATAAACTAAATATATAAATATAAATATTGAATATAAAAAATAATAAAACATAAATGTTCAACTTAATTTATTTTATAACTTATAACTTATAAGTTATAAACTTATAAATTTATAACTTATAAAAGTTATAAGTTATAAGTTATAATTATAATTTTATAAATTATAGGTTATAAAATTATAACTTATAAGTTATAATTATAATTTTATAATTTATAAGTTATTAACCATTAACAAAAAATAAATAAAAAAAAAATATTTACACAAGGCCAACCCGCCAGGCCAGCACGCAGGCCAACCCGCCAGGCCAGCACGAAGGCCGGCACGGCACGAGCCTGCCAGGCACGAGGGTCGTGCCAGGCCGTGGGCTGGCCTTTGAAATTGGCCGGCACGGCACAGCACGAAAACCTAGGCACGCCCGGCACGGCACGCCGGTGACCGTGGCCCGCGGCGGCCCGGCACGGCACAATGCCCAGGTTTACTGGTAAGGGTAACTGAATAAAGTAATAAGAGAAACAAAGATGCATTTTTGGCTTTTAGCAATACTACGTACTCCCTCCGTCCCATAATATAGTTCTTATTTTCCTATTTTGGAGAACCAAAATATTGTTCCTGTTTCTATTTTTGGATAGTATGTAAAGACTATTATGCCCTCACTTTTTTTAACTTTATTCATTGTATTCCTAATTTACCCTTGAATTTTTCACATGTCTTGTACTTTTTTCACTTTTTCTCTCTAACTTTTGTCTATAATTGTACTTTTCACTTTTATTAATGTATTTTATTCACTTTCTCCTCCTATTTCTTAAATACCGTGAAAAAACACAAACAAGAACTATATTATGGGACGGAGGGAGTACAGTCACTCTGAGTCTCTGCTGTCAATTTTACTGACGTGACGAAAAATAAAAATAGGGGGCTAAAGCGTGATACAATGATCCCACAAAATCAGGTTGAGTGGAGGGTAGTACATACTTCCTTTTTCAAACAACATTTGATATCCTCCAGCATACTTTCTTTTTATTCCGAATAACATGACTTTGAAATATAATGGCTACCCAACTATTGTAGTTGGGTTTATTCCGAATAAGATTATACTTATTACGGAGCTTTTTTTTTAAATGGCTTGTACATGTAAATAACTAAATATTTTATCGATGATATCTTTATTTATACTGCTGTATTCTTCAATTCAAAAAAAAATTATTATCTCAATTTTATATTATGTACAATTTTTAGGTAGTATTTTTTTGAGAACTACGTATAAAAGTTTAAGTGTGGTACATAAAACGAAACAAAAGTAGTATAAATTGAATTATACGAAGTATTTAAGTATCCATTGAAACCAATTTAAAAGATCCTACATAATTTTGTTAAAAATTATATTTATAAATCACAAATATTACTCAGAATAATTATGAATAGTGTCCCAAATCAAAACGTACTCGTATTGGAGAAAGTATGTTTTATTATTGAGTAATGTATATGTCTTTGGTCGGCATGATGGTTAAATTTTTTTTTTTTTTTTTTTTTGTGACATAATGGTTACATAATCCAAGAGACTACATAATTTAAATAGTTACATACACAGAAAACAAACAATTTTGAATCAAAGTAACAATATTAGCAATTACAAAATTATCAATATTTTATGAATATTAAACTTATTGGCCTTAAGCCCAAATTCAACTTGCTTTATTAGCATGAGGCTCATTCTTAAATGACTCCTAAATTTTTTCTAACAAAAAAATGACTCCTAAATTAACCTAGCCCGTTGTATGTTTTCATGAAATTAGTGCTTATTTGGTTAGAAAATTAATTTTCCATGGAAATAATTCTCTTATGTATTTCCTAGGAAGTGACCATGATTTGTTTGAATGACATCAAAGGTATCTCTAATTCATATGAATTTTTCCATTGATTAAAGGGAGGTTTTGGTGATAAAATTCTCATATTTAGTGGAAAATTAATTTTATTTTAGGAATTTTTATTTCCTCCCTTTCTTCTTTTTAGTGCTAACCAAACGACTTCCCAAAATTATATTTTCCATGTATTACAAATTCACTCATTTGTTGGTAACCCAAACAAGGTCTTATTGAAGGTCTCTTAATGTTTACGCTTTTTCTTACCTTTATAAAAAGGAAAAAAAAAAGTCTTAGTTTTTTAATTACTCTGTATTGTAGAAGCCTTGTGTAGCAATTAAGGTTTAGCTTAGTAATTGTTCCCTTTAACTTATAACCTGTAATAGATCACCAGAATTAATATAATGAGTTAATCAATAACGAAGAGTCTATTCATCCGCTTAACAAGTACTTTGTAACGACTAGCGAGAAAGCCCAAGTTACTTTTGGTGAAAAACATGATTGTTTATCTCAATGCCTTCTATGTTAATATTTCAAAATTAATATGCCACGTAGCAAATGAAGATTTTAAAAATAAATCCTCAAAAGTTGGCACCACTTGCCGTTAACTCGCGCTAAAAGGTTTAAAACTCCCCAGAAACCTTCCTCCAATTCATCTCACCAATTCAGAATTGAAAACTTAGTAGACTGAAAAATGGCATCCAAAAGAACAGAGGTTTCTAAAGCACGGAATAGAAAGTTTCCTTCTGTATGTTTTATTTTCTCGACAATTCAATTGCAAACAAAAAGAACCAAATTAAAAAGTACTCCGTACTAATAAAAAAAATACTACTCCTACTATTTCTTCAAAAAAAAAAATTACCAATAATAAAATAAAATACAATAAGAAATATTGTAGGAGTAGAATAGTGTTATGGGTCCAGCCCAATTGAAGTAAAATGTATTTTGTTTTGGTCCATTTACTTGGTCCATTTTTATTACATTTTACTAGCTTGAATTAAGTCCAATTTAGGGACTTAAGTTGTTGCTTCTTCTAGAAGTTCTTGGGATGATTTTTTGTGGCTTCTCTTGGAAGTTTTAGATGGAAAAATCTTATGGTAAACAAGTGACCAAGTGAGGCAGCTAGTAGCTGAATACACACACACAAAAATAGAAAGAGAAGTGAGGTTTTCATTTTCGGAGTTTTCGGGGCAGACTTCTGTAATTTGTCCGTTGCCTAAAATTGCGCCGTTGGATCATCCTCAAATTTTGGAAGCTTGTTCCTGGCACCCAGGGCTTTATTTTGGACGGTTGGATCATCGTTTTGAGCTCTGGTTTGGTGAAAGGAAGACCGCTCATAATAAAGCTTCATTGATTAAAAGACTTGTTAATTTGAAATTGAAAAGTGGAAAGTCTATTTCTGAGCATCTTAATGACTTTCAGGATATTATTAACAAGTTGACTACTATGAAATTTGTTCTTGATGATGAGTTGCAAGCTTTGTTCTTGTTGAGTTCTTTGCTAGATAGTTGGGAGACCTTGGTTGTGACTATTAGTAACTCTTCTCCGGATGGTGTGTTATCTTTGGATGTGATCAAAGATAGCACGTTTAATGAAGAAATCAGAAGAAAGGAGATGGGAGTTGATAATTCACATGCTCTTGTTGTTGAGAACAGTGGAAGAGGCAAGAGTAGGGGTCCCAAAGGCCGTGATAACTCAAGGAGTAGGTCCAAATCCAGTGATGGAAGAAATGTGACTACATGCAACTACTGCAAGAAGCCTGGTCATATCAAGAAGCATTGTTTCCGCTTCAAAAGGGAACAAAGACAAAAGAATGACGATTCACAAAAGGAGGGAGATGATAAAAATACTGCAGCAATCGTTTCTAAAAGTGATGATGAGGTCACTTTGATTTGTGCAACTAGTGAGTGTCATCATGTTGACAGTTCAGACATAGAGTGGCTCGTAGATACAGGGGCTTCATACCATTGTGTTCCCAAGAGAGAGTACTTCATGAACTACAAGTCTGGTGAGTTTGGTAGTGTGAAGATGGGAAATCAGAGCTCAGCAAGCATTGTTGGGTTAGGTGATATTCGTGTGAAGAAAAGTGTTGGGTGCGTGCTTACATTGAAGAATGTGCGTCATATTCCTGATCTACGCCTTAATTTGTTGTCTGCTAATGTTCTTGATTTAGAGGGTTTCCGACATACTTTTGGTGATGGTAAGTGGAAGCTGTCTAAGGGTTCGATGACAGTTGCACGGGGTGAGTTGTGTTACTCTTTGTACAAGACATATTTGAGTGTATGTTCTGGTGAGCTTAATGCAGTGGAAGAGAAGAGCTCTCCTAATTTGTGGCATCGAAGATTGGGACATATGAGTGACAAGGGATTAAAACTTTTAGCAGGTAAAACATTGATTCCTGTTGATAAAACTGTTGACCCTTGTGATCATTGTTTGGCAGGAAAGCAGCATAGAGCTTCCTTTTCCAGGAAGTCTACTAGAAAGCAAGCCAAGTTGGAGTTAGTACACTCCGATGTTTGTGGTCCCATTGAAGTTGAATCTCTTGGTGGCAATAGATATTTTTTCACTTTCATCGATGATGCTACTCGAAGAACTTGGGTGTATATGTTGAAGACAAAAGGCCAAGTGTTCGAGGTCTTCCAGAAATTTCATTCCATGGTAGAAAGGGAGACAGAAAGAAAGGTGAAGCGTCTTCGAACTGACAATGGTGGTGAGTATACTTCGAAAGAGTTTAAGTATTATTGTTCACAGCATGGCATAAGACATGAGAAGACAGAGCCCGGTACACCACAACACAATGGAGTTGCAGAAAGGATGAACAGAACCATTGTGGAGAAAGTGAGATGTATGCTTAGAATGTCTGATCTTCCTAAGACATTTTGGGCTGAAGCAGTTCAGTGTGTCGTGTATTTGATCAACCGTTCTCCATTAGTTCCTCTTGGTCTTGATATTCCTGATAGAGCATGGAAGGGGTGTGATCCTTCATATTTACACTTGAGAGTCTTTGGATGCAAGGCATTCATGCATGTGCCGAAAGATCAGAGATTGAAGCTTGATTCCAAGACTAACCCATGTGTTTTTGTTGGCTATGGTGATGAAGAGTATGGTTTCAGACTATATGATCCTGAAAAAAAGAAGGTAGTGAGAAGCAGAGATGTAGTATTCTTTGAGCATGAGAAGGGTGCAGATCTTCTGAGTACAAGGTATACTTCTACTTCAGAATTGTCTTTTGATACTACTGATGATGTTTCTTCTCCTACACCTCCTGTAAATCAGCCAGCAAATGAGAATGTTGAGGAGAATCATGAAGATGTTGGTGAGGTACAACCTGATGGTGATGTACCAGTTCATGAGGATGATGGTTTTGATCTTGATGAGTCTTCATCAGATGAGGAAGAAGTACATGATGAAGAGGTTCAAGAGAAGGGGGAGCAACCTACCCCTCATGTTGAGGATACACAGGTTAGAAGGTCAACTAGAGAGCGCAGGCCTTCAACTAAGTATCCAAGCTTAGAGTTCAATTTACTCACCGAGGATGGAGAGCCAGAAAACTATCAAGAAGTGTTGTCTCTTGAAGAGAAAGATATGTGGCTCAATGCAATGAAGGAAGAAATGGAGTCCTTACAGAAGAATGAAACGTATGAGTTGGTGAAGCCTCCTAAGGGTAAGAAAGTCTTGAAAAACAGGTGGGTTTTCAAGAACAAGAAAGATGGTGAGAAGATAGTGAAGCGCAAAGCCAGATTGGTGGTAAAGGGATACAACCAGAAAAAGGGCATTGACTTTGATGAGATCTTCTCTCCTGTTGTCAAAATGACTTCTATCAGAACTGTGCTAGGATTAGCTGCAAGTCTTGATCTTGAGTTGGAGCAGCTTGATGTTAAAACTGCCTTTTTACATGGTGACTTGCATGAAGAAATCTACATGGAGCAACATGAAGGTTTTGAAGAAAAGGGGAAAGAAAATCTTGTTTGCAAGTTGAAGAAGAGTCTTTATGGGCTTAAACAGGCACCAAGGCAATGGTACCGAAAATTTGATTTGTTTATGACAAGTAATGGTTATAAGCGGACTTCTGCAGATCCTTGTATGTACTTTAAGAGGTTCCCTAGTGACAAATTCATTATCCTTCTTTTGTATGTAGATGATATGCTGATAGTTGGGCAAGATTCAGATATGATTAGCAATTTGAAGAAAAATTTGTCCAGTTCATTTGACATGAAAGACTTGGGTCGAGCAAAGCAAATCTTAGGCATGGAGATTGCTCGTGATAGGAAGGCTGGAAAGAGTGGTTATCACAGGAAAAGTATATTGAACGGGTTCTTGAAAGGTTCAATATGAAGCATGCCAAACCGGTTAGTAAACCATTAGCTGCTCATTTTAAGCTAAGTAAGAGAGCTTGTCCTACAACAGAAAAGGAGTAAGAAAGTATGTCTTCTATTCCATATTCTTCTGTTGTTGGTTCTTTGATGTATGCTATGGTTTGTACTAGACTAGATATTGCACATTCTGTTGGAGTTGTAAGTAGATACTTATCCAATCCAGGTAAGGTTCACTGGGATGGAGTGAAGTGGATCTTTAGGTACTTGCGTGGCACCTCTAAACTTTGTTTGTGTTATGGAGGTGGAAAACCTATTCTTGAGGGGTATACTGATGCAGACATGGCTGGTGATCTCGATTGTAGAAAGTCTACCTCAGGTTATGTGTTCACATTTTCAGGGGGAGCCATATCATGGCAATCCAAGTTACAAAAGTGTGTGGCTTTGTCGACTACTGAGGGAGAATATATAGCAGCTGTGGAAGCAGGTAAGGAAATGCTTTGGTTGAAAAGGTTTCTTCAAGAGTTGGGTTTGAAGCAAGGTGAGTATGTAGTACTTTATGATAGTCAAAGTGCTATGGATTTGAGCAAGAATGCTATGTACCATGCCCGCACCAAGCATATTGATGTTAGATATCATTGGTTGCGGGATGTGATTGAAGATCGAAGAATGAAACTGAAAAAAGTCCACACCGACAAGAATGGTGCAGATATGTTGACTAAGATGGTTCCCGGAAGCAAGCTTGAAGTTTGTAGTAAGCTTGCGGGAATGAGCTTCAAGTGATAGTTGAAGTGTGTTCGTCTTCCCCGTTTTGGGCTAGAAGGGGAGATTATTATGGGTCCAGCCCAATTAAAGTAAAATGTATTTTGTTTTGGTCCATTTACTTGGTCCATTTTATTATATTTTACTAGTTTGAGTTAAGTCCAATTTAGGGACTTAAGTTGTTGCTTCTTCTAGAAGTTCTTGGGATGATTTTTTGAGGTTTCTCTTGGAAGTTTTAGATGGAAAAATCTTGTGGTAAAAAAGTGACCAAGTGAGGCAGCTAGTAGCTAAATGCACACACACAAAAATAGAGAGAGAAGTGAGGTTTTCATTTTCAGAGTTTTCGGGGCAGACTTCTGTAATTTGGCTGTTGCCGGAAATTGCACTGTTGGATCATCCTCAAATTTTGACACCTTGTTTCTGACACCTAGGGCTTCAATTTTGACGGTTAGATAGTCGTTTTGAGCTCTGGTTTGGTCGCAGACGTCTCTGGACAGAACTGCTGTTTTTGGGTGAATTCTACTCTTTTGCTCTCTAATTTTCGATCTCTTATTGTTTATTGTTGTTGGTGGGTTGTGAATTGTTTTGAACTATATTGGGTTCATTTTACCCTCAATTTTATTATCAATAAGAGAATATTAAGGGTGGACTCCTCAAGAGGTCCCGTGGTTTTTATCCTTCACATCGAAGGGGTTTTCCACGTATAATTCGTGTGTGTTTCTTGCATTTTATTCCGCTTATTATTGATGCTTTATGAGTGAAATGTTGCTGTCCATATTTCATATTCTTGTTGTGTGATATTTTGGGTTGATTGGTTTGGATATTTGGTTGGTTGTCTTGAGTTGGTGATTTAGAGAGTGTCGTAGTGACCTCTTCCGATCCCTACAAATAGTACAATTGCAGCCTTTGTAGGGGATCACGACCTCTGGAAGTATTGTCGTGTCCACTATCATATCTTTTCACCAGGCATTGTTTATTTTATTTTTTTTTTTTACAAACTTTTAAAATAAGATATTAGGCAAAAATAAGATATTACCCAGCTTGATATTAGACAAAAATGAGATAAAACCTAAAATACAATAGGCTAGTTTTTTGTTGACCAAACAATAGGCTAGTTTTTTTAAAAAGTATATCTTAAAGAAGAAAATTTAGTCTACTCCCATTTCTATTTAATAACCAAATAAGCATGAACTTACACGCAAAGTGTTCCCTCCCTAGTCTCCAATTGAATAAACATATGTAGTACGATATTAGTGTTTTAGGTCTATGGTTATTCCATCAAATTTATTGAAGATTGTCCCAATATAAACAAATTAAACAAATAAAAAAAATTTAAAAAATTTGAAAAAAAGCGAATTGAAAAGAAAAAAAATCGAAAACTATAATATATATCTCGGTAGGGACGGAAATCTGTCAAAAAAAATGGTAGGTAGTTTCCTGTATTTAAAAGTTGAGAAAAATTTTCATAAGTATGTCAGATTGTGGCATGAGAGTTTGGTATCCAAAAAAAAAATCACGGAGTAATGTAAAATTTAGTCTAAAAGACTACGAGTAAAACTAGCCTACCATCCTATAGCCCTATAGGACATTTTATAGCTAGAATGGAGTAGAATCAGTCAAGTCATCACATATCGGGAGTAAGGAAATCAAAGAAAGGGGAGGTGCTCAACAGAGTGATTTCGGGCCACATGTCAGCCAAATCCTACCTTTTTGGGATTCATTTTTTATACTCGTATCTTTTTTATCTCGTGACCTCTTCTTTTTTTTTGAAAGCATATTATGTTACTCCATAATAATTATTTTTCTCTTACATTCGTAATTTTTCAATAAATTATTTTTTTACGAGTATAATTTTTAATACTTTAATTATTCACACTTACCTTTTTTAAAAAAAAATCAATTAAATTGTTTAAATTTTTTTTCTCAAAAAAAAAAATCACTTTTTTAGAAAGATGGAGTGATCATGACTTTATGAGTGAGTATTATTAACTATAACTATAGATTATAAATGAGTAATGACGTATTATAAATAATATTTTTTTCATTAAATATGTATTGATACTCATTATACCATCTAGTAAAACTAAGTAACAACCGTTAAAAAAAAAAATTAAAAAAAAATAATGTAAAACTAAGTAACACCTTTGATGTTATCCCATGAGACTATGGATTGAGGAGGTACCTCTTGAAATACAAAGCTTTGTAATGAATTAATGACTAAAGTTGTTGTTAGCTTAATAAATTTTGCTTTTTTGTCAAAAAAATATACCCCGTACTTCCTCTATTAAATATAAATTGCAACAATTACTGTATTTGGATGCTAAGTATTAATTGCAACATTTTTTTAAATACAATATTGAGGATTATATAATATGTGAATTGAGAAAGCAAATTATTATGTGCACTCGAGTGTGATGTGCATCATAGTTTATTAGAAAAACACATATAATCGTAGTAAACATACAACTCAATATAAAATAGGAATTATGCAAGTATGATAACATATTATGTAAGTATTATGTAAGAAAATATTATAGTGAAAACAACATTACTTTGGAGCATGATACTCAGATAAAAAAGACAACGAGTAAAACTAGCCTACCATCCTATAGCCCTAAAGCTAGAATGGTAGGCTAGTTTTACTCGTAGTGTTTTAGACTAAATTTTGCATTACTTCGTGATTTTTTTTTTGTTTTTGTTTTATTTGGATACCAAAGGGTAGTCTTGCTACTCTTATGCCACAATCTGACATACTTATGAAATAAAAAAGAAGAGGTCATGAGATAAAAAAGATACGAGTATAAAAATTGAATCCCATAAAGGTAAGATTTGGCTGACATGTGGCCCGAAATCACTGCGTTCAGCACCTCCCCTTTCTTTGATTTCCTTACTCCCAATATGTGATGACTGGACTGATTCTACACCAGTCTAGCTATAAAATGTCTTATAGGGCTATACGATGGTAGGCTAGTTTTACTCGTAGTCTTTTAGACTAAATTTTGCATCACTCCGTGATTTTTTTTTTTTTGTTTTATTTAGATACCAAACTCTCATGCCACAATTTGACGTACTTATGAAACTTTTTCTCAACTTTTAAATACAGGAAACTACCTACCATTTTGTTTTTTACAGGACTCCCTACCGAGATCTATATTATAGTTTTTGATTTTTTTTCTTTTCAATTCTCTTTTTTTCAATTTTTTTAAAATTATTTATTTATTTATTTAATTTGTTTATATGGGGACAATCTTCAATAAATTTGATGGAATAACCAAACACCTAAAACACTAATATCGTACTTCATGTGTTTATTCAATTATAGGGTATTGTAGATCAAGGGAAATAACTTGTCATGGAAAAGATATATTTTCTTGTATCAATCATTGAAAAGATAGCACCCTTCCTGTGATTAGGGATGGAAATGGGTCGGGTCCACCAAAGACCCAGACCCAGACCCGGAATTTTGGAGGTAGACCCAAATCCGACCCAGACCCACTGGGTCTAAAAAAAGCAGACCCAGATCCATCGGGTCTAAAACGGGTCCAAAACAGGTCTAACTATGATTTTTATTAATTTTTTATAATCTTTTATATGTATTATAAATTTATAACTATACTACTACTTGAAAACAATAAAAGATGCATTAAAAAAAATTTGTTCATATTTTTGACACACAAATAATTTGTTCATTAAAAAGTAAAGACAATGCATGAAAAAAAAATCTTAAAAACTAAGTTTCTTGGCTGCTTGCTGTTTTGCTGACTTTCTCTAAAGTCTATCTTCTCAACCTCTAATTACGTAGTATTCCGTATATTATTAATCTAGTACATCTGATTAAGTGGTTTTTTAATAGGAAAAGTTGGCCAAAGGTGTGTGCAGCAGCACAACCTTTCGATGGTGCACTCCACATCACAAACTATTCACTTGGGTGCAAATAACAGCATAAATCATAAATGTCACCAACTAAACTCAGATTTCATCGAAAAGTGGAATTTTCGTTCAATATTTTTAATGCTTTTTATACATAATTTAATATATTTTTATTTAATTCCATCCTACTTGATTTTCCATCTCACTTGACTATGTAGTCTTTTTTTCCATTATTGATTGTTTTCCTTTAAACATCACTTTTCAACCTCCATCATTAAAGGGATTATTTCAAAAAGTTTTCGCCATTATTTTCCTTCATTTGCTTCTTCGGTTACTTTTTTTAACATCTCACGTGATTGTCTTAGTTTCCTCTTCCTGTATTTAATTTTATCCCTTTAAATTACTATCTCTCTCAACCTCCACCATTAAAGTGTTGTACATTGAAAACCAAAATAATTAATTTGGCCTATCCTAAAATCTTATTATGAAATTGTTTTCGAAGAATTAAGTATTTTAAAACATTTTGTGGGCTTGCATGGTATTAGAAATAGACTTTTTATCCTAAAATATAGAGGAACGAAATGGTTTTCGAGTGATTTTCTTTTATTTATTAACTTAGTATTTGACTAATGGAGTGGGAGAGGTAACTAAATCAGTCACATGAGATCGATATATTAAAAAAAAAAAGTAATTGATGAAGCGAACAAAGGAAAATAATAGTGAATTTTTTTTGAAGGAATTCGCTTTAATGGTGGAGGTTAAAAAGTGTTAAATGAAAATATTTAATAGAAGTAAAGGCTAACTTAATCATGCGTAATGCAAAATCAGGTAAGTTTAAAAAATATTTAAACAATAATAAAATAATGAAGATTCCACTTTTCCCATGGAATCTTAGTTCATTGGTACCATTCATGTTGTTATGTGCACCCAAGTACATAGTTTGTGATGTAGACCGCACCCTTGAAAGGTTGTGCTGCTACACGCACCTTTGTAATAGTTGGTGTTGTTGCGGTCAATTTTTTTCTTTTTAATAATATTATATCTGATATATATTTATTATCTATAAAAAAAATTAAAAATGGGTTCATGGGTCGGATCTGAGTCGGGTCTGGGTCTACACTTTTTGGACCCAGACCCAAACCTGACCCATTAAACTTAGACCCAGATTCGACCCAGACCCATCAGGTCTAAAATTTAAGGACTCAGACCCTAAAATATGAGTCGAGTCCAACCGAATCTGGGTCGGGTTCAGGACTCATTGCCATCCCTATCTGTAATAGGAGGGGCACCCCCCATATTTTACCGTGTCATAAAAAATAAAAAAAAATATCATTGAAAAGATAAGAGAGCATATGAATTCTTCACTTACAAGAAAAGTTAAGCTAAATTTCCTAATGATGCCTTTATAATTCTATATTTATAAATATATTTTCCTATCTTTCCTTAGGCTTTTGGTTTTGTTTTGCATAGATTAGGGATCACTATAGAAAATTCATATATATAATTGATGCAATCAATCTAATACAATCAGGATATCTTACATACGAGTGTATTTGTATACAACTTGTTTATCCCTCTTGATTCTTATAACTTCGATTCAAAACCACATAAAACTACACCAATCCCTAAACACCAAAAAAGAAAAAAAAAACACCAATGTCTAATAACTTCAAAAGAAGGTATAAGAAAATGAATGAAAGCCAAAACGAAGAGGTAGGAAAGAGACCTAATAGTTTAGAAGCAAATAACGAATATGCGATAGTTAGTTGAATAGTTCCTTAGTCTTTGGGACAGGTGGCAGCTTCTTTTGTTTATGTCTTTCCAAAATGTTTACATCGACAATTACCATTTTATCAATTATCATCAATAAGACAAAGGGACCACCTCAATCATGATTAATCCCATTTACTTTATCCTTTCAACCTTTTTCCTTTTTTTTTTAATTATATAAATATATATTGGTGTCTATTTTAGGGTAAAAATAATAGTATTGTAACATTTGTAAGAGAGAAAATACATATGAAGAAAAAAAAAAAAAAAAAAAGGGAAATGGATATTGTCACCCCATGCATGAAGCAAAAAAAAAAGAAAAAAAAAAAACAAAAAAACTTTGCTATCTTTATTGGGTGTATCAAAATTAATTTTAAAAAAGAATGATACTGTGTGAGACCATTATTATGTTCACAAGTGTAACAACTAAAAACTTTGCGTATCCAATGTTACAGTGCGAACATTAAAAAAATATACTGTTTTATTCACCTTATTTTAACTTATTTCAGGTCTAATAAGTTCATGATAAAATATAAAACATATTCTTAAACTTCAACCATAAGCTTAAGTTTTTGGTTGAGATAGTCTTTCAACATGGTATCAAGAGTCAGCGTGATACAAAGGTCACGAGTTTGAAACTCATCCACCACTCCTTTCAAAATGGAATATAAAACGCTGGGTATGGTGGGGCACATGCTACATCCACACTTCAAGCCCAATGGGCTCTCATGTGAGGGAGCATGATAAAGTATAAAACATATTTTTGGATTTCAACCAGAAAAAATAAGTTCAAATAAGGGTTACATAAGTTCAAATTATAACTAAAATAAGGTGTCGTTTGGTTCACAACTTCACATGGGAATTAGAACTTCCCATGAATTGCAAATTTATGGGAATTAAATTCCTATAATCAAATTCATGGAAATTTCCTAAAATTGTTTGGTTAACATTCTTAACAATGAGAGAAGTAACTTTTCATGAGAATTTCTACTTACCTAGGGGGATTAGGTAAGTGAATTCCTACATTTTTAGGGAACTCAAAATTCCTAGGAAGTCCCACTTCCCCCATTTCACCAAAATTTTGTCAACCAAACAACACACAAAATTTGCAATTTCTAGGAATTCTCACTTCCCATTTTTTTTATGTCAAATAAACAAGCCCTAAGTTTTAATAAATTCAGATAAGTTAAGTTAAGTTCAGATAAGTAAAAATCAGGTGAATAGTCACACCCATATAAAAAACTTCATAACATATACTTCCTCTGTTCCAATAATATTGCAACAAGGATGAAAATACGCATCCCAATGCACATTTTATATTTTTAATATATATAATTGTATAAGACTATAAGAGTAAAAATTATAACAAGTTGATATTGTGAAAGTATTTTATGAGATGAATCTAACAAGTGCAAAAGTCTCATTGTTGCAAATTATTGGAACAGAGGAAGTATATAGTGTAAATTGATGAACAGGCTCAAGTGTCCATCTTATAAATCTATGGAGATTCATCAACTTCCACCAAAAAAAACATATAACAATGAGGAAAGTAACCTCATAGCATTATAAAGTGAATACAATTTTCTCTTTTCTTCAATGTGGTTACATATCTCAATACTCACTCTTATTTTTACACTTGAGTATATGGGATAACAGTCATAACACTTCCGCTCACATGTGAATTTGCTTATGGATTTAACATAAATTGATATGTTATGACTCACAAGTAACCATTTTGTAATTCATGCCAACGTGCCTGAGGACGTTTAAAAGATAGATAGTATAATTAAGTTCCTTAAAAATGGAAAGTTTTCATCTCAACATACAAAGACTAAAGCCACACTGAATTATTCTTTTCTGCTAAAAATTAATGCATACCAATGTAAAGGGATAGGTTTCTTTTTAGTTTAATAGTCTTATTTTATTTTAGAGAAAATAGTTAAATATAATTAATAGTCATATATACTTCTTATATCTTAATCATGATGTACCTAGCTATATAGAACAAATTATTTTATTTATACATTATTGATCGAATTTATAGTAGGATTTATTATTGGATGCATGACTGCATACCGATGGGCGGAAGCCTCTGGTTTCAGTGATTTGTGCAAAGTCGATGAATCCTTATTGAAAAAAAAAAAAAAAAAATCACACACAATATAATCTGTTACAAAACAAAAAGTGGCAACAAATTATGGAGTCCCTTCAGCACTTGCATTTAACAAAGTTTAAAAGAAATTTGCTAGAAAGGCCACAAAATTAAAAATTTTGAATTTTGGAGGGGTTTCTATCGAATTTTATCGGTGGAAAGCCCCAATCTTTGTTTTTTTTGCGTTTTTTTCTTTATTTTTCTTTAAATTTTTTAAAATTTTAATTCTTGTTCTAAAATATATAAATCATTATTCCTCAACTTGAATTTCATTAGATGCAAATTAAATACAGAAATTTAAGAGAGTTGGAATTTGAAAGGTTGAGGAAGATAGAGGAGCTAAGAATTGAAGGAAGACAACAAGAATCACATAATTAAGACACACATTCAAAAAAAAAAAAAATGCCATGTGGTAGAGTATTTCTTTGACTATAAACATTTTCACTTACTCCGTACATATTAACACAAACTCTAAAATATTGATATTATAATTAAATCTACACATTGAAACGTATATCTAACAAAATCTCATATGATCTGACTATATTTTTTTAATGTATTAATGAGAATTTATGTTAAAAATATTTTAAGCTTTTTTTTCTTTTTGATGGCAAGAATTTTTAAGCTTTGATGACCATAAATTTAAAATAGAAATAGACACTATATTCTAACACAAAGGGTATATGTAGCATAAAAATGTTCCTCTTTTAAAACATTATACTCCTATACTATATATCCCTATCTCTATCTTATAAAAATTTTAAGAAAACTCTTATGAATATTGCTAGACATTTATATCCCTAAAAATATTCTTTAACATATTTGCCCTCATTTGATTTCAAAAGCCTTATAATTGTCTCTTGATTTCCCTAATTGATTAAAAAATTTATGTTTATTTCAATATTTAATCCATCTTTTACTCTCTCTATTTCTTTTTGTTTTAATTTTCCTATCTAGAATTTATTTAACATTTATATTTCTACACCGAACTCAATATCTTTTTACTGTTTAATCACTACATCAAAGTAACTCAATTAAAGTTTAGAATATTGCACCACTACACAACATCCAACACATTTATCGTTTATGTGCAAATATTTTTAATAAAATATTACATAAATAGGCATATGACATAAAGAACATCGGTAATAGTTCTTCTCAAAGGACACGCGCATCGAAATCCCTAGTATATTTAAAACAAAAAAGATATTCAAAGTAAGTTTATTTCTAATCTCATGTAAAACAAAATTTCCGTTATAAATAGAGGTGATAAACCGATCGGTTGATTAAAATAGTCAAATGATTTGCTGCGATCACCAAATTTTGGATTGTTTGGATATTTGTAATAAACTAATAACTAAATAAGCTCTAATAATAAGTCAATATATATAAAAACTTAAAAGTATTTGGGGCGGTAGTTGGACACAAATTTATTGTAACAGTCTACTGCAATTATTAACTTTTTTTTTTTTATTTTATTTTATGAAAGCCTAGTTAAAATTCTTAGCATGTTATTATTCCTTAATAGAGGTAAAAATTGTACTCGTAACTCAAAAAATTGACATTATTAGGATGATTAACACGTGCGATGGGTGTTATAAGCCATGTTTTAGGGAGCTCTTTCGATTCAGTCTTATGGCATAATTTTAGTTGTTAACGACATTCATGAGGGAAAATATGTAAACAAAAAAAAAAAAAAAAAAAAAAAATTAGGTATATAAATCAACATCGACTATAACCTCTAGCCTTCCAAGCTAACGATGCGGGTTCGATTCCCGCTACCCGCTCTATTATGTATTCATTAATGCATCATTGAGTTGAATACACAATTTAAAAAAATTGTCTCATCTCACATATGTTTTTTCAAAATAAAAAATAAGTTTTAATAAAATAAAAAATGCTAAAAAATAGGAATCAAAAGCGTCCATCGTCTAATGGATAGGACATAGGTCTTCTAAACTTTTGGTATAGGTTCAAATCCTATTGGATGCAATATATTTCCATATATTTTTTCTATATCCATGTGAAAAACGGCATTTTTTTTAATAAAAAAAGAATAAAAAAATGAAGAGAGATCGATTTCTTTATGTCCGCACAATATTCTTAAGAAATCAAAATAAAAATAAAAAATTGAGGTATAAATGTCCGCACATTATTCTTAAGAATTCAAGAAAATAGACAATTAACATTTTTTTTTTGACAAGAAGAGACAATTAACATTGATAAGGTCAAATAAGCAATTAAATAAAAATATTTAGAGATTAAAAATCACACATAAGACGATAAAATATGTCAGAACTTATTTAATCGACTTGAACTCATTTTTTCTGATGTTGTTTCGGGGGTTTTTGGAGTCCCTCGGGAGAGTTACAGTACTGAGTATGCGCGCCTGACGTCCGTACCTGCAAAACCACGAAACTCCGGTTGGGTGGATTTCCGCCTCCGACGGTCAAGTTAGTATGATTCCGGATGGGTAAACGTACGGAAAGTAAATACGTATTTCTCGCTGATTCAGAGAGATTTCGCAATTAATATTGCTCGGGTTTTTGTGTATGTATTTATGAATATGTAATAAATGAGGATTTTCCTCTATTTATAGCAGATGAGGATCTGCTCCCCCATTGGGGGTACGATGCCATGTGTCAGCATCCGATTGGATCCCGTTGGGCCTCTGGGGGGGCTGCCACGTGTCATCATGCTACTGGGCCACGTGGCATAAGGTGTTTTTACCCTAAACATTTGCCCCTCACAGGTGTGACGTGGCGTAGCCACGTGTCACCTGTGACAGGTGTCAAGCACAGAGGAGGCGACGGTTGATTTGCTTCCCGCCTCTCTCTTGGATTCAAATTTTGAAAAGTTGAGGCAGAAAATGGCGATTCGCCTTCTGGGCTTGTCTATAAATAGAGACGTACCCCCCCTCTTTCTTCACTTTACAAAATTTCGCAAAAATTTCTTGAGAGCTCTGATACCGGCTGCTTAATTGTGCAACCAGCTTCTTCTTTCAAACGAATCCGGATACCGGTTGAGTGCTTCAATCAACTCTTTTAGGTACCGCCTGACTCTTGCTTTTCTCTTGATTTGAGTAGAACCACAGACGGTCTTACACCATCTGGGGCATCTTAAGCCCTTTCATGTCTTGCATTTGATAGACCCACAGACGGCTTTGGACCGTCTGGGGCATCTTCAGACCATGGACTTTCCAATAATGCATTCCATAGGCCCACAGACGGTGATATACCGCCTGTGGCATCTCTGAACAATTGTCTTCAAGGGGCTGGATTCAATAAACCCACAGACGATTACATACCGTCTGGGGCATCTTCAGACAGTAGTCAATCATTTTGCATTCAATAGGCCCCCAGCCGGAACTATTCCGCCTGGGTTATCTTCGAACATTTGCTCATCAAAGCCTGCATCTCATAGACCCTCAGACGGTTAGGGACCATCTGGGATACCTTTAAACAAAAGATCTCCAAATCTAAACCCACAGACGATTTTGGACCGTCTGAGGTATCTTCGGACAATTGCTCTTCAAAACCTGACCCACAGACGGTTATGGACCGTCTGGGGTATCTTCAAGCAATTGCTTTTCAAAGCTTGGATCCAATATACCCTCAGCCGGACTTATGCCGTCTAGGGTATGCTCAAGCAATTCTCTTCATAATTTGCTAATGATCTGCTTTTGTAAAACCCTCAGCCGGAAATGTTCCGCATGGGGCATTTCTGAGTGATTTTCATCATCATATTTTTTTATTTGTATTCATAAGACCCTCAGCCGGTCTTATCGCCGTCTGGGGGGCTTTTAAGCAATCTTCATCGACACCGCCTGGGGGGTCTTTGAACAATGCAACCCAATGCATTAGACCCTCAGCCGGCCTTTATACCGTCTGGGGGATCTTTGGGCAAACTTCCTTGATACCGCCTGGGGTATCTTTGAACAAATTCCTCTGATACCGTCTGGGGTATCTTTGAGCAAGCTTTTATGATACCGTTTGGGGTATCTTTGGGTGATTTTTCTCCTAAATGCCTGACTGTCTTTGTGCTTCAGATTTTCAAACGAAACAGACTACTCCGCCTGTGGCCTCTTCAAGCCATACTTT
Source organism: Chenopodium berlandieri (assembly GCA_034703905.1). Taxonomy (NCBI): domain Eukaryota; kingdom Viridiplantae; phylum Streptophyta; class Magnoliopsida; order Caryophyllales; family Amaranthaceae; genus Chenopodium; species Chenopodium berlandieri. The sequence continues at coordinate 45,769,430 of CM068279.1, read as the reverse complement.
GGAATCTCAGTCAAGTCTTCTACAAATCGTCTTCATAAATTCAAGGTATCACCTTTGCCCCCTTGTAACCTTTTGAGTTTACCGGTTGTATAGGTTGTTAGAGAATAATGGACTCTACCAATACACACACGGCACGGCCTAGGGCAGTTGTCAACCGGTCACCGGATACGGCTGAATCTGGGACTGGGGATGTCGTCTGGGGGTGTGTGGACCAGCCATACTCTTCTACGAATCTGACCGTCTCTGTTCATGTGCAGGACAGAATGGCTCGGACAAGAAAAACGGTTGTTGACCCCGAGTACCAATCAGATGATTCAGCCGGAACTCCGGTTGAAGATGTTCCTTTTGACCAACCGGGCGTCCCGAGTACGCCCGGTGATGAAATTCTTGAGGAATCCGGGAGTTCAAGCGGTAAAGAAACCGATCAGGAAGCCGGATCTACAGAGTCTACCATGACCCCGGATGCCCCTCAAGATAATGAGGAGGCATACAACTGGCCTGCAATAAACAATCCAATGGAGGCGCACATGAGCGCCCGGGATGTTGTGACGTTAAACGCAACACTCCCGGCATTTTTGGAAAAGCGACTGGTAGGGGCCGGCTGGGAGGTTGGCGTCCCGCCTGCTACCGCAACCGTCGTCTGGGAAGACGACCTGGAGCATGCCGACAATTATTTCGGCTGCTATGAGGCGGCATTCAAAGCCGGCCTCCGGTTCCCCCCTCCATAGAACAATTAAAGCCATTTTGCGGGGTTATGACCTTGGTGTCTGGCAGCTCACAGCTAACTCTTGGGTGAACATCATCGGATACATTGCCGCCTGCGAGATGCAGGACGTGACGCCTAGCTGGGAGGCGTTCGCGCATATGCACTACTTGAGCCATGCCCCAGGCGACTGGAATGCGTGGTACACACTCACCACTCATCCGGAATATATGATGACCTTGGAGAAGCCCTCCAAGTGGACGAGCTGAAAGAGCAAGTTCTATTTCGTCTCTTCCCCATCTACGGTTGCCAATCACCAGATGCGCCGATATAATAAGAACCCGGCTCTATTAGGAAAGAAGTGCGCCCTTCCAAGGGTGCCGGCTGAGGCTTGGGATGCCAATATGGAGCCGAGACTATTTAAGAAAACCACTCAGCCACTGGATGATGGGACACAAATCATTGTCCCCAAATTCAAGGTCCCTCATCCGGACTGGTTCAAAGACGAGGCGTTCCTCTCCGCCTGCAATCTCAGCACTTTCTGGGATAAACGTAGGTTTACTGCTTTAACCGGCGTATTGTGCCGCTTGTATGATGCTTGAATGCTCTTACATTTTTTTCTTTTGTTATTTTGCAGAGAAAAGGCTAGAAATGACTCCTCCGGAAAAGATCCCGGCTAGGTCAGCTGCCGAGATAAGGAAGGAGCAGCTTGAACAGAAACGGGCCCAACTTGCGGCCCGGACCAGCGGGGTAAGCACCGGCTGATCTTATGCCGTATGTATATCTTGCAAATAACTTTGATACTAACTTGTTTCTGTCCATTACAGACGGGGAGCCAGAACATTCCTCGCTCCTTGCGTCAAATGGTAAGGAGGCCGGGGGAGGAACTCCCTCAGCCGCCTTTGCAAAGGCGGAGGGTCTCAAGCGGCCCTGCACCAACTTCAGCCGACAGGGCACTGGCTCCTGAGAGGCCCACAACTGCAGGCAAAAGTCTGCAAAGCCTGGGCTTAAGCTCAAAGCCGGCTGAGGTCGGATCTAGGGAGCCTGCGGCTCCTTCTAGCTGGGTGCTTGCTATTGCATCTGGCTCAAATGCGGCTGGGGGTGGTGGCACCCCTCAGCCTGATAACCAAGGTATGGACTTAACTTTTGACCCCCTCTGGCCGCTTGGGCCAGTTCGAGTCAAGTCTCATGCTTCTCAGTCAGGGGACTCTGTTGGCAACCGGCTGAATGTAGGAGCCGTTTATGCTCAACACTTAACCGATATCTCTCATGATGCAGAAACCGCTTTGCGTTGGCCGGATATGCAGAACTATGCCAAGAGAATGCTGAGGACCCTAACCCGGTCCGAGAGGGAGGTTGTGCCGGGTATCCACCAGGTCAACCTTGACCGGATCTCCTCACTGCTGGCTGAGGTAAGTTACCGGATAGGGTACTTTTTATGCAATTTGCTTATTTGCCGGTTGAGGTATTCTTGTGCAATTTGCTAGTTGACAGTTGCTATTTAGTTGATTTTACTAACTCCAATACCGGCTGATCTTGCACGAGTTGTTACGGGTGGATGGGTTGAAAACCCCCTTGCGGAAGAAGCAAGAGGAGGTAAGAGATGCCTAGAAACGGGCAGCCGAATTAATTGATGTCTGTCAATACAACTTCCTAATGCTTGAAATCTAAACTAAAGCCCGGGAGATGAAACAGGAGGAACTCATCCGGGAGTTGACGAATGCTGCTGATACAGCCAATCAGACGGCTGCCGATCGGAAGCTCCAGATAGACCAGCCCAAAACCGACATCCAGGCTCTAAAGGATGCTGAGAAGGAGAGAGCTGGGTTGAAGGATGAGGTCACCCGGCTGAGGGAGGAGCTGGATAAAGCCAAGAATGACCTGGTTAAGTCCAAGAAGGAAGCTCTGGACCAGCTGTCGGCTGAGCAGACCCGGTTGGTCACCGAGAATGAGCGTGACTGCCAAGCACGCATGAAGATGGGATGGTCCGTGATCCATCCGGACACTGACTATGCCTTCTTCGACTTGAAATACCAATACGCAACGACGGTATTTGATGCTCAAGTACTCGGGCTTCAGCAGCCGGCGCCCTTCGAGGAGTGGGCCGGCACAGGGGATGAGCAGGCAGAAGGAGAAGTGCCGGGTGGGAAAACTCAACCCCAGCAGACCCAGGATGCCCCTAATGCCGGTCAGGGCCAGCAGCCGGAGCAGCAGCAGCAGCAACCTCAGCAATTGCAACAACAGCAGTAGGATCTTTAAAATTCTTTTCTTTTTACCGGCCTGCGAGCCGTGTATTTATGTATCACTTTCCACCGGACGGGGGTCCGGTTAACAATTGAATTTTTAATTTATATATATGCCGACTGAGTCGGTTCCTTTGGTTCGTTTCACTTCTTTTTGCTTCAATTCTTGCTCTGAATGAAATTTGCTATATACCGGAATTTATATATGTATCGGGTGTATTGGCTCTGACTGCCCCTGGATGGTTGTTTGCTTATAATTACCAACTCTAAGCAGAAAACTGTCCATAATCATCCGGATGAACTAGTAGGCGGTCCTTGACCGTTATACAACAGGATTGATCCAAGTTGAATCTGCCGGCTGTGCCTGTTGTGGCATGCAGGCGGCCGGCTACTGGTTACCAACTCAGAGTAGACACTCGCCCGGCTACAGGTAATCACTTGGTTCCTATTAATGCCTATGGTGGCCTGCAGGCGACCTCGTGCCGGACGTATGCGTTTCAAATTGTATTCGGCTGTAATGTTTCTTCACAAAAGCCGGATGCGTACTAAAATATAGATTACCGCCTGTACTGCCTTTATCTTAACAAGGCTTAATCCACATTTATGGAAATCATTGCCGGCTGTATTGCTTTTTGGCAACGGCCGGCTGCGGGTGGCGATTGGTTTCATCGTCTGTATTACCTTGGGGAAATAGTCGGTTGCAATGTTTAAGATATAAATTTGAAGTCAATCAGGGTTAAACTTCAGCATGGAAGCAGGGGCCGGCTGTGGTGCTTTTGGGAAAAAGCCGGCTGCTTAACAAGATTTAATTCACCGTCTGTATCGCCTTGGGGCAATAACCGGGTTTATCTTGTTTGCGATTGGTCATTCGAACGGTTTAAAGCCGTTTGAGTTTTTGACGCATAGAACAATGTACCACCCAGAAGGGAGATGTTCTCTTCGACGAATTCACCCGGATGGGCGTCGCCGGATGCCAGCTCATGGTTAGAGGAGGCGGTTTAAAATATACTGGCCTTGGGCCTCTTAAATAGCTAAGTTAGGTACCCAGCTTTATACTCATTCTGAGCATAAGGGTGCCCGGTTGTGCATCGCACAAGTGGGACTTAAAAAGGTGCCCGGTTGTGCATGGCACATGGGACTTAAAAGATGCCCGGGTGTGCATTGCACATGGGACTTTATACAAAAAATTGAAATAAAGTATTCTTCTCATTCATTTACTCTATCTACAAGAATATTTATAATCTCCTTAGAAGTAGTACTTTTTTAAGTTATCTACATTCCAGGTTCTGGCTAACTGCCTGCCGTCTGGTGTTTCCAGGCGGTAGGTGCCGCCTCTAACTTCTTCAAAAATCCAATAGGGGCCTTCCCAATAAGGGGTTAGCTTTCCTTGTTCATTCGCCCTACCGGTCGCCTCCATTTTACGTAGCACAAAGTCCCCACTTTGAGGGGCCGTTTGTGTACCCTTTTGTTGTAGGCCCTCGTCATTCTCAGACGGTATATCTCATGACGCAAGGCAGCATTGCCCCTGCACTCCGGGAGTGAATCCAATGCAAGGCGCATGACCTCCCAGTTAGCCTCTTCATCATAGAGCATGACTCGGAGTGTTGACTCGTAGAGTTCAATTGGCAGGACGGCTTCAGTGCCGTATGTCATGAGAAACGGGGTTTCACCGGTTGCCCCCTTTTCAGTTGTTCTGATGGCCCAAAGGACGTGAGGTAACTCATCCGCCCAAAGACCGCCGGCTCTCTCAATCTTCTTTTTTATGCCGTCTGAGATGAGCTTGTTGAAGGCTTCAACTTGGCCGTTTGCTTGGGGCCGACCAACGGATGCGAAACAATGTGAGATCCCCCGATCTCCCAACCAACTCTTGAGGGTAGACCTTTCAAATTGAGGACCGTTGTCAAACACCATAGACATAGGAACCCCAAACCGAGTGATGATGTTCCTCCAAATGAAGGAGATGACATCCTTTGTCTTGATGCCTTTGACCGCCTCTGCCTCAACCCATTTGGTGAAGTAGTCTACAGCCACCAGAATATATCTTCTGCCGCCTACGGCAGGCGTATAGGGGGACCTAAGATGTCCATGCCCCATTTTGCAAATGGAACCGGGCTGTAGATAGCCGTCAGGTCTGTTGCCGGACGGTGTATGAGCCGGCCAAACCTCTGGCACTTGTCACATTTCTTCACCAATTCCATGGCGTCTGCCTCAAGGGTGGGCCAAAAGTAGCCTTGCCGCCTAGCCCTCTTTTCTAGAGTCCTGCCGCCTATATGTGATGCACAAAAGCCCGCATGCAGGTCCTCTAGCACTTCTTTTCCCCTTTCGGGAGTAACACACTTCAGCAACGGCTGGAGGTAACCCTTTCTGAAAAGTTCCCCCTTGTACATTTCGAAGCTCAGAGCTCGCTTTTTTCAGTGATGCCGCTTCTGAAGGGGCATTCGGCAGAGTGCCGTCCACCAAATATTCCCGGATGGGGTCCATCCAGGTAGAGCTTTGGTCAAGAACTCCAATGGGATCATGTTCAATACTTCTTTTTTCCATGACCACCCAGAAGACTGACCTAGGCGTATCACAAGTGGCGGATGAGGCCAATTTGGACAAAGCATCCGCTTGATTGTTTTCTGACCGGGGCACCTGACTTAGATGAAATTCGTCAAATGTCCCCACCTCATCTTTGACTGCCTGAAGATATTTGATCATTGCCGGATGGGTGGCCTCGTAGTCACCATTGAATTGGCTAACGATCAATTGAGAATCAGAACAAGCGTCAACCTTTCGTGCCCCTGCCGCCTTACACATGCGTATACTGGCTAACAGGGCCTCGTACTCCGCTTCATTATTCGAAGCTTGAAACTTGAACCGTAGTGCATACTCGTATGTGTCTCCTTCCGGAGACTTGCAAATTACGCCTGCCCCTCAGCCGTTCAAGGTAGAACTTCCGTCTACGAATAGCTTGCAAACCAGATCGGTATTCTCCGGCTGTGCCGGCCTAGTCATTTCAACAATGAAGTCGGCAAACGCCTGACCTTTCACTGCCCGCCTAGGTTCGAAAGTTATCTCAAGGCTTTGCATTTCAACAACCCACTTGATCATTCTGCCGGATGACTCTATAGTAGTCATTGGACGCTTGAGTGGCTGATCAGTATAGACAATCACCGGATGAGCCAAGAAGTAGGGCTTCAACCGCTTGACTGCTTTGTAAAGAGCCAGCCCAAATTTTTCGATCATTGGGAACCGAAGTTCAGCATTTCTGAGTATATGGCTGATGAAATACACCGGGAGCTGTTTGCCGTCTCTCTCGGCAAGGAGAACAGCACTAAGGGAGTGATCTGAGACGGCTAGGTACATGTAGAGAACCTCCTTAGGCAGCGGACTCACTAACCTTGGCAAAGAGTGTAAGTGTTGCTTTAACCTCTGAAATGCCGCCTCAGCCTCTTCTCCCCATTCAAATCTAGACCTCTTCCTGATTGCTTGGAAGAAGTAAAGGCACTTGTCACCTGACCGGCTGAGGAATCTTCCTAATGCCACCAGGCAACCAATTAGCTTCTAGGCCTCCTTGACGGTGCGGGGTGACTTCATGTCAATCACCGCCTATACCTTCTCTGGATTGGCCTCTATGCCTCTTTGATCAATCAGAAATCCGAGGAACTTCCCAGACTCAACACCAAAGACACACTTCTTGGGATTAAGCATGATCTTGTGCCGCCTGAGGGTGGTGAAGGTTTCTCGGAGGTCGGCTAGGTGATCCGCCTGTAGCTTGGATTTGACTATCATGTCATCAATGTACGCCTCTACATTCCTTCCAATTTGGTTGATGAAAACCGTGTTAATCATTCGTTGGAAGGTAACAGGCGCAATCTTCAACCCAAACGGCATCACCGTGTAGCAGTACAACCCCTGATCAGTGACGAAGGCCGTCTTCTCCTGATTCTTCTTCCATAGGGGGATCTGATGGAAGCCTGAGTAGGCGTCCATAAAGCTCATCAAGGCATGATTGGCTGTAGAATCAACTAGGCTGTCGATCTTAGGAAGTGGATAGCTATCCTTCGGACATGCCTTGTTCAGATCTGTGTAATCTACACACATCCGCCAGGTACCATTCTGTTTCTTGACAAGGACAACATTTGCTACCCAGTCCGGGTAGTAGCATTGCCGAATGAACCCGACATCCAGGAGTTTTTTGACCTCGGCGGCTGCCGTCTGAGACCTCTCCTCGCCATGATCCCTCTTCTTTTGCTTAACCGGCTTCTTTTTGGGATCTACGGTGAGCTTGTGGACGGCTAGATCCGGGCTGACGTCTGGCATCTCTTCCACTTCAAAGGCAAAAATGTCTTTGAACTCCTTTAGCAGTTGAGCAAGTCTGCTCCCAACTTTTCAAAAGCAACCGTCCCAACTTTGACAGTTCTGTCGGGACGACTGTCGTCCAGGACGACATCAATGCTTTCACCAGCCGGCTGGGGTCAGGAGTCATCCGGCCTTTCCCCGGTCAGTGATTGCTATTTTTCTTTTCTAGCGGGGGGCAATTGGTCCGCCTTTCGCTTTTTTCCGACTGCCTTGGGATCGGAGCAGGTGCGGCTTCCTTGTCATCGAGGTCAATGGGTTCCTCGTTATGGTCGACTACTGTGGCAGTCGGCTTGACGTCTGAGAGGTAGCACTCTCTTGCCGTCTTATAATCCCCGCGCAGGGCACCGACTGACCCATCATCCCTCTCAAACTTAATCAGCATAAGGGATGGGATGATGACTGCCTTAGACTCGTTGAAGGTAGGACGGCCCAATATGAGATTGTAGGCGGTCAATTCCTCGACCACCAAAATTTTGACGACCATGTGCCGCCCTTCCCCCTTCTCTCCTAGCCTGATGGGTAGGTCAATCCTTCCCACCGGATGCACTACTCCTCCCCCAAAGCCGACTAGGGGGTGGGGAGCCTTGTGCATACTGCTAGGCTTGTACTTCAGCTTTGTCAAGCACTGGTAGCTGATCAAGTCAGACGAGCTCTCGGTATCAATTAAGATCCGGCCAACTCGTTGGTTGGCTACCTTGCATTCGATGACAATGGAGTCATCGTGGGGCCGCCTGACCATACCCTAATCCTTCTTAGAGATGAAGACTTCAGGGAAGGTGTCTTTCGACGCCTGACCCTCATCCTCTGGGTTGGACAGCTTCCGGATGTTATCCTTGGTACCCCGGATGGTAGGACCCCCGCCTGCGAAGCCGCTTGCAATGGTGAAGATGTGCTCTTCATCAGTTTCAGAGCTATCGGCCGGCTTCTTTGATGGTTGTCCATTGTGGGTTTTAGGGTTACCCTTGGACTTCACCATGTAGGACTTTAGAGCCCCCTCATCAGCCAGACGGTCCAATAGTCGCCTAAGGCTATAGCAACCATTGGTGTCATGGCCAACATCCTCATGGAACTGACAGTACTTGCTCTTGTCTCTGTTCTTGACAGAGCTTTTCATTACAGCCGGTTTTTCAAGGGTCAACCGGTCTTTTATCTCCATGAGGATGGAGGAGCAGTCCTTGTTAAACTCGTACTTGGGGACGTACGGTTCCAACTTTCTCTATTTCTTCTGGGACGGCTGACCAGGGCGATCCGCTGCCTAGACTTCTTTTCTTTTCTTTTCTTCTTTTTCCGCTGGCTGGGTAGGCCAGCTGTCTCTCTTGTCGGACCTCTTGGGTTCCGACGAGTGCTTGACGGCACAGAGTTCCGTCGCCTGTATATAGGCTTCGGCCTCCATCAACGCCTCCTAGAGGGTTACGACCCTCTTGCGGACCAGGTTAAACTTGAAGGTTGACCCGTCCTTTAGACCCTTGAAGAAGTCTGTGTATGCAACTTCGTCAGACAACCCTTGAATCTGAATTCTCATCAAATTGAACCGCCTGACGTAGGACCGAAGTCCCTCCTTGTCACCCTGCTGAATAGCCCCTAGGTCGAGACTTGTCTTTTTGGCAGGGATGTTCATGGAGAAGTTGGACGCGAACACCCGGCTGGCAGGTTGCCAAACCATCGTTGGGCTATGCCCTTCAATGTAGCCGGGAAGCATCTGCACCAGGCGGCATCATCCAACCCCTGTAGGTACATGAGGTTGGTGTATGCAGCCATTAGGTGGTCTTCCGGGTTGGTGGTACTGTCGTAGGTATCGACCAACACATTTTTAACCTTGGCCGGCTGTGCCGCCTCGGTTATTTCCCGCGAGAAAGCCGAAGGCTGTTCCCCAAGGTTTAGCAGCCGGAGCTGCCAGTCCATAGGCTGGACTTGGTATGCCGCCTGACCCCCGAAAGGAGCCGACTGCATGAATGGAGATCCATACGGGGCGTATTGCTGTTGGGGCACATACGGAGCCTACTGGATCACGTGAGGGCCAGTACGTGCAGACACGCCGCGTGACTGACTCCCTTGTTGCGTCTCCGAATGCTTCATTGAAGCATTTTGGAAACTGTCTGAGTAGGTCGACGTGGAGGCCGACTGAGACATGCTCTGACTTCTCTTCTCCTGGATGAACATCCGGGCGTCAGAGAAAGTCTTCTTTGACCCATCCGGCTGTTTATGCCGGATGGCCTTCCTTTGCCCTGATTCAGGGAAACGAAGTTTAGAGAGGTCAATCAGGGACCCATCCGTCCCCTTGGGTTTGGGGTGAGTAGTAGGCACCCGGTCTTTGATTTGCTTTTTCCCAGAGGGAGAAGGCTTCTTTGCCGACTGACCCTTGTTTGAGCCAGTTGACTTCTTGATTATGTCCTTTATTTCCCCTTTGTAACTTGTCATGAATTTTATGAGCTCGTCTCTGGTGACAGGGGCAGCACCCTCCGCCGCCTGGGTTGTTGGGACCAACTTTGTTTTGGCTCCGTTCCCTTGTTTTCTTGGAACGGGTGCGCCTAGATCGAAATGACCCGTCTGGGGCCATATAGGTTTCGACTTCGTAGTCGTCACCACTACCACTTTCATGGTCCGTGTGGACCTCAGGGTTAGCCGTAGGCCGGCTACCCTCTGCATTCGGTACAGTGTTGGATGCCATCTCAGTGGTACTCTCCCCACAGACGGCGCCAAATGTTTCGGGGGTTTTTGGAGTCCCTCGGGAGAGTTACAGTACTGAGTATGCGCGCCTGACGTCCGTACCTGCAAAACCACGAAACTCCGGTTAGGTGGAGTTCCGCCTCCGACGATCAAGTTAGTATGATTCCGGATGGGTAAACGTGCGAAAAGTAAATAGGTATTTCTCGCTGATTCAGAGAGATTTCGCAATTAATATTGCTCGGGTTTTTGTGTATGTATTTATGAATATGTAATAAATGAGGATTTTCCTCTATTTATAACAAATGAGGATCTGCTCCCCCATTGGGGGTACGATGCCACGTGTCAGCATCCGATTGGATCCCGTTGGGCCTCTGGGGGGGGGCTGCCACGTGTCATCATGCTACTGGGCCACGTGGCATAAGGTGTTTTTACCCTAAACAGATGTGATTTAAATTTATTCTTTAAAATCTGATCTGAAATAAGTAAAGATAAGGTGAACTTATTATATTTAAAGTGATTTTTTCTAAACTTATCTCCTTTGAAATTAGCCGAAGTTAGGCCCTGTTCACTTTACCTTATTTTTGCTGAACATAAATTATTTTTACTAAACTAAAGTTATTTTTACTGAACTAAAATTAATTTTATTGAACTGAAATTATTTTTTCTGATTATCAATTATATTGTTCTTTAAAGTTACGAATTCTTACTGAACTAAAATTAATATTATTGAATTAAAATTATTTGTATTGAATATTGTTTTTTAAGGGAAAGTGAACAAGGCCTTGTTCGTCTTAAATTTATTTTATACTTTGTATGAAACAAGATTAAATAAGTTAAAATAGGATGAAAAATGAACCTAATTAAAAATTATCTATTTAACTTCCGATTATATGTGAACCATCATAATTTGCCATAAATTTAGCAGTTGATATTTTTGGAATCAAATCAATAATCTATTATAACTTTCAAATAATCCATAATAATTGACATATTTCACAAGAAAATGTATTTTTATTAGGATGAATTTATCCTAAGATTATCAATTAATCATGTACATTATAACAAATACAAATCTACTCCATATCAATTATACGGAGTATAATACTCCCTCCGTCCATAATTTTTTGCCCAATTGTCAAAATATTAGTCAAATTTTATAAACTCTGACCATAAATTCTCATTGATCTACAAAAGAAAATATAATCATGTGGGATTTTTTTTTTGTTCGTTTCATTGTAAATTTAATTAATTTCAACTTTTTATATTTTTACACGTATAAAAATAGAAAAATAAACGTTTTAACGTGTGTCTTGGAGACCGCACAAAGTCAAATGGGACAAAAATAAAGGAACGGAGGGTGTATAAACAAGTCAATCCAAAAATAACGTGCTATTTGTTTCCCTTTTTATTTGGGTAGGTGAGATGCCTTTTTCTGTCTAATCATTTTATTTTAGTGAAATGAATTTATTACTTTAATTAAGTTGTTAACTTGTTTTTGCTTTCGGGATTAATAAAGGTGCAACACTGTTGGAGATTAAGAAGTCAATTAGGGATGTAGATAATGTTTTATATGACTGGTCAGATTCACTATCATCAGATTATTGTGTATGGAGAGGGGTCGCCTGTGACAATGCCAGATCCGAAAAGCCAACTTGGAGAAAAAAATAGGCCCAACTCGCGGCCAAAAAGGATGGGGTAAGTTCCGCCTCCCCCTTTGACTTGTTCATGTATATGTTTATTGTGTTGAGACGGTAAAAGACCGACTGTAACCCATGTGTTCCATTTTCAGGATGGGAGCAGGAATCCTCCAAAGTCCATCTCAAAGATGCTCCACTGTTCATCACAAAGGAGTCACTCAAGATCAATTGAAAGTGATGTTGTTCGGATTTTCCCTTTGCGATAGAGCTCAAAAGTGGTTGTATACTGTCAAGGAGACGGAGTGGAGTAAGATTTCTCAAGCATTCCTCAAAGAGTATTTCCCCCCTGAAAAAAACTGAAAAGATTCGACACCAAATATCAACATTTTCTCAAGAGTCGGGGGAATCTCTTAGGGAAGCATGGGATAGGTTCTTGGATCTTCAACGATCATGCCCGCATCACAATTTTGAGAAGTGGAATCTTGTTCGTATCTTCTATAACGGACAAGAATCAGAGACCAAATGTATTGTTGACTCAGCACCAGGTGGTGTGTTCCTTGACAAAACGATCGAGGAAGGGTATGATTTTCTTGCAAATCTTGCAGCCAACCACTGCTCATCTCCAAGGACGCGAGCTAAGAAAGGGAAGTGAAGCCTATTCAATCTTGACATCTCAGATGGCTCAATTAACTGCAAAGATTGATGCATTACAGGCCACTAAAGACTCCTCTCTTGTATCTGTTAATGCTACGTCTTCTCAACCTTCACAAACTAATTTTTTTTGTGAATTGTGTGGTATACAGAGTCACTTTGGATATCAATGTCTCAGAATTCTCAAGACACTAATCAGATGGAGCAAGTGAATGCCTTTCAACAAAGGCAACCAAATGACCCATATTCTAACACATTCAATCCAGGTTGGAGGAATCATCCCTACCTCCCATATAAAAGCAATAATGTTCAAAATCCTAACCACAATAGCAGTGGTCACAGCCTCAGAACTATCAACCTCAGAAATATGTTGCAAGGCCTCCATCCAATCAACAAGGAGCCTCTTATCATGCTCCTCTAGGATTCAATAGACCACCTTAACAACAACCTTCTCAAGGCAATGCTAGCACTCAAGAGCCTACTATGTCAGACCTCATGAGAATGATGGCATCCATGAGGCAAAGCACTGAAGATAGCATCAAGGAGTTGAAAAACACGACAAAGCATTTGGAGAACCAACTCGCACAAGTAGCAGGTACCAACATCCAAAGGCAACCTGGCCATTTACCGGGCTGTCTGATATCCCATAGGGCAGGTGGCAAATGGGCGCCTGATATCCAATAGAGTAGGTGGCAAATGGCCGCCTAATATCCCATAGGGTAGGTGGCAAATGGCCGCCTGATATCACATAGGGTAGGTAGCAAATGGCCGCCTGATATCATATAGGGCAGGTGGCTAATGGTCGCTTGATATCCCATAGGGTAATTGGTCGCCTGATACACCCAAACGATTTATGGTGTCACTTAGCCCACTGGACAAGGAAAACATTTTCCACCGTCTAGGTCAGAATGATTGTGTTTTTGCACCGTCTACGCTACCCAGAGCAATTACAGACGTTTTGCAAATTATAAAATTTTAATCTAAGGTGAAATAATAGGCCGGCTACCGCCTAATGTCCATAAGGCATGCGGTTTATTGTGCTGTTTAAGTTTCATGTTAGATTATTCAAGTCAAACGGCTGTGAGCTAATCCTCTTTAAGGAAGTCAGTAGGGTCGTTTATATTATGAGTTTATAAAGCAATGTACCACTCAAATGGTAGATACTCTCTGTTAGCAAATTCACCCGGATGGGCGTTGCCGAATGTCCTACTCTTGCTGGAGCAGACGATTGGTTTAGATTTCGCCGCATGTACATTGCATAGGCGTTGTTCCCATAGGGAGACATATCTAGTAATAAAATAGACAATAAAATTAAATTGAAAACAAAAGGCAACTTTCATTAATAAGCTTTTCATTTACAAAAAATTTTACAAGTCTTAGAAGTAGTACTTTTTCAAGTTATCTACATTCCAAGTTCTTGCTAGCTTCCTGCCGTCTGGTGTTTCCAGGCGGTAGGTGCCGCCTTTTACTTCTTCATAGATCTGGTAGGGACCTTCCCAATTGGGTGTCAACTTGCCTTGCTCATTAGCCCTACCGGTTGCCTCCATTTTCCGTAACACAAAGTCCCCAACTTTTAAGGGCTGTTTGTGTACTCTCTTGTTGTAGGCTCTTGTCATTCTTAGACGGTATATCTCATGACTCAAGGCGACATTGCCCCGGCATTCTGGAAGTTAGTCCAATGCCAGCCGCATGGCCTCTTAGTTGGCCTCTTCATCATACAACATTACTCGAAAAGTCGGCTCATAAAGCTCAATAGGTAAGACGGCTTCAGCATCGTATACCATGAGGAATGGGGTTTCGCCGGTTGCCCCTTTTGCTGTTGTTCTGATGGCCCATAGAACATGAGTTAGTTCTTCAGCCCATAGGCCGCCAGCCCTTTCAATTTTCTTCTTTATGCCGTCTGAGATTAGCTTGTTGAAGGCTTCAACCTAGCCGTTTGCTTAGGGTCGGACGACTGATTCAAAGCAGTGAGAGATCCCTTGGTCTCCCAGCCAATGCTTGAGGGTAGGCGTCTCAAATTGAGGGTCATTGTCAAAGACCATAGACATAGGTACCCCAAACCAGGTGATGATGTTCTTCTAGATGAAAGAGATGACATTCTTTGTCTTGATGCCTTTAACAGCCTCGGCCTCTACCCACTTGGTGAAGTAGTCAACAGAAACTAGAATTTACCGTCGTCTGCCTGGCGCAGGTGTATACGGACCCAAGATATCCATGCCCCATGTGGCGAATGGTACTGTGCTATGAATGGCCGTCAGATCAGTTGTCGGATGGTGGATGAGCTTGCCGAACCTTTGACATTTGTCACACTTCTTCACCAATTCCATGGCGTCTGCCTCAAGAGTGGGCCAGAAGTACCCTTACCGCCTAGCCCTTTCTGCTAGAGCTCTGCCACCTATGTAGGAGGCACGGAAACCCGAATGTAAATCTTCCAGAATCTCATGCCCTTTCTCTGGGGTGATACACTTCAAATGAGGCAACATAAAGCCCTTTTTGAAAAGTTCTCCATTGTGAAACTCAAAGTTGGTCGCACGTTTTTTCATTGTGACCATTTCTGGGTATGTATCCGACAGAGTGTCGTCTTGCAGGTAAGCCCGGATGCCGTCCATCAAGGTTGAACTCCGGTCAAGTACACCAATAGGATCTTCTTCGATGCTTCGTTTTTCCATCACTTCCAAAAGACTGACCGAGGTGTGTCACAAGAGACAGATGATGCCAGTTTAGACAGAGCATCCGCCTAATTGTTTTCAGATCAAGGTACTTAAATCAAGTGGAATACATCAAGTGTCCCCGTCTCTACCCTGACCGCCTGCAAGTATTTGATCATAGCCGAATGGTGGCCTCATAGTCACCATGGTATTGGCTAACGACCAAATGTGAATCAAAGCAAGCGTTAATTTTCTTTCCTCCTGCCGCCTTACACATGCGTATACCGGCTAGCAGGGCTTCATACTCAGCTTCATTGTTTGAAGCTTGAAACTTGAACTGCAGTGAATATTCATACTTGTCCCCTTCAGGAGACTGACAGATAATCCCTGCACCACAACCGTTCATAGTAGAGCTCCCGTCTACATACACTTTCCAGACCTGATCAAGATATGCCGGTTCAACCGGTCGTGTAATTTCAAAAATGAAGTCGGCGTACGCCTGACCCTTCACTGTCTTCCTTGGTTCGAAAGCGATTTCAAGACTTTGCATCTCAATAGCCCACTTGAGCATTCTCCTGGATGACTCTAAGGTTGTCATTGGCTGCTTGAGGGGTTGGTCTATGTAGACTACCCCCAGATGTGCCAAGAAGTATGGGTTCAACTTTTTGACTACCGTGAAAAGAGCAAGACCAAATTTCTCAACCATAGAGTACCGGAGTTCAGCATTTCGAAGCATATGGCTAACAAAATAGACCGAGAGCTGATTGTCGTCTCTTTCAGCAAGGAGAACAGCACTAAGAGCATGATCTGAGACGGCTAGGTACATGTAAAGCGTCTCCTTGGGCAGAGGGCTACCAAGCCTAGGCAAGGAGTGCAGATGTTCTTTCAGTTTTTGGAAGGCCGCCTCAACGTCATCTCCCCATTCAAACATGGTCTTCTTTCTGATTGCTTGGAAAAAATAGAGGCACATGTCCCCTGACTGGCTGAGGAATCTCCCCAATGCCGCCAGACAACCGGTTAATTTCTAAACCTCCTTAATAGTGCAGGGTGACTTCATGTCAATGACGCTTGTATCTTCTCTGGATTTGCCTCTATCCCTCTTCGATCAATCAAAAATCCGAGAAACTTTCCAGACTAAACACCAAAGACACACTTCTTGGGATTGAGCATGACCTTGTGCCGCCTGAGTGTGGTGAAGGTTTCTCGGAGGTCAGCAAGATGATCCGTCTGTAGCTTGGATTTGACTATCATATCATCAATGTACGCCTCTACATTTCTTCCGATTTGATTAATGAAGACCGTATTAATCATTCGTTGGAAAGTAGAAAGCGCATTTTTCAAGCCAAACGGCATCACAGTATAACAAAATAACCCCTAATCAGTGACAAATGTCGTCTTCTCTTGATCTTTCTTCCACAGGGGTATCTGATGAAAGCCTGAATAGGCATCCATAAAACTCATTAAAGCATGTCCGGCTGTAGAGTCGACTAGACTGTCGATATTTGGAAGCGGATAACTGTCCTTTGGACATGCCTTGTTCAAATCAGTGTAATCAACACATGCACCACGCCCCATTCGGCTTCTTCACAAGAACAACATTCGCAACCCAATCTGGGAAGTGACATTGCTGAATGAACCCAGTGTCTAACAACTTCTTGACCTCGGCGGCTGCTGCCTGAGATCTTTCCTCGTTGTGATTTCTTTTCTTGCCTAACAGGCTACTTCTTTGGATCAACGGCGAGTTTGTGGACAGCAAGATCGGGGTTGATGCCTGAAATCTCTTCCACATCAAAGGCAAAAATGTCCTTGAATTTCTTCAGCAGATTGTGCAAGTCTGCCCCCAACGTCGCAAGAGCAACCGTCCCAACCTTTGCAGTTCGCTCCAGACGTGTGTCATCCGGAGCGATGTCAACGTGTTCACCAGCCAGCTGGGGATGGAGGTCATCTGACCATTCCCCGGTCAGTAATTGTTATTGCTTTTCTTTCTTGACAGTCACCAGCTGGTCGACCTTTCTCTTCTTGCCGCCTGCTGGTGGGGTAGACTCAGGTTCCTTAACATCGTCAAGGTCTATACGCTCCACTCCCTGGCCAACCGCCGTGGGCTTGACGTCTGAGAGATAGCACTCTCGGGCCGTCTTTTGGTCCCCGTTCAGGGAGCCAATAGAACCATCATCCTCTCAAATTTTAGCCGCATGAGGGATGGAATAATGACGGCCTTGTATTCGTTCAGAGTCGGACGACCTATTATCATGTTGTAGGCGGTCAACTCTTCTACGACCAAGAACCGAACGACCATATTGCGCCCTTGCCCCGTCTCTCCCATCCGGATGGGCAGATCAATGCGGCCGACTGGGTGCACAACTCTACCCCCAAAACCAACCAAGGGGTGGGAGACCTTGTGCATGCTACCTGGCTTGTACTTCAGCTTTGATAGACAATGATAGCTGATTATGTCAGACGAACTGCTTGTGTCAATAAGGATCCGACCAACCTTTTAGTTAGCCACCTTACATTCAATGACAATGGGGTCATCATGTGGCCGACGGACTTTGCTGCGGTCCTTTTCAGAAATGATGACCTCAGGAAAGGTATCGGCAGACGTATGACCTTCATCGACCGAGCTGACATCCATTTGTCTGACATGGTTCTTGGTGCCTCTAATAGTTGGGCCCCCACAGGCAAAGCCGCTTGCAATGGCGCAGATCATGTCCGGATCAGTGTCCGAACCACTATCAGCCTTTGCTGACTTGTTTTATGGCTGCCTGGGGTCCGTATTCAGGGTCACCTTGGACTTGAGGATGTAAGACTTTAGCACACCCTTATCAGCCAATCTATTTAGCAACTGCTTGAGGCTATAACAGTCATTGGTATCATGACCAATGTCCTCATGAAAGTGACAGTACTTGTCCTTGTTCCGATTTTTGGCCGGACCTTTCATCGCCGCGGGCTTCTCAAGCACCACCCGGTCTTTGATTTTCGTGAGGATGGTGTAGCAGTCTTTGTTAAACTCGTACTTGGGGACGTACGGTTTAAATTCTTTTTTCTTCTTTTTGGGCGGCTGATCAGGGTCCTCAACCACCCAAACTTCTTTTCTCTTATTTCTCTCTTCGGCTTTTTGAGCTGGCTAATCTTGCCGACTCTTTTTTTGTTTGCCAGACTTCTTTGAGTCCGATTGCTTGTTGGAGGAGCAGAGCTCAGTCGCCTGTACATAGGCTTCTTCCTCCCTCAGCGCTTCTTGAAGAGTGAAGGTTCTCTTCCGGACGAGGTCAAACTTAAAAGTGGACCCATCCATCAGACCCTTGAAAAAGTATGTGAAAGCAAATTTGTCAGACTGTCCTTGGATCTAGATTCTCACCAGATTGAACCGCCTGACATAAGAACGGAGCCCCTCCCTGTCTCCCTGAACAATCGTTCCCAAGTCGATGCTTGTCTTTTTGGCAGGTATGTTCATGGAGAAGTTTGAGGCGAATGGGAACGCAAGCGTCCTGAAATTGTTTATGCACCCAGGCGGCA
This sequence comes from Chenopodium berlandieri, assembly GCA_034703905.1. Classification (NCBI taxonomy): domain Eukaryota; kingdom Viridiplantae; phylum Streptophyta; class Magnoliopsida; order Caryophyllales; family Amaranthaceae; genus Chenopodium; species Chenopodium berlandieri. The sequence goes on along the minus strand of CM068279.1, from coordinate 45,751,024 downwards.
AGTAGTCGAACCACTGTTGGGCAATGCCTTACAGTGTAGCTGGGAAGCATCTACACCATGCGACATCATCCAACCCCTGTAGATACATGAGGTTGGTGTATGCCATCAAGTGGTCTTCAGGGTTGGTGGTGTCGTCATAGGCTCCAACCAAGACATTTTTAACCTTGGCCGGCTGTGCCGCCTCGGTTATATCCTTGGAGAATGCAGAGGGTTGTTCTCCAAGTCTCAATAGACGTAGCTTCCAGTCCAGGGGCTGGACTTGAAATGTCGCCTGACCTCCAAAGAGGGCAGGTTGCTAATAAGGTTGAGCAAACGGCCCGTATGTGTTGATGGGGCACATACGGCACCGACCTATCATTTGAGGACCTGTGTGGACGGACTGGCCGCCTGACAAGTGCTCTTGCACAAATGGGGAATACCTCATCGAGGTATTCCTGAAGCTGTTTGGCATTGTCGGCGTTGAAGTCGTGTCAGATGGTTGACCATTCGCTTTTGCTCAATGAAATGTCGAGCATCAGCATAAGTCTTCTTGCTGTCATCCGGTTGTACATACCGAATGGGCTTTCTCTGATTCGCCCCTGGGAGACGAATATTCGTCCAGTCAATAATTAAGGGTCGGTCCCCCTCCTTCTGTTTTGGATGCGGAGTGGGCTGCCTGTCTTTGACCGGCTTTGTCTTCCCAGAATGAGAAGGTTTCTTAGACGGCTGCCCTTTTCTTGGACCAACCGTCTGTGTCTTAATGAGATCTCTCATCTCACCTTTAAAATTCATCATGAACTTGACAAACTCCTCACGGGTGATGTGAGCAGTCTGTCTTGTAATCTGAGGTTAGCCGGATGACTTGCTCAGACCTGCCTGGTTATCGCCCCGTCCCTATTATCCTTGGAACGGATGTGTCTGCTGATGAAGGATCCATCTCCGGCCGTAAATACTTCGACCTCTGGATCCAACTCTGTATCATGGTCCGAATGGACCTCAGCTGACGGATGCTTTTCCTCAGGAGGCGGTACAGTCTCTTGAGAAACCATCTTAAAGATACTCTTCCCACAGACGACGCCAAATGTTTCGGGGTTTTTCGGATGTCCTGCGGGAGAGTTACGTCACTAAGTCTGGGTCCTCGCCGACTGCACCTACAAACAAACAGAAGCTCCGGGGGTTCGGAGTTCCGCCTCCGACAAACAAGTTAGAAACGGTCGAAGTTAAGTAAATGTGCGGAAAATAAAAGTATCTTCTCGGATCCCGAGATCTGGTTTTTTCTCTGATCTGATGTGAGAGAAATGAGTGTGATAAATGATCGTGCCCCCAAATGCGGGTAAATCTCTCTATTTATAGGGTCAAAGGAATAAGTGCCCCCTTTTATAGGTCATTAACCTAGGTAAATGTACCGCACCGTTTTTATGGCGTTCTCGGGATTCAGGCCTTTGAAAGCCGCCTTTTCCCTTGATAATTGGGAGTGCCACGTGTCAACTGGTGATTGGTCCTTTTTGGGCCTCTCCTGGGGTGACACGTGTCCCCTTCTAATTGGCCCATAATAGACACGTGTCATTAACCTATTGGTTTTTTAAAAAAAAATCTAAAAAATAGCAAAAACCCTAAACAACCTAACCCAGCCCAATGATAGGTTGTCGTACACCTATCAAAAATAATTTCCTAACAAAACCAACTAACAATGTAGTAGGGTAAGTAGGGTCGAATCCACAGAGAGATGGTTATTTAATCTAACCTTCAAGAATTTGGAGAAACTAACACTACTAGAAATAGGCCGATTTCCGACGGACATGTTTTTCCGTCGTAAATTCCGACGGATTTTTATTCCGTCGGAAATTTACGACGGATTTCCTACGGAACACAAATCCGTTGGAATTTATGGGCTTTCCGACGGAATATTCCGTCGGAAACTTAATGTTTCGACGGAAATAAAATCCGTCGGAAATTTCTTTAAGGTTCGGTGGTGGTGGGTGGTGGCTAAGGGTTAAGGGGGAGGGTAGTGGTGGATGAGTAAGGGTAAGGGGTAGGTGTGGCGGTGGGTGGATGAGGGTGGTTGGGGCTGGTGGGGTGATGCCTGTTTTTTTTTTTTTTTTTTTTTTGCAGGAGTTTCCGACGGAATTTCCGTCGAAATTTTCAGGCAGATTTGAATTTCGTCCGAAATTTTCGACGGACTTTCCAGTACCAGAAAACCGCATCCGACAAAAAAATTCCGTTGGAAAACACTGTTCCGATGGAATTTTCGACGAAAATGGCCGTTTTTCCTACAAAGGGTCTTCCGACAACACGTTCCGAAGGAATTTCCGTCGGAACAGTGTTTTCCGATAGAATTCAGGGTGTTTCCGACGGAATTTTTCCGTCGGAAATGACCTGTTTTCTAGTAGTGTAAACAATGTCACGATGTTGAGATAGAAAAGTAGTATAAATTAAAATAGGAATAAAAATAATAAAAAGACCTAGGGTTATGGTTCACCATATTTATAGTTCTAAATCCATCAAATACCATTAACAATTCAATCAAACAAGTATCTAGAGCAATTGCTAAGCTTACGGTCGGGTCTTAACACTCAATTCAACATATATATGTAGTACGGTCGCTAACATAGTCAGAATTGCTAATTGTAGGTAAAGCCTCTAAAAGTGCGATCTTTCAATTCAAACTCTTATTAACAATAACTAATCAAACAATTAATCAGGTTGCAAGATTAACAATAAAACACTATCAATTAAAGAAATCAATAATCAAAATATCAATCAAGATTCATTGTATAAACATGGATTCCCAAACCCAAGAAATAAACTACTCAAGCATGAAATAAAAAATTAAACCTAAATCTAATAAAGAAATCATAATTAAAAGAGAGAAATAAAATACCTCTAAGAATTAATGTAACAAACTCAAGAGCAATCCATGGAAAAATCCATGGAATTGCCCAAGAGAAACTATGGCTAGAGAGAAAAGAAAACGAACGTATAAAAATAATAAAAAAAGCATAAGGAGAAAATAATATCTCCTTGAGTATTTATAATTCCCTCAAATTCTAAACTAAAAATAAATAAAGAAAAGAAATAAGAAAATATAAATTACACAAGCTGTCAAACGATTGGACGATAGAAGATGATGTGGCACGAAGATGCTTGATGGATCGAGGGCCAAGCGAAAGACGTGCTATAATGCCCCTTGCTTGATGCTGTCGTGGGCAAACTAGAGCTTTAGCTCCCTGTTCGAGTGAGCTCTCGCTCAGGTCTGATGTTCCTCTCGGCATATGCGAGCTAGCTCGCGAGCTCTCGCTCACTCGCTGCTGGGCATTGCATTGACTTCACATGCTTGTAACTTTTGATGCATAAGTCGTATATACGCTTGTGACCTACTGTTGGAAACCTCTTCAAGTCTAGTTTCCAATTCAACTTGAATCACTTCAATCCAATCTGTAGAACTCAAGTATTGATCAAAAGAGTGAACAAAGGTCAGTTTTGACACTTTGTAAACCATCGTTTAACTTCGTTTTCAACTCAAATTCAATTCGGAAAGGCACATTGTAACCCTTGTGAATGCTATGTTCATATTCCATGCACACAACAATCAAAATCAACATCCACGAACATGTGATCTTCGACTAATATACTCAATTCATCGACTTCCATCCAAATATCATCCAATCAACTCCAAACACTTCGAAAGCGTCCAAATGACTATGAAATCACCTGAAACATTAAGAAAAACACAAATGGAGCGTAATAGAGTACAAAACAAATAACTTATAATTTTTGCGACCTAAAAAGCGACAAAAGATCTAAAAAGCAACTATAAAAGTAGCATAAACGTGCCTATAAATCCTATGTAAATATGACTCATCACCCAACCCCACCACAGGCAGTCCGGCACTACCTGTCCCCACTGCTGACAGCCTAACCCAAGCCGTCGGCACCCCTGTCCCACCAAAATCGGTGAAACCCCTTCCCCCTCCTAGAAAACCACCCCAATCCTGCCTACCCACCGCAAATCACCACCTACCACAGCAACAACAACATCACCGTTGCTGAACTGCTGAAACCCCAACCAATTCGAACCCCGCCACCTTTAAACCACTGCAAATACCAACCACAATCACAACCAATTCAAACCCTAGCACCTTCGAAACACCACAAATACCAACCACAATCCACCGGTGTAATACCCCGTATTTTTATACATATATTAATTTAAAGTATTATTTTATGACGTATTTAAATAATTTTAAATGAATTATTTATAGTATTTTAATAATTTAAAAAGGGTTTATCTTAATTAAAAACCCATTTCCATTTATTTATTTGGTTTTGGAAATATTTTGTTTCATTATTTAGAAACTTTGGGGCATATTTAATTTATAAAGGAATTTTTAAAGTCAATGAAATTTTAAAGAAAGTCAAATACCAATTTGAATGGGAATAGGAATCATTAACGGTAAAAAGGGAAATTAGGGTTTGAGAGGGAGTATAAATACTCTTCTTATGAGCAAATTTAGACTTTACCCAAGGTGGAGAATACCCAAAGGTAAACTCTATTTCTCTCTCCTCTTATTTTTCTCTCTCTTAATTTTTCCCCTCTTCCTCATAAACACCCACACACACCTCGCGGTGGCCGGCCACCACCACCGCAGCCACCCATGTAACACCCCAATAATTCTCTTTAAAAAAAAACCTGTGATAACCTGTAAAGCCTGTATAACCTGCATAACCTGTAAGACCTGTATAACCTGTAAGAGAATTATTGGAGTGCTACCGCCACGTGTTCAAACGTTAAGGCTAGTTTCAGAAATCAGCAGCGGAAAACTAACTTAGTTTTAAAAAGAATATAAGTTTCAAAACTGGAAGTCAAAACTCAAAGTCTTACAAGTTGGAACCATAACGACCCTTATTCAAAATCCAGTAAAATAGGAAGTAATGGAACCAAAACCAAAATAAAATTCAATCTGTGTTATGAAATAAGCTAACTGTTTAACCAACTCTCCACTCAAATCCCATCACCCTGATGCAAGACAGTTTATGCAAAAACCTATGATGAATCTGCTCCCCAATATTACAAGTGTAATAATTGGATCATTACAGGGTCATTGAAGGCGAAGGCCATGACCAAAGAAAACACACAAAAGCACGCAATCAGCAACGCTGAGTACATACGAGCTACGAAATATAGTAAAAAGTCCTAGCATGATTCTAACAAGCATTCCATACACTCACAATATTATCATTGACTCGAACACATGACTCAATAGTTACTCATTACTAAGTTTTTATTTAAATAACATTGATCATTTCATTAATTGATTGGATTAAGCAATAGACCGGGTTGTCCCCCTGTGCTCCATTCCGGAACATTAAATAAGAAAACCCTATGCCTCCTTTCGGAAGACATTAAATAAACATCCAATGGCAGACGGGCACGACTCCATGGCCATAGCTAGTATGAGATCTCATCTAACTCATTATAATTTTAAAAGAATTTAAAACAAGAGACTCGTAGATCAGACGGCCTCTGAAAAGTGCACGGCTAATACCCCGTGAACCCCAACCCATGTTTGTCATTACACTAGATGTGCACAAATCCAGAGTTTTATTGCTCATCCTTCTTGCACTTTACGTGATTTACCAGTTTAAAATTTGGTGATGACTCATATGCAAACAACTCAACCAATCATACATCAATCAATCAAATCATTCAAGTTTCCAATTAAATTCTCAATTTATCAGTGACAAACAACATTTATTATTGCATCCTTTAACTACCTCGGTGTATAAACACCTTAAGTGCATAAGGCACCACAAATCCACAATTATGTCTTATCAGACTTTAACTCTTTCTTTACTCATTCCAATTCAATACAAACGAACAAGTAATCAAAATAATTCATTATATCTTTGCCTCTAAGCTCACTTTGAACATTATTGCATAAATACTGCTCATAAGGAAAAATCAATGCACATTTCTCAAGCATGACTTAAACTAACCATCACATTCATCATCAAACAACTCATTACCAAACAATTCCAACCAATCCACAAGTTCCCTAGCATGATTCTAGGTTTTTCCAAGTCCCTAAACATGCTCCTAAAATCAAGGTTCCTCGTATTCTTGTACGTACCTTGAGTAAACAAATTGATTGGCCACCTTAAAGCTAGAAGTCACCTTCTACGAAGTCCTCTCCTAAACAAAACAACAGTAGTTCAATCAATCACCCAAGCAATATATTTTACAGCAATACCAACTACTTTAAAATCCTGTAAATCATTGAAATAATGCTCTTAAATTATTCCCAATAGCCAAAGTTAATAATTAGTACTTGAACTATGAGTTTATATGCTAAAATCATAAAAGTATAGCTTATAGCATAAAATTTCAGCACTTTAAAGTAACATTATAAATCTGAAAATTTAGTTTAAAATTATAAAACAACCGCATAAACGTTTTCATTTGAAATAATCGTTATATAGTACGTTAGTATGTTGGGAACTTGAAAATCCATCATATAACCATGATTTAAAGCTATTCAAAGTTAAAGTTAAAATCTGAAATTTCAGTTTAGTAGCAAAATATAGGGATACATATATCCAAACTTGAAGTATATGATTAAAATTCAATTACATTCATAAATACCCAATTAAACTTTCAAATTTCACAACTTAAACCTTAATATATATATAATTTAAAATCTGAAATTTAGTTTATAATCAAGGTAATTAAGTTTGAACATAATTTTATACATACTATAATCAAATAATTTAATCCTCCTGTCTTGAACCCAAAATTCAGCTTTCTTTAAAGTCTAAAAATTATTATACTCATCGAAAATTAAGGTTAGGATCTTAATTAAACACAAGGTAAGTACTTAAATCAATCATTCATGTTTTAAACCCCCAAATCATGAAAAATCAATATTTAAAACCCAAAATCAGATTTTCTGAAAATCTGAAATTTGTTTACAATCATCAAAATTTAAAGATAGAACCATGTTTAAATATAAAGTAATTAGGTAATTCAATTATTCATGGTTTAAGCCCAAAATTTGCGAAATTCACGAAGATTAAACCCTAATTTCGTAGCTAATAAAATCCGAAATTATTCACATGCTTAGTATGTCATAAACTCAACAAATTCGCAACATAACTCAATAAATTTGCAATATTTATCATGTATATGCATAATCAAATCAAAAAAAAAATTATATAAAGATTAAATTTTTAAAGAAATTAAACAAGAAAAGAGGAAGATAGAAGAGAAGGGGAGTAAGGGGAAACCGGCTGGGCACGGTCGTGCTGGGCGGCTGGGCGGCTGCGGGCAGGCGGTGGCAGCAGGCTGGGCAACGGTGGAGGTGGTGCTCGGTGGCTGTGACTGAGGGCAGCGTTTTCTCTTCTTTTTTTTTTTTTTTTTTTGTGTGTGTGAGTGTTTCGTGAATGAGGGCAGGGAAGGAGGGAAAGGGAGTAATAAGGAGAAGCAGTTAGGAGGGTTTTTGGGAGGGGTTTACTTAATTAAAAAAAAAGAATGAGGAGGGATAAGGTAAGTTTACTTAATTAAGAATAAAAAAAATATGGCTTAAAGATTTTTCTTGGTTTTATTTGTCAAATCTTTCCAAAAGAAAATATTTATAAAGTATAAAATTATTACAAAGTATTTGTATATGAAAAAAAATATAATTATAATTTGCTAAGGAAAAAATGGGGGATTACAATCTACCCCTCTTAAAAGAAGTTTTGTCCCCGAAACTTAACCCAAAATCCATAATTTCTCAAAACTATTACGTTTTGTGTTGCTGTAAATTGCTTGTTTCTCAATCATATATACCTAACAACTGAGCATGCTCGATGAACTCATACTTAAGCAAAGTTTACGTACTTTATTAGCATGCAAACACATCCATACTTGGCAATAATAAGCAAATAAGCAAGTTCATGCAACTTAAAGTAACAAATGACATAAATGAGGTAAAAACGCGAAATCACACTGCATTCTACCCCTCTTAAAAGAAAAGATTTACGCCCTCGTAACTCACCTCATCAAATAACTCGGGGTATTTCTTTCTCATCTCTTCTTCGGCCTCCCAAGTAGCCTCTTCGTAGTCATGGTTAGACCAAAGGACCTTCACTATCTTTACATCTTTGTTCCTAGTACTTCGCACCTTGTGATCTAGGATTCTCACTGGTCTTTCTTCATATGTCAAAGATTCATCTACTTGGATTGTCTCTGGTTGCAGCACATGAGTTTCACTAGGCACATACTTCTTCAATTGGGAAATGTGGAACACATCATGCATTTTCTCAAATTCCATTGGCAAGGCCAACTTATAAGCCACTTTTCCCACACGTTGCAGAATCTCATATGGCCCCACATACTTAGCACTTAGTTTCCCTTTCTTTCCAAATCGCATCACGCCTTTTGTTGGTGAGACCTTTAGAAAGACCTTATCCCCAACATTGAACTCATCATCTCTTCTCTTCAAGTCGGCATAACTCTTTTGCCTATCTTGTGCTACTTTAATTCTTGACTGAATCAACCTCACCTTGTTCACCATATCCTCAATGAAATCTGTTCCCAAAGTAACACGCTCACTGCAATCATTCCAACTGACTGGACTTCTGCACTTCCTTCCATACAATGCTTCAAAAGGTGCCATCTTGATACTCGTGTGATAACTGTTGTTATAGGAGAATTCAATCAAGGGTAGGTTATCTTCCCAATTCCCTTGAAAATCCAAGGCACAAGCTCGCAACATATCCTCCATGGTTTGGTTGGTCCTCTGGGTCTGGCCATCTGTCGCAGGATGAAAGGCAGTGCTCATCTTCAAGGTAGTTCCAAGGTTTTCCTGCACTTTCTGCCAAAACTTAGACAAGAATCTCGAATCCCTGTCCGACACGATGTCCTTGGGAATTCCGTGCAAACGAACCACATTCTTCACATAAGTACTTGCCAATTGCTTCTTTTTCCAGGTCTCCTTGATTGGAATGAACATAGCTGACTTGGTAAGTCTATCCACAATCACCCAAATCGTGTCATTCCCACTGCGTGTCTTTGGTAATCCTGTCACAAAGTCCATAGAAATAGAATCCCATTTCCATCCTGGTACCTCCAATGGTTGCACTTTCCCCATGGGTCTCTTGTGATCTATCTTCACTTTCTGGCATGTCAAACACTTGGACACGAATTCAGCAACTTCTCTCTTCATATTCGGCCACCAATAGAACTCTTTCAAATCCTTATACAGCTTATCTCCCCCAGGGTGAACTGAGTAAGGTGTGTTGTGGCACTCCTCCATGATTCTTCTTTTTATATCCTCACACTTCTGCGGTATGCACCATCTCTCCTTGTATCTCAGACTCCCATCCTCATGAATCTTGAATTCAGTTTCTGCACCGCTAGTCACTCTATCCCTAATCCTCTGAAATGACTCATCCTCCCCTTGTTTTTCCTTAATCTCCTCGAATATGGATGGTTGAATCGTCATCGCACTCAGTATTCCTTCTAACTCCCCTTGACTAACGATTTCAAGGTTCAATCTCCTCATATCCTCACACAATTCATTAGCCACAATCAAGGTATTAACATTATGACTCGCCTTCCTACTAAGGGCATCTGCAACAACATTCGCCTTTTCCTCATGATACTGGATGTGGACATTGTAGTCAGTGAGGAACTCTAACCATCTACGTTGCCGCATATTCAGATGATCTTGGGTGAAAATGTACTTCAAGCTTTTATGGTCTGTAAAAATCCTACAGGTGACACCATAAAGATAAATGTCTCCAAATCTTCAGAGCGAACACAACAGCTGCAAGCTCCAGGTCGTGTGTAGGATAGTTAACCTCATGTGTCTTCAATTGTCTCGATGCATAGGCAATCACTCTCCCATTCTGCTGCAGAACACATCCCAGACCATGCTTTGAAGCATCGCTGTACACCTCGAATCCGTCTCTCCCGTCGGGCAACACTAGTACTGTTGTTGTGGTTAGTCGCTCTTTCAGGGTTTGAAAAGCTACTTCACAGCTGTCGTTCCACTCAAACTTAGTTTTCTTCTTCATAAGAGCGGTCATGGGTCTGGCTATTCTCGAAAAGTCTTTAACAAACCTTCTATAATACCCAGCTAATCCCAAGAAACTACGAACATCAGTCACATTCTTCGGAGTAGGCCACTCACTCACTGCCTTGATCTTTGCGGGATCCACTGATACACCCTCTTTAGAAATGTAATGCCCTAGAAATGCAACCTTTTCCAACCAGAACTCACACTTTGAAAACTTGGCATACAGCTTATTACTTCTAAGAGTTTCTAGAATGGTTCTCAAATGTTGAGCATGCTCCTCCTCATTCCTCGAGTGCACCAATATGTCATCAATGAACACAACCACGAATTTATCTAAGTATTCATGAAATACTCGGTTCATCAGGTCCATGAATACGGCAGGTGCATTGGTTAACCCGAATGGCATGACTGTAAACTCGTAGTGCCCATAACGAGTTTTAAAGGCTGTCTTTGGAATGTCCTTGTCTGCAACCTTCAATTGGTGGTACCCCGACCTCAGATCGATCTTTGAAAACACACTCGCCCCCTTCAGCTGGTCAAACAAGTCATCTATCCTCGGTAAAGGGTACTTATTCTTCACAGTCACATTATTTAATTCCCTGTAATCGATACATAGCCTCAAACTCCCATCTTTCTTTCTCACAAACAAGACTGTTGCTCCCCAAGGTGATGCGCTAGGCCTAATAAACCCCTTATCTAATAATTCCTGCAATTGAACCTTCAGCTCACTCATCTCAGCTGGTGCCATTCTATAGGGTGCTTTGGAAATAGGTGCAGCTCCTAGAATTAAGTCGATGGTGAACTCAACTTCCCTTTTAGGTGGCATCCCCGAAATCTCATCAGGAAAGACATCTAGAAACTCATTCACAATGGGTACATCTTCAATCCGTCTATTCTCACTCTTACTCAAATCCTGGACACAACAAAAGTACAATGGATACCCCTTACTCACCAACTTCTTAACCTTTAAAGCAGAAATGATCCCAATGCCCTTCGGCTCCCCAAAACGCCTATAGGACACCGTCCTACCCAAAACGCTGCCCTCAGTCACAGCCACCGAGCACCACCTGCGGCACCGTTGCCCAGCCTGCTGCCACCGCCTGCCCGCAGCCGCCCAGCCGCCCAGCACGACCGTGCCCAGCCGGTTTCCCCTTACTCCCCTTCTCTTCTATCTTCCTCTTTTCTTGTTTAATTTCTTTAAAAATTTAATCTTTATATAATTTTTTTTTTGATTTGATTATGCATATACATGATAAATATTGCAAATTTATTGAGTTATGTTGCGAATTTGTTGAGTTTATGACATACTAAGCACGTGAATAATTTCGGATTTTATTAGCTACGAAATTAGGGTTTAATCTTCGTGAATTTCGCAAATTTTGGGCTTAAACCATGAATAATTGAATTACCTAATTACTTTATATTTAAACATGGTTCTATCTTTAAATTTTAATGATTGTAAACAAATTTCAGATTTTCAGAAAATCTGATTTTGGGTTTTAAATATTGATTTTTCATGATTTGGGGGTTTAAAACATGAATGATTGATTTAAGTACTTACCTTGTGTTTAATTAAGATCCTAACCTTAATTTTCGATGAGTATAATAATTTTTAGACTTTAAAGAAAGCTGAATTTTGGGTTCAAGACAGGAGGATTAAATTATTTGATTATAGTATGTATAAAATTATGTTCAAACTTAATTACCTTGATTATAAACTAAATTTCAGATTTTAAATTATATATATATTAAGGTTTAAGTTGTGAAATTTGAAAGTTTAATTGGGTATTTATGAATGTAATTGAATTTTAATCATATACTTCAAGTTTGGATATATGTATCCCTATATTTTGCTACTAAACTGAAATTTCAGATTTTAACTTTAACTTTGAATAGCTTTAAATCATGGTTATATGATGGATTTTCAAGTTCCCAACATACTAACGTACTATATAACGATTATTTCAAATGAAAACGTTTATGCGGTTGTTTTATAATTTTAAACTAAATTTTCAGATTTATAATGTTACTTTAAAGTGCTGAAATTTTATGCTATAAGCTATACTTTTATGATTTTAGCATATAAACTCATAGTTCAAGTACTAATTATTAACTTTGGCTATTGGGAATAATTTAAGAGCATTATTTCAATGATTTACAGGATTTTAAAGTAGTTGGTATTGCTGTAAAATATATTGCTTGGGTGATTGATTGAACTACTGTTGTTTTGTTTAGGAGAGGACTTCGTAGAAGGTGACTTCTAGCTTTAAGGTGGCCAATCAATTTGTTTACTCAAGGTACGTACAAGAATACGAGGAACCTTGATTTTAGGAGCATGTTTAGGGACTTGGAAAAACCTAGAATCATGCTAGGGAACTTGTGGATTGGTTGGAATTGTTTGGTAATGAGTTGTTTGATGATGAATGTGATGGTTAGTTTAAGTCATGCTTGAGAAATGTGCATTGATTTTTCCTTATGAGCAGTATTTATGCAATAATGTTCAAAGTGAGCTTAGAGGAAAAGATAATATGAATTATTTTGATTACTTGTTCGTTTGTATTGAATTGGAATGAGTAAAGAAAGAGTTAAAGTCTGATAAGACATAATTGTGGATTTGTGGTGCCTTATGCACTTAAGGTGTTTATACACCGAGGTAGTTAAAGGATGCAATAATAAATGTTGTTTGTCACTGATAAATTGAGAATTTAATTGGAAACTTGAATGATTTGATTGATTGATGTATGATTGGTTGAGTTGTTTGCATATGAGTCATCACCAAATTTTAAACTGGTAAATCACGTAAAGTGCAAGAAGGATGAGCAATAAAACTCTGGATTTGTGCACATCTAGAGTAATGAAAAACATGGGTTGGGGTTCACGGGGTATTAGCCGTGCACTTTTCAGAGGCCGTCTGATCTACGAGTCTCTTGTTTTAAATTCTTTTAAAATTATAATGAGTTAGATGAGATCTCATACTAGCTATGGCCATGGAGTCGTGCCCGTCTGCCATTGGATGTTTATTTAATGTCTTCCGAAAGGAGGCATAGGGTTTTCTTATTTAATGTTCCGGAATGGAGCACAGGGGGACAACCCGGTCTATTGCTTAATCCAATCAATTAATGAAATGATCAATGTTATTTAAATAAAAACTTAGTAATGAGTAACTATTGAGTCATGTGTTCGAGTCAATGATAATATTGTGAGTGTATGGAATGCTTGTTAGAATCATGCTAGGACTTTTTACTATATTTCGTAGCTCGTATGTACTCAGCGTTGCTGATTGCGTGCTTTTGTGTGTTTTCTTTGGTCATGGCCTTCGCCTTCAATGACCCTGTAATGATCCAATTATTACACTTGTAATATTGGGGAGCAGATTCATCACAGGTTTTTGCATAAACTGTCTTGCATCAGGGTGATGGGATTTGAGTGGGGAGTTGGTTAAACAGTTAGCTTATTTCATAACACAGATTGAATTTTATTTTGGTGTTGGTTCCATTACTTCCTATTTTACTGGATTTTGAATAAGGGTCGTTATGGTTCCAACTTGTAAGACTTTGAGTTTTGACTTCCAGTTTTGAAACTTATATTCTTTTTAAAACTAAGTTAGTTTTCCGCTGCTGATTTCTGAAACTAGCCTTAACGTTTGAACACGTGACGGTAGCACTCCAATATACAGGTCTTACAGGTTATACAGGTTTTACAGGTTATACAGGCTTTACAGGTTATCACAGGTTTTTACAGGTTTTTTTAAAGAGAATTATTGGGGTGTTACAACCCACCACCCGGCCACCGCCACCAGCGAGCATCGGTAGCAACCAGCCACCGGCGAGAGGCGCGGGAGCAGACCCCCTGCCGTGTGTGTGCGTGGGCAAGCCAAAAAAAAATTACTTCTTCCAATTTTAATTCAATCTAGCCTTGTTTAATTATTGAATTTGGGTGTGTGTGATGATTTAATGATGTTTTAATAAAGATTAATATGCTTATAATTTTCAGATATTGGAATGTTGTTAGTGAACCATACTTTTATTGTTGCATGTTTAAAGGCTCATTTGATTAAACTAAATGTTTAATTTGGATTGGAATATAAAAAGGTAATTTTATTATGGCTCATATAATTTTTATTGATTCTATAAGCATGGGAATTGAGCTAGTAAGTGTCTTAGTACATAGGAATAAAAGGAAATGCGGTGCCTAAGTGCATTTAAGGTGTTTTAAACACCAACATATAGGATTTGCGGTGCATTATGCGCTTAAGGTGTTATTTAACACCGATGTAGTTTAAAAGGATTCAACATTTAATCATCTATGATCACTAATGATTCAAAAATTAAATTGGAATGTTTGATTACTTGAATGACTTATGTTGATTGATTATGTTGTGGATTAAGAGTCATCACCAAGTTTAAAATATGTAAATAACGTAAAGTGAAAGAGATTGCGCACCAAAACTCTTGGAACGTATATACCTCGAGTATGAACATATGGGGGGAGTTATGTGACTTTATATTTGATCATAACTTCTACTGGGAGTACAGGACGCTGTATTTTCCTTTTTATTTTATGCGCAGGACGTCCAGTCGCTTCATGTGACATTTTTGCCTACTCGGTTATTAGCTCCCGTTGTAGTTTACCTCAAATTATTTGGGGCAGGGATTTGGTGGGAAACCCGTTTGATGCGTAATCAAACTAAATAAGCAATTTAATTATTCATTGATTGTGTTATATGTTGTATTCTTGAAAAACAGGTGCAACAAGGTAAGTTGTGTGATGCTAGGATGAAAGCATATTAGTGTGATTCGTTTACGCTTATGTACTAAGCATTGCTGATTGTGTGTTTGCGTGTTTGTTTGGCCTTGTCTTTATCTTGGCCCTACGACGACCCATTTCTAATGGCGAGTAGTGGGGACAAAGTAAAGAGAAGCTTTTCAGGTGATGAAGCATATTCATGATGGGCATGAGTGAATAGCAAATCTTGTTTAGTTCCTATAAGGATATGATGTGTTTAATTGCTTTGATTATTATATATATTTGCTTGTGAGACTAGCGCAATGGTTTTAAGTATTTTTTTGGTTTTTAAAAGGGCCTACAATGATTCCAAGTTGTAGGTTGACTTTGTTTGACTTTGGTTTGACTTAACTTTAGTTTGGTTGACTTTTGAAGTTGGTTTTATTTTGAATGGTTTTTAAAACAAGTCTCTCGCTGTGTGTCTTTGATAATTGTCTTAGCCGTTTTCACGGTGGCGGTAATGTCTTAGAATTTCGTAATTCGTATTTTTAAAAGGGCAAAACAGGTATTTTAAAGGAAAGGAATCTCTAGGGTGTTACAACCAGCTCGGTGCGAATCGGTATTTGCGGTGGTTCGAAGGGGTGGGAATTGGTTGTGTGCAGTGGCGGAGGTGGTTGCGGGGGTTGCTCGGTGCGAATTCGTGGTTGGTGTTGTTGGAGCTGTTAGGCTAGGCGGAGCTAGGGTGGTTTTCGGGGAGGGTCGCGCCGCGGGGAAGGGAGTAAGGGTTGGTTTCGCCGATTTTGGTGGGGGCAGGGGATGCTAGCGGCTGAGGTAAGGTTGTTAGTGGCTTGAGCAGGTGGTGCCGTTGGTGGAGCTGGCTGGGTTAGGGTTTATTGTTTTTGTTTTGTTTTTGTTTTTATTTTTCTTTTTCTTTTTCTTTTTTTCATTAATTTATTTTTTTTAATCAATAGGTTAATGACACGTGTCTATTGTAAGCTCCACTAACAGATTGCTTCCAAGAATCAGTTAAGTGGTGGTAAAATCAATTTTTGGAGTTTTTTTTGTTGTGTTATAATAAAAAGTGTTTTTTTTTTTTTTTTTTTTTTTATGGTGTTATAATCAAATCTAATAATTTTGTGGTGCTATTTACTATATATTTTTACAAAAAATTGATACTCCGATCAAAATTATGTAACTATTAAGAATCGTTCTAATATTTAATTGTATTTAAGTATTACATGTGAAAAAATATTATTTAAAAATTAAAGGGATATTATTACTTCACAATATAAAATTTGAGAAATTGGCTAAGGTCATTTACTAGTCTTAGTTGAATGATAATCAAGTGGCTAATGATTGATTTCCAAAAAAAAAAAAAAAAAAAAAAAAAAAAAAAGCCTAATGATTTGGAGTTTCTAAAGTAATCTTTTGATCGCATGTGAGGAGCAAAACCCAATTCCACATTTGGAGGTTTAAGGAGATGATTAGATGAACGAGTCTCTTAATTATTGTTTAATAAGGTTGCCTTAAATAATTTTTATGAGGGGTTCCCTCTGGGAGGGTGTTTTCCTAGTTTTTGCTAGGGTTTTCCGTTTCTTTAATTTTGGGTTTTCTTTCAATCTTCTCCCTTGTCCCTTTTTTTCTCCTTCATCCTTCTCTCCTTAATCTCCCTCGTGAATATTGGTAGGGGCTACCATTGGTTCCTTGATTAGTGGTAAACTCCAAAATCCCTTTTAATCGCTTATAATAATAGATCTCATCCTTACGATGGTCTTGATCGGTGTAGATGATTTCTCTTTTGCCATCGGAAGTTCTAATTTGTTGGTGGTGGTTCGTACGGTGTTGTATCGGTTGTCAGATCAACGACTACAATTAATTGAATCAGTTTCTGTTCAATTCAAAAACTACCAAAGATTGCAAGGCCCCCTTGTAGAAGAAGGCTGCAGAGGACAGCGATTCTAGAGACGAGGGTATTCATCAATGTCAATTCTCAATCGCGATCGTAGTTTTACATAATTACAATTGTTATTTGATTCAATTTTCATTGTATTAATTGTTTATGATCTCTTTTGTAGATGTCGTATAACTTCTTATTAATGAATTGATCTTCCCTTAAAAAAAAATATTATTGTTTAATAATCATGGATTGTTCAATCTTCATTGTCGGCTACCCCTTGCATCGATCGACTGTTTTTTTTTTTTTTGCATTTTTTTTTGGGAATTAAGGAAACGAAACATTATACTCCCTTTATCCCCTATTTTTTTGCCCCATTGCAAATAAATGGGTCAACCTTTAAAACTTTTGACTATAATTTCTCATTAATCAACAATAGATAATATAGTCATGTACTCATGTGCGGTCTTGTTAGATTCGTCTCATTATATATTTTATTAATATCAAGTTTTTATAATTTTTACGTATATAGAAATGAAGTTAAAGACATTTTAAAACGTGTCTTGGAGACCGTAAAAAATCAAATGAGACAAAAAAATGGGGACAGAGGGAGTAAAATTTAAGAGTTTTGACACACTCAAAAGGGTAATTAAAATCTTACAAACAAATGCTTATCATAGCTATAAAATCTGATTTGCACAACTTTGAATGATTTTGGATTGAGAAGAACATAGAAAACCATGTTCTCAATTCTAACAATGAATTGTGTCAAAATAATTCTTTTTGTGCGCCAAATTTTTTATTGCCGGTATTTAGTACAATAGTTATAATTTCTTGACTCACAAATATACATCTCAACCTTTTAAAAAGTATGAGTTACCTCTTATGAGTAGTTTTTTTGACAATTATACCCTCTTAAATATTTATTTATTTATTTGCCCTCATAAATGTTAATTACCTCGAAGGTTATTTGCCCTCATTAATGAGTACCCCGAATTTGCATTGATAATGGTCTACTTAGGCCCTGTTCTGATCACCTTATTTCACTTATTTCACGAAAAATAAGTTCTCATAAGTTCAGATAAGGATTAATAAGTTCAGATAAGATATGTTGAGGAAAAATAAGTTCAGATAAGTTATGATAAGGATTAATCAGGGCTACCCAAATTCAATTTATAACTAAAATAAGTTCTAATAAGGGCTAATAAGTTCAGATAAGATCAGAAGTTCAAATAAGTAAAAATCAGGTGAATAGAACGCACCTTATTTGTATTACCATTAATGAGTAACCCTGAATTTGCATTACCAATTGTACATTAATGAAGGTTAATGAACAAACTCTCCAATGACCTCGTGGAGAAGATAGAAAATTAGGAATTAAAGGGCTATTTTTTTTAAATCTTATTTTAACCTTATATCTAGAAAATTAGTTCAAACGAAGTATAAAATAAGTTTGAAAAAATTATTTTTACACAAAAGTTTAGACAATTTCGGATAAAATAATACTCCTCCATCCCATAATTTCGTGTCTATTTCTCAAAAAACACGGTAATTAAGGAGAATGGTGGAAGTAGGGGAATATTCTATTGGAAAGATAAAAAGTAGATAATATTGTATGAGAATAATAAAAAGTAGAGAATATATATTGTATTAAAAGTAATGATTTTTTTTTGGTATATGTAGTGTATTTTATATGTGAAAGACAAAAAGTAAGTAATGATTATGTGCTATTTTTAGAAACAGGTACAACATTTTGGGACACCAAAAAAGGAATACAGGCACCAAATTATGGGAGAGAGGGAGTATAATTTCAAACAAAATAATACTTCCTCTTTTTTTTTTTGTTGACACATTTCCAACTTTCCATTATCACGTGTGCCAACTAGAAGTGATATAAATCGAGTCTAGCCGAACCTTTGGATGAAACTTTGTGCCCAAACCCACAACATAATGTCGAACTTGCTCGCCAAAATGGGTCGCATTCAGGCTTTGAACTAAAAATGTGTTTTTATGCACTTTTTCGGGTCGGGTCAAATCGGGCCACCAAGCTGGGCCATTGATGATGATCAACTCGAAAACTTAAAAAAAAAAACTAATATTAATAAAATTTACACCGAGATGATTCAAACAAGTAGATGTCACATGATTATGTTTTATCGTAGCTATAAATCACAAAACAAGTCAAAGTACAGTTTGTGAATATTGTCAAGTCAAACCGCGTCAATTAAAAAAGAACGGAGGAAGTGTAAGTTAGATGAAATAATACTAACTCTGTTAAATATTAGTTTTATTTCTCACAAATAATATCCCAAAGTTGCAACTAATATTTAACGGAGGTAGTATATGTCCAAATATGTTTATACAAAATAAGAATGAACTGACGAAAATACAATTGTACTTTGTCCATTTCAACATAAATGTCTCAAATTGACTTTTATACTATTTACATGTACAATTCTGACTTCCGTTTATGCTTAATATATAAATGAAAATATAATCATATGAGTACTTTTTGGAATCGTTTCAATGTATAGTTTTTTAATATCAACTTATATAATCCGTAATTATTGATGATTAAATATACGCAGTATTACTTTTTTTTTTTTTTGTTTGAAGAATATACGCAGTATCATCAATACTATATACTTAAGTATTCACCAGGATTAACCATAAAGTACACTTGTCGCGTTTACAATAAAATTTTTCCCGCCAAAATCTTTTTTTTTCTTAAAAAAAAAAAGAAATTTGATAAAAAAAATTAAAAAAAAGAAATATGCAGCCTAAAAAATAGAACAATAACAACAACGTAAATAATTACAATATTTTTAATCATTAATCTATAAAATGTATATTCCTTTGATCTTTATTTGTATAAAATGTATGGTTCGTTTTCTATTACAAAAAGATTTTAACTCGATTTTAAATTAGAGATACATACTCTATATTACTGTATTTAATCTACAATAATTTGATAACATAAATAGATATGCACAATCTATAAACAGATATTTCGTACAAACTTATAGTAATTTATAAAAATAATTTTTTTTCTTGTGAATATCCGAGCATTCGAGCGTTGCTCGGACAAAACTAGTTGCTGATTAAAATTTTGCGTTGGCAATTATATCAGGCCTTGCCGGCATCCTGGGACAATGTTAACTAGCAAACTATACGTTCTACCGAGTACGATATTGTGTGTAAGAACTCCGTATTTTAAATACAGTGCTACCGACTACATCATCCTTTAAAAAGTCTAAACAAAACGGGCAGCAAGATTTGCAGAATATTTCAATCAAATTTCAAAAATGTTGACGTGTCTCACACGAACATTTCTCTAAATTTCATTTTTTATTTTAATTTTCTCTCTCTTCGTCTTCCGTTTCGTTTGTCTTTGCCCATTTGTTTTGTTTTTGAGGGCGGGAACTTCACACAACTTTGCCCCTAATTTAACCCCTTTCTCTCTCCGCTAGGGTTTATTCAACTTCCAATTTCCCCCAATTTAACTTGCAATTCTACTGGAAAACTGTCGAATTCTAGGGTTTTTGATGTTTTGAGGAAATTGTGGAGTAAATTGTGAAGTATTTTGCTGAAATTTAAAGGATTAAAAATGAGTAGTATTCGAAAAGGTGCAAATGTCTGGGTTGAAGATAAGGAATTGGCTTGGATTCCAGCTGAAGTCATTGATTTTATTGGAAAGGATGTTCAAGTTCTTACTTCTTCTGGAAAGAAGGTGAATTGCTTTTTGTCTTTGTTTTATTCTGTTTGGAATTATTCTGATTTATGTATAAAAAGTTGATATAATTATGTTTTGATGTGTGAATCGTGTGATCAATGATTATGTCAAAAGTAAAAATTAGTTGGAGAGCTGAAATTGACTTCTGGTGGTTGGCGATTTTAAGTTGAAGTGGTTAATTTTGCAAACTGTGACGCATTTGGTGAGATATAGTTAGTGGTTCGTGGTTTAGTCGTTATTGAATTCGAAGAATATTGATTATGATGAATTTAGTGGACTACATTTCGAGTGCAATCAATAAAAAGTACAACGGACATTGCTGTTAAAGCACAATAAGCAACAAACTTCGTATTATTGGAATCAGTTTTTAGACTTTATACCTCGGACTAGTTAATGTGGGATAATGCGGTGATTTAAATTTGTGCGGGAAAGAATATCGTGTGATTGGAAACTAATCTTCTGTTCTTTGATGCACGTATGCAGTATGTCACTCCTTTTGATTGGCTCTTGTTAACTTATTTTATCGATCAATCAAATGAGTGGTGTGGCCTTAATATTTTGTATTGGTGTGAATGCTAAGCTAAAAAAGTACGATGTAAGGTTTGGATTTGATTTATTGATGGTGTTACCTGCATGTGTTGTATGAAGCGAGGGCGCTCTTGTGGTTACGTACAAAGAATTTAGATTTACAAGAGTTACTTAAGCAGTGCTTATTAGTAGGGCTGTGAGGTTCCTATAGCTACGTAAGTCATTGATGCAGTCGAGATGAACCAACATGGTAGTTAAATTGCCATTTCAGTATTAGTACTAAGCCAGTAGGGATTTAATGCAATTGAAGTGCATCACACGTCTTCTTAACAATGCGATAGTCAGCCATTTGTCGTCGTATTGTAAGTTGTCTATGAACTCATGGTACCAATGGAGTGGGTTTGTCCTGGTATCTTTGGATTACTTATAGCCTTAATGTCAGTTCTAGAAATCTTGAATGGTGGAAAGTTACGTGGCAGTCTACTTTGGCTGTCATCTGGTAATATAGTTGAAGAGGAATGATATGGTTTGTTTTCTACCCAAATTTTCGATGTTAAGTAAGTGGTGTGTCTAATTATAATTCGGTCCCATGCTCATGCAGTTTTCCTGGAATGCCCTTGTTTGATGTGGAACTTAAGTTGCATATATTATAAATTTTTTGAATTGTTTGTAGACCCTCCCTTTATGTAAGCGGTTCTATCATTCAATGGCAAAGACAAATTGACAAATTTATATTATCAATAAGAAAAATCCCTAGTGCCTTAAATTAGAAAGATTCCTAATTGCTAACTGAGAATTTGAAAATTAAATAAGTAGACTAACAATGTACTGTCTGTCTTTAATTACAAGTCTTGATCTATTTGTTTTTACAATTCTACCGTGGGCATTTATCTGTAGTTTCCCTCCAAGTGTTAGCGAGTTTGGTTTTGGTTGTCAGGTTCTATCTTCTCCAGAAAAGTTACTTTTAAGGGATCCAGATGCCGATCTTGGTGGAGTCGATGACATGACCAAATTGACGTACTTGAATGAGCCTGGGGTTCTATATAATCTATAGAGAAGATATGCATTAGACACCATATATGTAAGTTAATTGCATTTATTGGTCTTTTCTTATACTTCTGTAATGGTATTTGAAATAAATATTATCTGAATGACATACTCTTGTAGTTCCTATTATATACTCTTTGTTCTTTAAAAGATTTCTTGTAATTAAGGAGGCATTAATTATTATGTCATCAGATTGTATTAAATTGTTTTATTTGCTTACTTTCACTCGTATTTCTTTTCATGAAATGTGACTAAAAAAATTGATATATTCAAGGGGGCAACTCATTGAATAAGGGCCATTTGGAGATCATATAAGATTGTAAATTCTTTTGCCATAGTTACAAACCTTATCTGTGTTCTTGAAGTCTGTAGCATAATATTAATAATTTGATTGTGATGGGAGGTTTGAGGAGGCTGGATTTGGAATGATAAAATCAGTGGACATTTAGAAGGATATTTTAGCTGTTTTGAAATCTGAAATGTCACAACATGGTGACCACAGCATAAATAATTCGACGGATTGCTTGTGGGTCTATTTTACTTTGCTTCTTAGCTGGTTGCTTGAATATAGAAATTAAGACCTTTAGTGACATTCTTGGCTTAGCGCATCAGAAAGATCCTCTATATCAAATCCTTCAGACCTCATATTTATATATCTTTATATGTTTTTTTTTTTTTGTTTTGTTTTAATTTTTTTTTTTTTTTTTTTTTTTTTTTTTTTTTTTAATATATTAAATTTGTCCCCAACTATACTGAATATCTGAAATGTTCTGTTCTTATTGTCGTATAAAAGTAGATTTATGTACAACACTATAATCTATAATTGACTTCTTTATTATCGAGGATAAAGAGACATGTATTTTTTTTTTTTTTTTTTTTTTTTGGGGGGGGGGGTGTTATGGGTTTATGGATAAATTCAGTGTTTTTGGGATAACCTCCCATGCATTTTTGTCCTGTTGTTTACATTTTCTAATTTGTTTGTCTCAGACTTACACCGGAAGCATTTTGATTGCCGTGAATCCTTTCACTAAACTTCCACATCTTTATAATGTGCACATGATGGAACAATATAAGGGAGCACCGTTTGGTGAGCTGGATCCCCATGTCTTTGCAGTGGCTGATGCAGCATATAGGTATCCTCTAATAAAACATAGATATTAGACATGCTCATTTGTGGAATTTTACCTATGAGAATGAGATGATTGGCGCTTGGATTGGCCCTCATAGACAGATTAACTTGTAAATTACTTCAGAGAATGATGTACTTGGATTTTGGAATGGCCTTCGTGATGCAGAGCAATGACTAATGAGCATAGGAGCCAGTCTATATTGGTCAGTGGAGAAAGCGGGGCTGGGAAAACCGAGACGACAAAACTAATCATGCAGTATCTTGCTTATATGGGTGGCCGTGCTTCTAATGGTGAAAGATCAGTTGAGCAGCAAGTTCTAGAAGTATGTCTTCAACTAGTCTTCTTTTAATGTTATGAATTTCCATCTTTTAGGGTGTTAATTGTTAATATTTTCTGTATGATTTCTGTTTTGAAAGGAAGTAAAAGCACTCAACCCTCTTGGCAGTAAATTTATGTTTATTTGATCCTCTGTTTCACTTAGGGAGGACTCTGAAAATATGAATTCAATGATGCTCATTTTTGTATTCCTTTTGCATTCGTGTAAAGTAGTTGAGATACTGGGACTTGTAGAAGCTCTTGTGGCTACTCCCACGCACTTCTAGCCATTAAGTCAGCTTTTCAAGTGCTTTATTCCTCTGATAGCTGGAGGTTTTCTTGATGTATTGCATGTGTCACTTAATATGTTTAAATTGCTAACTTATGTTTTTTTTGGGTGTGTGTGTTTAGTCAAATCCACTCTTGGAGGCATTTGGTAATGCAAGGACTGTGAGAAATGATAACTCAAGGTCTGTGTGCACGTTGTGCTTTGGTAACTTTTTTTGTTGTATATTTCTATTATATTTTGTGTCGTATATGTGGTTTTCCTGCAGTCTTTTGTTTTGTTTTGTTTTTTTTTTTTTTTTAATGTGAATTCAACTTAGTTCCTGTACCAATTATCTCTATATCCATGCATTGCACATCTTTAACTTTAACGAAACTTAATTGAAGTTTGTAGAATTTATCTGCCCTTTTGGACTTTTCTGTATTAAACAGTGTTTATTTGAGTTGGAACTTATTTTCCCTAATTTTTTCATGCTAAGGTGAATAGTTAAAAGTTGGAATCTTTCCTTGCTATCATTCATTATACTACCTCCGTTAAATGTTATGTGCAACAAAATTGGAGTGCGTGGTTGCCAATGCAAAAGATAAGGGGCAAAGATTAGAGAAAGTTAAGTAACTTGTGGCATGTAATTAAGGTGGAGAGAGAATGTAATTAAGTGGCAAAGACCATCCAACACCGCCTTCACCAACACCACCGCCGCCTTCACCACCACCACTACCAACCCCACGAAACCACTACCACCACCAGCCCTAACCACCTCCAACCCACCCCACCCCACCACCCAAACCCACCTCTAACCCAGACCACCCACCACCCAAACCCACCTCTAACCCAGACCACCCCACCACCTAGACCCACCTCTAACCCAGACCGCCCCACCACCCACGCCACCAAGACCCACCTCTAACCCAGACCACCCCACCACCCACGCCACCAAGACCCAACCCTAACTCAGACCACCCCACCATCCATGTACCCAGACCCACCCAACACCGTAGAAAACCCCTTAATCCTAACCCACCCACCACCCCACCCACCCCCTATACCCACCCACCACTATAGAAACCCAGAAAATCAGACGAAGAACAACAACTCAGAAAATCAAAATCAATACCCAGAAAATCGAAATCAAAACCTCGAAAATCAAAACCCAACTCAGAAAATCAAAATCAAAAGCCAGAAAATCAAAATCAAAACCCAGAAATACGAAATCAAAACCTAGAAAATCAAAACTCAGAAAATCGAAATCAAAACCCAGAATATCGAAACTCAGAAAATCCAAAAAAAAACCAGAAAATTCGAACATAAATCACCCCAAAAAAAAAAAACGAAAAAAGTACAAAATCGAAAAAAACGATATGGATCGTTATCAACAATAAGCAGATCTAGAAAAAAAAAACGTAAAAAATGATATGGATTGTTAATCGCACATCATCCAACGGTCGAAGAGTGAGAAAGCACATCATCGATCCGGCTGAAATTCGAGAACCAAGTTCCAAGCCCAAAGCAGATCCGGCTAAAAATTCGAAGAGAGAGACAGCACTGTTCGTGGTGGTGGGAGCTAAAGGCCGTGGTCATAGGGAGGAGAAAGACGGTGGTGGGATGGAAGGTGGTCGTGAAGGAGGAGAGAGAATGGTGGTGGGAGGGGCGGTGGTCGTGAAGGAGGAGAGAGAATGGTGGTGGGAGGGGCGGTGGTCGTGAAGGAGGAGAGAGGATGGTGGTGGGAGGGGCGGTGGTCGTGACTGAGATGAAGAGGGTGAAGGTGAAAGAGATGAAGAGGGTGACAGAGATGAAGAGAGGTTGAAGAAAGAGATGAATGGGTGGTTAGAAGAGATGAGTAAATGGGGTGGGTAGAATTAGGTTAGTGATTTAGATTAGATTAAAAAGGTTATTGTGATTAAAATAAGATAAGGGTAAAATTAAGAAAATCAAAATTTTTAAGTAAGGGTAAATATGTAATTTCCAGGGTTTTTGTTTACTAAAAATAGAAAGAAAACAGAGAGTTGCACATAATCCTGATCATCCCAAAATGGCAAAAGTTACACATAACAGTTAACGGAGGTAATATATTTTTAGTAAGGGTATTATGGTACTTATGTGAGCACCTTTATAACCTACTCCCTCTGTCCCCACTTTTTTGCCCCATTTGGCTTTACACGGTCTCCAAGACGCGTTTTAAAATGTATATAACTCCATTTCTATATGCTTAAAAATTATAAAAACTTGATTTTAATAAAATATACAATGAGACAAATTTAACAAGACCCCACTTGACTATATTATCTCGTATAGAATAATGAGAATTTACGGTCAAAGTATTTAAAGTTTGACCCAATAATTTGCAATGGGGCCAATAAATAGGGACAGAAAGAGTAATGATAGGGAGTTGCAAATTTAGTTAGTGATAATGAGTATTCCTTCCGTCCCTATTGTTTTGCCCCTTTTGTGTTTTTTTGGCTTCAAAAAGTTTGAAAACTTTAACCACAAATACTCACGCGCTAATCTATAAGAAATATAGTCAAGTGGGGTCTTGTTAGATCCGTTACAACGTCCTCTTTAAGAATATCAAATTTTTACTATTTTTGCGCGTATAAAACCGGAGATATTTATGTTTTAAGGCATATCTTGGGGACTGCAAAAAATCAAATGCGGCAAAAAGTTAGGGACAGAGGGAGTATTTAATCTCTTATGTGGATGATCCTGGTCGTGAATCTCTGTCCTCTAGGACATTGTATGCAACTTTCCACATATACTTGTTAGTTGTTCTTGTTACCGTTCCTTCAATTTTCAACCTTGTACTAATTCGGCAGTTGGTGTAAATTGTTGAAGGGAGTAGGCTAAATGGGTTTGGCTATATATATGTGCATGAATGGATCTATCCCTTTGCTGCAGAGATATTTATTGCAATTTTTGATAGTTGGTTGATGTTCAATATTTGATATTGATTTTGCATAGAAAGCAAAAAAATTGGGTTATGTTCAATATTTAATATTGAATTTTTGGTGTGTGTGTGTGTGTGGGTGTTTTTTTTTCCTCTAAATGTGTTTCTATTTCCGGTTTATTATCTTGTTTTCCTTTATCTTACTGGAAGTTGGTTATTCTTCTCCATTGGTTTTTGCAGTCGTTGGCAAATTTGTTGAGATACAATTTGACGATAATGGTAGAATATCTGGTGCTGCAATTAGAACCTATCTTTTAGAGCGGTCTCGTGTTGTTCAAATTACAGATCCTGAAAGGAATTATCACTACTTTTACCAACTTTGCGCATCTAGAGAGGTAATTTTGAGACTTTTCATTGATGTTGATGACTGTGAAGGTCTATTAGCAATTGCTGAAGGTTTCTTGAGTCTAGTAGGTTTGTCATGCTGTGATGTACTACCTTCTGACTTTCTGAGTTTTGGTTCTGTTTGTCACGCTGTGATCTATTATCTTCTGAGTTGTGATTATGTTTGTCACGTGCCTTGTGTTCAATCATTTATTGTTGCTAGAGAACCCTTCCTATGCCAATAAAAAGAAGAAAAAGTAAATAAACATAAATGGGGATTTAGGATGGCAAAAATAGCTAGATTTTGTACGATTAATATTCTTATTTATTTGTTTGTAATATATTTGTAGTTCTGTGAGCTTTCCATCTTTTCTACTTCCCTCTCTTCTTCCAGTTATCTTTTTTACTTATTAACTTATTGCCTCCTTCCCTTGTTTGAATTGTTTGATACAAATGGTTGCCATATCATTTCTCATCTGAATGTTGTTTGTCCCATGCTTAGAATAATATTGGATTTTTTTTCCCCTTCTGTTATAATACTTTATTCTGATCAAGACTTGGCTTTTTATGGGGAAAAAAATTGCTAGTTTAAGGCCTTGATACCTCTTCCTTCAATTCTTCCTTGGAACTGCTGATTTTGCAAGGAGGAAGGTTATTTAGGTAGCTATTCTTCATCTCTTGGGTGTGTTGGGTAGAGAAAAGGTCATGGTGTCACAGTTGAGATAGTAGCTAACATCTACAATTTTCTGTACAGAGATGATGATTCCATGGGCTTTATGTTAGAGGGTCTAGTTGCACTGTTCATTTGTCATTGCTAGTGAATTGCTACTTGGTTTGTTGGAATACTTATAGGAGTAGTGAAGTGGAAGTGGTGATAAAGCATTACACTCCATTGTTTGTGATACCAATTTGTTGTACTTGCGTGAAGGAGAAAGAATTGTATATGAAATAGAAGATTTTCTAAAATGGTATGTTCAAGATTTTAAGTGCCAATATCCTGTTGTCTTAATGTAGCATGTATATTATTGTTGGATCAACAAGTCTATATTTATTGCTCTATTCATCTGAGTGGGGGTGAAAAATGTTGCAATTTAGGGACTGGAGTGCTAGGCATGAAAGCTGACTCAAAAAAAAGGAAAAAAAGTTGGATAGTAATTGCACTGCATACTGTATAAAGAACATTCCAGAAAAATCCTGAAGCAAAAAATTGAGTCAGTATGACCGGGAATAATAAAAAAACTGCCTTTATTTGTCAAGATGGCAGGATGGAGCTTATTTCCTTCTATGACCAAGTTAAAACCTTATGGAGCTAGTGCTCATAGCTTCTCCATACTTTGGTAGCTGTTGAACGTGTTAGTGCCAAGTGTAGTGGGATGCTGCATGACATACTTTCTCGAGTTTGCTATCTTTGGTTGGTAGAACTAGAATCCTGCAAATTCACAAGCCTTTTAGATCATTCTCTTGGTGTGGGTTGCTTGTGGTTGGTCTGTTGTTCACCAATTAGCCTTGTTATCTGTGTGCAAATGAGTGATCATTTAAGTGATACGACCTATGTATGCTGTCTTTTATTTTAGCTCACATATATTGATTGAAAGTAATTGTTCGTTAAGGATTGAGGAAGACATTTGATTCCCTTAATATCACTATGACATTGCATTTTTATGTGCCTCCAGTCATTTCTATGTGGGTGAATTCTTTTCCATATTTAGTTGAAGCATTTAATGTGACCTGTAAGCAGGATTCTGAGAAGTACAAGCTGGAAGATCCAAGGCAATTTCACTATCTAAATCAAAGTAAAATATATGAGCTAGAGGGGGTTAGCAATAGAGATGAATACATGAAAACTCGAAGGGCAATGACCATTGTTGGCATAAGCGAGGATGAACAGGTTATGATGGTTTTGTTTAGTTTGCAATCTTTGCATTATTTGCTCTTCAGTTTGCTTGATAAACTGTTATTTGAACAGGAAGCAATATTTCGTGCATTGGCTGCTATTCTGCATTTGGGTAATGTAGAATTTTCTCCTGGAAAAGAGCATGACTCTTCAATAATAAAGGACCAGACATCTAGCTTCCATCTTCAGATGGCTGCTGACCTCTTTCAGCAAGTTCTTTTTGCCGAGCTATGTGTGAGTACATCTCTTAAAACAAGTATAAGCTCTATTATTTGTACATGAACATTCAGCTTTTAAAAGTTCCTATAGTGAACTGAACCTGGCTAATTTTAAATCCTGATCTGTCTGGAAACATGATTGAGCAGAAAATTGGTCCTTTAGTTTAAAAAGGTGACCTGATAATTGGCCTTTAGTTTAAAAGAATGGAGTCGGTCTTTATGACTCTTTTTGTTTGGACAGAAGATATTTGCAACTGAAAACAATTTTCAATGAAAAACGTATTCTTAAAGATTATTGAATTGAAGATTGTTTTTCCTTTGTTTGGTTGTACAGAAAATTTTCGACTACAGCCATCTCAACTCCATCTAGTTGAGTTGGTAAGCAAGAAGCAGCAATCTTGACAAAAAAGTGGCATTCCTCCTAATTGGTTTCCTTTTTTCATCCGGTTAAAACCAAAAAAGGAAAGTTGGAAAAGAGTGGAAAACACTTTCCTCCAAATACAGCCTAAATAAAAAAGATGTTAGAATCTTGTATAGCTAAAATATCAAGTAACAAAAAGTATGAACCTTTTGTGCAAACAAGATGAACCTGAAAACTGAGATTCTGTTAAAAAAATTTATTATTGCACCTGCAGTTAGTTTTTAAAAATTAAGCCTGCTGTTAAAAAAAAAACCTATAGTTAAAAAAGATACACTTTATGTACTCATCTTAAGAAATAGGTTTCCTGTCTTGTTTTGATTGCAGTGCAATGTTTAGTTTTTCAGTTGATTGTAATGAATAGCTATGGCTCTTACAGGTGTGATGTTAATCTTTTGCTGTCATCACTTTGTACACGATCGATTCAAACTCGTGAGGGAACCATTATCAAAGCCTTGGATTGTAACGCTGCTTTGGCTAGTCGTGATGCATTGGCTAAGACTGTTTCTTCTCGTTTGTTTGATTGGTATGCTTTCCATTTTGAAGTAGTGGAAAGATGTGATTGGGGAAATGGAGATTGAAACTTATGTTTTGTGGGACTTGTTCAGGCTTGTTGAGAAGATGAATAGTTCTATTGGGCAAGATTCGAGTTCTCGTATACGAATTGGACTCTTGGATATTTATGGCTTTGAATGTTTTAAGCATAACAGGTAGCTGATTTTGTTTTAATATTTTGTAACTGATATAGCAGAGATTATTATGGTCTTTTTCCTAGATGTGCTGTCATACTTTTTAGTTTTTGTGTTATTGCCCATAAGCATGTATGATTGACGGGGAAGTAATCTTCTGTTGTGTATTTTAGATGAAGGCAGTTTCTATTTTGATCACAAATACCCATGTACATGCACCTTCAATTTCACGACATACTAAGTCCATTTAAAACCTTAAATTGTAGCACTTGGACTTAAAAAGCTCATAAATTTTGGAAAAAACAAGGCTAATTATATATAATACTCCGTACTGTTGTATGACCTACACTTTATTATGTGGTTATAGGAAGTGAGAAGAAGAGCAATAATGAATATATCAATCAATCATGCATTGATTTTGTAAAGAAAATAAAGGTACGATTTACCATTTTTGCAGAATGTAGGGAACACATAATCTTATTGATTACTTCGTATTTATGATATAATTCACAAAAATGAAAATTTGCACCTCCGGTACCTAGTTTACATTTTAACATGTTTTAAGGCCTTTATAGGATGAGATTGTAAGCGTGTCCTTTTCTCAGGGCTGAAATTAGGACTGCCACCCTTCCCCCCAACCCCACGAGTGACAAAGCTGGGAGCTAGGTACAGAAAATGAGAGAACATCCTCTACTTTCAAGCTTGTGACTCGTTTTATTGGACTTTTATTCTCTTAAACAACCTTGAATATTTTGGTTTTGATATGCTAGAAATTTTATTGTACAATCTTGTTTTTGTTTTTCAATTAGAATACTGTGCTGTGTTTGTATTTTGTGACTTTGTGAGTGTCTGCAATTCTGCATTCCGATTATATGCTTTTCATATTTTTTTTTTTCAAATTTGTCCTTGGTTTTGTGCTGTGTTAAAAAAGACTTAGTTTTTCATTTCCTTTTTCAAGTTTGTGTGGCTTAATCTGTTTTTGCACAATCTTAGATCACCAATGCTTTAATTCTGCAGTTTTGAGCAGTTCTGTATTAATTTTGCAAACGAAAAGCTCCAACAACATTTTAATGAGGTATGTAGTGATGTTAACTTGAATTCTCTATGGCCCATCTGTTAATGATATACTTCTTTCCATTAAATTGTGTTACTGTTTTTCTCTTTTCCAGCACGTATTTAAGATGGAGCAGGAAGAGTATAATAGAGAATAGATTAATTGGAGCTACATTGAGTTTGTTGATAATCAGGATGTTCTTGACTTAATTGAGAAGGTTGATCTTCCCACGCTTTTTTCTCCTTTCGTTTGCATGTTTTTAATAAATTTTTCTTTTTTAGGAAGGTGTGGGTTTTATGGCCGTTACATTGTTCCATATTCTTTTGTTGTCCCAATTTTTCCTTTACGTAATTTCCTCATAAAGTTATGTAATTCATACTCTGATGTTATGAGCTTATCTATAACCTGATATGTAATTTGAAACATCACTTTGTAAGCTTTTAGACTAGTTATAAACTTATAATATTAGGGCCTATGCTTTGACCAGGCTTGACGCTGAAGGTTTTGTGTACCATTTTTGGTGATAAATAATTTTCTGCGTAGTACTGATCTGCGTAGTGCATATAGTGTTGCTTCATTTGCTTATGAATTTTATGTATCTAATTTGCTGAATCCAATTGGGATAATTGCTCTTCTGGATGAAGCTTGGTACAATTTTGTTTCCTGCTTGCTTATGGTTGTACATTTCTTGAAGGAGTTTTGCTCTTTTTTTTTTTTTTTTTTTTTTTTTTTTGGTCATTTTCCTGGTTCTCAATTTGCAGCATGTTTCCTAAATCAACACAATATACATTTACGACCAAGCTATTCCAAAATTTCCAGTCACACCCAAGGTTGGAGAAGGCAAAGTTCTCACGTACGGATTTTACCGTCTCTCATTATGCTTGCAAGGTCTGGCCGTGATTCTATTGCTTATTAATTTTTGTTCTCAAGTTTGTTTTAATCTTTTCAGTCTTGTTCTTATAAGCGTTGCTTTAATTTAATATATATATATATTTCCCAAATATCTGGCTCTTTGTAGGTTATGTATCAAACTGAAAAATTTATTGACAAAAACCACGACTTTGTGGTTGTGGAGCACTGTCATGTTTTATCCTCCTCAAAGTGTCAATTGATTGCTGGTCTTTTTCCTTCTATATCCGAGGAGACAACACGTTCATCATACAAGTTTTCTTCTGTATCCTCGAGATTTAAGGTATGACGTATTAGATCACTTCTCTAATGTTGAGTGTGAATTTGATAATTATGTCCACGTTGTCTACAAGAATTTTTTTTCAAAGAAATACTTCATCTATAATTGCTGGAAGGCTTAATGATCATTTATTGAGCTGGTATTGAATCAGTCAGACTAAACAATTTTTATGGGTTGCAATCTATATGATTTTCTAAATTACCTGTTGCATAAATGAAAACAAACTTTAGATGTGGTGGTTGATTTATAATTTAAAATGTCCGGGAAATCAATAAACTGAATTTTAGGTTCAGGACGGGGAATATCTTTTAAGAGTATTTCTGATGGATCCAGAGGGTGAATGAAGAGGTTTCTAAATCATGTATATAAAATAAGTTGCTTTGTCTGACTGAAATTTGCAACCTTGGTCGGTGCAGGAATGTTGTCTTCTAATGCAATTAATTAATATGTGATCTGATTGCCTCTGATTATAGATAAGAGGTATATGCCATTTTCTTTTATGATTGACACATTTGCATGATTTACCTCTATGACCATCCAAATCATTTTTTTTGGCAATCATGTCTTATTTCTCTTTTCTGTGTAGCAACAACTTCAAGCGCTGATGGAGACTCTAAACTGTACGGAACCTCACTATGTTCGTTGTATCAAGCCAAACTCGTTAAATCGACCCAGTATATTTGAGAATCGGAGTATATTACAGTAATTACACCAATTGCGCTGTGGGGTGAGTCTCAAGAAGCAACTTACAGCTTTGAATGATATTTTCGATGCAATGCATACCTATTGTGTATAAATGAGAAATAAAACTCTTGCTGTTATACTCCAATAAACCTTTTTTTTAAAAAAAAAAAAAAATTATTTATTTATTTATTATTATTATTTATTTTTTAATTTTTTAATTTTTATTTTTATTATAGGAAATACATTCTACAAAGTTTTTAGCTTTTACAAATATTTTGGTCTGCCTTGACTTTTGGGGAGTTAAGACAACTGCTCCATATTTTTTCACTCTTTGTTTATTACTTCCTCTGTCCCAATATGAACGCTACCCTTTCTCTTACACGCACATCCCAACTTATTTTCTACATCTCTTTTTGGCCCACTAATGTTATAACTGTTTTTTTTTTTTAATTGACATTGGCACACCAATATATTTTGATACCCACCTTCCTTGTGAAACACACTATCTATTTTCAAAAGTAGTCCACATGCTATTCCTACGATATAAAATACTTTTCTATAACTATCATAGCTAGTATCTATTTACAAAAGTGGTCCACATGCTATTCCTACGATATAAAATACTTTTCTATAACTATCATAGCTAGTACTCTATTATAATAACGATAAGTATGCTAACCACAATTTATCTTTTAAAGCTCTGTAAAAGCTGGTGTAGAAGTCAAATATGGGACAGAGGGAGTAGATTTTCGTTGTCGCCTAGTCTTTTTGCTTTGTTTTAAATGATCACGAACTCCATATCCAATTGATATGCTTATGCTGTCTCACTGTTTCTTTAATAGCTTTAAGAGCTTTAAAGCGTAAGAAAAGCCTTTAAATTCACTGAGAACCTCTCTCTTAAAGCATATTTAAAGAGTGGGATTAGCTAAATTGAATATGCTAATCTAGCTGTAAGATAGTCAAAGAAAAGCTCCTGAAATTGTCGTAGGGAATGTTGCTAGTGATATCGAACTACTGCTTAAAGTGAATTTATTTGCATCGTGACAGAACTCAGATTATGGTAGAACACCCCCTCCTTTTATGAGTGAGGAGGAATTGTTGCTGTCAGAATTTCGTTTGGATGGGAAAGAGCTGTCGTAGGAGCTTATAATGGAATATCTTTGTTTATTCTGTTTCGAAATTTATGTTGCAAATCATATTTCACCAAATGTTACAATAGTCGAAAAAAGTAGCATGCTTACTTTGCTTGTAGTTATTTTTTCATCGCATCCGATATTTAACTGCAAAATATCTGTTTTTACCATGTTTGGCTTTAACTCTGTATTCACATTTGACTGTCACATCAATCAAATCAGGCTCCTTGATGTCCAAGAATGGTGACAGCTTTTTTTTTTTTTTTTTTTTTCTTTTTTCCCTGGTTTATATTCCTGTCACTTACTTTTTGATGTCTATGTTTTCAATTAGGGAAAGCTTAGTGGTCACTTACGTTTTGACATCTATGTTTTAAATTAGAGAAAGCTTAGTGTTGCCTCAAAAACTGTGGAACCCCTTAGGTTCCATATTAGGTCTAACTTCACATTCCGCTTGTATATCATGTTTGAAGTGGCTTAATGCATTAATTATATGCAGGGTGTCTTGGAAGCAGTGCGGACAAGTCTTGCTGGTTATCCAACTCGAAGGACTTATGCTGAGTTTGCTGATCGCTTTGGTCTTCTAGTGCCAGAAGTTATGGATGGAAGGTTTGTCTATCACTTTATTTTGTTTCCATTCTATTTCTTTCTCAAACTGAATGTGATGAAATCATGCTTTCCATATTTTTACATAATACTAGTAGGCTAGTAGCAAGAGTATGAAATCAGCTGTTTCTTCACTTGATAAGTTTTGTCTCATTACCTTTTCATTTATTTTTGTATGTATATTTTTGTAAGGTGAGCTAATAAAGCTTTTTGCCTCTGATTCTCTAATTTGCCATTTTTTTTCTGTCTATTGATGATTTTCTTTCTTGAAAGTCTTTATATCTTATGCGCATTTATCTGTAGTTTTTGAGTATTGTTCTTTTATGTCATATAACCGTTTTGAGTACTGAAACCTTAAAGTTTTATACCCTTAACAAAAATTTTATGTACTTGTACTAATAATGCTAGCATCTTGCTCTTTGATATATATATTTTCTACCTTGTAATTTATATTCTTGTCTTATATTATTCTACATTCTTTTGCCGTTAAGTTTAAGTGAAATAAATTGTTCTGTGCTATACTACCTCCAATATTTTTGTTCTACTCGATTGCTGTATATACATAGGTCCAGAAAATTCTTAAAATTCTGAAAGTGGTGGATAAAGTAAGAGAGATGGAGTATAAAGGTCGGTGAGTTTAATAAAAAGGCAGATAAAGCAAAAGAGATTGAGTGGAAAGGCGTAAATATTGTGTGGATAACTGGTGTTAGATAGTAAAGGGGCTTTGCTAAAATTTGAATTAGGTAGAAGTGATTAAAACCAAAAAAAATAAAAAATAAAAAATACAAAGATAATATTATGTTTTATTTTTCTCATTGATTATAGCTTAGCTTTTATTTAAATTAATGTATGATTACACAATCTGTTTGAGATAAATGGTATTCCTTATTTTTCTTTTTGATTGTGTTATTTCTGTTTTTCCACAATTTTCAATACACGAATTCAAATGTAATTACTCCCTCCGTTTTTTTTAAGTATTACACTTTAACCGGCACATAATTTAGGTAATTTAATTGACTTTAATATAATAAGATGTATGTATGGCAGTCGGCGAATTAAAAATTCATAAGAAAAGATGGTGGAGTTAATATTTATTGTAAAGTAAGGGATGTGCGAGGGAAAGAGATCTTTTATATAATTGCAGAGTCATTTAACTACAGTCCTCCAAAAGCCCAATTCTCAAATCTCATGCATTTTTTTTTTTTTTTTTTTTTTTTTATTTATTTATTTTTTTTTTTTGCTATAACCTCCAATTAAATAACTTCCACTTCTCCAATTTTTTTTTTATAACTTCCACATCTCCTATTATTTTTCTTTCTAAATATACATGCTACGTATATACCGTGCGTTAGCACGGATAAACTCTAGTAATAAATGTAGTAGTGGGTTTGGGTGGGGATCATGAGAGGAGAGATGTATAATACTAAAATTTAGTAGTTTGCCTAAAATGAAATGTAACACTTAAAAAAAACAAGAACAAGTATCTTCAATTATGTATTATAATCATAAAAGGAAGTTTATATTTTGCAACCACATCGAGATGAATCAAACAAGATCTCACATGATTACGATTTTCATTGTATATCTATTGAGAGTATTGGGTTCCATTTGCATGATAATCTATAAAGATTCCAAGTAGAATGGTCAAAAAGAAATGGAGGGTATTGATTATGCTAAGTATTACTTCCTCAGTTTCGTTTTTTGTCATATTAGGACTTGCTTCTATGTTGTGAATGAATGGTTTTTGCCAAACATACTTTCCCCTTATATGTGACAACTTTTTTTTTGTTTGTGGAATAATAATAATCGAAAGCATTGAAACCTTCCAGTCATGTTTGTAACCAACCGCTTCATAACTCGGCCAAAGGGGGAATATTATTCCATGGTAATTCTCAATCAATAAGGTACTTTAAGGACTTGTTTGGTTGACAAAATAAAATGGGGGGAAGTGGAGAATCATGGGAATTGGTAATTTGTATAGTTGTTTGGTTTAAACAAAAAAGCAAAAATGATGGAAGGAAGGGAGAATTATGGGAATTTCCACTTTCCACAAACATAAGATGTAAATTACCGAGGTCTCACTTGGTCAATCAAAATTCATGGGAATTTCAACTTTCCATTGTCAAAACCAAACAGTTTAAGGAAATTTCTAGGAATTATTTCCCATGAATTACAACATCCTAGAGGAATTTAATTTTCATGTCAACCAAACAAGGCATATTAAGGGGCACATTATATTATATATGGATCATTATTTAGCTTATCAAGTAGGCAGATGCTAATTAACCTAGGGACTAATACATATCTTAAAATGGTATATTCGACAGGGAATGTATGACAAAACACGAGTCAATTTGTGTCATTGACTAATTTGTTTTTCTACGTTGGGATATACTTCCTCCGTCACGAAATAATTGCATCTTTTTAAAATGGCACATTGTATAAGGAGGACTAGGAATGTTAGATGACAACTCCATCCTTGACCAACCAACTCACCACAAAAGAGGCTGCCAGCCCTTCGTAAATAACTAAATAATGATCCACCACCATCTTATACAAAATCTAACCACCATTACAATTCCACCACAATCTGCTCTACTACACTCATCTAATCAATCCAGCCACTATTACCTTTAAACTGCTGCTGTGACCTTTATTTTTGGGGTTAAAAGGTGGGCTTTTACAAGTAGCAACTGAGACTTTTCTTGTCCATAAATCTTTTTGACAACTTCTTCCCCCTAATCGAATGGCTCCGATCTGATATTGAAACGGATTGAATATGCGGAATTCGAAATCAAAGGAGTTGAATTAGGAAGGAATTTGAGTAAGTTTGAAGTTCATGGTGGCGGCTTGTTGGTGCTTTGAGGTGAAGGGGAGTTGGTGTTACTGACGTTGCTTTTGGTGTGACCAGGGGGCGCGATGGCGGGGCTGAAGGTGGTGGTTGGAAGTAGTGACATTGCTTTTGGCGTGAATGGGGCTGACGGTAGTGGCAGCTTTTTTAACAGTGCTGGAGGTGGTGGCGATGCTTTCTGAGGTGAAAGGGGGTTGGTGGTGGTGTAGCTGGGGACTGGGGTGAGGGGGGCTGGTGATGATGTCGGTGGCAGCCATGGAAAAGGGGAATGGAGAGGTGAAGAGGGTGAAAATGTAAAGAGGGGAGTGGAAGGTTAGGTAATTAAACTAGGAAGTGCACTTTGGTCTCATGATTCTTATCATTAAAATTATACTAATAAGTGATGGTGCAACTATTAACTAATGAAGTTTCCAAAGAAGTAATGTGGTGTGATTTGATTGAAATGGAGGAAGTGTAATAAATTCTTAAACATAGCTGCTCTAAGGGCTTTGTTTACGGTTATAATATTAATGGTTATGGTGTGCTTCGGCTCTGCTGATAGGGGTTCTGAATTGCTGCTATTTTTCTTAAACACTACTATAAACATGTAGAATGAGAAACTAGAAATAATTTTAGTATGATGGTTCTTAGATATCATTAAAAAATCATTGTAACTTGGTTTTTGAATATGTAGTAAGTGTTCTATTTTGTTTCACTTTTCCCATATTATTTTATAATACCTGGTATTTGCAATTTAGAGATGAAATTTATGCTGTTACTCTGTTGATGTATCTCCTTTAATGTGCTGCAGCTATGATGAAAAGACCATATCCCTAAAAATCCTTCAGAAATCGAAGCTTGAAAATTTCCAAGTAAGTTCTTGTGTGTTTATAGTTATAGATATGTAACTTGGCAATTTATTTCACATATTACATATCCAATAACATTCAAAGTTTGTTTATTTGTGTTATATTTTATACTTTCAGGTGAATTGTATGCTGTTTAATCAGCATCTAGCTTTGTAATATATTCTAGCATATATGTTAATACATTTGCAGGATGTTTTGCCATCGTATCATGTTGGTGCATAGGACTTGTGTTTGTCGAAAACTGTTAAATGCTCTTACAAAACAAGAATTCATAATTTTTCCGTGCTCTTTTCTTTAAGTTTACATCTCTTATAACTATATCACGTTATAAGAATGGTTGGCATATATTGCAACTTCATATGTAGAGTAAGAAAATGTTGAATAAGGTGAGTGTGTGTAAGAAAAATTTTGATAAAGAGAGATGGGGTAAAAAGGCGGGTGGATATTAGAAAGACGTAGATAAAGTAGCAAAGAAAGTGTGGAAAGGTGTAAATTTTATGGGGTAAGATGTAAAGGGGATAGGAGTTGCCAAAAATGGGATAAAGGAGAAATAAGTAGAAAAGGCTGACTTCCACGAAAGTGAGTTGGTAAAAAACGGAGGTAGTATATGTTTTCAATTATTTTGTAAATAATTGTTAATATTTATGGAAAATCAATTTTAAATTTTGGAACTGATATCTTCTACTTTTCTGAATATCAGACTCAAAAACTTCGGTATTTTTGGTTCTGTTAAAAGTATTATGAAACATCATTGATCTCCATTTCTTGACCCTTTTTCTCTCTTGTTCTCACAGGTTTCGTTAAATGATTTATTTTCTTTTCTGTTTGCTTAGGATGCATGGTTTTCTGTATTTACCTCATGATCTCTTTCTGTTTTCTTGACAGCTGGGGAAGTCAAAAGTTTTTCTTCGAGCAGGTCAGATTGGTGTACTAGATGCTCGAAGGACTGAGGTCTTAGATTCTGCTGCCAGGCTTGTACAGGGTCGTTTTAAAACGTACATAGCTCACAAAGATTTCATTTCCACTCGAGCTGCCGCATTATCTGTCCAAGCATATTGCAGAGGTTATATAATATCTTTACTTGTGCTCCGTTAGCATGATGCTTTAAATACAATTGACCACATTACTTTTGACGATCAAAGTTCTGGCCTTATATAATTGTTGTTGGTTGGTTTATGGAAATGAATAATTTTAACATTCTGTGCCTCTTACAAGACACCTTATATGATTATATTAATGTTGACTCCTGAAATATTGAAATAATTTTAATTGTTTTATGATTAAATTAATGTTTACTCCTGAAGTATTGAAAGCCTTTGAATTCATATTAGTGTGCACTGAACTGTCTCAGGTTTCTTAGCTTTAAAATGTAATCTCTGTTTAATGCTTTGTATCAATCATGTGCTTTATTGTTTCACTGTGGCATACGGTCATCTATTCATCTGTTTTTAATATTTAACTAATTTGTACATTACCCTTCGTTATTCAACTCAAGCTTAATTGGGGATTATATGTAATGCATCTTTTGACGAACGTCTCACTTAGCTTTTGTACTCACCTTTTGATGTATCTGTAGGCTGTCTTGTGAGAAGGACGTATGCCGAAAAACGGGAGACACTTGCTGCTATCTGTTTGCAGAAATATGTGCGCGGATGGCTATCAAGAATCGCCTACTTACAGCTGTACAGCTCGGCTATCGTGCTTCAATCTTGCATACGTGGGCTCTCAGCTCGACAAAGGTTTTTGTTAGGGAAGGAACATAGAGCCTCATCCAGGTCAGCATCTTTCAAATCATGGTCTGTCTGTTATAAATTGTTGTTCTCTCTGCATCAAGAACTCTATTTGTTCTAATTATATGCCTGTAAGAGATGTTTAATAATTTGCGTTTGTTTGCTAGATCCCCTTCCTCGCCATTTTTTTTTTTGGGGGGGTATTAGATCAATAATTCAGAGCAGTATATGCTAATACGCTACTATCTTAAATCTTAAACAAAGTCTACTTAACTCATCTGCCTAGTGTAACCAATTTTCTTTGTTAATGTCTGTTTATATACAGAACTCGAATTCCCTTGCTCCTGCACAAAATAAGGCCTTAATTAAAATTGCTACCTAACTGGTCCGTGTTCACATATCTGCTTATCCATGCAATTCCTGTGATTATTCATATTTTTGAAATTATTATTGTTACTGCACTAAGTTGCATGATTAATGAATGCTATGTCAAGTATACAAATTATGTAGGGACTACTTAGCTTCTACGCAAGGTACTGATTTGGTAAATTTCTGTGAGTTCGGGAAAATGCATATGATGCTTATGATGAAGCATTTATTCCAATTGTCAAATAACGAGAAAAAAGGATACCTGAAAACAACAATCACCTGCAGAAGTTTCTGTCTCCTTTAGTGTTGGTTGACCTAGATGTTGTTTTTGGGTGGTCGGATTACTGAGCACCATAAGCCTAGATTTGGCCCTTTTAAAGACAGCACCTGAATGACATAGATGCTGGAGTCCTTGTGATTAATGGCGACGATGATGAAAGAAGAAAGGCTATTGTGGAGGAGCACTGTGATAGATGAGTTTTGAGGTTGTCTGAGTTGGGAAAGCTTAGGTGATTCGAGGATCATGAGGTTTTGTTAATGTACCAACTACAAACTAAACATGTAAACATAGAGAATGGAAGTAACTGTCATTTTTACTTCCCAACTCCAAATGAATGGCCCCTTAGATGATCCATATTTGATATCTTCTTCAATCCTTACTTTTCCTTCACTCCATATGAATGGCCCCTTGATGATCCATCGAGTGGTAGGTTTGTCTTTCTGTTATGGCCTCACCTTGTGGGTAAAATTATTCTGATTATCGATGTTTTAATCAACAAAATGCTATGCTATCTCAAAGTCATTGCTGGCAGATTTTTGTGCGAATTGCCTGTAGTGGGTTTGTCATACATTGGATTTATTGTAGTCATAGTAACTCTTTAATATTATTCCCTCCATTTCATATTGTCTTATTGTTTACATTATGTAAATTAATTACGGATCTGGTAGCTACATAATTGACTTGTTATATTTCATTGGTGCTTTTTAGTGACATATTGGTAATTTATTTGCATTGTGAATGTATAACGGGCTTAGCAGTAGATATGGTTTAAAATAGCTGGTATAGTGAACGTTGTGAAACAGAGGGAGTAGTATTCTTCTGAACTTATATGGAACATGTGGTCAATGCTTAATATGTTCTGGAGATGGGGGATTTATGTTTCTTTTACCTTGGAAAAAGAGGTGATACTTAAAGTTGAATGAGCATTGTAAAAGCTTCATTTTTCGAATTTGTTATGGATTTAATTTCTGTTTTGTCTGTATATTCGATTGTGTTACTGAAACAGCATTCTTGTGTGTGTCTATATATCTGTTCTTTAGGCGCGATGGAGAATGTTCAAGGTCCGATCAGCTTTCTATCAACATCAGAAATCAATTGTTGTAGTACAGAGTCTTTGGAGGTGTAAAATGGCAAGGCATATGCTTAGAAGGCTCAAGCAAGTATGTCTAACTGTTTTTCAAGTGTTGTTTGACATTTAGCATTTTATCGTTCATTTTCTCTTCCGTGTCTTCTGCACTGCAACCCAATCAACGTTACTAGATTTTTACATAAAATAACCTCATAATCATTAACAGCCAGAAAGGTGTATTGGACAGTGCCTTTATTTTATTTATTTGGTTTTGATCTCATGTGGTTACTTTTTCCTTTTTACCTTGGTCATGTATGAACTAGGTGTGCTGATGATGGTGCATTAGTGGGTGAAGGATTCTCAGCATAATTGGGGAAGATTTTTATTTTTTTTATTTTTTCATTTTCATACTAAAGTTTGAAGTTGAGTGATATGAGGGGGCTGGTTTTCTGTTGATGGTTGAAGCCCTTAGGGTCTTTAAAGCTCTATGGGAATTTCTATTCTATAAGTGTTTAGAATTCAGGTTATGTAAATGTGTATTATTAAAAATTCTAAGGTGGATTGTATGATCTCTACCTACATGAATTAGGGGAGAATTTTCTGAGTAGAATTGACCTTGGTGAAAAGGAGAGATGATTCTGAGGAAGAATGGGTATTGGTAGGGTTGTGATGTTCCTCTCAAGAAGGAAATGGCTTTTAGGGTGATCAGTAGTTGGTACAGTCATAAATAAATGAATGAGATGCGGTAGCTGGACTCTTTCTCCCTATAGTGCCCTGGGAAGAAATTTTAAGTATTGTAACTGAGCACATTGCTCTTTTAGTGGATTCTTTGGTAAAGTAGCAACTTCAAAGTATTTCTCCCTCACTGTAATAGGTTGTCTACTGTTCATTGTACTCTTATTATTGCTTGGTGG
The DNA here is from genome assembly GCA_034703905.1 of Chenopodium berlandieri. Classification (NCBI taxonomy): domain Eukaryota; kingdom Viridiplantae; phylum Streptophyta; class Magnoliopsida; order Caryophyllales; family Amaranthaceae; genus Chenopodium; species Chenopodium berlandieri. The sequence continues at coordinate 45,708,118 of CM068279.1, read as the reverse complement.
GGAGTGGGACAATTGCCTTGATTCTTTTAAATATAAAGGAAACCATCTTGTGTGGGAGTAGGGACAGAGTATAAACTTGTTTGACATAGTTTAATCTTTTGTTTTGTTGCTTTGTCAAGTTAGTATTCGTCGAGCTTCTTTTTCAGTTGTCTTGTTAGAGATACCTATAATATTCCTAACTCGCAGCATTCTTTTATGGCCACCTTAATTAGAAAGACTATTGTTTCAAAGTGGGTATTGAATTGGGTCCAAGCCTCACATGGTTGCTAACTTCCTGTTAGCAAAAAAATTTAATACTGTAATTCTTTTCTATTTTAGCTAATGGAGATGTGGGAAACCACATTGTTGTACTGTGGTACAGCGTCTTTTTTTGTTATTGTTGGATGCAGTATTGGAGGATTGGAAGTTGTAGGGTACGTTTTATTTTGTGAAACAGTAAAATCTGCTGGGGTTAAGTGTCTTCATTGATAGGCTTACAGTGTCGGCCCTGTTGGGGTGGCTCTTTTGGATGTAGGTTTAATGCTTGATTGGAGATCATATATGTCGTATTGCTTTAGTTTGGTGTACTTCTGGTTTCATTTACTTGTGTCTCACTTTCTTTTTTTCTTTTCCCTGTCTAACTACGTTTTCTTATCTTAAGAAAATAATTTGGAAAGTTGGGTTGGTGGGGGAAGGGGCAAAGGAGACGTTGATTAATTTGACGATATCTTTTTAGTAACAGCTTTTTTTATAAATAATTTAAGAAAGGAATATTGTCAAATTTCGTATTTAATTAGTACAAAAAGTCAAAAGGGTAAGATATTGTGGGATAGAGGGTGTAAATGATGTAAATATTGGTCAATTTTAATTGCAGGTGAGGAATAATTTCTTTGATTAGCATTTAGATATCCACTTTACCTGTATAAAACAAGTTATGTCTAACTGTTAATTTTTCAGGAGGCCAATGAAGCTGGTGCCTTGCGCAAGGCAAAGACTAAACTTGAAAAGCAACTTGAAGATCTTACCCTGAGGTTGCATTTGGAGAAGAGACTACGGGTATTGCATTCTCAACTATTTACTGCTTCTCTTCTTATCAAACACTGGCACCTTCAAATTCATACAGTTGAGTATGATTCCTGGAAATTAATTTCATTAATGGGCCAATGGGGACATGGTGAGGGTTTCATTGTGTGGCTTGATTTGTGCCTAGTTTTGTTGGCTTTTTCTGTTTTTCTCTTTTCGGTGCCTTTTTTGCTTCTCAGAATCTCAGGATCACACGCCTGTTTTTATTTGTTTATATATTTAAGTGCTTTTTAATTAAAGTTATCTGTAGCAATATCTAGGAAAAATATTTCATAGCATTGGTGTTGAATTTGCAGAGTTCTTAGGTGGCTATTACATACCAAAATGTTTGTTATATCCTTTTTAATCAATCGTGTCTGTTGATAGTAAATAGCGTCAATGTTGGAGGAATATTTGATTATTTGTAGTTTGTATATATTGCTCATTTGTAACCGTGTGTGTCAGAGGAATGTTTGTTCATAATGGCCATTTGTAACCAAATCAAATTGCCCATAATACAGGTCTCAGTGGAAGAGGCAAAGGTGGCTGAAATAAAAAACAGCAGAGGGTTATAGAAGCTTTAAATCTTGAGTTAGAGGAAGCTAAGTCACAGACCGTTAAACAGGGTAGTAAAAATGCGTAGCGTCAGAGTGACTTGGAATTTTCAATGAAAGAAAATATGAGCTGCAAAAGCAACTTCAGGACATGGAAGATTTCAAGAAGGAAAATGCAATTTTGCGGGTCAGTATCTTTGTTGCATATATCTGATGAATAATACAGGACTATGATAGTGAAATGTCAAAAAAGACATAATCATTTTGGCTGATGTAAATAAAGCTATCTTGGATGCAAATGTTCATTGAATTGCCTATTATTTATCTAGCACTTTTTGCATTCTTAAAAAAGAGCAAAGCACTTTCAACACATTATGTGGGGGTATAGTAGTACACAGCTGTGGAGGACGTGGCCCATAAATGCCTCTCCAACGTCTGGGTCATCTGTTTAAAGTAGCTCTACACAATAGTTGCGCTTAAAATTGAATTTTTTTTTATTTTTTTTTCTTTTTTTTAACGGCAATTTCATGAAATGCCATTGAGTACTTAAAAAATTCACCAAATGCCACTGAGGTTTAGTACAATATCACCATATGCCATTTCCGTTAGTTGACCGTCAGTGCCCGTTAGTTGACCCCACCACTTGCCACGTGTCATTTTCTGATTGGTCCGTTTTTAAAAATAAAAATATTTAAAAAAAAAACCAAAAATATTTAAAAAAATAATAAAAAATAACAAAAATAAAAAAAATTAAAAAATTAAAAAATTAAAAAAAAAAAAAAAAGGAACTCAGAGGTGGCAGCCACCACCTCCTCCTTGCCGTTGAGCCCTCTGCCCACCCCAAAACCCTAACCACCACCACCCCCTGCCGCCGGGGCTAGCACCAGGAGGCGCGCCGGCCGCTGGCGACCCCTCCCCTTCCCCTCCCCTATCCCGTCGCGACCAACTAACCCGCGAAACCCCACCCCCCTTCCTCCACCACCCCGAAACCCCACCCCTTCGACCGTAGCCATGGCGGCACAATCCCTCGCCTCTTTCCTCTTCTCTCGCCCCTACATCACTGCAGGTGGATTAGGGTGGTCGAAATTGGAAAAGGGAAGGGGAAGGGTGGGGCTTCATCAGTGTGGAAGGGTGGGGCTTCGCCGGCGAATTTGTGGGTTTCGAAATCTGGGGTTTGAAGTCTTCAGCGGGTCGCGACGGGAAAGAGGAGGAGAAGGGGAGGGGGGTTGTTTCGGCGGTCGCCACCTTTGCCCAGCGAATTCGCAACAACAACCTCACTCTGGTGGTTAGGGTGGTTTCGATTCAGGTGGGGGTTAGGGTTCTAGGTGGGAGTGGGGTTTCGGAGGTGGGGGTGGGGTGGACGGGTGGTGGTTTCAATTCTGGTGGAGTGATGGGGGTGGTGGTTTCAGATCAGTTGGCGGGGTTGGTGGAGGCAATGGTGGCTGGGGAGATGGTTTTGGTTGGGGTAATAAGGGTGGTGCTGTTGAGGTGATTTTTTTTTTTCTGTTTTTTTTTTTTTTTATTTTTTAATTTTTTTTTTTTTTTTTTAAAAATATTTTTATTTTTAAAAACGGACCAATCATAAAGTGACACGTGGCAAGTGGTGGGGTCAACTAACGGGCACCGACGGTCAACTAACGGAAATGGCATATGGTGATATTGTACTAAACCTCAGTGGCATTTGGTGAATTTTGAAAAACGCGATGGCATTTGGTAAATTTTTTAAGTACTCAGTGGCATTTCATGAAATTGCCGTTTTTTTAATACCACCAGGCACACCTCAAGACCTCTCTAATAATGGGTAGTACTATAGTAAAGCAAGTTCACCTAAAAGATTTTTCATTATAGAAATGATGCATGTATTGTAAAACATCCCAAAGCGGAGTACTCGTATATATCATGAATTGAGAAATGATCAAGTATTCCTTAATATACCCAAACTATTGTTTCAAACTTTCTGGTAATATCTAAAAATAATATTTAACTTTCCTAATATAATAGGAGCTAAAAAAACCAAGAGTATAATTTTCTCTAATATGTATAATGTGATAGGAGTCCCATTTTATTTTTGTGAGCAAGAGGTGAGTAAAACAGTAGGTTCCTGGATGGGGGAAGAAGCGAGTAGACCAGAGACGTTGCAGATGGGTTTTTTTTTTTTTTTTTTTTTTCATTTTCATTACTTTCTTAAAATATTTCATGTTTATTTCTTTTGGAACTTGTGTTACAAAAACTTCATAGTTGTAAATAATGTGTTTTACCTTTTTTTACACAGGCATACCTCCGTAATTCTAAACATTACATGTTTGCCTTTCATTGCCTTTTTTAATTTTTAATTATATCATCTTAGTTTCAAGTACCTGTGGTCAAAATTATGATGTAAACACTTTGCAGAGCTCTTTAGAAAATTTGGGAAAGAAAAATTTATTATTGGAGACTCAGCTGGCTAGTGCTCAGAAAGAGAATAGTCATACCATGCAAAAGTTGCTTGATGTTGAACAAAAGTGTGAACAACTGCAACAAAACTTGCGAAGGTCCATATCGTGACTTTGCTATTTGAAAGTATACTATTGAGATGCATTACATATCTTGGTTGCATAGCATATATTTTACAAATTCAGTTGAGTTTTAACCCTTCTTGCTATATTCAATTATATATACCATACATTAAAACTGTAGGCAGAAAGCCATTAAATCAGATAAATTGTTTGTTAGTCTCAACATCAAATGTCACCCCCCCCCCCCCCTCTTCTGTTAAATAACATTATGAAACTGGCAAAAAGGGAACATGTTACGAAAATTATTAAACAGAGGTAGTATTTATGTTTTGTTAATGAAATAGTTTCGGGAACAATATGAAAATCATCTGGCACACTAAATCATCTTGTTAGCATTTTATATTTTTATGTTATTTGCTATTGATTAATTAAAGATCTGGATGCTTATTTATTTGCGCATCAAATTTTTTTAGTTGACGAGATTGAAGAAAGACCATATGCATGGAATCGATATTTAGGGGAGGGGCATATTACTCATAATCTTTTAGTAGTAACTTGGGGAATAAGCTAGAGGTTTGTCAGGAGGGATTTTCTATAAATAGGCCTCATTAGGAAGAATAATGACATGCTGAATATTGAGTAGTTTGTTATTGGGAGAGAGTGAGTCTCTCGAAAGCTCATATTAGGAGAGAATCCACCTCTCGAAAGTGGAATCATCATTCGAATTAGTGTAATTCTCATATTATCAGTATAATCACCATTTTTCTTATGTTTTTCTGCCATTATTAGTGCTGTAGTTATGTCAGTTCCTAGCACCATATGATTGAGTTTGTTTAGTATCTTTGGAATTTTGGTAATGATGCCTAGCCGCCTGTGAATGACGATACATTCTTATGTTAAATCGATTTTTCTTCTAGTCTTTTATTTAAGCTTCCCAATTCACGTTTGGTGGGTAGTGGTGGTACCTTGTCGGCTGCTGTATGGGTTTTTTACTCCCTCACCCACTTAATTCAGGCTTCTTTCTGTTTGGTATCATGTACTCTATATTGTTTTAATTAGTGCTGACAAATGCAATGAATTTCTCTGCTGTAGTATGGAGGACAAGGTGTCAAATTTGGAGAATGAAAATCTTGTGTTGCGGCAAAAAGCACTGAACATGTCCTCAGAGAAATCGACCAGGTTTTGTGAAATCATTTTCTGATGTAAGTATAGTCACTCAGCTTTTTATGCATTTTAAAATGTTTAACATTGTATTTGGAAAAATCATAAGTCTAGTTGTGTTGTGCAAGGAAACAGAATTATGGAACTTTTGTTTCAGATCTACTACTATCGTTTGCACAGTATACCCAACAATATTTTGAAAGTTTGCACTAAATTATTGTTTGTGTAAAATTGTATTGTTGCGACAATATCCTTTTTCAGCTGTTTTTCCCCTTCATGCTGCTTTTATTTACTGTCTTGTAGATTTTACATGCTTTGTATTGAGATGTTTTCACCATTTTGTTGTTTCCCCAGATGTACTCAAGTGCATTGAGTCTTCCATATTAGGAAAAGAAACCCATCTATGTAAGTTCTACTGTAGCTTCCTTTTCAATTTGTAGCTTTCTGATATAGGTACATGTGTTTATGCTTAAGGGTTGATTTGAACAGGAGACACCTGATTAGGGGATTTTTATCCACCAATCACCGTTTGACAAGTGGACCAACCAGGTTCCGCCACGTGTCCTTCACGTAGGCCAATAGGAGCCTGCCACGTGTCAATCGCAGATACGTCCTTTACGGACCAATTGAGACACGACGCGTGTCTACCCATGCCAAATGGGAAAGCCGGCCAACAAGGCCCAATCCTGTTTAGAGGCCCAGTCAGCCCTAGGTTTACCCTAAACCTAGAGAGTGGCACGCTTCCCGAGGTTATAAATACCCCTCTTAATCCTCATTAAGAGGGGGGAACACGGAAAAACACACGGATTACGCTTTAAACACTCTCACCTAGAGAGACCAAACCACTTTAATTTCCGCATTAATTACTCCTTAATCAAGTACTAACTTGACCGTTGGAGGCGGAGCTCCCACCACCAGGAGTCTCCGTTGTTTTGCAGGTACAGGCGTCCGGTTCCAGTCTCGGTGTTGTAACTCTCCCGCAGGACATCAGAAAACCCCGAAACATTTTGGCGCCGTCTGTGGGGTACTTCTGAGATGGCATCCACGTTTGTACCGACTTTTGAAGAGAGGCGTCCCCTAGACGACCCTCAAGTCCAGTCGGACCATGATACTGAAAATGAACTTGAAGTTGAAGCTCACACAGCTCCAGACGGGACCCTAAGGGCCCGACGTACCCGTCAGACCGAAAGGAGAGAACGGGAACATTTTCAAACTGAAGGCGAGCCAGCAGGCGCACCGCCTGTTCGGCAGCAGGCGACTGATGGGTCTGCTCCCGTCACAAGGAACGAACTCATGACCTTCATGAGGGACTTCAAGGGAGAGATTCAAGAGTTGTTAAATAAGAAGCCTGCACCGTCCAAGGGACAGTCGGCTACGAAACCTTCCACTTCCGGCAAGAGGAAGCCGGTTCAAGGACGAGAGGGAACTCCTCATCCTAGATCCAGGAAGTGGGAGCCGCCTGCCCTTGATCTCACAAAATACCATTTTCCTACTCCAGGAAAGAGGAAACCTGTCCGTCATATTCAGGCGGACGGGTCGAAGAAAACATACACAGACGCTCGTCTGCTGTCAGAGCAGAAGAAGAATGACCGACTGACTGAGTCGGCCTCTACTTCCGAATTCCAAGAAAGTCTGCGAAATACCTCGATGAGGCATACCCAGTCGTATCATGAGAGTCAGTCAGGCGGCACCTCCCGTCAGTCCGGCTTTCATAGCGACCAGGCGGTACCAAAGTTACCGTTTGTACCATAACAACAGTATTTTATGCCGCCACCTCCGTTTGGTGGACAGGCAGCTAAAAATGTCCAACCTTTGGACTGGCAGCTACGGTTGCTTAGACTTGGTGAACAGCCGTCGGCCTTCTCCAAGGAAATTACTGAGGCCGCTCAGCCGGCCAAAGTGAAAAATGTGTTAGTAGGCGCCTATGACGGCACTACTAACCCAGAAGATCATCTGATGGCATTCTCCAACCTAATGTACCTTCAAGGGTTGGATGATCCCACCTGGTGCAAGTGTTTTCCAGCGACTCTCAAAGGAATCGCACAGCAATGGTTCGGCAACCTGCCGACTGGTTGTGTAAACAACTTCAGAACGCTTGCTTACTTGTTCACCTCCAACTTCGCCATGAATATCCCTGCGAAGAAGACGACCCTTGATTTGGGAACAATTCAGCAGGGTGAGAAGGAGGGGCTTCGATCTTATATCAGGCGGTTTAACCTGATGAGGATACAGATTCAAGGGTTACCGGATGAGGTGGCCTATACTGACTTTTTCAGGGGTCTCAAAGACGGGTCGACCTTCAAATTCGATCTGGTTCGAAAGAGGGTGGCGACTCTTCAGGAGGCCTTGATTGAAGCAGAAGCCTACATACAGGCGACTGATCTTTGTAGTACAGCAAAACAGTCGGACGGGAAAAAGTTCGACAAAAGAGAAGGACGACAGATACAGTCGTCAAACAAAGATCAAAAGAAGAGAAAAGAGGTCTGGGCGGCTGATTCCTCTAAATAGTCGGCCCAGAAGAAGAAAAAAGAATTCAAACCATACTCCCCAAAGTATGCGTTTAGCAAGGACAGCCAAGCTATCCTAAAGGAAATCAAGGGACGGATCTCAATTGAGAAGCCGGTTCCCATGAAGGGTTCTGCAAACAACCGGAACCAAGGAAAATTCTGTGATTATCATGAAGATGTTGGTCATCACACCAACGAATGCATCAGTCTCATGCGGTATCTGGACCGCCTGGCTGAGCAAGGTGATCTTGACTCTTTTGTCAAGAAATCCACGGGGAACACCTCCTCGAAAAAGCAGTCGGCCAAAAAGAATCAACAGGCCGACAGCTCTGATACAGATGATGCAGTCGTCTACACTATTGCAGGCGGCTTCGCAGGAGGAGGTCCCACTATTAGGGGCAACAAAGACAATATCAGGCGGCTAGATGTAAACGCCGTTCACCCAGAACGGTCCTCCAAATATTCATTTCTGAGATTGTCATTACTGAAGAAGATCTAGGAGGGGTCAGGGGGCCGCATGACGACCCTATCGTCATTGAATGTAAAGTGGCCAATCAGAGAGTTGGCCGAATCCTCATAGATACCGGAAGCTCCTCAGATCTTATTAGTAGCAAATGTCTGTCAAAATTGAAGTACAAGACTGATTGTATACATCCGGCCTCCCACCCTTTAGTAGGGTTTGGAGGAGGAGTCGTCCACCCTGTAGGACGAGTAGATTTACCCGTCCGCCTGGGCGAAAAAGGGGAAGGACGACACATGGTAGTCCGATTCCTGGTAGTAGAAGAACTCTCGGCCTACAACATTATTCTAGGACGAATAATTCCAAGGCTGTAATAATCCCATCTCTTATGTTACTCAAATTTGAGAGGGATAATGGAACAGTCGGATCCCTGAGGGGAGATCAGAGGATGGCCCGAGAGTGCTATCTCTCGGACGTCAAGCCCACTGTTATGGCCGCTGGGTCCAGTGGAGGAAAGATAGACCTTGACAATGTCAAAGGAAGCAGGCGGCAAGAAAAGAAAGGCATCCCAGATGGGGGCCGAAAGAAAAGATAAAAAATAGCAATCATTGGCAGAGGAGCGGTCGGATGAATTCCGCCCTCAGCCGGCTGGTGAGCATACGGACCTAATCTTGGATGTCACGTGTCCTGACAGAACAGTCAAAGTTGGGACGACTGCTTTAGGGGTCCTAGGTGACGACTTCCACAATTTGTTGAAAGAATACAAGGACATCTTTGCATTCGAAGTCCATGAAATGCCAGGCATTAGTTCTGAGCTGGCGGTACATAAACTAGCTGTGGATCCAAAAAAGAAGCCGGTATGGCAGAAAAAGCGGAACCATGGCGAAGAAAGAAGTCAGGCGGCAGCCGCCGATAGGGGTGTACAAAAACTGGCCCGGACCTGAACCGACCTGAATCGGACCGGACCTGACCCGGACCTGTTGATTCAGGTCCGGTCCCGGTTCTTAAAAATCCAGGTTTCCGGTCCCGGTCCGGACCCGGTCCAAACCCGGGGTTTTCAGGTCCGGACCTGAAACCCGGGGAAAATCGTAATTAAAAAAAAAAAAAAAAAAAAAAAAAAGAAAGAAAACCAAACTCTGAAAAGTTGAAACTGACGTTAAAACTTCTCTTTCATATTTTTAAGTTCTAACCCTAACTCCCTAAGCCCTAACCGATTCTCTCAGCCTCCCTCAATCTCAACTTCTCAACGCGGCTGTCCCAACTCGCTCCGGCCACCGCCCACTGCCGACACCTCCCTCATTCTCTCAGGCGATGCACACCGATAATATCTGGTAAGTATTTGCTTATAATTTTGGTATTTTTAATTCGAAATAATAAATTTAAGTGTGAGAATTTATATGTTTATTCTTGTTTCAAATTTTCAATTGCTTTTAATGATTGTTTGATGTTTGCATGTTGAATTTCTTATTTTTAGTTCATCTCTTTCGAATTTCTGTTTTTTTTTTTTTGGTTTTTTTGAATCGTAGTGTTTCGTAAGGTGTTGCGGCTAAGTTCGAAGTTTCCGTTAGTGAGTAAAGATCGAAGGTGTTGAAGTAAGCCTACTGCGATGGTAGGTAAACACCCGAAGCTGTAATTTTTGTATGAATTATTCCAAAAAAAAATTAATTGTTTTGTTAATTAGGGTTTGGGGCGGAAGGGGAGGTCGAAGCGGTAGACGCGCAGTTGTTGAAAAGGTTTGTTTATTTGTTCAAATTTTGTGGGTAAAAGGGCGGCAGTGTTGTATTAAAGGTTGGTCTTTATCAAGATCTAATACAGTTTTGTGAATATGGAGAAGGTAGTTCTTAATTTTGCATAATTGGCTTTTCAGATTCTACATATAATTTGTTGATCTTCAGCTTAATATTTGTCTTGAAAGAGGCCCGAGCTCTTGTAAGTTTGGTTGAGTTCTTATTAGTGCTTGGTTGAATTTTTGTAATTGCTTGATTGTGTTTAATTAGTGTAATTGCTTGGTTGTGTTTAATTAGTGTAATTGTTTGGTTGTGTTGAATTACTGTAATATTGCTCATTTGAGAAGACTTTCATAATTGGAATTGTCTTGCGTAATTGAGCTTGCATAAATCAGTGTAATTGTTTGGTAGAGCTCTTATAGCCATTATTGATTTATAGGTCAGCAAAATAAATACTAGTGTATATTATGTAATTACATGTTCCTTTTGCATAAGTGCATCCACAAGAAAGGGAAGAGGAGGGGGAGTGAGGAAGAGAACAGAAACTCAATTCATGAAGCTTTATTAGAGAAGAGCCACGGGATTATTGTGGTATCATGCCATGGAAAACACTATTGTGCACCCTAGAAGACAAATGAACTAGAAGACAAATACCATTAAGAGATTACTTGTAACCTGATTTGTATATATAAAGAATAGGGTAGGAAAGAAAAGGCATGTCTTTTGAATATTGAAAACATTACTACATTAGAGTGAGATTGGCAACCTCAAGTTGCTTAGAGATTGATAACCTAAAGTTATCTTGCTTAGAGAGTGATAGCCTAAAGCTATCTTGTGAACTGCTATCTTTTGTATTGCTGCCTGGAACCCTTGGTTAATGAAATCAAGCTTGCTTTTTGCCATATCCTTGTGTGTGTGTGTTGTGATTGATCCAGGAAGAAAGTCAGTCTATTTCATTGCGGATTTTTCAACGACTTCCCATATTCCCTTCTTTCCCCATTGATATACATCTAGTAAGCTTCATCACAATACTCAGGGGTTCTTATTTTTGTTTTTATTCTTGCAGGGAGTGAAGGAAGTCAAGGAACCACGGATTCTTATTCTTGCAATGTAAGTTGCTCTTAAATTTTTTTATACATGGTATGTGTATATAATTGTTACTTTAAAATTACTTATATTGTATATAATTATATTGTAGATGGAGAGCTCTCAATCCAAACGGCCTGCTTCTTTTTCTGAACAAACGTCACAGCCACTTTCTGAAAAGGATATGGAAGAATTGCAATCTACTTTGCCTCCTGATAAGAAGCTAAAAGCGGGGCGGGAATATATATGGAACAGAAAAAGTAAGAGGAAAGCTGAGTATTGGAAATATTACTTAGAGTACGTCGAGAATGGAAAACTACGAGCTGAATGTAAGTTCTGTCCTAAAACTTTTGCTGCTGATGGTAATCTTAATGGTTCAAAAAATGTTAAAAACCATGCAGAATCATGTCTCGGTAATCCTATTAATATAGAAAAAGAAAAGGGCAAAGAAAAGCAAACTAAATTGTATTTTGATCAAGAACATGAGAGTAGTGAATTAAAGTGTGGGAGTAGGATTATTAACTTGAATGATGTTAGAGAGGCATTGATTCACATGATTATTGTTGATGAGTTACCATTTAAGCATGTGGAAAAACCCGGTTTTAGGCACTTTGTGCAAGTTGCATGTCCACAATCATATTCCATCTCGTGTTACCATTGCTCGTGATTGTTTAAAGTTGTATTATAGTGAAAAAGAGAAATTGAGAGAAATGTTTAAGACATGTCAAAGAATTTCTGTGACCACTGATACTTGGACTTCAATACAAAGAATTAATTATATGTGTCTTACAGCTCATTTCATTGATAATGACTGGAAATTGAATAAAAAGATCATAAATTTTTGTCCAATTTCTAGTCATAAAGGAGAGGCTATTGGAAAAGCAGTTGAGGCATGTTTAGAGTATTGGGGTATTGATGATAAACTTTTTACTGTCACTGTTGATAATGCTTCTTCAAATGATGTAGCTTGTGCACACTTGAGTAGAATGGTTAGAAGAACAGGATGTATAAATGATGGAAAAAATCTTCATGTTAGATGCATTGCTCATATCATTAATTTAATTGTGTGGGATGGTATTAGAGAACATGGTGTGTGCATTGATAGAGTTAGAAATGCTGTGAAATATGTTAAGAATTCCCCTGCAAGAATACTTAGATTCAAAGATCTTGTGCAAAAAGCAAACATAGATTCAAAATCTTCTTTATCCTTTGATGTCCCCACTCGTTGGAACTCCACATACATAATGTTGGAAACGGCTTTGAAGTTTCGACGTGTTTTTAGTGGGTTATCTCTTCCTGATGGAGAGGATTTGAAAGACAATGAAAGGCCTCCCGAACCCGAAGATTGGGAAAAAGTGGAGAGGTTGGTTTTGTTTCTAGAGGGGTTTTATCTGTTAACTAAACGAATTTCTGGTTCCCATTATGTGACAGCTAATAAAGGTTTAGGAGAAATTGCTTCTATGTATGATATGTTGAATAATTGGGAACAAAGTGAGGACTTGAATTTTCAAGCTATGGCCATTGCAATGAAAAAAAAGTTTGATAAGTATTGGGGGGATGTGGATAAGATGAATAAGTTCATTTATGTTGCTCTTCTTCTCGACCCTCACTCTAAGATGGTCATTGTTGAATTGACACTAACGGATATGCATGGACCGGAAAAGGGTGCAAAACTTGCTAATGATGTGAAGGAGTTCGCTTACTCTTTATTTGAGGAATATAGAAAAATGTATGCTACTTCTAATATTCCAGATTGTGGAGATAATATGTCAATGGATATTGATAATAGTAAAGGAGTGGGTTCCGATTATGTGAGGAAACTAAAAGAAAGAGCAAAACGATTGAAGGGGACAAGTGGGTATGCGATAAGTGAGTTGGATAGGTACTTAAATGATCAATTAGGGCCGGAGGAAGAAGAACAAGATGCATTGACATGGTGGGGTAAGAATGGTCAGCGTTATGTGATTCTTAATCGCATGGCACGTGACATACTAGCCATCCCATTGTCGACCGTTGCATCGGAATCTGCTTTTAGTACGGGAGGTCGTACTCTAGATCCATTTCGGAGTTCTTTAACTCCTAAGGTAATGCATCGTTATCTTTTTATTTTATAAAATCAAGTTTGTTTATATCTTAATATGACTTTGTTTATACATATTTGTGTAATATTTTTGTATTGAAGATGGTTCAAGCGTTACTTTGCACACAAGATTGGCTTAGAGCTAAGGAAGTGCCAATTGTTGATGTGGAAGAAAATTTGAAAGAGTTAGAGGAAATAGAGAAAGGTAGTAATAATTTTATGTATTTGAAATTTTGTTACACCAAATTTATTATTTCATTGTTATCAATCATTAATATATTCTATATTGTATTTTATTTAGAGGTGCAACGTGGTGAATCTAACGATGTAGACGATGAAGTTGTTTTCGTGGACTCATTAGTGTGAATCACGCGATCAAAGGGAAAACAACTCGTTGGAGAATTTATGTATTTCTAGTACTTGAGAGTTGAGACTTAAGAGAATTTATGTAATTTTATGAGTTTTCGTGGACTTATTTGTATTTTCGGTGGACTCATTTGTATTTTTGGTGTTTGAGAATCGGGACTTTATAGACTTTATGTAGTTTTGTAATTGATAATTTTGGTTTGTATGTAATTATTAAATTATGCAACAGGTCTAAAAATCACAAAACAGGTCCATATGCAGGTCCATATGCAGGTCCAACAGGTTTTGTATTAAAAAAAAAAACAAAAAACGAAAAAGACACAAAACAGGTCCATTCAGGTCCAAACCCGGACCGGACCTGATTTTTCAGGTCTGGCCCGGAACCGGACCTGTTAATTCAGGTCCGGTCCCCGGTCCTCATAATTACCCAATTCAGGTCCCCGGTCCAAACAGGTCCGGTCCAGGTCCGGTCCGGTTTTGGACCGGTGTACACCCCTAGCCGCCGAAGTTAAAAAATTACTTGATGCAGGATTCATTCGGCAATGTTTCTTCCCAGACTGGGTTGCAAATGTTGTGCATGTTAAAAAGCCGAATGGTACCTGGCGAATGTGTGTAGACTACACAGACTTAAACAAGGCGTGCCCAAAAGACAGTTACCCACTGCCTAAAATTGACAACCTGGTCGACTCAACAGCCGGCCACGCTTTGATGAGTTTTATGGACGCCTACTCTGGTTTCCATCAAATCCCTTTATGGAAGAAAGATCAGGAGAAGACGGCCTTTGTCACTGATCAAGGGTTATATTGTTACACTGTCATGTCGTTTGGTCTTAAGAATGCCCCGGCCACTTTCCAAAGAATGATAAACACTGTGTTCTTTGATCAAATTAGGAGGAATGTCGAGGCATATATTGATGATATGATTGTCAAGTCTAAACTTCAGAAAGATCATCTGTCGGACCTCCGAGAAACTTTCACCACACTCAGGCGGCACCATGTCATGCTCAATCCCAAGAAATGTGTCTTTGGAGTTGAGTCTGGGAAATTTCTCGGATTTCTCATTAATCAGAGAGGAATAGAGGCGAACCCTGAGAATGTGCAGGCGGTCATCGACATGCAGTCGCCTCGTACCATCCGAGAGGTCCAGAAGTTAACAGGTTGTCTGGCGGCCTTGGGAAGATTTCTAAGTCGATCAGGCGACAAATGCCTGTACTTTTTCCAGGCAATTAAGAAAAAGGCAAGGTTTGAATGGGGACCGGATGCTGAGGCGGCCTTCCAAAAATTAAAAGTTCATTTGCATTCCTTGCCGAGGCTGGTCAGCCCCTTGCCCAAAGAAGTACTCTATATGTACCTGGCCGTCTCTGATCATGCGTTAAGCGCTGTTCTTCTTGCTGAAAGAGACGGCTGTCAGCTCCCGGTCTACTTTGTCAGCCATGTGCTGAAAAATGCCGAGTTGAGGTATCCCTTAGTGGAGAAATTTGGTCTGGCACTTTTCATGGCTGTTAAGAAGTTAAAGCCCTACTTTTTGGCGCATGCAGTCGTCGTGTATACAGACCAACCTATCAAGCGGCCACTGACCACCATGGAGTCGTCAGGCCGAATGATCAAATGGGCCATTGAAATACAGAGCATCGAAGTCACCTTCGAGCCTAGAAAAGCAGTGAAGGGGCAAGCCTTTGCTGACTTTATTGTTGAGATGACTCGTCCTACTGACTCTCAAGTTTCAGACCAAGTCTGGAAGGTATATGTGGATGGCAGCTCTACTTCAAATGGTTGTGGAGCAGGCGTCAGATGTCAATCGCCAGAAGGCGACAGGTACGAGTATGCCCTACGCTTCAGCTTTCAGGCTTCAAACAATGAGGCAGAATATGAAGCTTTATTAGCCGGGATCTGCATGTGCAAGGCGGCAGGGGCAAGGAAAATAGACGCCTGTTCCGATTCACAATTGATAGTGAGTCAATACAATGGCGAATATGAAGCAACCCATCCGGCCATGATCAAGTATTTACAGGCGGTCCGGCAAGCAGTCGGCTCCCTTGAAGATTTCCATCTGATCCAAGTGCCGAGATCAGAAAATAACCAAGCGGATGCACTTTCAAAATTAGCATCATCCGCCTCCTGTGATACTCCTCGAACCGTTTTTTGGGAAGTAGTGGAGAATAGAAGCATTGAGGGAGACCCTATTGGAATCTTAGACAGAAGCTCAACCTGGATGGATCCAATCAGGGCATATCTGACAAATGGTACCCAGCCGGACGGCAGTGCTGAAAAGACGAGCCACCAATTTTGAAATGATAAAGGGAGAGCTTCACAAAAGGGGGTACCTTCAACCCTTCTTAAAGTGTGTTACTCCAGAAAAGGGGCGAGAGATACTAGACGCTCTTCACTCTGGTTACTGTGCTTCCCATATAGGTGGTAGGACGCTTGCTCAACGGGCAAGGCGGCAGGGCTACTTTTGGCCTACTTTAGAGGCAGATGCGATGGAGATGGTGAAAAAATGTGACAAGTGTCAAAGGTTTGGCAAACTAATTCACCGTCCGGCAACTGACCTCACCACCATTCATAGTCCCCTACCGTTTGCTAAATGGGGCATGGATATTCTGGGTCCATATACGCCTGCTACAGGCGGAAGGAGGTACATACTTGTTGCCGTCGACTACTTCACTAAATGGGTAGAGGCGGAGGCCGTTAAGGGAATCAAGACGAAGGATGTAATTTCTTTCATTTGGAGAAATGTCATCACTCGGTTCGGAGTTCCCATGTCTATGGTTTTTGATAATGGTCCCCAATTTGAGACGCCTGTTCTCAAAAGCTGGTTGGGTGACCAAGGAATTGCACACTGCTTTGCATCTGTCGGCCGTCCACAAGCAAACGGCCAAGTAGAAGCCTTTAATAAAATCATCTCAGACGGTCTGAAGAAAAAGATTGAACGAGCAGGCGGCCTATGGGCGGATGAACTACCACATGTTCTCTGGGCCATTAGGACGACTGAAAAAGGGGCGACTGGAGAAACTCCATTCATCCTAACTTATGGTGCGGAAGCTGTTCTTCCAATAGAACACTACGAGCCGACTCTTCGAGTAATGCTATATGACGAAGAGGCAAACTGGGAAGCCATACGCCTGGCATTAGACTCACTCCCTGAAAAGAGGGGCAATGCTGTCTTGCGCCATGAGATCTACCGCCTGAGAATGACTCGATCATACAACAGAAAAGTGCACAGGCGTCCACTCAAAGTGGGGGACTTTGTACTTAGAAAAATGGAAGCTGTTGGTAGGGCTAACGAGTCTGGCAAGCTAACTCCCAACTGGGAAGGTCCCTACCGAATCTATGAAAAGGTTAGAGACGGTACCTACCGTCTGGAAACACCAGACGGCCAACCGTTGCCTCGAACTTGGAACATAGATAATCTTAAGAAATACTTCTTTTGAAAAATGTAAAGTCAAGGACTACTCGAATAAAGCTTGCATTCTTACTATTCAATTTTGTATTAAGAGGGGCATGCCAACTGACAAACAGTCGGCTACTCTCCATGTTTAAGAGGGGCACGCCGTTTGTTTCACTCAACCGGCTACCCTCACATAATCTAGTTCACCAAGAACTATCAAAAAACATGATCAGACCAGGCATCAAGCCAACTGATCAAATTATAAAAATTCAATTCGACCTGTCCCAACATTATAGCAGGCGTCCGACGGCATCCATCCGGATGAAATTCGTCGCAGAGAGCAGCTCCCTTTTGGGTGGAACATTGTTCTATAAAACCATTACACGACACCTATACGACTGTCCCCAAGGGCAACCACGTAGCCGTTTTTGAGACAAGGATAACTTTTATCACTAACCAAACTAGTGGTAACAGTTGACATCTGATTCGGATGACCGCCTGTATTACTTGGGATAAATGCAGGGGATACCTCTTGAGTTAATAGCCAACAAACATTGGCGAATAAAGGGGAACAACCGGTACCCACCACTTGATACCTCTACTACTCAATCACTAGGCGACTAAGTAAGAGCCATATTTACTTAGTCACCCCTTAAAATTTTAGTATGAAATTAAAAAGTTCATACAACACCTATTCACACTGATTATGATAGGAAACAGTCGTCCTAGACTGCCTATAGCAAAAAAAACACAAGTAAGAAAACCTTTTCCTACTTGGTTAATTTTACAAATGACAGGACCGCCTGCCTAAGGGTAATCCAGTCATAGACTGCCTAAAGTCTAGCCTACAAAATACAAGTAAGAAAACCCTTTCCTACTTGGTTAATTTTACAAATGACAGGACCGCTTGCCTAAAGGTAATCCAGTCTTTTAAACGGGTCGAATACCGATTGAATAAATGGCCGACTGATCGCCTAGTTTGGAAACAGACAACCAGTCGTCCAGGGGCATAGGCGGCGTGACTAACCATCCGTACCTGTCTACAATCGGCCATGCAAAACAGTCGGTACAGGGTACAATTCATTACCTAATATGCAATACTTAGACAAATTTCAAGCAAAATAAAATTGCATTAAGGAGATTAAAATATTCAGAACCCCGGCCCCCTGGCCGGGTAAATACAAGCAAACGGCACGCAGGCCGTGATAGAAGACATAAAAGCTTAAGAAGGGGGCAAATCTTCAACATTAGCAGCGTCTGCCTGGTCAGCATTCTTCTTGCTGGACTCGGCCTCAGCTGCATCCTTCTTCGATGCCTTGCCCCCAAGTGGCACAAGCGCCACTATCGGTTGCTCCCCCTCCAAGGCCTCCTCAAACGCCTCGTCCTCAGCAGCCGCCAGGATCTCTTGATTATATGTATCAGAACACTGGCGGTACGTTTTTTCCCATGAGGCAAAGTCGGCACTGGGGAAGAGGCGGCTCCAGGTCATGCGCTGGATCTGGGAAGAGTCTTCCATCATCTCTCGGACGAGCTCTTTCTTCTCTTGCTCGGCCTTCTCCGAGAGCTCTTTAGTGAGACTCTTCTCCTGGGTCACCAGGCGTTCCTTTACGTTAGCCAAGGATTTCTCCATGGCTTCGTATGAGAGCATTTTTTGGCGGAGAGGTTTAAGCTCGGCCTTGAGATTGGAGACGGTCGCCTCCAGCTCGCTGTTCCTCTTCTGGGCCGCCTCTAACTGAGCCCGGACAGCGGCGGTAGCCTGCGCCTGATAATAAAGAATATCAATTGTCAGAACTTCATTTTGGGCAATTTGAAACATTGTCTTATCACAGTTAGAGGCGGCCATAGCTTTTTCAGCCTTTACCTCTTTATTCTTCCGATCAAGCGGCTTGCGAAGGCCGTTCACTCGGAGCAGGGCCTAAGTAAAGAGAAAACATGTGTCAATTTCCAAGAAAAAAAAAATAAATAAATAACAGGCGTCCTGAAATTCAAATACTCAAAAAATGCAAAGTGTACCTCAGCAAGGACCCCTGCAATCCCATCAAGGTCAAGGGTGCCGACACCCCTGACCGCCTCCCTTTCAGAGGGAGGAACTGCTTTGATCATAGAGTTGGCTACCTCCACCAAGTCAGGCTCCTGGGGGCCGGCTGCATCAAGCATAAAAAAGCAGGTTAGGCCTAGTCAAGAAGGAAACAAGTGTAAAAAAATTTTACAAGTAATTGTCCATACTTCTAGGCGGCCCCGCCGGAGTTTTTGAGGGAGTGGCCGGCTGCTTCTCAGCCGCCACCTGTTTCCTGGAAGACCCAGGAGAGCTTGCAACAGTCGTCCTCCGGGCCTTGGGGTCCGGCTGTTGCGAGGAAGAAGCTCTTGGAGTGCCCGACTAAAAAAAAAAAAAAAAAAAAAAAAAGTTAGTATATGCACAAGACAACTACTTCAAAAAGAGGAAGAGTTTCGAAGCCCACCAAGGGTGCCCCCTTGTTGGGGGAGTCGGTACAAGACTGTTGCATGATAGAAGCCCGCAACATGGCCGCCACAGTCTTGGAGGCTGTGATTTTGCTCATGGCGTCAGCTGCAAAAGAACAAACAGCAAAGTTAGCAAAAATCCCAAGTAAACAAAGCATAAAAAAACAGAGTATTTGTCAGGCCGGCTACCTCTAGAGCACCGACTGCTGAGGCCACAGGCGGCCAAAAAGTACTCGTCATAGAGCCACTTGAAGCTCGGGACGCAGTTTAGGGGTACTTGCTCTCGTACACCTGAAGTAGAGTTCACCCTAGTCTCTACTTTGAAGAGTCCTTTGTCTAGGATCTCTTTTTTAGCCTTTGGGGGAACAGGCGGCATGCTTCGGCTGCCTGCAAGGAGAGGCGGATTCCTATTCCACCTGTAAAAGCGTTTGTTCAGCTCTATGTCTGAACTCTCAATAATAAGGAAGGTGTTCCACCAATCCTTCCACTTGTTCGCCTTACATCTCGTCATGAGGTAGCCCCTGTGGCTCGTCAATTGATACCAGCCGGTACCGCCCGACTTAGGGGTCCGGCTGAGGTAGTTCATGTGGGCGAAAGCCTCAAAGCTTGGCTCCACCCCGTACATTTCGCACCCGGCCACATAGCCGAGTACGTTGACCCAAGAGTTGGGGGCTAGCTGCCATAACCCCAAATCATACCCATCCAAAATCCGCTGAACAGCCGGATGTAATGGGAAGCGCAGTCCAGCCTTGATGGCCGCCACATAGCAGCCAAAACAGGCGCCATCGTAGCTGGTACCAGCCGGCCAGACGACAGTGTCTTCTGGATCCGGCACGAACAGTAAAAATCCGGGACCCATTCTGTGGTTAGCTATAAAGCTCTCCACTTTGTCTTGCATGGCTGCGATCCGGCCCCGGGGTACCGTGCAGTAGTAGGGGGTGTTTTCCTCTCGGTAAGAGGCGGACGGCTCCGCCCAATTATCCCCCTTCTCAACTGAATGAGAAAGCCTCGCCTCTTGTAGGCGGCTGTTTCTTTCTTCTGTGCCTGGAGAAGCGTGGCCAGAAGAGCTGGACTCGGACTCGTCCTCTGACGAGTCCGAAGAGGACGACTCCTCCCCTCTCCCAGAGGGGCCCGCCTCCTCTCCCTTAGAAGGAGCAGGAGAAAAGTTAGTCATGTCAACTGTGAAATGGGAAGGGACCACCTTGACCCCTCCCTCAGAACTGTCGGCTTGGCAGCCGCTTTGCTTTACTTCTACATCTGGCGTCTGGTCAGATGTTTCACTAATTGGCACCCTTTGGGAGGAGTCGTCTGAGTTTGAGATCCTAGCAGTCTTTTTTGTTCTGGCCATCACGTTCTGCATAGACACAGATACAGTCGGACTTTGTATAAAGGGCAAAGATGGGTCCAGAAAAGGGCAGGCGGCACTCCTAGTCCTAGATTCAGCCGTCCCCGGTGACCGGCTGATCACTAACTTAGGCCGTGTCGTGTGCTTCCATGGGGCCATTTCAAAAAATAATAATAAAGAAAAAAAATTAAGAGTAAGAGAACCGACGGTTACCTGAACGAGTGATGATTGGTGAATTTATGAAAATCCTTTGCAGGCGGCTTGTCAGAGCAGGCGGTAGGCAGAAAAAGTCCCAAAATGTCAGAGCAAGTTCAGGGGTCCGAATGTTCTCTCGCAAAGTTCTCAAATGTGAAAATGACCGAAGTCAGCACTTCCTTATATAGGCAAAGTGAGAAGGCGAAGGGTCACTTCCAAATTCAAAATTTGGGCGGGAAAATCTCTCGGCCATTTGCAAGGTGACACCTGTAGCAGGCCGTCGCCTGTCACCATGCGACACCTGTCACAGGTGACACGTGCCCAGTCACGTGCCACCTGTGAGGGGCAAATGATTAGGGGATTTTTATCCACCAATCACCGTTTGACAAGTGGACCAACCAGGTTCCGCCACGTGTCCTTCACGTAGGCCAATAGGAGCCTGCCACGTGTCAATCGCAGATACGTCCTTTACGGACCAATTGAGACACGACGCGTGTCTACCCATGCCAAATGGGAAAGCCGGCCAACAAGGCCCAATCCTGTTTAGAGGCCCAGTCAGCCCTAGGTTTACCCTAAACCTAGATAGTGGCACGCTTCCCGAGGTTATAAATACCCCTCTTAATCCTCATTAAGAGGGGGGAACACGGAAAAACACACAGATTACGCTTTAAACACTCTCACCTAGAGAGACCAAACCACTTTAATTTCCGCATTAATTACTCCTTAATCAAGTACTAACTTGACCGTTGGAGGCGGAGCTCCCACCACCAGGAGTCTCCGTTGTTTTGCAGGTACAGGCGTCCGGTTCCAGTCTCGGTGTTGTAACTCTCCCGCAGGACATCAGAAAACCCCGAAACAACACCCACACCAACAAAACATTTCCCAATTCTCAGGGACTATCAGAATCACGTTGGTCAAAACAAACTGTTGAAAAGCACCAGGTTGATGTTAGTCATGATTAAATTATTTGTTTTCCACGATTGAACATTTCATGACCAATGTGGTAAAGCAGAACTTATTCTTCTAATCATGTTAGTGCTTTAAACTGCTGTCTTGTTTTGCAGGAAAATTATGAATTCCTCTCTAAATGCATCAAAGAAAATATGGGATTCCAAGATAATAAACCTGTGGCTGCTTGTGTCATCTATAAATGTCTTCTTCACTGGCACGCCTTTGAATCAGAGAGGACAACCATATTTGACCATATTATTGAGGGCATCAATAATGCCTTGAAGGTAAGATGTCTGGGATTTGTCTCATCTTTACCTAATTCTAGATGATACCTGAAATTGGTTTTCTCTGCGTGTTGTTGATTGATTCCTCTTTCACATAATGCTTTCAGGTTGAGGATGAGAATGACACATTACCCTATTGGCTATCTAATGTATCCGCACTTTTATGCATCCTTCAGAGGTGTTTAAGGTCAAATAGTTTCTCGAATTCAGCTTCCAATCGAGCTGCTGGATCTGCTGGTATAAGTGGAAGGTTTGCACAAGTAAGTGCATTGTTGGTAACTAGTTTTTAAATGACTTTGGCTGTTTCATGCATCTTTTGTGACTCAACTTTTCCTATTCAATGCTGTTCCCAGATAGGTATGTGGGAAAAAGATGCTACAAAGGGAATTTACTTTCTGTACTTTTCAAATTTGAGGCATCTATCTGGAAAGAATTATTGTTTTTCAAGTTTGTGGGATGTTGATTATTTAGAATGGGAGTTGCTGATCCCTTCCATCATTTGGGCCTGTTCATGAAAGCCTTAAGACCATATTAGGAGGGAAACTATGATTTAGCCTATATAAAATTTGCATAGGCACATTATTTGAATACGAAGAGGATAATTAGAATTATGAATAATAATAGTTATCTATATTCAAGTTTCTTTATTTATGCTCAATTTTTATATGATAGGGTATGAAGACTCCCCTGAAGTTTATTGGGTTTGATGATGGTGTATCGCACATTGAAGCAAGATATCCAGCGATCCTGTTCAAGCAACAGTTGACTGCGTCTGTTGAGAAGATATTTGGCTTGATTCGTGATAATTTGAAGAAAGAAATATCTCCTTTGTTAGGAGTTTGCATACATGTGTGTATATGCCCCTCTGTAGTTGTGGTGCTAAGACAGCATATAAGTCTTTTTTGTTGATTGTTAATTGGTAATTTACTGAAGTATTTTTTGTAGGCTCCAAAAACTGCACGAGGTGGAAAGTCATCCAGATCACCTGGTGGTGCACCACAGCAGCTGACGAATAATCACTGGGATAGCATCATCCAACTCTTGGATTCCCTCATGAGTCATTTACATAAAAATCATGTATGTGGCAATTGTTGTCCTTATCCTTATTGCTAATATTCCGGCGTAGTTTTCTTTGATAACGAGTCAACCTATATGCTGTTTAAAATGGAATATGACTGACATCAATGACATTCCCAATGCATAATTGACAATTGAAGAGAGATGATGCATGTCCCTCTATTTCTTTTTAGTTGACACATTTTTTACTTTTGGCACTTTTCACAATAGTTACTTTGACTTCTATTGGCAGTTTATTCTTAAAAAACAAAAGTCATGTGAGGTCTTGTTAGATTCATATTTTCATTTCAATGTCTATTTTCCAATTATAAAATTATTATATATTTTGCTTATAGATAATTAAGCTATTAATATATGAAGTTGTGCGTTGGCTAATGTGTCTAAAAGAAATGTGTCAACTAAAATGAAATGGAGGAAGAGTGCGCACGCGTGCATGTGTCTGTGTGTGTGTGTGTGTGCGCGTGCGCGCGCGTGTGTGTCTGTGTGCGCGTGTGCGTGCGGGCGTTTGTGTGTGTCCGTGTGTGTCTGTGTGTGGATGCAATCGTCTACTAAATTTTTATGCTGATCTTGAAACTTGTTTTAGGTACCCTCCTTTTTTATCCGCAAGCTCATTACCCAGGTTTTCTCTTTTATCAACATTAATCTGTTCATTAGGTAAGTACTTTTATAGGTTTGTCTTTGGCTGTTACAGACGTAGTTCTGCTTTTTATGCTAAAGAAAATGTTTTTCAGCCTACTATTGCGACGTGAATGCTGCACTTTTTCGAATGGTGAATATGTAAAATCTGGTTTGGCTGAACTAGAGAAATGGATTGCAAGTGTGACAGATGAGGTAAAGGCCCCCTTTTGGCTCTTCCTTTCAGTTTTTGATCTTTACTTAATAGAGCGGCTATGTCATACTGAAACTTCTTTACTGATGGTATTGTAGTTTGCTGGGACTGCCTGGCATGAGCTGAACTATATCAGACAAGCTGTTGGTTTCCTGGTATGTTTTGTGTAGTAGTAGTAGTATGTTTTTGTTTTGCATCTGGGTTTATTAAGATTTCTAATGTATTGACTTGTGGAATACTCAATAATAATCTTTAGGTAATACATCAAAAGAGGAAGAAGTCTTTGGAAGAGATTAAGCAGGATTTATGCCCAGTATGATCCTTTCCCCTTTTAGTCTTATATTCAGATCTTTTCCTCTTATAGTTTTATTTTCCCGTTTTTAACCGGGTCATGCTTCACTATTCATTTTGACATTGGATTTTGATGGAAATATTTTTTTTACCCTTTTTCAGGCCTTAACTGTAAGACAAATCTATAGAATAAGCACCATGTACTGGGATGATAAATATGGCACCCAAAGTGTTTCCAATGAGGTTAGCTGCATTCCTGGTTCTTTCTGTTTAAATGATACTGCCCATGTTTTGGCGACAACAAATGGATTAATATTGTAAATGTTATATTATCTGACTTATTGCCTGGCATATTGTCTAAAGATTTTTCTTTTGAAAATGCACATGAGCTTGGCAATAGTTTTGTGTTCCGAATATGTAAAACTAAAGTATTGTGGGCTTATTCAATTGGCTTTGGCTGTCAGGTGGTGGCTCAAATGAGGGAGATGTTGAATAAAGATAACCAGAATCTAGCCACAAACTCATTCTTGCTGGATGATGATTTAAGGTATATGTGCTTTTTGCAGTTTAATTCACTCTGAACGTTGTTATAGTTGAGCTGCTGGAGTGCTGGGTATATTATGTCCCAGTTGAACCCCCCCCCCCCTCCCGCCATCTCTCTTATGATCTAACAAATTAAACTGTCTTATCTTTTTATGTCGTTCATTGAAGCCTGGTCGTGACTTCAATATGAACACCGAAAGCTTTATCCACTCTAAGCTTCTACAACAGCCTCCCATTTAGTAGCTACATATGTTGAACAGCAACACCCCACAATGCCAATTTCTCTCACCGGAAAATATCAATTCTACTATACTACCATCCCAAATCAATTAATTCCCTGACTTTCATGCTGGGAAAAGAGAAATGATAAATTATAAGGGGATTCAGTTCATAAAAGTGTGAAAATAATAGTGAGGAATTGTAGTAATAGGAACAATGCACCACTTATGTGGTTACTTTAACCTTTGGGATGAGAACCTTTAAGATGGATTAATGCACCACTCTTGTGAGAGGAGGAACTTTTTTACGTTGTAGGGTCCCACATGTATGGCCCTGTAGGAGATGATCTGAATAAATATTTTATCATTAAGGGGATAAAGCAAAACTCAAATAAAATAGATGAAAACGGAAAGTGAGTAGAGCTCGGGATAACTGAGGCACTACTCCCCCGATCCTAAATAATCTTCCCATTTTGAATCGAGTCACTATTCATAACTATCTTCAAAATTCTTTCCAATACATAAGAAAAAGGTCAAGTGGGGACTTGTTTGATTCATCTCGACAAGTACTTTTAAAATGTCAAATTTTATAAATTTTTACAAACATGTAATTAGAGATATGATATAATGTGTGCATTGGCAAACGTGTCAAAGTAAAATGGGAAGAACATTTAGGATCGGAGGAATTATAAATAACAACACTAGGTTTTGTGGATTTCAATTATTGTTAGACATCGATTTGGCTTTTGGCCTTCAAGGGTGAAGGCCAAAGTGCCTTGAGTTGCTCTGTAGGCTACCACCTATAGGCGATTCCTGTACCAAGTCCTTGACTAACTCTGGAAGCATTGACTGCAAATTCAGAGTTTACTAAAGCACTCTCTTTCTGATCATCAAACTCTTGATGAATTTCATTTTGTAAGGTCGGCCCTATTACTTGTTAATCCAAATGCATAAACTTTCTAGTAAACCCCCAGTAAACCATAAACTTTCTGGCATCGTGGTATTGAATTAACAGTAAATCAGCCTTACAGTAAACCATAAGTCGCATACCATATTGAATTAACCGAAATCTTTCTGGCATTATGATCAACTTCTTGTGAACTTCCTTGCTGATCTGATGTGAAATTATGGATCGCTGCCGATTGACCTTGTGTTTATTTCTGACTTCTTCTGCAGCATACCCTTTTCTACTGAAGATATATCAAAAGCCATCCCAGCTACAGATCCAATGGATGTCAAAATCCCAGTCTGCCTATCAACTGTTCCTGCTGCTAAGTTCTTACTCGAAGATACTACAGAGACTTGTTTGACACCTCTTGCTGCTACTTGAGTCAACAGTGTACTTTCAGAGGTATGATCTAGCTCTGTATGCAGAGCTCACGACACATATTCTTGTACAAGTATGTACATGGAAGACAACAGGGAAGTCACTTATTCTGGATAAATCATAACAGGATAATGTATATCATTGGCAAAGCCTTTCTTCTGTGGTCTCCCGTAGCAAAGTCCTATTTGATGAAGGGAGAAAGGGTTTGCAGGTTTGGACGAAGTACATTTGTGTTAGGAATTGTCAATATTGTGAGGTTTATTTCGGTTCCACATAGTGAAAATCAAGGTTGACCGTAGTTTTTATCATGGCCAGCCTTATAAATGATGTAATATCTAGTGTTCATACACCGGATCTGTAATTTACTTGTCAATTTGTCTGTACATATACTTGGGTATTGTAGCAGCATTACTTTGTAGAAGAATAGGTGTATGGTTCTAATGTAAATATTGGCACATTCAATATCAGGAAAATTCGGATACGCTTGATGCTAATGAAGCTTCATTTTAGCTTCACTAGCTTGTATGAAATAGGATCTTACTCCTTGCATTCTTTCATTTATACCATTCTTTGGTCTCTGAACTTGTAACTTGTTCGGCAAAACCTGTTTGTGCACACAATTTACTGTAATAAAAATTCTAGAAGCCACGACTAAGGTTGATGATGCTTTGTTAGCATTATTTGAAATTGTCTGTACCAAAAATCTATCCGTTCTCGGTTCATCGTTCACTAGCTTGTTTGAAATGAGTCCAAACTATATGCAGTTATGCATTTGATAAAAAAAAAATCTGGTTTCTCACTTTCTCCATCTGAGGGGAAATTTTTGTTAGCGTTTATCTAAAGTTTAGCATATGCTTTTCATCTAATGTAGCCTTATTACCAGTACAATTGAATACGATTACGTTTGATTCGATTTAATGTGAATGGGCTGAGTTCAGTTTAACTAAAAGAAGTGTGGAACGAGAGATTATCAGTTCAAACATGAATAACCTATTTTTTGGTTCGATTTGGCTACCAAAAAAAGTGAAAGAGAACGCATTTGGTTTCTTCTTTAATCAAGTAACCTTTATAAATTACTAAAGTAGTTAATTTGTAGGATAGTTATACAAGATAAGAGAAGATTTGGTACTAGATAAGCCATTAAATAGGAAAGCTGTCTAAAAAGCACTTTACTTGTCTGATGTTGTGTGAGGTTCACATTTCAATCCATGAGGCAACTTGTTATAGAACTACTCTAGTATTAGACCATCAATTTACCTATGCACCTTATAGAGATTATTATGAAGCAGTTAACTTGATAAACTTTGTGATCTTCACCTTCAAGTCTTTGATTACTCGTATATAGGTAAGTAGGTAAAAAGTCCATATACACCTGAAGGTATGCATGTAACATGGCATTTGTGTGTTTTTAGTGCTCAAACATGCAAAAAGATTGTCATGATGTGACGCTTTGTATGAAAGATATGGATTAAGGAGATAATAGTGAGATAAGGATAAGAAATTATTGTGAGAGGATGATATGATTAATATTCTTTGTCGTTCAATGTTAGTTGGAATAAGATAGGGATAAGCAGGAAAGTAATTAAAATCTATTGTCCCTTCCTAATGATTTATTTTTAAACTACATCTTATTGGTAATTTGAATATATAATCTCCGATTGAACAAGATTTGAGTTAGACCAAGCCTCAAATGAACTGAAATCTCTTTCAACAAGTAGTGTAGATCTCTAGGTCCAAATTTGAAATCTCTACTTAAAGTGTGTTCAATTCATCTGATTTTCGCTTATCAAAAC
The DNA here is from genome assembly GCA_034703905.1 of Chenopodium berlandieri. Taxonomy (NCBI): domain Eukaryota; kingdom Viridiplantae; phylum Streptophyta; class Magnoliopsida; order Caryophyllales; family Amaranthaceae; genus Chenopodium; species Chenopodium berlandieri. The sequence goes on along the minus strand of CM068279.1, from coordinate 45,679,941 downwards.
TTATCTTATCTTATCTGAACATATTAGACCTTTTTAAAAATTATTTTAGTTGAACATAGATAGTCGTTATCAAAACTTATTTTTTCTGAATTTATCTTATCAAATGTGAATAAAACATGCCCTTAAACTCAATAATTCCCTTGTCATCTAACCCGTATAATTATTTGCACCTGACAAAATTTTGGTAAGATATGCCCATGTCCACCCCTATCCCATTATTATTCCGAATAAAGAACAATGTCTATGATAATTGCTCTCAACTCCATAATTATAAACTATTCACAATCTTCATATACTCATTTCATTATATTAGGAACAATGGTGATTTATAATGAAAGAGGTTATTGAAACTTCAAAGTATTAATAGTTGAAATTATGCACTATTATCAAGTATGAAAATAAAGTATCTCAAGCACTATATATATTATGATTCCAAATTTTGAAAGGTTAATCAGGTTGATAGAACCTGAACTAGTTCTACAAGTAGTAATCCTAGAATTAGATACTTTGTCAACTATTTAACCTTTATCAAGCTAAATAAGCACTTTCAACAGATGATTTTGCCTCGAATACTAATACTGTTGTGCATAAAAGTCAACATGCAGGTTGAACACTGCCTACTATATATGATTGTTAAATGTCATTAACAAAAGCCTACATTTATCTGTCAAGATACTTCATGTTTATTCCTTTTACCAATTAAAGGTGAAGTTAGAGTTCACAACACTAGCACTAACAGCACAATGCTGCAAATCAGCAAGGGAAAACGACCGCCAAGGCGCAGGAGGAAGAGGAGACAACGGTGAGGAGGGTGAAGTGTTTTTCGCCTCGCTCCTCCCATTCGTTTCAGTAACCGGACCATCTTCATCGGCATGAGACTCACAGTTTTTCATAGCAACTGCAAGTGCCAGTGTGCTCCGGCTAGAGTTGGTTGGTCTTTTTGCTATGCCACCTCCAATCCCGGAACCTCCTCTGAACAATGATATCCTGCCATTGTCACAGAGAAGATTATATGCAAGAAGGTTTTTATGTTTCCGTGAATAAGCATTCTCTGGTTTTGTTATCTCTTTGATAGACGTACAAGCTGCATCGCCTAAACTCGCAAATGACTTAGATTTACCATTGTAGAAATTGGATATTTCTCTCCTGCAAAATTGGAAAAATAATTTCAAACATGTTAGAGAATATTCAGAGAATATATACCATTCAACAACAGGCAACGTTATTAAAACAAAAAAGAACAAAAAAAAAACCAAATTTGCAATAATAGAACCTAAAATGAGGCATTGAAAGTTCTTTTCCTCAAAAATAATATTCTTTGGTGACCTTTTCTTAAGAAGGCATCATTCCTTCAAGCATTTTGATGGATGCTCTTCAAATTAGTAGTGACCATTTAGACCATAAATGGTCAGAATCAAGATTAAACAATACCCAATATGAAATTTTACTAAATCTCTTCGCCGCGTCGAATCAGAATCATTTAGACAGATTCCTATTAATTTTCATTTTCAAATGCACAAAAAAGAATCAAAATCAAGGACATTATCACTTCAAAGATCTCAATTTGATTGTAAATTCCCAGTCCAAATTCTGGGGTATAGATTGAACACCTTACTAAACATCAATTAATTGAACATGTAATAAAGTTGTCACCTTTATTTTGACTATTGATATCAAATTAGTAAAATTTCTACATTTCACAACCCCAAAATCAACTATCAATTCATCTTGTTCTAAATCAGCAAAATTCTAACTTCAACCAACAATATTAGTAACCCTTCAATTCTATCAAAATTTAACTCCAATTTCCCAAATTAACACTCAAATTTTCCAATTAAGCATAACAAACCTCAAAAATTCCTCTATTTTTTAAAGCTACAAGATAATTACAACAATTCAGCCCCATTTCAGATTCAGACCAGCAACCAAATTAAGAACTAATTGGACAAAATGAAAGGACAGCTTAATCAACTCTAATCTTACAATAAAACTCATTAAGACAATCAATCAAACCAAACAAATCTAACAAAATCAAATCAAAGCAAATCACAAAACTTTATCTTTAATTCCAAAAGACCCAGGAAAAAAAAAAATCACTTCAATTTAACAGGATAAACTTCATTACAACAAATAAATAAATAAATAAATAAAATGAAAAAAAAATACTGTAATAAACAAGCAAGATCAAATTTTTAACAAAACCCCAAATCAAATAACTCAAAATCAACCAAAAAATCAAAAATTTAATAAAAAAACCTGATGGGTAAAGCTTGTTCTAAAGCATCAACAGCAGAATCAAACGAAGTATTATTTAATTTACTCTTAACTTCATTTTCTTCATCAATTTCTTCATCATCAATATTCTTTCCAATCGAAGAAGATGAAGAACTGCATGGATCTGAATACCCATTTTCTCTCTCCTCCTCTTTCAAAACCACCCTTATCGCCGTCCGATCGCCGGAATCTAAAAATCGACGGCAGATTATACGGCGGAGACATTTTATTACTCCGTCGCAAATACCCACTTGAAATATGTTCAACACGATTATTACCCAAAGCAATTGACAAAAATAACATAAAACTTTGACAAATCTAAAAAGCAAAGATAGAGTTAAAAACCACTCTCAAATGATAAGACTAAACATAAGTACTTCCATCTCTTAAAAAATTTAAATAACGGCTCAAATTGTTGTTACCTATATCAACGACAATTATACCTCCTCTTCTAAAATATAAATCCATCAAAAGCCAATTTATTTTTAAAAGAAAAAGTAAGCGGATAGAGCCGCAAAGGTAGTAACATAGACGGGATTCGATCCGAGGTCTTGGTACGAGTCGTACCATTAATTAAAAAGATGATTAAGGACAAAACAAGAGGATGATTAAGGACAAAACAAGAGGGTGATTAAGGACAAAAAAGTGACATTATTATATTAATCACACATAAAGTAGGTAAATTAACAATGTTTAGACAAAGACAAAAAACAATTAAAAATGATTTCAGATATGAGAGAGAAGAAGAAGATGAAGATTATTAGAACTTACCATCGTCAGAATTCACAGAACCCAAACTACAGAGTAGAAGAGAAGCTAGAAAAACCCAAGCTGGAAGACAATGCCGCCATTGTTGGAACCCACAGAAAAATCCCACCTCCATTTTTTCACTTTTTTTAAATAAAAAAGGCTAAAAAAACCCCATTAAAATTCCACAATTTTCTGGGTTTTCTCAAGCTCAATCAACCATTTCTACCCAGAAAAAATCCCACCATTTTTTGAACTTTTTTTGAAATACCCACTAAAGAAAACAACAGAATTCTGGGTAAAATGAAGTTCAATCAACAATTTATCAACTGGGTTTTCTATTTTAAGAGAGAAAAAGAGTGAAAACAGAAGAATCACAAAGAACTTGGCAATTTAATTAATTGGGAAATTCTCTCTCATATAACAACAAACAAAAATCCCCATTTACACAATGTACATTGCATTTCCTCCTTTTCAAATCTACCCAGTTCCCAATTCAATGCTCTAGAGATAGAAAGAGAAAATTATGATAAAAGGAAGTAGTCACTGTATAATTAGAAAGAAGAAAAAGACTAGTTTTTCAGCTCTGCAAAATTTCTGGGTTATTATCACACAACACAGCTAGGCTAGTACTCTGCTTTTACAAATTTTCTCTCTCCTCTAAAACTCAGACAATTGTATTAAATTTGTAGTATATAGGGGAGCTCAGCTAGTAAAAATAGCAATAAATAAATTAAATTTACTAATTATTTTTTCTGGGTATTTTTAAAAATTACTTTTTTATTGAAATTTGAGAGGAGAGAGAAAGAGGGAGAAGTCGCTTTCTTGCTCTGTTTTTTTTTGGGAGGAGAGAGAGGAGCCTGAGCATCTGCAGACGCCACCCTTATTACGTAGTACTACTTTTTGGACTTGACAGCGATCCTACTTTTTTTTTTTTTTTGGTAAATTTAATTAATTATTTTGGAAAAATAAATAAATAAATTTTGGAAAATAAATACTCCGTAATTTGCTGTTTTAATGAATAAATTTATGGAGATTGGTAAAATTGAAATAATTGATTTAGTATAAGGTTTGGGTAGGGGTAGTACCTTGTAGAGTGGACAATTTTCTCATCATTTTTACATTTATGGTTTGTAGCATTAGTTTGGTAGTTATACTTTTGCCCATTTTTTTTACCACGAGTACTTGTACCTCTCTTGAATTTTTAGGCTCATGGGTCAATTTGTGCCAATAATTACGATTAGGTAATGCAGAGTACTTTCTCTGTTTTTTATATAGTTATACACTTGTACGGAGTAATTATATGTTTTGGTGTTGTTTGGTTCATTTGGGAATTAGAACTTTCCATAAATTGCAAATTTATGGAAATTAAGTTTTATCATCAAATTCATAGGAATTTCATAAAATTGTTTAGTTAACAATGAGGGTAGTAACTTTCCATGGGAATTTCTACTTACCTAGGGTGGTTAGGTAAGTAAGTTCCTACATTTTGTGAAAACTCGAAATTCCTAGGAAGTTCCACTTTCCCCATTTCAACAAATTTGTCAACCAAACAACACACAAAACTTGTAATTCCTAGCAAGTCTCACTTCCCATTTTTTTTATGTCAAACAAACAAGCTCTTTGTGTATATGAGTATGTTTTACTATATCAATACTAAGTGAAAATGTGGAAACTTGTTAAATTTGTCTTAATATTTTTCAATTGTCAATTTTTTATAATATTTGATTGTTGATTAATCAAAATATTAATAATTTTATTTATATATTGGCGGCTACACCTAAATCAAAAAAATAGAAATTCGGAGTAATTATATTTTTTGTGTATGTAGGTAAGAAAAAAATATATCTTTCTTTCAAAAAAAATAAGTATTGTACTAAAATATCTCTTACTAATCAATTTTCTTCTTTACGGATTAGAAGGTAGGTACTAAAAAATAAGTATTGTACTAAAATATCTCTTACTAATCATTTTCTTCTTTACTAAAAAATGATAGGTAGTTTCCTGTATTTAAAAGTTGAGAAAAAGTTTCATAAGTATGTCAGATTGTGACATGAGAGTAGCAAGACTACCCTTTGGTATCCAAAAAAAAAAAATCACGGAGTAATGCAAAATTTAGTCTAAAAGACTACGAGTAAAACTAGCCTACCATCCTATAGCCGTAAAGCTAAAATAGTAGGCTAGTTTTACTCGTAGTCTTTTAAACTAAATTTTACATTACTCCGTGATTTTTTTTTTTTTTTTGTTTTATTTGGATAACAAAGGGTAGTTTTGCTACTCTCATGCCACAATCTGACAAAACTTTTTCTCAACTTTTAAATACAGGAAACTACCTACCATTTTTTTTTTTAATGAAAAACAAACACTTCGTAAAATCTGACTGTTATAAGACTTATAACTACCAGATCTTCGAATTTGCAACGAAATTAGAGCACTTCTTCAGGTCAGAATTTAGAAACAACACCTTGATAATAATTTGGCACTTCAATTAACATATTTTTATTCGTATATTCACATCCATTCAGGCACCAATCCAATCTTTAGATGATCATATTGGACTTACCATATGAATTAGATATCCTCATCCTTGGTCGTATCAAGTTCTGAAAAGCTATGGGAATATAGGCATAACTAATTAACTATACTCTTAATAATTAAAAAGCTAATTATATGCGTCGAATACATAACCATCTTCAGTAAAACAATGTTGAAGGCAATACACTCCCACATAATTAGTACTACTAGTCCAAATATGTTTGGATGGCATTTTGCATGTAATTGGCCAAAATTTTATAATAAAATACAAATAAAACAAATTAACACATCACACTCATAATTCAGTTTTGATCACACTCACTCCTAACCAAACAATACAACCAAACCATGATCATCAAACATATCCATAAACAGAACTTAAATAATCAAACATTTATGTAAACATTAACAAGATTGATTTATAAACAGAAACCATTAAAACCATCATATATAAACATCCACCACAAAAACCAGCATTGTTAATTATTTACAGAACCAGAGAATAAACTTAAACTAAACACTCGTCATGGTAGTGACAAACCCTACATTTTATCACTACAGACCCCCTTAGCTGCCCTACCCCCTTCCTAATTCCCATCCTCCTTGAACAGCAGAGGGAATCCATCCAAGACACCGTCATGTCCTTCTACAGAGCATTACAATTCTTCTTTCTACATTTTTTCCTTCCCTTTTCCTCTTACATTTTTTTTTTCTCATCAACAAATAAAGCATTAGTATCAAAAAATTCATCAATATAGAAAAAAACAGGATTTAAGCGAAGTTCAGAAAATGTACCATAATCAGCCCTCCATACCAGCCAACCTTTCCTTGAGTTTAAAATAAAAACTTTTTTGCTCAAAAACGCAAAGCTAGAGCGTAAATGACCCACAGGTACCACATTTCCCAAGGAAATGGTGTAAAGTTTAAACCAGGAACTTTCATCCCCATACTCACCCATCAACCAAACCACCAGATTTTGAACACAAAAATTCACCAACGTGAGAAGATCCTTGTCGGCCGAAGCATCAGTACACTTGGTGACTTTCCAGCTACCTTGTTGTTCATTTCGGGTGAGGGAACTTGGAAATGAAAGCTCACCACAAATTCCATCATCAGCTTTCAAGTTAAGAGTTAAAATAAATAATCTTCTAGTCGAATCAGAACATAACCAATGAAAAATATCCTCCAAGAAATCTCCATTCAAACAAATTAATGTAAGATGTAACTTACGCTGGTATATTGGAAAGGAATTCCATTTCATTTCACGGAAACGATGCACTCGAATAGTAAATCGAGTTTCCTTTCCCTCCAATCCCCTGACAATCTCAGCTTGTACTACTGCAATAATATGTTCCTTGAATCCAGTATGAAAACCACAACCAAATGCTAACTTTAATCTCTTCCCTTTCATACTAACATAGCAGTGGGATGGAATTACAAGTTTTAAATGTTTCTTTAAAAAAGGATTCCACACAATTAGTGGTTTGGAACGGCTGTTGGCAAATATTTGATACCCACAAATTAAACCCCCACCCGAACAAACTATACTAAACTGATCATCTAAATCCCTCATAAAAGGAGATTCATGATTATCTATCTCACTCACCACGCCCTTTAAAGCAGGAGTAGTATCAATTACAGGAAAGTAAAAATTATGACTCATAATATCACCATGATAATAATATGTACTCATATCATACATAATGTGAAGATAATGACGTTTTCTCGGTGACCAAAACTCCGGAGAAATGATTCGAGAAAAAAAATATTTAGAGGTGCAAGAAAATCTAACCATTGACTCAGGAGAGAGCTTCTTCATGGTTGATAATACCAAATCCATGGGAAGATCATGAAATCTTGACACCTCGGAGGATTGTTTAGGAGTATTTTCAGTTTCTTCTTTCCCTTCTCCTCTTCTAAGGAGTGATTTTCTACCCGATGATAACGCTCTATTAGATTTTTCACCCTCCATTTTGTTTTAACAAGTGAGAAAAAATGAACCAAGGATTTTTTTTGAAAAAAATGAAGAAGGAAAGCAGAGAAGGAAAGCAGAGAAAAAATGATGAAGGAAAGCAGAGAATAAAAGTCACGGCAAGTGGCAACCCTAAAAATAAAAGTGGGTGGGTTTATAAAGCCCCACCTTTTTAATTTTTCCCTTTTTTTTTTTAACAAAATTTTTTTACATAAATTATAAAGGCTACTTCTAATCAACAATTGTTTTGCTATGCAACAATCATATCCTGTCACAAAATAATAAAAAGTGCAAAATATTTCAGTTTCGTTCTAATTTTTTCGGAATTTTCTTTTCGATTAGAAAATATTTAACTCCACTAGGTGTGATCAGTGTGGAGATATTTCTAAATGATGCTTAGATCATTCATTTTAATGCATTGTCTAATATGTCTTGAAAAAATGATATCGTTATTTTGTGCATCTGAGTATCATGCTCCCAAGTAATGTTGTTTTCACTATAATATTTTCTTACATAATACTTACATAATATGTTATCATACTTGCATTATTCCTATTTTATATTGAGTTGTATGTTTACTACGATTATATGTGTTTTTTAATAAACTATGATGTACATCACACCCGACTACCCGAGTGCACATAATAATTTGCTTTCTTCACATATTATATAATCCTCAATATTGTATTTAAAAAAAATGTTGCAATTAATACTTAGCATCCAAATATAGTAATTGTTGCAATTTATATTTAATAGAAGAAGTACGGGGTATATTTTTTTGACACAAAAGCAAAATTTATTAAGCTAACAACAACTTCAGTCATTTTAATTAATTCATTACAAAGCTTTGTATTTCATTTTCACGAGGTACCTCCTCAATCCATAGTCTCATGGAGTAACATCAAAGGTGTTACTTAGTTTTACTTTTTTTTTCTTTACGGTTGTTACTTAGTTTTACTAGATGGTATAATGAGTATCAATACATATTTAATGAAAAAAAATCTTATTTTAATACGTCATTACTCATTTATAATCTATAGTAATAGTTAATAATACTCATTCATGAAGTCATGATCACTCCATCTTTCTAAAAAAAGTGTTATATTTTATTTTTTGAGAAAAAAAATTTAGACAATTTAATTGATTTTAAAAAAAAAAGGTAAGTGTGAATAATTAAAGTATTAAAAATTATACTCGTAAAAAAATAATTTATTGAAAAATTACGAATGTAAGAGAAAAATAATTATTATGGAGTAACAAAATATGCTTTCAAAAAAAAAAAGAGGTCATGAGATAAAAAAGATACAAGTATAAAAATTGAATCCCAAAAAAGTAAGATTTGACTGACATGTGGCCCGAAATCACTCTGTGAGCACCTCCCCTTTCTTTGTTTTCCTTACTCCCAATATATAATGACTTGACTGATTCTACTCCATTCTAGCTATAAAATGTCCTATAGGGCTATAGGATGGTAGGCTAGTTTTACTCGTAGTCTTTTAGACTAAATTTTGCATTACTTCGTGATTTTTTTTTTTTATTTTTTTTTTTATTTTTTTTTTTTATTTGGATACCAAAGGGTAGTCTTGCTACTCTCATGCCACAATCTGACATACTTATGAAACTTTTTCTCAACTTTTAAATACAGGAAACTACCTACCATTTTTTTTTTTTTTTTGACAGGACTCCCTACCGATCTATATTATAGTTTTCGATTTTTTTTCTTTTCAAATCTCTTTTTTTCAATTTTTTTTTAAGTTTTTTATTTATTTATTTAATTTGTTTATATGGGGACGATCTTCAATAAATTTGATGGAATAACCATAGACCTAAAACACTAATATCGCACTTCATATGTTTATTCAATTGGAGACTAGGGAGGGAACACTTTGCGTTTAAGTTCATGCTTACTCGGTTATTAAATAGATTGGGAGTAGATTAAATTTTCTTCTTTAAGAAATACTTCGTAAAAAAATAGCCTATTGTATTTTAGGTTTTATCTCATTTTTGTCTAATTTCAAGTTGGGTAATATCTTATTTTTGCCTAATATCTTATTTTAAATGTTTGTGTAAAAAAAAAAAAAAAAAAAAAGCCTGGTGAAAAGATATGATAGTGGACACGACAATGCTTCCAGAGGTCGTGATCCCCTGCAAAGGCTGCAATTGTACTATTCTACTCCTACAATATTGCTTATTGTATTTTATTTTATTATTGGTAAATTTTTTTTGAAGAAATAGTAGGAGTAGTATTTTTTTATTAGTACGGAGTACTTTTTAATTTGGTTCTTTTTGTTTGCAATTGAATTGTTCAGAAAATAAAACATACGGAAGGAAACTTTAAATTCCATGCTTTAGAAACCTCTACTTTTGGATGTCATTTTTCAGTCTATTAAGTTTTCATTTCTGAATTTATGAGGTGAATTGGAGGAAGGTTTATGGGGAGTTTTGAACTTTTTAGCGTGAGTAAACGGCAAATGGTGCCAACTTTTGAGGATTTATTTTTAAAATCTTCATTTGCTACGTGGCATATTAATTTTGAAAATTTTAACATAAAAGACATTGAGATAAACAATCAAGTTTATCACCAAAAGTAACTTGGGCTTTCTCGCTAGTCGTTACAGAGTATTTGTTAAGCGGACGAATAGGCTCTTTGTTATTGATTAACTCGTTATATTAATTCTGGTGGTCTAATTACAGGTTATAAATTAAAGGGAACAATTACTAAGCTAAACCTTAATTGCTACACAAGACTTCTACAATATGGAGTAATTAAAAAACTAAGATTTTTTTTTCCTTTTTATAAAGGTAAGAAAAAGCATAAACATTAAGAGACTTCAATAAGACCTTGTTTGGGTTAACAACAAATGAGAGAATTTGTAATACATGGAAAATATAATTTTGGGAAGTCGTTTGGTTAGCACTAAAAAGAAGAAAGGGAGGAAATAAAAATTCCTAAAATAAAATTAATTTTCCACTAAATATGATAATTTAATCACCAAAACCTCCCTTTAATCAATGGAAAAATTCATATGAATTAGAGATACCTTTGATGTCATTCAAACAAATCATGGTCACTTCCTAGGAAATACATAAGAGAATTATTTTCACGAGAAATTAAATTTCTAACCAAATAAGCACTAATTTCATGAAAACATACAACGTGCTAGGTTAATTTAGGAGTAATTTTTTTTTAGAAAAAATTTAGGAGTCATTTAAGAATGAGCCTCATGCTAATAAAGCAAGTTGAATTTGGGCTTAAGGCGAATAAGTTTAATATTTCATAAAATATTGATAATTTTGTAATTGCTAATATTGTTACTTTGATTTTTGTGTATGTAACTATTTAAATTATGTAGTCTCTTGGATTATGTAACCATCATGTCACCAAAAAAAAAAAAAAAAAAAAAATGTAACCATCATGTCGACCAAAGACATATACATTACTCAATAATAAAACATACTTCCTCCAATACGAGTACGTTTTGATTTTGGACATTATTTATAATTCTTTTGAGTAATATTTGTGATTTATAAATATAAATTTTTAACAAATTATGTAGGATATTTTAAATTGGTTTCAATGGATACTTAAATACTTCGTATAATTCAATTTATACTACTTTCGTTTCGTTTTATGTACCACACTTGAACTTTTATACGTAGTTCTCAAAAAAATACTACCTAAAAATTGTACCTAAAAATTGTACATGATATAAAATTGAGATAGTATTTTTATTTTTTTTGAAGAATACAGCAGTATAAATAAAGATAGCATCGATAAAATATTTAGTTATTTACATGTACAAGCCATTAAAAAAAAAAAAACTCCGTAATAAGTATAATCTTATTCGGAATAAAAAAGGAATCATGTTGGAGGATTTTTTTTAAGTGGGCCCTTCAAAATTTCATTCAAATTTTCAACCTAGTTTCTGAAAATTTAAAATTTGAAATTCAAATCTTCAACAGCCTAATTAATGACTTTTCAACTTCCCAAACATAATACCTCAATTTTTTTTTTCAAATCTATTCACCAGTTCATCTTTGTTATTCGCCGGAGGTGTTGGCCGTGTAAGTCGGCAACGGTGGTGCGGGTCCGATTAGCGTTGTGTAAGACGAAACCCAAATAAAACTTGGTATTGATTTTCGCATAAAGTGATCGATCAATTCATTTAAGCATTATAATAATCTGTATTCATAAAATATTACCCCGATATACTCCAATCAAATGGTTTTACAGAAAAAATACTCCGATCATATTCTGCAATGATGATAGTTGTAATATGGATCCAAATATAAATATAATCTCATGAAAGAAATGACGTGCTGATACCCCTAGTTAAATGGTTAGTGATTTGGTGTTGTTATCCAAGTGTCCAGGTTCGAATCCCATAATTAGTCAGTACCACAAAATTTATTTTTGTAAGGAAATTTTGAATTTTGGTACTTCGAAAATGACCTTTTGTTGATTTTTGGTACCCATCTAAAATTTTATTTTATTGTGATACTCATTAAAGTTACAAAATATAGGTTTTGGTACTTCCGTTAAACTTTTTATTAGCGGGGCTCATTATCTAATTAATTAATAATTTATTTTTTAAAAAAACCAGAACCCAGCCACTGCCACCCCTCCCCCCTCCCCGTCAGTCACCTTTCCCCCTCCCCGTGCCGGCTGCCGGTGCCCAAATGTTCCCCCGGCACCGGCGACTTCACCCCCTCCCTTCCCTCCGCCGAACTCCCTCCCCTTTCCCACGCTTGGCTGCCCCCGACACCACCCCTTTCCCCTTTCCCCAAATCAACTTTTTTTAGGGTTTTAGGGTTCATTTTCTTTTTTCTCTCCTCAAATCATACAACAACAACAATGGCGGTAGCTTCAAGGGCGCTTGCGAGGCGGTGTTTGAGGCGAACGCGGTGGTGGTGGCGGTTTTAGCGTTCACGGTGGTGGTTTCGATATTCCTTCTTTCTTTCTTTGCGTGAAAGGTGGTGTTGGCTGGTGGATTTTGTGGTGTTGGCCTGTGGATTTTGTGGTGAAAGGTGGTGTTGGTTGGAGTCGGTGGTTCGTTTGGAGGTGAAGGGGTGGTTTTCGGGGTCGCCGGCAGCCGGTACGGGGTACGGGGAGGGAGGCAGTGTAGTGGCTGAGGAGGAGGAAGGGGTGGCTGGGAGGTGGCAGGACCATGGCTGGGCCTACTAACGGAAAACTTAACAGAGCATAGATGGAGGTACCAAAACCTATAATTTTAAACTTTGATGGGTACCGAAGTAAAAAAAAAAAGTTTTAAACGGGTACGAAAAATCAATAAGGTCCATTTTTGAGATACCAAAATTCAAATTTTCCTTTTTGTAATTCATCACATATATTTTAGGTATCATTTTTGTTTTAATATCATCACAAATATGAGATCATACGTTGTGTTAGTGGCACTACTTTTCTCAATTGGATTATGATAACCCATACATGTTTGTCTTTTTTAATTTGGGCTTGTCAATCTTTTTAGTTGTTGCCCATTTGTCACAAAACTAGAATTTCGTGTATCTTGGGCAAGCTATGCTCCTCAAAAATCTCATCCCAACCCTTTTGTGTGAGTGTTTCATTACAAAGTTGCTATATAAGGTAGATTATGATTACTAGATAATATAGCTTTTTATAAAGTGTTTTGCATTATTACTTGAAATAATAAGAAATGACAACCATAGAAATTGCTATATATAGACGAATTATTGGAGGGAAACATATATTCTTTTCCCTCAAAAACATTGATCATAAAAAAGTTGACATTGGTAGTAGGAAGCAATACATAATAAGGATTTATTTTATCGAGGTTTGAAAAATTAAAATAAAAAATAGAACCGGATAATATCAACATGAAACAACTATGAAATGTCAAATGATCGATCAGTCCTTAGGGCTTCTATAAATTTAAAAAGGGTTACGAAATAAAGAAGGAGGGTTATGTTAAATTAGTAATGATGTTATAAATAAATTGAACACTCCGTAAAATTTATCACTACTGCAATCAATCATCAATAATCAATCAATAATAATAATAACTATATACCAAAAGACACACAAGCAATGACACGTGTCATCTTCTGGTGTATCCTTAGTAATATTTTTTTTTTATAAAAAAAAAAATCAATAATACTAATCTTATACAATTTTTTTTATATATGTTTTTTAAATAAAAAAGATTTGATATACCTTTACACACAAACATTTATGAATATAATTCAATTATACTATAAAATCTTATACAAAAATAATTTTTTTATATATGTTAACAACAAAGATAATTACTTTAAATAAAAAAGATTTGATATACCTTTCCACACAAACATTTATGATATTATGTGACATATTTTAAATTACTTCAAGAAAGAATTCATATTATTTTCCTAATTAAAATAGTTGTTTACTTATTGATTATTAGAATTCACATGAAAATAGTGTGTATATTTATTAACTTTTTTTTAGATCTTTTTTATTTTTTGTAAAATAACCAATAATATTGAAAGGTTTCAGCAAGCTTGTGCTCGAGACCGATAATCTGAAGCTGTTTCATCACATGAAGAAAGGTGTCACTCCACCGAATGCGCTTGGAAATATGGTGAAAGATATTCTCAAACTCGTCTTAGATTGTCAATTTATTTCTTTTTCTTTTGTTAAGAGGTCGGGAAATGGTGTTGCGCATAGCTTAGCTAACCTAAGTAGTAAGTATGATGAATGTCGTATTTGGCTTGAAGAGTATCCCGCTGAGATACATGATGCTATTTGTAAAGACCATGAATCGTTGATGAAGTAATAATATGCTATGCTTTTGGGTGTTGTCCAAAAAAAAAAATATTGAAAGGTTGATATTAATTTTTTAAAAATATCGTACATGGCACGGGACCTAAACTGGTTGAATAATCTTATAAGCGAACTATATATGTTTTCTTTAATCCAAAATATGTATTGTACAATCTCCATGTTTTTACAGCCCTTTCAAACATTTAAGGATATGATATTGTAACAAATTACTCATATTGAGATAAACTCTTTCAAATAATCTTATAAGCTAACTAATATGTTTTCTTTAATCCAAAAATGATCCTTTTTAATATGATATGATATTGTAACTAATTACTCATGTTGAAAAATGGATGCTAATGCGCCAACCAATAATTGCGAAATTATAATATAGCTTATCTTAAAATCCTGCTGACTAATATATTTATGACGACATCAATGAAGAAAAATCTTACTTCATCAGTGACGAGGGATGTCTGTAATTAAAGATTGACCCTATAAAAAAGATTTAGATTCTGCTATCAATCACCCTTAACCCTAAACCCTAAACCCTTAAACTACATTTTTAATAATGCAATCAATCACGATTATAAACAATAAACCCTAAACACCACAAAATTAAGCAACATTGTTTTTAATTCATATTATTTCAACATATGTATAAATAAGATGAAAACACTATAGCTATAAAATCACGTACTTAGATATATTAATTGATCTTTTACTCTTAACCAAGCATATGAAATTGAAAATTCATATAATATCTAATGCCTAGTTATAAGATCCAATTAATTATCAAAATCATGAACTCTTTGCTTTTATGATAACCATTGTTATAACATTTCTTAATCTAGAACTATTTTTAATAAAAAAAAAAAACTATTAAGAGTTGTAACTTATAATTTTACGGAAATTTTCACTTTTGCTACCACCAAAACACATGTGTTTCACTTTTGCTACCCCTTTAATTTTTTTTTTTAATTTTACTACCACCTAAAAGCACATTTGTTAAAATTTGCTACCAGTTAACGGATTCAGTTACTATTTCCGTTAGTGAGATCCAGCCATCCTCAATGTCACCTTGCGACCACCCCTCCCACCCTAACTGCCTCCCTGTCAGCCACCCAAAAAAAATTAAAAAAAAATGTTGAAAAACCAGCTGCCTCTTCTTCCTCCCTGCCTTCTTCTTCTTCCTCCCTTTCCATTATTTTGGCTGCTCCCGTCAGCCACCCCTGCCCTGCCGGTGGCCGGCGCCCCAAGCTTTGGCCACCAGTCCACCACCCTAACAACCACTTGCCCCCTGAACTACATCTTGCCATCACCACCTCCACCTCAGTCACGCTAGAAAAACCCTATAACCACCCCCAAAAACCCAACCTCATCCCCGAAAATTCTAAGCCCTAACCCTTTCTCTTTCCTTCCTCCCTCCTTCCTTTCTCTTTCCCTTCACTCTCCATTAATTCCGATCCCCTCCACCCTCTTTGCTGCTGCTGCTTCACAAGCTGAATTCCAAGGTGGGTTTCGTAGTGTCTTGGGTTCCATGGTCCCTCCTTATTCTCTCTCGTTTAAGGCCAAAATCGGGTGTCCTCAATTTCTCACTCTTCGTTTTCAATTTTCGGCCGCCGCCTACCCTCTCTGACACCGAATCTCAGCTCGCCCCCCTTTTTCGATTTCTAGGTTTTCGGTGTTTTAGGTTCTGGGTTAGGGGTGGCTGTTTTGGGTGGGGGGGGTCGATTCAGGGTGGGGGAAGGGGAGGGGGGCCGATTCCGGTGGGGGGGGGGGTGGGGAGGGAGGGTTGTTTTCCGGTTTCGGGGTGGGGGTTGTGGCAGCGAGAAGGGGATAAGGGAGGGGGGTGGGATGCGTAGGTGGAGGAAAGGGAGGTGGATTGGAGCCACCAGCGCCGGCAGGGGGAGGGTGGCTGACGAGAGCAGCCAAATAATGGAAAGGGAGGAAGAAGAAGAAGGCAGGGAGGAAGGGAGGAGGCAGCTGGTTTTTTCTTTTATTTATTTATTTTTTTATTTTTTTATTTTTTTTGAATAAACTTAACGGAACTCTAACGGTTTCTGTTAAGTGGTAACAAATTTTAACAAAGGTGTTTTTGTGTGGTAGTAAAATAAAAAAAAAAAAAATAAAGGGGTAGCAAAAGTGAAACACATGTATTTTGGTGGTAGCAAAAGTGAAAATTTCCTAATTTTATTAATAAAACATGATAACAACATTTGTAAACAAATAAATGACCCTACCTGTTTAATAGATTATGATCTTGTACTTAATTACCGTAGTTGAAAAATATATAAAAAAATCCTGATTAATCATTTTTCTATGACGACATCAATGCAGTAGAATCTCCCGTCACCAGCTACAAGCGATGTTTTTTTGGACCCTATAAAAAAGATTTAGATGCTATTATAAATCACCCTGAATTAACCCTAGACCCTTTACCCTAAACCCAAAACCCTTAAATGACATTTTTGATGATGCAATCATTCACCATTATAAACAATTTAACCATAAACTCTCAACAAATAAGCCCTTTGCCTAAACACCACAACAATTAAGCAAAATTAATTTGTTATATGCATAAGTTGTGACATCCAATTAATTATTAATATCATGACCTATTTTCTTTTATGATAACCATTGTTATAACATTTCTTAATCATGAACTCTTTTTCTTTTAACTTTTAAAGATAACCATTTTATAACATTTCTTAATCATGAACTCTTTTTCTTTAAAGATAACCATTGTTATAGTATTTCTTGATCAAGAGCTATTTTTGAAATTATTAAAAAAAACTTTTATGTTATAAGTTATAATTTATTTTATAAATCAATAACTATTTTCTTATATAAACGTTTGATATACCTTTTGTAGATCTAGAACCATACATAATATGAAAATTAAATTATTGTAACGTTTGATATACCCCTTGCTTAGATGGTTTGTTATAGTGAATCTTTCATTATAGACCCATGTTCGATTCCTACTAAGTTTGTTTATTTATTTATTTATTTATTTATTTATTTTTTGGCCAAATTTAATTTAAAGAACTTAATATGTACATCCATTTTGCATCAAGTTTGGGTTTGTTCGTTTACTAATTACTAGGATATTCAATTTTATTTATTTTTCTATCTACAATAATTAGGGAGATAGAATAATTAGGCACATAAATCCATAAATAAAGGCACTAGATAGAATAATTACGGAGATTAGAAAGAAATTCGTTCTCAGCATCATAGTCTTTACAAAAACTTAAAGCCTCAACTAATATGAAGTGCACGATCTCTGAGCTACCACCTAATAATGCAAAATCATCGCATAAACATTGGATGAATGGCTGGATACTGATTAGGGGATTTTTATCCACCAATCACCGTCTGACAAGTGGACCAATCAGGTTCCGCCACGTGTCCTTCACGTAGGCCAATAGGAGCCTGCCACGTGTCAATCGCAGATACGTCCTTTACGGACCAATTGAGACACGACACGTGTCTACCCATGCCAAATGGGAAAGCCGGCCAACAAGGCCCAATCCTGTTTAGAGGCCCAGTCAGCCCTAGGTTTACCCTAAACCTAGAGAGTGGCACGCTTCCCGAGGTTATAAATACCCCTCTTAATCCTCATTAAGAGGAGAAAACACGGAAAAACACACGGATTACGCTTTAAACACTCTCACCTAGAGAGACCAAACCACTTTAATTTCCGCATTAATTACTCCTTAATCAAGTACTAACTTGACCGTTGGAGGCGGAGCTCCCACCACCAGGAGTCTCCGTTGTTTTGCAGGTACAGGCATCCGGTTCCAGTCTCGGTGTTGTAACTCTCCCGCAGGACATCAGAAAACCCCGAAACATTTTGGCGCCGTCTGTGGGGAGAGTACTTCTGAGATGGCATCCACGTTTGTACCGACTTTTGAAGAGAGGCGTCCCCTAGACGACCCTCAAGTCCAGTCGGACCATGATACTGAAAATGAACTTGAAGTTGAAGCTCACACAGCTCCAGACGGGACCCTAAGGGCCCGACGTACCCGTCAGACCGAAAGGAGAGAACGGGAACATTTTCAAACTGAAGGCGAGCCAGCAGGCGCACCGCCTGTTCGGCAGCAGGCGACTGATGGGTCTGCTCCCATCACCAGGAACGAACTCATGACCTTCATGAGGGACTTCAAGGGAGAGATTCAAGAGTTGCTAAATAAGAAGCCTGCACCGCCCAAGGGACAGTCGGCTACGAAACCTTCCACTTCAGGCAAGAGGAAGCCGGTTCAAGGACGAGAGGGAACTCCTCATCCTAGATCCAGGAAGTGGGAGCCGCCTGCCCTTGATCTCACAAAATACCATTTTCCTACTCCAGGAAAAAGGAAACCTGTCCGTCACATTCAGGCGGACGGGTCGAAGAAAACATACACAGACGCTCGTCTGCTGTTAGAGCAGAAGAAGAATGACCGACTGTCTGAGTCGGCCTCTACTTCCGAATTCCAAGAAAGTCTGCGAAATACCTCGATGAGGCATACCCAGTCGTATCATGAGAGTCAGTCAGGCGGCACCTCCCGTCAGTCCGGCTTTCATAGCGACCAGGCGGTACCAAACTTACCGTTTGTACCACAACAACAGTATTTTATGCCGCCACCTCCGTTTGGTGGACAGGCAGCTAAAAATGTCCAACCTTTGGACTGGCAGCTACGGTTGCTTAGACTTGGTGAACAGCCGTCGGCCTTCTCCAAGGAAATTACTGAGGCCGCTCAGCCGGCCAAAGTGAAAAATGTGTTAGTAGGCGCCTATGACGGCACTACTAACCCAAAAGATCATCTGATGGCATTCTCCAACCTAATGTACCTTCAAGGGTTGGATGATCCCACCTGGTGCAAGTGTTTTCCAGCGACTCTCAAAGGAATCGCACAGCAACGGTTCGGCAACCTGCCGACTGGTTGTGTAAACAACTTCAGAACGCTTGCTTACTTGTTCACCTCCAACTTCGCCATGAATATCCCTGCGAAGAAGACGACCCTTGATTTGGGAACAATTCAGCAGGGTGAGAAGGAGGGGCTTCGATCTTATATCAGGCGGTTTAACCTGATGAGGATACAGATTCAAGGGTTACCGGATGAGGTGGCCTATACTGACTTTTTCAGGGGTCTCAAAGACGGGTCGACCTTCAAATTCGATCTGGTTCGAAAGAGGGTGGCGACTCTTCAGGAGGCCTTGATTGAAGCAGAAGCCTACATACAGGCGACTGATCTTTGTAGTACAGCAAAACAGTCGGACGGGAAAAAGTTCGACAAAAGAGAAGGACGACAGATACAATCGTCAAACAAAGATCAAAAGAAGAGAAAAGAGGTCTGGGCGGCTGATTCCTCTAAACAGCCGGCCCAGAAGAAGAAAAAAGAATTCAAACCATACTCTCCAAAGTATGCGTTTAACAAGGATAGCCAAGCTATCCTAAAAGTAATAAAGGGGCGGATCTCTATTGAGAAGCCGGTCCCCATGAAGGGTTCTGCAAGCAACCGGAACCAAGACAAATTTTGTGATTATCATGAAGATGTTGGTCATCACACCAACGAATGCATCAGTCTCATGCGGTATCTGGACCGCCTGGCTGAGCAAGGGGATCTTGACTCTTTTGTCAAGAAATCCACGGGGAACACCTCCTCGAAAAAGCAGTCGGCCGAAAAGAATCAACAGGCCGACAGCTCTGATACAGATGATGCAGTCGTCTACACTATTGCAGGCGGCTTCGCAGGAGGAGGTCCCACTATTAGGGGCAACAAAGACAATATCAGGCGGCTAGATGTAAACGCCGTTCACCCAGAACGGTCCTCCAAATATTCATTTCTTGAGATTGTCATTACTGAAGAAGATCTAGGAGGGGTCAGGGGGCCGCATGACGACCCTATCGTCATTGAATGTAAAGTGGCCAATCAGAGAGTTGGCCGAATCCTCATAGATACCGGAAGCTCCTCAGATCTTATCAGTAGCAAATGTCTGTCAAAATTGAAGTACAATACTGATTGTATACATCCGGCCTCCCACCCTTTAGTAGGGTTTGGAGGAGGAGTCGTCCACCCTGTAGGACGAGTAGATTTACCCGTCCGCCTGGGCGAAAAAGGGGAAGGACGACACATGGTAGTCCGATTCCTGGTAGTAGAAGAACTCTCGGCCTACAACATTATTCTAGGACGACCAACCCTGAATAATTCCAAGGCTGTAATAATCCCATCTCTTATGTTACTCAAATTTGAGAGGGATAATGGAACAGTCGGATCCCTGAGGGGAGATCAGAGGATGGCCCGAGAGTGCTATCTCTCGGACGTCAAGCCCACTGTTATGGCCGCTGGGTCCAGTGGAGGAAAGATATACCTTGACAATGTCAAGGAAAGTGCGCCTGTTCCAGAAGCAGGTGGCAAGAAAAGAAAGGCATCCCAGATGGGGGCCGAAAGAAAAGATAAAAAATAGCAATCATTGGCAGAGGAGCGGTCGGATGAATTCCGCCCTCAGCCGGCTGGTGAGCATATGGACCTAATCTTGGATGTTACGTGTCCTGACAGAACAGTCAAAGTTGGGACGACTGCTTTAGGGGTCCTAGGTGACGACTTCCACAACTTGTTGAAAGAATACAAGGACATCTTTGCATTCGAAGTCCATGAAATGCCAGGCATTAGTTCTGAGCTGGCGGTACATAAACTGGCCGTGGATCCAAAAAAGAAGCCGGTAAGGCAGAAGAAGCGGAACCATGGCGAAGAAAGAAGTCAGGCGGCAGCCGCCGAAGTTAAAAAATTACTTGATGCAGGATTCATTCGGCAATGTTTCTTCCCAGACTGGGTTGCAAATGTTGTGCTTGTTAAAAAGCCGAATGGTACCTGGCGAATGTGTGTAGACTACACAGACTTAAACAAGGCGTGCCCAAAAGACAGTTACCCACTGCCTAAAATTGACACCCTGGTCGACTCAACAGCCGGCCACGCTTTGATGAGTTTTATGGACGCCTACTCTGGTTTCCATCAAATCCCTTTATGGAAGAAAGATCAGGAGAAGACGGCCTTCGTCACTGATCAAGGGTTATACTATTACACTGTCATGCCGTTTGGTCTTAAGAATGCCCCGGCCACTTTCCAAAGAATGATAAACACTATGTTCTTTGATCAAATTGGGAGGAATGTCGAGGCATATATTGATGATATGATTGTCAAGTCTAAACTTCAGAAAGATCATCTGTCGGACCTCCGAGAAACTTTCGCCACACTCAGGCGGCACCATGTCATGCTCAATCCCAAGAAATGTGTCTTTGGAGTTGAGTCTGGGAAATTTCTCGGATTTCTCATTAATCAGAGAGGAATAGAGGCGAACCCTGAGAAGGTGCAGGCGGTCATCGACATGCAGTCGCCTCGTACCATCCGAGAGGTCCAGAAGTTAACAGGTTGTCTGGCGGCCTTGGGAAGATTTCTAAGTCGATCAGGCGACAAATGGCTGTACTTTTTTCAGGCAATTAAGAAAAAGGCAAGGTTTGAATGGGGACCGGATGCTGAGGCGGCCTTCCAAAAATTAAAAGTTCATTTGCATTCCTTGCCGAGGCTGGTCAGCCCTTGCCCAAAGAAGTACTCTATATGTACCTAGCCGTCTCTGATCATGCGTTAAGCGCTGTTCTTCTTGCTGAAAGAGACGGTTGTCAGCTCCCGGTCTACTTTGTCAGCCATGTGCTGAAAAATGCCGAGTTGAGGTATCCCTTAGTGGAGAAATTTGGTCTGGCACTTTTCATGGCTGTTAAGAAGTTAAAGCCCTACTTTTTGGCGCATGCAGTCGTCGTGTATACAGACCAACCTATCAAGCGGCCACTGACCACCATGGAGTCGTCGGGCCGAATGATCAAATGGGCCATAGAAATACAGAGCCTCGAAGTTACCTTCGAGCCTAGAAAAGCAGTGAAGGGGCAAGCCTTTGCTGACTTTATTGTTGAGATGACTCGCCCCCCTGACTCTCAAGTTCCAGACCAAGTCTGGAAGGTATATGTGGATGGAAGCTCTACTTCAAATGGTTGTGGAGCAGGCGTCATATGTCAGTCGCCAGAGGGCGACAGATACGAGTATGCTTTACGCTTCAGTTTTCAGGCTTCAAACAATGAAGCAGAATATGAAGCTTTACTAGCCGGAATCCGCATGTGCAAGGCGGCAGGGGCAAGAAAAATAGACGCCTGTTCCGATTCACAATTGATAGTGAGTCAGTACAATGGCGAATACGAAGCGACCCATCCGGCCATGATCAAGTATTTACAGGCGGTCCGTCAAGCAGTCGGCTCCCTTGAGGATTTCCATCTGATCCAAGTGCCGAGATCAGAGAATAACCAAGCGGATGCACTTTCAAAATTAGCATCATCCGCCTCCTGTGATACTCCTCGAACCGTTTTTTGGGAAGTAGTGGAGAAGAGAAGCATTGAGGGAGACCCTATTGGAATCTTAGACAGAAGCTCAACCTGGATGGATCCAATCAGGGCATATCTAACAAATGGTACCCTGCCGTATGATCATCAACAGGCGACAGTGCTCAAAAGACGAGCCACCAATTTTGAAATGATAAAGGGAGAACTTCACAAAAGGGGGTATCTTCAACCTTTCTTAAAGTGTGTTACTCCAGAAAAGGGCCGAGAGATACTAGACGATCTTCACTCTGGTCACTGTGCTTCCCATATAGGCGGAAGGACGCTTGCTCAACGGGCAAGGCGGCAGGGCTACTTCTGGCCTACTTTAGAGGCAGATGCGATGGAGATGGTGAAAAAATGTGACAAGTGTCAAAGGTTTGGCAAACTAATTCACCGTCCGGCAACTGACATCACCACCATTCATAGTCCCCTACCGTTTGCTAAATGGGGCATGGATATTCTGGGTCCATATACGCCTGCTACAGGCGGAAGGAGGTACATACTTGTTGCCGTCGACTACTTCACTAAATGGGTAGAGGCGGAGGCCGTTAAGGGAATCAAGACGAAGGATGTAATTTCTTTCATTTGGAGAAATGTCATCACTCGGTTCGGAGTTCCCATGTCTATGGTTTTTGATAATGGTCCCCAATTTGAGACGCCTGTTCTCAAAAGCTGGTTGGGTGACCAAGGAATTGCACACTGCTTTGCATCTGTCGGCCGTCCACAAGCAAACGGCCAAGTAGAAGCCTTTAATAAAATCATCTCAGACGGTCTGAAGAAAAAGATTGAACGAGCAGGCGGCCTATGGGCGGATGAACTACCACATGTTCTCTGGGCCATTAGGACGACTGAAAAAGGGGCGACTGGAGAAACTCCATTCATCCTAACTTATGGTGCGGAAGCTGTTCTTCCAATAGAACACTACGAGCCGACTCTTCGAGTAATGCTATATGACGAAGAGGCAAACTGGGAAGCCATGCGCCTGGCATTAGACTCACTCCCTGAAAAGAGGGGCAATGCTGTCTTGCGCCATGAGATCTACCGCCTGAGAATGACTCGATCATACAACAGAAAAGTGCACAGGCGTCCACTAAAAGTGGGGGACTTTGTACTTAGGAAAATGGAAGCTGTTGGTAGGGCTAACGAGTCTGGCAAGCTAACTCCCAACTGGGAAGGCCCCTACCGAATATATGAAGAGGTTAGAGACGGTACCTACCGTCTGGAAACACCAGACGGCCAGCCGTTGCCTCGAACTTGGAACATAGATACTCTTAAGAAATATTTCTTTTGAAAAATGTAAAGTCAAAGACTACTTGAATAAAGTTTGCATTGTAAAGTCAAAGACTACTTGAATAAAGTTTGCATTCTTACTATTCAATTTTGTATTAAGAGGGGCATGCCAACTGACAAACAGTCGGCTACTCTCCATGTTTAAGAGGGGCACGCCGCTTGTTTCACTCAACCGGCTACCCTCACATAATCTAGTTCACCAAGAACTATCAAAAAACATGATCAGACCAGGTGTCAAGCCAACTGATCAAAATATAAAAATTCAATTCGACCTGTCCCAACATTATAGCAGGCGTCCGACGGCATCCATCCGGATGAAATTCGTCGCAGAGAGCAGCTCCCTTTTGGGTGGAACATTGTTCTATAAACTAATCACACGGCACCTATACGACTGTCCCCAAGGGCAACCACGTAGCCGTTTTTGAGACAAGGATAACTTTTATCACTAACCAAACTAGTGGTAACAGTTGACATCTGAGTCGGATGACCGCCTGTATTACTTGGGATAAATGCAGGGGGTACCTCTTGAGTTAATAGCCAACAAACATTGGCAAATCAAGGGGTCCAAACGGCCTTTGCCGCCTGGTACCTCTACTACTCAATCTAGAATGAGGACGACTGAGTAACACCAACGTTAACTCATAGTCACTCTCTCAAACTTGGTATGGAACCTAAAAAGTTTGAGTAGACCACCTGTTTTTTGGCAAACAAGGGCACTCAAACCACTATTCCTACTAGGTTTCCATTCGAGTTAATAGCCAACAAACATTGGCGAATAAAGGGAACAACCGGTACCCACCGCTTGATACCTCTACTACTCAATCACTAGGCGACTAGGTAAGAGCCATATTTACTTAGTCACCCCTTAAAAATTTTAGTATGAAATTAAAAAGTTCATACAACACCTATTCACACTGATTATGATAGGAAACAGTCGTCCTAGACTGCCTATAGCAAAAAAAAAAAAAAAAAAAAAAAAAAAAAAACACAAGTAAGAAAACCCTTTCCTACTTGGTTAATTTTACAAATGACAAGACCGCCTGCCTAAGGGTAATCCAGTCGTAGACTGCCTAAAGTCTAGCCTACAAAATACAAGTAAGAAAACCCTTTCCTACTTGGTTAATTTTACAAAATGACAGGACCGCCTGCCTAAGGGTAATCCAGTCGTAGACTGCCTAAAGTCTAGCCTACAAAATACAAGTAAGAAAACCCTTTCCTACTTGGTTAATTTTACAAAATGACAGGACCGCCTGCCTAAAGGTAATCCAGTCTTTTAAACGGGTCGAATACCGATTGAATAAATGGCCGACTGATCGCCTAGTTTGGAAACAGACAACCAGTCGTCCAGGGGCATAGGCGGCGTGACTAACCATCCGTACCTGTCTACAATCGGCCATGCAAAACAGTCGGTACAGGGTACAATTCATTACCAAATATGCAATACTTAGACAAATTTCAAGAAAAATAAAATTGCATTAAGGAGATCAAAATATTCAGAACCCCGGCCCCCTGGCCGGGTAAATACAAGCAAACGGCACGCAGGCCGTGAAAGAAGACATAAAAGCTTAAGAAGGGGGAAAATCTTCAACATTAGCAGCGTCCGCCTGGTCAGCATTCTTCTTGCTGGACTCGGCCTCAGCTGCATTCTTTTTCGATGCCTTGCCCCCAAGTGGCACAAGCGCCACTACCGGCTGCTCCTCCACCTCCAAGCCCTCCTCGAACGCCTCGTTCTCAGCAGCCGCCAGGATCTCTTGATTATATGTATCAGAACACTGGCGGTACGTTTTTTCCCATGAGGCAAAGTCGGCACTGGGGAAGAGGCGGCTCCAGGTCATGCGCTGGATCTGGGAAGAGTCTTCCATCATCTCTCGGACGAGCTCTTTCTTCTCTTGCTCGGCCTTCTCCGAGAGCTCTTTAGTGAGACTCTTCTCCTGGGTCACCAGACGTTCCTTTACGTTAGCCAAGGATTTCTCCATGGCTTCGTATGAGAGCATTTTTTGGCGGAGAGGTTTAAGCTCGGCCTTGAGATTGGTGACGGTCGCCTCCAGCTCGCTGTTCCGCTTCTGGGCCGCCTCTAACTGAGCCCGGACAGCGGCGGTAGCCTGCGCCTGATAATAAAGAATATCAATTGTCAGAACTTCATTTTGGGCAATTTGAAACATTGCCTTATCACAGTTAGAGGCGGCCATAGCTTTTGCAGCCTTTACCTCTTTGTTTTTCCGATCAAGCGGCTTGCGAAGGCCGTTCACTCGGAGCAGGGCCTAAGTAAAGAGAAGACATGCGTCAGTTTCCAAACAAAAAGATAACAGGCGTCCTGAAATTCAACTACTCAAAAAATGCTAAGTATACCTCAGCAAGGACCCCTGCAATCCCATCAAGGTCAAGGGTGCCGACACCCCTGACCGCCTCCCTTTCAGATGGAGGCACTGCTTTTATCATGGACTTGGCTACCTCTACCAAGTCAGGCTCCTGAGGGCCGGCTGCATCAAGCGTAAAAAAGCAAGTTAGACCTAGTCAAGAAGGAAGCAAGTGTAAAAGTTTTTACAAGTAATTGTCCATACTTCTAGGCGGCCCCGCCGGAGTTTTAGAAGAAGTGGCCGGCTGCTTCTCAGCCGCCACCGTTTTCCTGGAAGACCCAGGAGAGCTTGCAACAGTCGTCCTCCGGGCCTTGGGGTCCGGCTGTTGCGAGGAAGAAGCTCTTGGAGTGCCCGACTAAAAAAAAAAAAAAAAAAAAAAAAAAAAAAAGAGAGGAGTTAGTATATGCATTAGACAACTACTCCAAAAAGAGGAAGAGTTTCAAAGCCTACCAAGGGTGCCCCCTTGTTGGGGGAGTCGGTACAAGACTGTTGCATGAGAGAGGCCCGCAACATGGCCGCCGCAGTCTTGGATGCTGTTATTTTACTCATGGCGTCAGCTGCAAAAGAACAAACAGTAAAGTCAGCAAAAATCCCAAGTAAACAAGGCGTGAAAAAAGAGTATTTGTCAGGACGGCTACCTCTAGAGCACCGACTGCTGAGGCCACAGGCGGCCAAAAAGTACTCGTCATAGAGCCACTTGAAGCTCGGGACGCAGTTTAGGGGTACTTGCTCTCGTACCCCTGAAGTAGAGTTCACCCTAGTCTCTACTTTGAAGAGTCCTTTGTCTAGGATCTCTTTTTTAGCCTTTGGGGGAACAGGCGGCATGCTGCGGCCGCCTGCAAGGAGAGGCGGATTCCTATTCCACTTGTTAAAGCGTTTGTTCAGCTCCGTGTCTGAACCCTCGATGATAAGGAAGGTGTTCCGCCAATCCTTCCATTTGTTCGCCTTACCTCTGGTCATGAGGTAGCCTCTATGGCTTGTTAATTGATACCAGCCGGTACCGCCCGACTTAGGGGTCCGGCTGAGATAGTTCATGTGGGCGAAAGCCTCAAAGCTTGGATCCACCCCGTACATTTCGCACCCGGCCACATAGCCGAGTACGTTTACCCAAGAGTTGGGGGCTAACTGCCATAACCCCAAATCATACCCATCCAAAATCCGCTGAACAGCCGGATGTAATGGGAAGCGCAGCCCAGCTTTGATGGCCGCCACATAGCAGCCAAAGCAGCTGTCATCATAGCTGGTACCAGCCGGCCAGACGACTGTGTCTTCTGGATCCGGCACGAACAGTAGAAATCCGGGGCCCATCTTGTGGTTTGCTATAAAGCTCTCCACTTTGTCCTGCATGGCTGCGATCCGGCCCCGGGGTACCGTGCAGTAGTAGGGGGTGTTTTCCTCTCGATAAGAGGCGGACGGCTCCGCCCAATTATCCCCCTTCTCAACTGAATGAGAAAGCCTCGCCTCTTGTAGGCGGCTGTTTCTTTCTTCTGTGCCTGGAGAAGCGTGGCCAGAAGAGCTGGACTCGGACTCGTCCTCTGACGAGTCCGAAGAGGACGACTCCTCCCCTCTCCCAGAGGGGCCCGCCTCCTCTCCCTTAGAAGGAGCAGGAGAAAAGTTAGTCATGTCAACTGTGAAATGGGAAGGGACCACCTTGACCCCTCCCTCAGAACTGTCGGCTTGGCAGCCGCTTTGCTTTACTTCTACATCTGGCGTCTGGTCAGATGTTTCACTAATTGGCACCCTTTGGGAGGAGTCGTCTGAGTTTGAGATCCTAGCAGTCTTTTTTGTTCTGGCCATCACGTTCTGCATAGACACAGATACAGTCGGACTTTGTATAAAGGGCAAAGATGGGTCCAGAAAAGGGAAGGCGGCACTCCTAGTCCTAGATTCAGCCGTCCCCGGTGACCGGCTGATCACTAACTTAGGCCGTGTCGTGTGCTTCCATGGGGCCATTTCAAAAAACAATAATAAAGAAAAAATTAAGAGTAAGAGAACCGACGGTTACCTGAACGAGTGACGATTGGTGAATTTTGAAAATCCTTTGCAGGCGGCTTGTCAGAGCAGGCGGTAGGCAGAAAAAGTCCCAAAATGTCAGAGCAAGTTCAAGGGTCCGAATGTTCTCTCGCAAAGTTCTCAAATGTGAAAAATGACCGAAGTCAGCACTTCCTTATATAGGCAAAGTGAGAAGGCGAAAGGTCACTTCCAAATTCAAAATTTGGGCGGGAAAATCTCTCGGCCATTTGCAAGGTGACACCTGTAGCAGGCCGTCGCCTGTCACCATGCGACACCTGTCACAGGTGACACGTGACCAGTCACGTGCCACCTGTGAGGGGCAAATGATTAGGGGATTTTTATCCACCAATCACCGTCTGACAAGTGGACCAATCAGGTTCCGCCACGTGTCCTTCACGTAGGCCAATAGGAACCTGCCACGTGTCAATCGCAGATACGTCCTTTACGGACCAATTGAGACACGACACGTGTCTACCCATGCCAAATGGGAAAGCCGGCCAACAAGGCCCAATCCTGTTTAGAGGCACAGTCAGCCCTAGGTTTACCCTAAACCTAGAGAGTGGCACGCTTCCCAAGGTTATAAATACCCCTCTTAATCCTCATTAAGAGGAGAAAACACGGAAAAACACACGGATTACGCTTTAAACACTCTCACCTAGAGAGACCAAACCACTTTAATTTCCGCATTAATTACTCCTTAATCAAGTACTAACTTGACCGTTGGAGGCGGAGCTCCCACCACCAGGAGTCTCCGTTGTTTTGCAGGTACAGGCGTCCGGTTCCAGTCTCGGTGTTGTAACTCTCCCGCAGGACATCAGAAAACCCCGAAACAGATACCATTCGAATGTTGTGACATGCCGTATTGCGTACAATGCTGCGAATTCATGGTGTTTGACCTGGGATCACCTCTACCACCAGAAGGTAAGTTACTAAGTTCATTGTGGTCCCTCGATTAGGGTAAATCTGACCATAGTGGCTTTGATTAACTGCGCCCAATGGATTATGCTCCTAAAAGCTCCGAGGATCATATGACCCATAATTAACATACCCAGACCTACAGTTACCATTAAAGTATTACAAAGGGACTCCATAATATGAGCCTGCATCACCATTCATTGGATTGGCTTGACCAAAATCACCTGCTTCCCCTTCATCATCATGTTCCTAGTACACAATACATTTAAAAAAAAAAATCAAAAATTTTTATTTAAAATTATCAATACAAATACAATTTGTGTTATTATCAACTTCTTGATCACCACCGTCAGCATTATTATTAACCGAATTTGTATTTTGATCACCATCCTGATCATCACCTTGATTCAAATTACCCATGTCTTCATTATGTGCCTCTTCAAAATTGACATTGGATGACTGATTTTTGCCAACCATTTCACTGCCAAAATTTCATACATAACTGATGAATTTAGATTCTTTTAATATATTTCAGATGCGCTAAATAAAAATAACGGCAATTTCATGAAATGTCACTGAGTACTTAAAAAATTCACCAAATGCCATCGCGTTTTTCAAAATTCACCAAATGTCATTTCCGTTAGTTGACCGTCAGTGCCCTTTAGTTGATTGTTAGTTGACTCCACCACTTGCCACGTGTCACCTTCTGATTGGTCCATGTTTTAAAAAAAATAATTAAAAAAAAATTAAAAAAAAAACCAAAAATATTTAAAAAAATTAAAAAAAATAATAATAATAAAAAAAAAGAAAACCACCAAATTGCTGCCACCAGCCCACCACCAGGCAGGCAGCACCGCCATCCCCCTTGCCGCCGAAGCCAGCACCGGAAGGCGCGCCGGCGGACCCCCACCCCTTCCCCTCCCCTTTCCCCGTCGCGCCACCCACCCTAGCCCAAACCCCTAACCCGCGAAACCCCACCCCCCTTCTCTTTCCTCAAACCGTGAGTTTTTTTTTCCCCTTTTTCTTTTCAATTTTCTTAGTTTTCCTTCATAATTTCTAAAGGATCTTAATTTAATTTAGTTGCTTGTTTTGTTTGATGTGTTTAGGTAGTTTATAACCCGATCTCGCTGGCCCGTACTCCACCGAAATCGAACTCGAGCTTCCTCACAATCAAGGTACACCAAAAACGAGTTTGGGCTAATCTGAAGTTTTAGTTGTAAATGGTTAATGTTGGTTTGTGGTAATCTGCTCAATTTACAGTAGAATTTCGGTGATGAAATCACATTTCAATTTTTTATTTTATTTTATTTTATTTTTCTAAAATCATAGAAAAGATGAAGGAAAGGACAACAGATAAATTTTGTTCCAAAAAAAAAAAAAAAAAAGTTGAACAGATTAATATATTTTTGAACTTCAATTTCTCCTTTGAACAGATTTGTTTTTTATATTCGAGATTGGTAGAGTTGTATCGAACAAAATTGGGGATGAGCATTATCATACTTAGACACTCAGTCACTCACCCTTCGTTTGCCTTGACTGGGGAAAATGGTGGGAGCTTGAATTTGGTGGTTTCGGGGTGGTGGAGGAAGGGGGGTGGGGTTTCGCGGGTTAGGGGTTTGGGCTAGGGTGGGTGGCGCGACGGGGTAAGGGGAGGGGAAGGGGTGGGGGTCCGCCGGCCACCGGCGTGCCTTCAGGTGCTGGCTTCGGCGGCAAGGGGGATGGCGGTGCTGCCTGGCTGGTAGTGGGCTGGTGGCAGCAATTTGGTGGTTTTTTTTTTTTTTTTTTTAATTTTTTTAAATATTTTTGATTTTTTTTTAAAAAGGACCAATCAGAAGGTGACACGTGGCAAGTGGTGGGTTCAACTAATGGTCAATTAACGGAAATGACATATGGTGATATTGTACTAAACCTCAGTGGCATTTGGTGAATTTTGAAAAATGCGATGACATTTGGTGAATTTTAAAAGTACTCAATGGCATTTCATGAAATTGCCGTAAAATAAATATTAGACATAAAGAATAACAGAATTTACAATATTAAAAATTATTCTTATTTCTACATAAGAACGATATTAAACACACAGGAATAATAAGGTTTAATTGGGCTACAAACTTAGATAATGAATCGAATCTAAATAAAACAAATTACATAACACAAACAACGAAATTAATTTCACCAATCAATTCTAACTTTTTGAAATTTAACATTATAAATTATAGGGAAATTCTCAACGGTGACCCCCAACTTCTGCTATGCACCAATGATCACCTCCCTTTTTTTATTATACAAAATGACCCTAATTAAGAAAATTTACCTCACATATGACATTAATGAGTGTTATTTATTTTTTTTAAAAAACTAACTATGGTTAACTTTGAAATAAAAAAAAAACCAAAAATAAAAACCACCAACCCAGCCACCACCTCCACCCTCATCCCCACTAGATCTAACCAGCACCACCTCCACCCTCATCAGAGCCACCAAACCCCCTCATCTGAAACGCCGACACCTCCCACCCAAACCGCCGAACCATCCCTCCATCCTTTCCTCCGCCTAGACCCGAACCCTAAACACACAACTCTCTCCTTTGACCTTCGATTCTCGCCGCCTCGCCGTGGGTAGGTTTTGTTCGAGGTCTCGAGGAGGGGTGGTGGGTTTAGGGTTTGAGGTTTTGATTTCTGGGCGGAGATCGAAGAAGATAAAGAGATCGAGAGAGGGTGGAGGAGAGGCATGAGAAAAAAGAGAGAGAGAGATCGATGGTTTGGTGGTCTGGGGTTGGTCGTGGTTTGGGTTCGGCAGTCTAGGGGTGGTCGGGGTTGTGAGTTCGACGATCTAGTGGTGGTGACGGTGAGAAGGAGGAGAGGGGAGGGAGGGTTGTGGGCGGGGATTTGGGAATCTAGGCTTGGTGGTGGTGGAGGTGGAGTTGGCGCAGGGTCACCGGCGGTCAGGGGAGGCTGGGTAGCGTCGTTGGCGATCGGAAGAACCTGGGTAGTGTCGCCGGAAGGGAGATGGTGGCTGGCAGGTGGTGGTTGATTTTTGGTGGTTGGGATTAATTTTTTTTAATTTTTCTTTTTTTTTAAAAAAAATATAAATATAACCATAGTTAATATTCAATGAAATAAGGTTATGAGTGGGATGAAATTTTTAACTAAGATCATTTTGTATAATAATAAAAAAAAGGAGGTCACCATTGGTGCGTAGTAGAAGTTGGGGTTACCGTTGAGAATTTCCCTAAATTATAATACAAACCTTGAAACCCTAGATTGTAAGAAATATGTAAATTTCAATTTGGGGATAAAATCAAGACATAAGCATATACGAGTAGAAAAAAAAAAGATACATACATATCTTGGTCACCCAAACGATAAATCGCTTCTCTAACAATTTATTTATTTCCAGAAAATTTAAGTGTTGATTTCAGAAAATTTAAGTGTTCTTCAACTTTTTCTCTGATCTTAACTTTGGGGAAGAAGACGATGAATTTCAATAAGGTTTTTTTTTTTTAGTCTGTGTTATCATTAATTGCTTTGGTTAAGACGCCTAATTGAAATTAATCCTGCCTAATGATAATTATCCCGCCTAAACTGAAGCTATCCCGCTAAACACCGAAAGATATTCCCGTTAAACACTCCCTCTGTTTTTTTTTCATTTCCCTCCATTGCTGTATGACGTGGCATGTTTTAATTGGGGGTGTATAGGTTCCTTTTGTACACCTTTGGTACCCCTAGCTCTTCCCCTTTCGTTCCAAGTGATTTAAGGTCGATTTTCATAAGTCCTTATATTTCAAAAAATTTAAAATTCTCCACAAAATATCTTAATTACAATATTACATATAGAGGGGGAACATAATTATCATTTAAAGTATAAATATTGGAAGTATAATTCATTAGACGGTGAGTTGATGAGTTGACAATCACCCATATAATACTACCCTAGTCATAATGTTGCAAGTATACTTGGACAAAGGGAGGATATTTTGTGAATGTTAACCTTGCATTTTCACATAAATTATAAAGGCTACTCTACTTCTAATTAACAATGGTTTTGCTATGCAACAATTATATCCTGAATCACAAAAAATAAGATGTACAAAATATTTTAGTATCTCTAATTTTTTTAATTTTCTTTCGAAGAGAAAATATTTAAGGCAAAATTGGCCTCAACAACATGAACTTTTAACAAGGTGCATATAACAGCATGAACTTTGACTAGTAGCCATAACAACACCAACTTCTTCATCGGGTGCACAAAATACCATAAATGAAACCTAGGACCGGAAATTTAATCGAATATTAATATTTTATTAACTTTTTGCAAATTTTTATATCATATCTAGTCCTCAAGGTCCAAATTGACCCAATACCTTAACTGAGACATTATTATAGCACACAAATCGATGTTCTTTGTAATTTTTTTGCTAAATTTAATCTCAAAATTGACTAAATTGATCTCCAAAACCTTGTTTGATAATTTTTTCCCGCATAAAAATCGAGGCACGTAAAACCAGACAATTTTTTATGATAATAAAATATTAGATACCATGTCTTCGGCAAAAATTTTGGTATCAAGCTTCATTTATGATATTTTGTGCACCTAACAAGGAAGTTTGTGCTGTTATAGCTACTCGTCAAAGTTCATGCTGCTACTTGCACCTTGTTAAAAGTTCGTGCTATTGAGGTCAATTTTGCCTATTCTACTAGGTGTGATCAGTAAATGATGCTAAGATCATTCATATCAATGCATTGTCTAATTTGTCTTGAAAAATTGATATTGTTATCATTCATATCAATGCATCTGAATATCATGCTCCAAAGTAATGTTGTTTTCACTATAATATTTTCTTACATATATAATACTTGCATAATATCATACTTGCATAATATTTTATGTGGAACACTAAACGTCGCCCTCAAATCTCCAATTAACGCCCAAAAAATAACCTAAAATTATGTACTTACTTTCATTATAAAAATAATTAATTTTGCCTTTACTTACCTGAACAACATTTTTATTCCAGTAAATCTCTGTTACTCACTGTGAGAAACGTTTTTGTTTCTCACAGTGGCAGTTTCGTAAATAAAATGTACCACCGTGACTAAAGAGGTACAATTTTATCATCCATTTCGTAAATAAAATGTACCACCGTGACTAAAGTGGTACATTTTATTTACGAAACTGCCACTGTGAGAAACAAAAACGTTTCTCACAGTGAGTAATGGGGGCGCACGTTGTCACGTGCTGACTAATCCCCCTAGTCTCAAGCACGCTAGCCCACTAACTTCCCCCTATGGATGCTAGTCAAGGCTCAACCCCGAATCGCTCCCTAAGCAAGAATGTGCAACGAAAGCTAAGAGAATGTGAGAATGAGAGAA
Organism: Chenopodium berlandieri; assembly: GCA_034703905.1. Taxonomy (NCBI): domain Eukaryota; kingdom Viridiplantae; phylum Streptophyta; class Magnoliopsida; order Caryophyllales; family Amaranthaceae; genus Chenopodium; species Chenopodium berlandieri. The sequence continues at coordinate 45,645,275 of CM068279.1, read as the reverse complement.
AGTTAACTTGGAATGCTTTGATTGCTTGAGAAAGAGTGTGTACAAGTGTTTTCTGAGATGCCTTAAATGAAGGCTGAGTCCCCTATTTATAGGGCTCTAAGCAATGGCCTAGAACCTTCCCTAACCTCCTCAAATGGAGGGTTCTAGATTCTATCATTTCTAGAGATTTCTATACAATTCCTTGAGTACATTCCTCCTATGTACAAGATCCTAGAATGCTCTAGACAATTCCAGTATTTACAAATGATTCAAGGACTTCCTAGGAGGTTCTAGAAGCTTCCGAATGCATCACGAGCTTCCTTGAATATTCTGGAACCTTCCAGGCCTCATCTTCAAAATCTAACACCACCATGGTGTTCATTGGGCCTAAAAACGGTGGGCCCCCAAGTTTGGGCTCAATCGGACTTCATTTGGGCCCCCGAATGACCCATTATTGCGTTACTGTCACTTGGGTGTTTACTAGGGTGACAGCGCCTGAGCTAAATAAAGCTCTATAGGGGGAGGGTGCTTCTGGCCTAGCCAACCACGCACCAAGGGCATTCCCCCTAGCCACGATTATGGCCTACTGCCCAATGACCCTAGTATGGGGTGGAGTGTGGGTCGTGACATGCTCCCCCACCCAAGTCTTGACGTCCTCGTCAAGGTCCCGACTCGAATACCTTGATCTTGTCCGCATGTTGCCATAAGTCCTCTTCCTTCTCCCATGAGGCCTCGCTGTCTGGGAGGCCCTTCCAACGGACAAAGTACTCGTTGTAGCTTGACACACCTCGGCGCCTTATGATCCTTTTTGCCTCAATGCTCTCGATGTCCCTTTCAAATGATGCCACCACGGCCGTAGGTGCCCGGTGCGAAATTCCCCTTGTCTGATCCTCCGGGTCGGCATGGTATGGCTTCAACATGCTAACATGGAACACCGGATGTACCTTCAGCTTAGGAGGTAGCTCAAGCTTGTAGGAAACTTTCCCGACCTTCCTCATGACCGGGAATGGCCCTTCATACTTCCGCACTAGCCCCTTATGCACCTTGCGGAAGACTTTGAACTGGTGCGGCAAGAGCTTTACCATGACTAGGTCGCCTTCTTGAAACTCCAATGGTCGTCGCTTTTCGTCGGCCCACTTCTTCATCTTCTTAGCGGCCTTATTCAAGTAAGCCTTGGTAATATCAAGCTGCTCGTGCCAACCCTTAGCTAATCTATAGGCAGCGGGGCTGCTACCCGTGTAGCCCGATGCAACTGCTTGTGGCGTCAAGGGTTGTTGGCCCATGACGATCTCGAAGGGGCTTTGTTGTGTTGCCTCGGACTGCTGCAAATTGTAGGAGAATTGGGCAATATCCATGAGTTTTGCCCAATCTCGCTGATTGGCACTCACGAAGTGCCTCAAGTAGAGCTCCAATAAGGCATTCACCCTTTCGGTCTGCCCATCGGTTTGTGGGTGAAAGCTAGTGGAGAAGTGAAGACCTGACCCTAAGAGTTTAAAGAGCTCCGTCCAAAACTTTGTTGTGAATCTAGGGTCACGGTCGCTGATTATGCTCTTTGGCAAGCCCCAATATTTCACCACATTCTTGAAGAACAACTTGGCGGCTTGCTCACCCGTGCAATCTTTGTGTGCCGGTATAAAAGTCCCATACTTGGAAAAGCGATCAACTACTACCATAATCGAGCCAAACCCCTCTGACGTGGGTAAGGCAGAAATAAAATCCATTGAGACGCTTTCCCATGGCCTCTCTGGTATGGGTAAAGGCTCCAAGAGTCCTGCTGGCACACGCTGCTCTACCTTGTCTTGTTGACACACAAGACAAGTCCTAAAAAATTTTGACCATTCTTTTTTGTAGCTTATGAGTGTTCTCCAGCATTCTCCTCCATTATAGCATCCTCCATTAAAATAAGCTTATGAGCTTTTTCCATCATTGATGCAGCTTCTGACATTATGAGCTTTCTCCACATGGACTCCACCATTGAAGCACCACCATTAACCACACTGCCATAAATATCTCCTCGCCAGCCACCACCACTAACACCAACATCCACCAGACCCACCACCACCATTAGTGGATTTTGATTTTTTTTCTTTTGTTTTTTTAAAAAGAAACGCCCAACAATCTCGTAACCTGGAGGTGGAAACGCCTGGGTTTTTCGTTCCCACCTGCAGGTTACGAAATATCTAGGCGTTTCCAACAAACCGCCTGAAAATTTCGTAACTTGTAGGTAGTTACGAAAAATTTAGGCGTTTTTACTTTTTACCTTGTGGGACTGCGAGTTACGATATTTTCAAGCGTTTCTCAACCACCAACAAAACTCCACCGCACCCACCTAACTTCTCTACTACCAATTCCTTAAACTTTAAACTCATAATTTTGTTGTTAATCAAGGATTTCCAGCCCAGAGGTCCAAATTTCTATATCGTATTTGATAAGCAATTTAAGCCCTTTTTTTTTTTTTTTTTTTTTTTTTTGGCAAATATCAATCATATAATTCAGGAATGATTATATGTTCAATAGATGAAAGCTCATAATTTTGTCATTTTTAATTGTTACATGTGTATAATGTATAAGAATGATTGCGTGTTCAATGGATGAATGCTCATAAACCAACTTTAATGGAGAAGTCAGAGTTGATTTCTATGGAAAAGAGTGGAAAAGAAGGGCAAAATGGTCATTTTAAGTTAAAATGCGGGCGTTAGTATGTAAAATGAGGGCGACGTTTACTATGAGTATATGTAAAATGCGAGCTGTATTTTTTTTTCCCAAGTATATCGAGTTGTATGTTTACTATGAGTATATGTGTTTTATCATGCTTGCATAATATTTTATATCGAGTTGTATCTACTTGTATATTACAGTTCTCGATCTTTTTTTTTTTTTTTCAATTTTTTTAATTTTTTATTTATTTATTTATTTTGTTTATATGGGGACAATCTTCAATAAATTTGATGGAATAACCATAGACCTAAAACACTACTATTGTACTTCATATGTTTATTGGAGACTAGGGAGGGAGCACTTCGCGTGTAAGTTCATGCTTACTCGATTACTAAACATTTAGCGATAATATATTTTGGTACATTTACTTGTGGTTTTTGTAAATAGGATTATAAAATGAGAAATTTATGAATAATTTCTAATGATTGAGGGTCTAATAAGGGGAAAAAAGTGATGATTCGAAAACCAAAAATGTGTTTGCCGAATAATGTTGGTGGCCCATATTAGACTTAGATTTCTAGCTCGGAAGTATAATGGGAAGACAATATTAGTAAGCCATCTTGAATAGTTGCATTTCTCAAGCGTAACATTCCATTGTATTTGCCTTTGCCATTATATTTTAGTGGCCCGTATTAAACTTAGACTAGCTTTAGGGCTCGTTTTAGTGTTTAACCTTTATTTCATCATGTATGACATATGAAAAATCTGGCTTAAAAGATTATGTAATCAAATTATCCTAAGTAGTTTGTATAATAATTTACACACCCCTAAATAGTTTGTTCACCCTTAAAAAATTTGCTTACCACTAAATAATTTGTCCCTAAACAAACATATACAATTACCTTACCCATAAAGATATTGCTTACCCATAAAGAATTTTCTCACCCCTAAAAAATTAGATACAATTACCTCATCTCTAAATAAATTGCTCACCCCCTAAATAATATGCTCACTCATAAAAATCATATAAAATTACCTTGTCCCTAAATAATTTACTCACCCCTAAAGACTTTGCTCTACCCTAAAAAATTATATACAATTGTTTTTCCAATAACTAATTTTAGAGGCTATTTTATTAATTATATTCCAATTTCCAAACAATAATAACTTTGCCAGTTACCAAATTTAAAGGCTATTTTATTCTAAAGACTAATCATTTTTCCGATTACCAAATTTAAAGGTTATTTTATAATTATAGATAATGAAATACATCATATTTAGAACACAATAATTAGTCTACAAAGTATTTTTTTTTTTAACCGTATAAATCATTGCAGGTAATTGATTGCTTACGTTGAAAGAATTACAGATCCGATTACATTAACAACAACTGCAATTTTAAAGGCCATTTTATTAATCATTTCTAACTTTCTAAGAAATAGTTATATCGCCAATTACTAAATTTAAACACCATTATATTAATTATATATTTCAAAAACTAAATATGTTGTCATCACCAAATTTTAAAACTATATATTAATTATATTTCAAAGAATAATTACTTTGCTAATTGCTATTACCAGAGACTATTTTAGTAATTATATTCCAAAGAATTTTTTTTTTGTCAATTACCAAACATATAGGTCAAATTATAAATTTATTCAAATAACAATTATTTTGGCAATTACCAAATTTTAAGGCCATTTGTAATTGTATTCCAAGGAAATAGAATTTTGTCAATTACCGATTTTAGAGGATATTTTATTAATTTTAGAAGATAATCAATATATACAACCATATCAAAACATGACAAGCAGGAAAGCTCTTACGAGGTAATCAATAATCATCAATCAATAACTCAATAATAATAAGAAATTTAATATATTATATAAATAAAGTAGACATTTTTTTAGAGCATTCGGCGCGCCACATAAGGCATTATTTCGACCAATTAAAAATTATATTTGTATTTTATTTTTGAATTAAAATATTCACTTGCCACCTAAGTAAAAGTGACAAATGAGATTTAAGAGTTTTGCCACTTAGGTAAAAACAACGAATAGTGTTTAAATAAGATTTATATGATTTAAAAAACTACTCCCTCCGTTCCACAATGATGTTCCTGTTTGGAATCTTTGACAATTATGAAACGAAGGGAGTAATAATTATCCTTTTTAAGGACTAAAAATTATCTTGAGCTATTAAATTTAAATTAATTAAAAAAATTAAAAAATTTATTTACATATATGGATGCAAATTTCTTATCGCAAATAACTTTAATCACACGAACAAATATTAAAAAAATTAGATATTAATAATGTACTCATTGAGACGAATAAAACTAAATCTCATACGACTATGTTTATATATATAGAGAGAAATTTAGAAGATTCCCTTTAATTTTTAATAGTCAAAAGATTCTAAATGGAATAACATTTTGAAACAGAGGGAGTATTATAAAAACGCATAAGCAAAGCACTTATTTCAATATAGAATTGTAATTTATTTTTGAATTAAAATTTTCAATCGTCACACAAGCAAAATTAACGAATAAGGTTTAAGATTTTAAATTCGAGTGCCAAGTAAAATAAATAAAACAACGAAAGATAACTTTATTGTTAAAAAAAATGTTATCTTATGATATTAGGAATTTTATCAAAATATCCAATGAATGAGATTCATAAATATACAAAATTTTAAATTAAATAAAACGATTACAATTTAATTAAGAATTAAAATATAGCAATATAACGAATGTAATACTATATTTCTTAAATCATAAAAAATAATTGTGTATCCATAAAGAAAAAAAAATAATTTACAACTTTGAATAATTATACAATACTCGAATGAGATGGTAAATTAAAATTTATCAAAATTTTTTTTTTAAAAAAGAAAAAAACACTATTTTTCAAGATTCACAATAAAAATGATTTTTAACATAAGTAATTATTGTGATTTTAAAAAATCATAGCAATCCACACATCATAATACCTAAAACCGTGTATCGCACGGGCTTACATCTAGTTAATACTAAAACAGACACCGGGAGTGACACGTGTCACATCCTGGTGTTGTTTTTTCCCTCCAAAATCCCCCTTCCCCTTTTAACCAATTATTTTTATTTTTTTATTAATATTTGATTCTATACTAATATTATTTTAAATCTTTCATGTTATTTTTATGGAAAATATATTCCTTTTTATTTAGTGTTCATAATTTTTCTATACAAATTTATCTAAATAATAATTATTCCAACTCCTTTATAATCATCTTTTAAAAGGAGCATTATTAAATTTTGCCAAAAAGTAATAATAAAATTGATTCATATAGTTGATGTTAGAGAAATTTCTTTAAAACATTATATAATTTTTTTTCTAATACCTTTAGCTATTATTTTATTTCAATTTCAATATAACTATATATTCAAATTATGGATTATAGTCATTTTTTACATTACCACCTCAATTTTTTTTTAATTTTTTTATTGTATTATACCACCTAAATGCTAAAAACTACCACCACTTTTCTACATGACGTCATCTTGGGCCCCACAAATGACATTTCTTTCATTTTCCTTCTTTCTTTGCTCGATTTTCCCCTGTTCTTCCCTCTTTTTGTATCTTCTTCTTCCACATTTTAATTCAATTGTCTCATTTTTGCAAGTTAGGGTTTCAAATTTTTCAATTAAGAACTCAACGAATTTGTTTTATAAGGAAGGTGAGAATGAGGAGGATGCTGTAGCAATGGCGGAAGCCGAGGAGGAGGCAGAGGTGGAGGTTGAGGCGTGTAAGGGTCAGAATACAATCCCAGAAATTGAAACTGATTGTAGGAATAATGGGTTTAGTAATGTCTAATTAATCAATTTGTAAAACCCTAATTTCAATTGAGAAAACCCCCAATTTGATTTCACTAACACTACAAAAAAATAGACATTTAGCAACAGATCAAATCCGTTGCTAGATTGTACTTTTCTGTCGCTAAATATAGGTAGCTACAGATTTTGAAACGAAATTACTCCGTTGGCAAAACTGTTGTCGCTAAATGAGACTAGCGACGTTGTATTTGTTTTCCGTTGCTGAACTTAGCAAACGAATATTTATTTCCGCCGTTGGTTTTAGCAGCGGAAAAAAAATCTGTCTCTAAATTTAGCAACGGAAAAAAAAAAAATCCGCCTCTAAATTTATCAACGGAAAAAAAAAAAATCTGTCTCTAAATTTAGCAACGGAAAAAATTATTTTGTGTCTAAAAATAGATGCTATTTGGTTCGACCTCACTCGGGTCAACCCAACTTGGCTTTGCATGTAAAGCTCCTTGAATTTCCAATCTCAAGAATTACAATAGGTAGGAGTCGAACCCGTGACCTCAAATTCACATAGTGAAACTCCTACCAATTATACCAAATATTATTTGTTGACTTCTACGCACATAATTGATAATAAGTGAAAGAAATATTAGAGACGGAATTTAAAATCCGTCTCTAGTATAGAAACGGATTTTCAAATCCGTCACTAGTTCAGATTCGGATTTTAGTTTACATAATTCGTCTCTACAGTATTATTTTACATAATTCGATTCGAAAATAATTTAGAGACGGAATTAAAAATCCGTCGTTCATTTCAGCAACGGAAAAAAATAAATCCGTCTCTTATTTAGCAACCAAAAAAACAAAAAAAAAAATCCGTCTCTAAATTTAGCAACGAAAAAAAATCCGTTTCTATTTTAGCAACGGAAACAAATTCGTTTCTAATTTAGAGACGGATTTTCAATTCCGTTTCTAATTTAGAGACGGATTTTTTTAATTTCGTCTCTAATTTAGAAACGGATCGATTTCTGTTGTTAGAATTCCGTTTCTATATGGATATTTTTTTATAGTGTAACCCTAATTACACATGATTTTCCCCTTGATTTTGAATTGTCAATTCGTTGAGGTCGATCTTAGTTGCAAAATTTGAAACCCTAACTTGCGAAAATGAGACAATTGAATTAAAATGTGGAAGAAGAAGATACAGAAAGAGAGAAGAACAGGGGAAAATCGAGCAAAGAAAGAGGGAAAATGACTTTAGGAAATAAGATAATAGAGGAGAATATACATGAACAAGCACAAGTTCCAGCCTAGGAATGTCTCCTTGTTTTGATATCTGCAAAGGTTACCCATATAGTACCATAGTTTGGCTCTGCAGGCGCCCTTCTTTGGGTGTTAAATGGTATTCCTCTCGATGCAATTGTCCATTTGATGAAGTTATACTTCCAACCCAAGAAACCATCCTCTTAAGGCCACGCGTGAAAGAAACTTCTTTGAAGGTTATGTCGTCAGATATATGCAAGTCTTTGTTCATTGCATTTTGCAGTTTCACAATAAAACTGGTCTTCTTGCTTAGATTGATCAAGACTTCAAGAGTAGGGTTATACCTGCCTGTTAATAGAGAGGAAAAACTGAGAGTGTTGGCTATAAACTGACTTAGACATCTAGAACATGCTACATCAGAGACTGTAAATAAAATACATTAAGAAAAAAAAAATTACTCTTCAACTTTACTATAACCATAACACTTTTTGCATGCAAGACTGGAAGGATAGAGAGAATTGAAAGAGTTGAGACAGAAGACAAACAAGAAGAAAGGAATGAGTGAGAGAAGATAAACTTATTCTATACATTCCAACACAGAAACAGTTAAGGTTGTGAGAGAGAGTAAACGAGAATAGGCAAAGCATCAAGCTTTATTTGGTTGGGAAAATCTTTCAAGTAATTCATCGAAGACATTACAAAGCAAGGGAAGAGAACTGGCCGGGGGAAAATAAAGATTCTAAAATTAGCAAGGAAAAAAAAAAAAACTTGCTTGTTGAAATTGAAATCAAGAAATACCAATAACTTCAACCTTAATTAATTTGATGGGCCTAAAATATCTTTTAACCAATACAGTGGATCATGCATAGCATAGATACTACAAGCAGAAAAACACATCTACAAGTAAGGACAAATGCTCATATTATGCTTTAGCAAAGGATCGTTGATTCAATGCCATAAAAAAATTGTGGCTCATAAAACGCAACATGCTTCACTTGATTAAAAATATTCATGTGTTCGAATTGGTCTGAAACTAAGTTCACAGTAAAAGACGGAACTTGATATCAGATATAGGCAGCATAGCTCCCATTTCTTACAGAAAGCTGTGCATATGAGCCAATAATTTAAAAGGTAGACAAGTGCATGAAAAGTACTCCGATCCGTAGCATTTTATTATTAAATAAGAAAAAACACAGGAAAATTACTTTTAAGTTTCTGCAAATAAGGTTATAAGCTTCTAAATGTTTTGGTCATTAAACCGTCCAAAATTAACAAACTCAACCTGGAGCAATAATGTAGCACAAGATATAGAGATACATAATACTGAATAATGCAAAAAAACAAAGCTTACCCTTCCTTTTGTACAATGGGCATAAGAGCGCCAGGTGAAGTAACTTTATCAATAGGAAGGCCTTTCCCATTTATTGATTCCACAAAAGTGCACTGAATAAATGCAATACATGGATGAGCAATTGATATGTAGGGCCATGATCAAATTTAACAAAGAGGAAGTATGAAGAATCTCTTGCCTATAATAATTTGGGTTAGGGACAAAGGTAACCAGGAGGCCATAATTTCCACTCATAAATGTCTGCCGGCAATTAATTTTGACGTCATAAGTGGCAGTTAGTCCAAGCTGATCTAAGTACCTATATATCAAAAGTGGAACAAAGCAAGGAGATTATTCCTTTGTTTTTTGTCAGATGCATGAAAAATATGTGGCAAGCGAAGTAATTAAGATACCAAAAGCTGTCAATAAAGGCAGCAGAAACAAGATGGCCTTTAGTGTTATAAGCACCACCAGCTTCACCAACCCAAGCATGAGCCCAAGGACCAAAGCTCCTGGATTGTTTTATTGAGCATATGTTCACACAAAGTCAAATCATATGCAAAACCCAGTTATGTTTGAACAAAATTAAGATAATTCAGAGTGAAATCTGGCATTCAACAGCTCAATTGCATCAAATCGGGAAAAAAAACTCAATGACCCAGAATATTTACTCAATATACTAACATTTGACAGCTCAATCAAATACAAACAATTAGTATAATTTCAATTCATTCACAAGAAATTTACTCAATTTAAAGTTCAAGCACCCGATTCAGTTCGCTTAACAAAAAGAAATCAAACAAAACCCAAGAAAAATTCAAACACTTGTGAGCTAATATTAATGAAACCCAGAAAAATTAGAGGGAAATGGAGCTTACATTTTGAAGAATTAGAACAATTTAATGATTCCCAAAATCAAAACAAATTACAGAATTTCTAATAATTCGCGCATCAACAAAGGTTGCATCTCGTACCGCATATACTTTGTGGAAAAGCCGAATTTGATTAAAATAAAAATTAAAATAAGCACCATCTCCATTCTCCCCCACAGTTACATGTTATTATTACTAAAGAATGAGGTAAACGTGCGATGTTAAGCAAAGTAGTAATATAAATTGATAGGCATTATTGTTAATGGAAGAAGAAGAATAAAGAGTTTTATATGTAGAGTGCTTGTAAATCTCAATATTGTTCAACACTACTTTTCTCTTGTTAAGAAAGTGTAATTCTAGAAGAACCTGGTAAAAAAAGGCATAGGACCATAAAACTGGTAAGTGTAATTCTAGAATAAGCTGGTCAGCAGTTATGTTTGAACAGACAGTACCCCCAAAAGATAAAAGTAATGAAATCACAAACATAACTTACCAGATTTTCTACTTTCTAGATATGGAGTCAAATGAAAAGCACTAATATAGAAGATTGAGCTGATGTCTTACCAACTGATCTACAAAGTCACTCTGAAGTTAAGCTCTTGTACTAGTACTACCTGTATCAAAATCATTGCATTAGAGACCAATACAAGGAGCTAATATGAAAGAGTAACAGAAAAAGGAGAAAAAAAAAAAAAAAAAAACCAAAGTGCCGGTACTGCTGACAAACATTCTTCAAGAAACTCTTCAAAGATTTTTAACCCAAATAAAGAACTCAGAGTCAAAACCTAAATTAAACATTGTAAAATCTAAGTTACAAATAAAACAACCATCTCAAATCTTGATTAATCATCCTTGTAGCAGAAGTTCCTGACCAAGACCACTATTCAACCATATATTCTAGCACAATAGCAAGTAAATCATTTGTGACTGTGTCCTTTAAATAACCGTGTTTTGCTTTACAGATTGCAGTTTGACACTGTTCGGTGATATAAAATGTAAGTCTCTTACTAATAAGTAATAACTGAAGAAGGATCAATGCAATCAATAAAATCTAATTTAACATTTGACCTCTAATTATTAGAGTAACTGATGAATATGTGGAAGAGACCCCTGATTTTTTAACTTCCCTCCCTAACGACCCCCCTTTTTACATATCATTCTCTGCATCTATTCAGGTTGAACTATCAAATCTATTCAGGTTGAACTTCTTGTACGTTGAAAATTAACTGCAAATAACGCTGTCTTGTACGTCAATTTTAAGGGAGGATCGTAGCAATCAAGTCTCTTAGCAAATTCATCCAATGTATCCACAGCTTAACTTGCTAGGATATGTGCAGCTCACTGGATTGGAATAATGCCCTGTTATTACGATAATCATATGATGCCATCCAAATTTAAAAAGAAACTAACTAAACTATGTTCAATAATCATAGCAGAGTACAATGTGGTATTAATTTTCTTTCCTAAAGTACTGTTTTACAACTGAACGATGAATATTATGTCAACCCAATAATATTTAACAGCTCCATCAAGCACATACACATTATTTTTAAACCATAGCTCTAATATGCTCTATCTGCAACTCCTTCAGTCCTACACAATTATCGAGCTACTAAGCTATTCAATATTGAATTCAGGTTGTACCAAGAGAGCTGAAATTGTTATCGTAAGAAACCCAACGTGAAATTAATGTAAGTATATAAAGCATTCAACATTTCCAACCCAACGAAAGATAAAAACCAGACTATGAGGCTTGTGGTGATAAGCATTCAGATATTAACTTACGATACAAGGTTTCAGCAAAATATATCCATACATGCACATCCCCTCCTAACGTATCAAAGAACCAAGCTTATGAAAGCAACCATGCCTGTCAAATCCATGCATTACCCAACAAAATCGGATCAACGCCATTTCGGCCGCTCTAATAAATTTCATGAATCAAACAACATATATAGCAAACAAAACAACTCAATTGATAAAATTTGTGGGCTTGGTGGGTAATTCCATATCGTTGGTAATCATCCTCCAAGTGGTAGGTTGTTCACATGCCTGCACCACATTCATTCTCACTTCATATTTCACTAAATTTCTAACACCCCTTATTAATTTCCAATTTAGATAACCAACGCAAGAACTTACTTATATAACAAAATCATAGTATACATATGATAATATTCGAAGTACGAAAGTATATACATACACTCTCCCTCCATCTGAATTAAAAGTAACAACAACAGTATAATTTAAACTAACAATACAACTAATCCGGAAAGAGGGATTATTATACAAATAAAACCAACAATAAATCATACCATTCGATTGTGTTGACCCTTGTGGTTTTGATGAACAAACTGACAAACTTGGCTAACGAATGTTTTTAAGTCTTTGGTAAATGAAAGGTTCACGCAACGAGAAACGTTCCGGAGTAGGAACACTTAATCAGGAATGCGGAGTAGCATTCATACCCTGTTCCGGAGTAGGAACACTAAATCAGGAATGCGGAATAGCATTCACACAAGTACAACGTGCAAATCCAGATTCTAGATTATTTGTAATTACTGAGAATATAAATTGGTTTTGGAACTCAGTGAGGCACGTTATTATAAAGATTAAATTAAATAACGTTTAACTGGAATATAAATGATTAATCCTAGTTTGAAGGAGTGTGATAAAAATAGAACGCTAAACGGCGCCCTCAAATCTCCAAGTAACGCCCGCATTTATAACCTAAAAATACGTTCCTACCCTTATTTTGATTATCCTCTCTAGTGGTCACCAGCCACTAAGGATCACTGATCAACCACCATAACTTTCAAAATCAACCAAATAATTCAAATTTTACAAAATCAATAATATTAATAATACTAACAATAATAAATAATATTGATAATACTAACAAAAACAATAATCAATACACTAGCCCATCCTCCACGAAATAATCAATCCAAAACGGCATGCAATTGCTTCTGCCTCACCAACATTCCACCCTCCATACTCCTCACAAACTACAGCGACAATCTGGACAAAACGCCCATTTTTTCGCACATTAGAGTAGGAAACGCCCAAAAAATTCGATTCTTAGATGGTGGTTCGAAGTTTTTAGGCGGTTCCACATGAAACGTCTAGAAATTACGAACCTCCATCAAAGATTCGAAGTTTCTGGGCGTTTCCACCCAGAGATTTCGGAAAAATTGGGTGTTCCTACCAAAATCCACTAAATAAACCCAGAAAATTCATCATTTTGTAACAAATTCCAGCAAACGAATAACCAGAAAAAGAATTCATTTTAAGAAAAAAATTAAAAAGTGGAATCGCAGAACTTCAAGATTCCATAAATTATAGAAAAAATGGTTGAATATTGGAGAGAATTGACAGACCTAGAATTGATCTGAACAACAGGATAAGGATGGTGGTGGTGGTGGTGGTGGCGGTGCCCCAAATTATCAGCTAATGCCAAAATTAAGAGCAGAATTGATACATATAGATTGTCCTATTACTAAATTACCAATAACTAAATGTCCTAACTACTATTATCAAAGGTTGGTGGTGGTGATGCGTAGATCGGGATGTTTTCGTAGTATGGGTGGTGGTGATTTGTAAGCGAAGGGAGGTGGTGGTGGTGGTGGTGGTGGTTGACCGGTGGTGGTGTTGGTGAAAGTTTTTGGAGTGGAGTGAAATGGGCGTTGGTGAAAGTGATTGGAGATGGTAGTAACTAAAAACAATTTTGCTAATACATAAGGGTAAATTTGTAAATTTAATTTTATTTTGTGGGCGTTACTCGGAGATTTGAGGGCGGTGTTTAACAACCCCTAAATAAAGTAATCAAATTAATTTATTTATTAAATTATCTTTTTAAACAAAAATACTTTTAGAAAATCAATTATTTATTTTTAAACTAACCGTTACATATCACAAACTTCATACGGTTTTTATCATGCCTTAAATCTAGGAATATTGTTGAGGTTAGTTGTGGATTGGTGAGCAAGTTTAGGAAGCTTCCCACGTTCACCACTTGTCATGATACCACAAACATGAAGACATGTGTTAGTGGGAGTGATGGCATGTGTTCGTGTAAATGATGGGATGCTAATGATTAAGCTGTCACTCTATAAATACATGCAATTGATCTCAGCAAGAAATACACTTCTTGAGCATTATATTTCTAGTGAGCAAATTGTATAAAAGCGTGAGAAAGTTCCTAAAATACTTCTTAATTCTCTTGTACGTTAGGTCTTGTATTACTTACTGTAATTGGGACTTTGGGGTATTTGTGAGAGTTGTATTTTGTGAGGTGAAGAAAGTTTCAAAGTTGAAACTTTTGAGAGAGTTAGCTACGGTTGAGGCACCGTAGTTGGGAACAAGTTCCGTTCTTGTGAAATTTAGTCTGGGTTGAGTATTCACTTTGTAAAAGGGTTTGATTTACTTAGTGGAAATTTTGAAAAGCCCATATCATTGCTCTCTATTGTTTTACATTGTTTTAATTCCGCAAAAAGTTTACAATTTCACCCATTTTACAATTCACGCCCTTATTGTAGTAGCTATCTAGGATTTCAGATTGCGTGGATGGGTATCAGGTTTTTGCAAATGGGGCAGCAAGAATAATTTATTTTCACTTGGGCGGATTAACTTGGGCTGATTCAAATTTCCTGAAAGACAACCACCAAAAAGAAACATTGACTTAAACAATGTCCTATAAATAAGTCTCGAGCTTCATACCGCCAATTATAATTACAAATGCCAAACATGGCAACAATTACATTTCGTAATCTACACATAATAAAACCAATACCTAGATAAATTATATGGATCAAATTCATATATCAATTTGAACAAAATTTAGTTATTGAGTAGCAAGAATTGCAACAAGAAAATTGAAATGAAGAGAGAGAAATAGAGAACTAACAAAGACTAAGACCGTTTTAAAAACAAGAAAATTGAAATGAAAAAGGAGAAAATCAATTAATTGCAGAATTTAGGGTCTTCTCTTCCGCTTAATTTCAGTTCATTTTAGTTCAGTTCTAATTAGTTCATTTCATTTCAGTTCTTAATTTCCTTCTCTCATAAACAGCTTAGCTCAGCTCAGCTCAGCTTAGCCAAAAGATACGAAATAAAATCTGATTTATGTACAGTATATTGTAAAGTACAAATATACGGGTATTACACCCCACCCCACCCCGAAACCGACCCGCGCCGACCGGGACCCTACCCCACCCCACCCAACCCCAAAACCCCTTTAAAACCCCACCAACCCTAAGACCATTCGAAACCGTACCCCACCAACCTGGATCCCAGGAGACGGAATGGGTGAAGGAAAGAGAGACCGGAGTTGGGACGGGGAAAGGGAAGGGGCCAAATAGAATAGGGAAAGGAAATAGGCCCGAAATTGAGGGCAATGGGAGTTGGCGCGATCAGAACCGAGGGAAGGGGGGTTAAGCTGGATGGGGGGGTGGCGAGATGGGTGGTTAGGCTGGTTGCAGTGGTTTTAAAATTAATTAATTGATTTTTTTAAAAGAAATTAATTGATAATTATTAAATTATTTTTCTTAAATTAACTTCTTTTTTTTTAATTATTTTTTAATATTATTTGGACCAATCAAGTGCCGAAATGTTTCAGATAACTTGCTATAACACGTTAGCTTATCGGTTGAGACAAAAAATAATCAAAAGGTAAGATTATTTTGGGCAGATAAGACAATGATCAGATTATTTCGGGCAATTTTTCTTGTTTTTTAAATAATAGTTTTTTTTTGGGTAGTTATGATAAGATAGATTTTTTTTAGGAAAAATTAACAAAAATAATCCAAATTATTATCCCCTTTTCATTTTAATCTCAACTAATCAATCAATCAATCAAACAATAACTATATACTGAAAGACATACCAGCATGCAATGACACGTGTTATTTTCTGGTGTGTCCCTTAGTTTTTTTTAAAAAAAAAATATCTTTAGGAAACAAAACTTATACATAAATAAAAAGATAGCAAAATAATACATAAGTAAAAGATTTGACAAATCTTATACATAAATAAAAAGATAGCAAAATAATACATAAATAAAAAATTGATATGTCTTTCCATAATATATACATTGACAACTATATAAATTTAATTAAAATAATAAATAGTAAATCAGATTTTTAACATAATTGTGCAAGAATGTTATGTATTACTCCGTACTTATAACAACAATAATTTTATTTTTTATTTAATTATATGTTAAAAAGCTCCAAGAAAGTAATTTGAATTTCAAATATTAAAAAAATAGTTAAAATTAAATATTTGATGTATCCTTTTACAAATAAATATTACCAGTAACAACTATAAATTTAAGGGGGAAAAAATCAGGTTCTTATCATAATTTTTGAGATACATACGGACTACAAAGTATAATGTACTACGTTTTAGGAAATTCATTTGGTTAACAACAATAACACTGTACCAATTTGTTGATGAAATTATATATATGAAAATATAAATATTGTCAAGTCTGATTTAAAAATAACTATCTGGCTAATAGGCTTTTCTATAATAACTAAATGTATTGTAGGCTCTTTTATAATAAATTCATTACTCCGTATAATATCTTAGAAAAATTCATTGTTAATTTAAAAATAGTTATTAAAAATTATCGTGCATGGCACGATACCTAACCTAGTATTTAAATTAGTCTCTCTTACCTACAACCTGTGATACCGATTAAAGATTTCTTTTTTTTTTTTTTGGTGAGAATTAACTTTTTATTTATTTATTTAATATAATTATTTTCACCCACCATTCACCTACAATGCTACAACCTCGGCCGTTCCATAGCCAATTAGCCATAACCATCACCCCAATACTCGCGACCACTAAGTCACTAACAACAACCCCTTCCGCCCACCACCTCATCAGTCATCATCACCCCACCTCGAGCTCCAAGAAATTTCAACATCTAAACTGGTGTGGTTGTGGTTGTGGTTAGGGGTGTGTAAAAAAAACCGTAACCGTTAACCGGTATAACCGACAAATTTAATAGGTTAATTAACCGAATCGTTAAAATCAAACAGTTACGGTTAACTATACCGTTAAATGTAGCGGTTAACGGTTACGGTTACGGTTACAGTTTTGAGTATAAGATTAAAAAAATATTTTTATTTACTTCTTTAGGAAAAAAAATATATAATTATGTAAGTTTCTTCTAAAAGAATCTTTATCGGTTTGTATCCAACTAATTCGAACTTACTATTGTTTATATTTAATTATGTATTAGGCTTGAAACTATTGGAAGAGCAAAAAAGTATTGATTTAAAATTTAATTAATAGTTAACGGTTAACCGATAACCACCGTTAGAAAACGGTTAACTGTTGCGGTTAACCGTTCCTTAACAGTACAATTACGGTTCGTGTGTTTTAGTAACCGCTCTAACGGTTAACCGTACCGTTAAGGCTTAACGGTACGGTTAACCTAATGTAACAGCCCTAGTTGTGGCTAGGGGTGTTCAAAAATACCCGACCCGGTTGACTCAACCCGCTGACCCGATTATTTTAGGGGGGTAATTTTACTTTATATTTAAAAATACCAGGTCAGGTGACCCGGTAAAAAACAATTGTAGCTTACTGCGCGAAATTGAAGTACATACACTACAAGTTTGCTAGCTTAAACACCCCAACATCATTAGGTTTGAGAAACTTCATTCCAAACCTTGACATAGAGAGCCATTGGGGTTTTGTTAGCTTCTCTCTTATTCTCACTATTTAGCCTTCATCAACCTAACAATTGAAGCAGCACAACTGCGTGAAAGGTCTCACACCGCAACGGTCGAGAGATTCTCGACCCGTCAGCTACCGCAACAACAACCGCGAGTACAAGCATTCTTCAATATTTTGATACTTCTGCTTGTTTTTTTTATTTATTATTTTGTAAATTATTTGTTTAAATTGATTATATTCTTGTAAAATAACCAGACTATAAAGTTGTAAAATAACCAGAATATAAAGTTGTAAAGTTGGATCACAAAAAAAAAAATTATAAAGTTGTTGAGTTTATAAATTCGGGTACACTATGACCCGATCCGGGATTTTCGGGTATCCGGTTTTCTCAGGTCAGGTCATGGCCTCATGGGCCGAGTTATCAACTACCTAAAGATCCGGTACCCGCTTTTTCGGGTACCCAGATATGAACACCCTACCCCTACTAGGCAGAGCCGATAACCTCCACCACCTCTTTATCACCTCACCTCATTTCCTCTCCCTCTACTACAGCGCCCCCATCTCAACCCCCTGATCGCACCTACACCCCCATTCGCTACCCCGTCATCAACCGCATCTCCTTCCCCTTTGACGCCTCTCACTTTATCTCCCAGTTCTGCGGTCATTTGGAATTGTTGTTGCAGGGGAAATTATGGTTTGATGGTGATTGTTGTTGCTAGTGCTTGATGGAGATTTACGGTTGGGGTGGACGGGTGGCACAAAGGGTGGTTTGGCTGGAAAAAATACTTTTGGTGGTGTAAAGGTAGTTTTAATGGATGGACTTGATTGGGGATTAGAGGGTGGTGGAGGGAGTTTGGGTTTAAGATTATGTGATGCTTTTTTTTTTTTTTTTTTTTTTTAATGTTAAATAAGCAAATTAATTATATGTTGACACGTTGCTCATTTTACCCCATTAATAGGTTAGTAAAAGGATGAGATTAGTTTGAGAAGAGACCCCCTATAATTGGGATTATTATAATTTAAATTAAAGTTCGAATTAAAATGAGAAGGGAGGCAAAAGTTTAGATTGCTTTTGTCAATTTTTCCTTTTTTTTTTTTTTTGCACATAATTTTTAATTGTCGGTAGAAAATATACTTTCTCTGTTTCTTTTTACTTGCAACAGTTTGACTTTTACACTATTCACATATATCCCTTTGACTGACTTTGGTGATTTATAGGTTAAGAAAAATATAGTCATGTGGGATCTTGTTAAACTCGTCTTGATTTATACTTTCATAATATCTAATAGGAATTTTGGATTTTAACACCAGAAAATAACAAAAATGATTTTTAACACCCAAAAAAAAAAAAATTATTTTAACACCAAAATTTTTTTACAAAAATTGATTTTTACCACCACTTAATAGATTCCGTTCAAAAATCCGTTACGTGGGGTCCATCGTGCCATGTATTCCTTTATGTTTGGTTAAAAAAAAGAAAAAAATATTCAAACACCTACAACCACCCAACCACCACCACCACCAACACCGCATCCCCACCCTACACGCGCATCTTCAACTCGCCGACACCGGAACCCACCCTCCTCCCCAGCCCCAACCACCGGAACCCACCCTCTTCCCCATCCCCGACCATCGGAACCCATCCGCCTCCCATTCCGAACCTGTAAATCGCCCAAAACGAAACCTTAAATTCTAAATCGGCAGAAAGCGCGCCACGTGTACTGTTGGGATAATTTTGGTGATTACTTTAGTATATAGTATTGATTGATTGATTACTCGAAGAATCAAGTGAAAATATTTACTCCAATTTTTAAATACTCATGAACAAAATAATAATTTACTGTTGACTTGGCTTGAATTACAAAATTCATGTTGGAAGAAGCTAAGGTGGGAAAGAGGCCCAGAATTGGGGAGCAGCGGGGGTCGGCGCGATCGGAACCGGGGGGGCGGGGGGTTAAGCTGGATATGTGCATGGGTGGCGGGGTGGGTGGTTAGAGTGGTTGGTGGCTTTTAAAACTAATGAATTGGGGTAAAAGAAATTAATTGATATTTTTTAACTTTTTTTTTTTAATTATTTTTAATTTTACTTGGACCAATTAGGTGCCGACATGTTTCTGATAACTTGCTATAACAAGTTAGCTTACTAGTTGGGACAAAAAAATAATGGAAAGATTATTTTGGGCGGATAAGACAATGGTCAGATTATTCCGGGCAATTTTTTTTCTATTTTTTAAATAATATTATTCACTTATAATAGGATACTCCCTCCGTGTTTTAATAAGTGTTATAGTTTGACTTTTTTCACTATTCACATAATGGTTTTGACTTGATTATTAATTTACCAATATATAATAAACAAATGTTATTATATAATATATTGTTAGATTCGTTATAATGTATACTTTCATATTATGAAATTTCCTATGAATTTACTAACATATAATTAGATAATTAATAGTGTTTCGGCATGCGTGTTTGATCAAACTGTAACACTAATTAAAACACAGAGGGAGTAGTACTAGTTTTTTTGGTAGTTATGATAGGATAGATTTTTTTATTGCACATAATTTTTAATTGTCGATAAAAAATGTACTTCCTCCGTTTCTTTTTACTTGCAACAATTTGACTTTTACACTATTCACGTATATCCCTTTGTTTGACTTTGGTGATTTATAGATTAAGAAAAATACAGTCATGTAGGATCTTGTTAAACTCGTCTTGATTTATACATTTATATAATTTTTACATACACATTGATAATTAAAGATATTTACGATTAAAATAATGCATTGACAAGCGTGAAAACAGAAATGTTGCAAGTATTAAAAAACAGAGGAAGTAATTTTAAAATATCAAAGGGTATTTTAGGAAAAACAAAATTTATCAACAAAAAGGTCGTTTCTCTTTATACTTACCTTTTTTTTTTTTTTTTTTTTTTTTTTTTTACAGTTGTCGCGTATTCCTTTTAGGAACTCTATTTTTAGTTGATACGTTTCTTTTTTGGATAAGTTTTATACCTTGTTTTTTTTAGTGTATCCCACTTGCTTTATATAATTGAGATCTCGTGCGAACTCCTTCGAATAATGCAAACTGCGAACTGATCTCAGTCGTCCACCGCGTTAGATCTGACGGTCTACACTTCACCTGTCTCATTAAGAGTATTTTTGTAATTTCCGCTGTTGAATGACCTCCATTCTAACTCCCTCTCTCCTCTTCTCACTTTCTCTCTCTAGGTTCTTACTTTCTCTCTCTACCTTCAATCTCTCTGAAGGTGCTGAAGGCGATTTCAGCGTTCGACTTCGCTCTTCGATTTCATCGATTTTCTTCTTCAATTTTGCAACTTCTTCGTTGTTCTGCTGCGATTTTCCTTTTTTTGTTGTGATTCAAACATTCTTGAGAGGTAATTTTTAGATTTTTTTTTTGTTTTGTGTATGTTCTTTATTGATTCATAATATAATTAGGGTTTTTGCTTTGTTTTTGTTCGATTTCATTGTCGATTTCTATTATTATTGCTTTTGGTTTGATTTCTATTGTTATTTGGTTCGATTTTGTTTTCGATTTCGATTTTACATATAATTAGGGTTTTTACTTTTGTTTTTGGTTTGTTTTTGTTCTTCGATCTTTATTGAATTTTGCTTTAGTTGCTGAGTAATTTTGATTGTTCTTGATTTCGTTTGATTATGTAATGCAATTTCTTTAATTAAATGTTTTACTTAAATTTGATTATGTTATGTTCAATTCTGCTTTTTTGATATATTGATGTATTCTTTTAGTTTTTCTTTTACTTTTTAATGGTTTTTATTTACTTCATATTTATCATTATTTACTGTTGATCTGAGGGTTGCTTTGTGATGAAATTCCATTTGGGATTGTAATTAGTTGTAAGAGTGTTGCTCTTCTTCATGGATGTAGTCCAAGTATTTAACTCAATTTGAGCTGCCAAATGATGATATGTGAACATTTGTGCAAGGGCTTTGAGTTCATTTTTTAAAATGACTGTGAAATTTTGTTAGGATCTGATGGCAACAGTTCATTAATGTTTATTTAGATGTAAACAGTAAAGGCAAAGGTGTCCTTCAGGTCAAGACTGGTTTGATTTGCCTTCATGTTTATTGACTTGTTAGGTTTTTTTGTATTTACTTTTTGTATTATTCTATTTACTTTAAACTGAAATGCCTTTATTTTGATTTCATGTTTTTCTTTGGGAGTTTGATCTATTGTTATTTTGTTTTGAATATTTACTTTAATATGAATATTGCTCTTCTTTACCTGCTGCTGCTGCTACCTTGCCAAGGCTGCTGCTGCTGCTGCTACTGCCTTGCCAAAGCTGCTGCTGCTGCTGCCCTGCCAAGGCTGCTGCTACTGCAGCTGCTGCCCTGGCAAGTTTGTTGCCGCAGCTACTTCCCTAGCAAGTCAATAAACATGAAGGCAATTCCTAGCTTCTTCTTCCATTCCTTTTGAATCACCATGTTTGCTATAGGTTGCTTCCTTAACTGATAAGTCAACTTGTTCTCTGTTACATTTGGAAGCAAGAAAACATTTGAACATCATAGGAACTTACAGAGAACTCCTTCATCATGTCAATCTTGAACATACAACTATTTTCATTGAAATGATGACAAAGCCATGGAAGCATCTTTGTTGAAACTTTTGTCAGTTTCAGTTCAAGCAAGCCTCAAAATCCAACGACACTTATGACATCTAATCTCTGTCTCTCACTGAAATCCTTGATCATATCAAATACTGCATTTGGACTGCAGTGTGTTTTCTTGATGTCCAGATTACCATCATCATCGTCACTTCCTTCTATAACCTCTATAACTTCTTGTACCTCCTTATCTGAACTGTCAAGCTTCATTTTCTTCTTTAAATGAGCTTTTGTATTTTTTTTGTCGTCTTCTGATGACCCATCAGATTCTTCATTCTTATTTTTTTCTAGTTCATAATTGCTATCTTTAACTTCAGCTTTTGTTCTTTTTTTGGTTCCTATAATTTGTTAAACTAGAAGACATTAAAACATTTACTTTTAAAATTAAAATATTTAAGAACAAAAAACCTAATTCACAACATATCAATCTAACTTTAGATCCTAATACAATAGACTTTTATAAACCTTTTGAAGGTTCTAGTTCCTTAAGCCTTCTCTTTATCAGTATTTGCTTTTTTGAAATCCTTTGAAGTTTAGCACCTAAATAGTTAAGTTTAACAATGAGTTTATGTTAATACAAGGACTATATAAATATAAAACATGTTAAATAACTTTAAAAACATATATATTTACTTTATAAGCTTTTTTATTTACTTTATTAAACTTATCATTTACTTTTATGATCAATCATGTTGTAGTATGCATCATAATATTTATATTGATATGATAGACTTATAAAGGCAAATGGTTTATTTTTTAATTTAATTTATAAAATGAATCCTTTACTTTAAGATTTTATACCTTTAATTGGAGATTGCTTTGAATTTGTAGGTTTCTGTGGAGATATCTTTTGTGCTACATGAGCTTTCTTGGCAGCAGGAGCTTTTTTCCCTGCAGGAGCTTTCTTTGCTGCAGGAGGTTCCTTTTGAGGTTTCTTTGCTGCATCAGGTTGTGTTGGAGTTTTTTTGCAACATTTTTCTTTGTAGTTTTCGTCATTTTAATCTGCATGCAATTCAAAACAAAAATGAATCATACTTTCTCGATTTATACTCTATGATTTTATACTTCCTAATATATATACTTTCAAATCAACTCTTGTTATTATAATAACAACAACTAAAATGATTTCCATACATGCAACATTTCGAAACAAAAAAACCAGTACTCACTTCAACCACATCAATAGTTTGATTAACACACAAGCCATAATGGCTAATGAGACTATCATAACTTAATGAGATTATAGTGGCTCTAGATAGAAATTAGGGCTTATTGGTCTCAGCTGCAAATTCATTGAAAACTTGTAGATTGTTTTAGTTATATTCAACCTGTTCTGTAAATTTAATATCATAACTTTAGACATTTCAAAATGCATTTGAATATGATGAAATTAGAGTTCATAGAATAATAAGTATAAAAGAGGTTTAGCAATTATCCATCCCTAATAACTTTGGACAATTTTTGAACAAATTACATACAAGTTTGATTAATACACAAGCCACATCAATTTCTTGATTTATACACAAGCCATAATAGCTACAGATCATACAGTAATTCATTAACTTTTAATCAATTTAAAGTTACTTTTAGCCAATTTCTATCTACTTGTAAAAATAAACCACTCAAAATTGAAGCAAACTACAGAAACTCAAAGGAAACTACTCCAAATTTATTATTTTATTTTGTTGACTTTTAATTATTTTGTATCAACTTTTATTTGATTCTTTTAACTATTATCAACAATTACTCAAAAATTAACTAAAATTACCTTAAATTAGTAGCAATAAAACTGAAATTACTCAAATTCGTAAATATAAACAGATCTAAAGTTTTACCACTATTGTTTAAAAAAATCTGATATAAATTTATACCAAAATTTGTGAAAAAAATTTGATCTAAATTTATGGCAAAATTCGCAAAAAAAAAAAAAAAAAAAAAAAACCTTTGATTCAACTTCGAATTAACTTTTATCAATTTTAAACTAAATTACAACCAATTTAACCAGAAATAAAAAGTAAATCAAACGAAATTGGAACAAAAACAAACAAAATTCCGAACATACCTAACTATCAAGCAAATCTAACTTCGAAACACCAAAATTGAACTTCGAACTACTCCGATTCAACTTCTGCTACTTCAAATTCAACATATTCAAGCAAAAAACACAAAAATAAGTAAGAAATTGCAACAAAATTAGATGAAAGAGTACAAACTTCAATGTTTCGAAGCAATACCTAATTTTCGCCAATTTTCGACAATTTTTGTTCCGAAACTGAAGAATGTAGATAATAGAACTTGAAATTGTGCTTATATAGCAAACTTAAGCAGTTGAAATTGACGATTATGGTGGTTTTTCGAGGTTTTAGAGCGGTTTTTCGAAGGTTTTTGGTTAGTTTTGAAGAGAGAGAAAATGGCGGAGGAGAGAGAGAGAGAAGAGAGAGAAAATGGCGCTTAACTTTGCGTGTAACATTTAATACTTCTGAAAACTGCAATAAACACATACAATATCTTTTAATAAACACATACAGTATCTTTAAAAAAAACACATACAGAAAACTGCAATAAAAAAGCCTAAATGAGCAAATAAAAAAAAATTATAAATCAAATATGCAAAGCTAAATAAGAAAATAAACACAATTGATGAACACTGATTTAATTGTCAAAAATAACTACAATATGAGCAAAATAAAATTACAAAATCCCTATAAAAAACAAAAATCAGTTAATTGATACTTACCTTTGTGTAAATCATATACGTAGTAATACTTTACAAAAAACGCCAAACACATAATTCAGCTATCAAAGTGTTCTAAATATTCAAAAAAACAATCGAAATTATCGCAAAACAAAGAACAATTCAGCAATCAATAAATATTTTTAATAGAAACGATTTTCAATTATCAAAAAAGAGGATCAAAACAATCATACACGCAAAAGATCAAACACAATTGAAAAAATTAAGCCGAAAAAATCGAACACAAATCGAATAGATTAAACCGATAAAATCGAACACAAATTGAAACAAATTAAGCTGTATAATATGGAAAAAATTGTATAAATTAAACATTAGACATTGAAAAAAATCGATTTACATAGAAGAATTTGATTGTGAATTGATGAACTTACCAAAATTTTGTGATGTATTTCCGCCCAAATATATGCTGGTAAGAGAGAGAAAATGAGAAATATATAGCTGCACAAATTTTAGAGAGAGTGTGATGCGGGAAAAAGAAAAAAGAAAATGTAAACGGCAAAAATTACGGAAATGCCATTATTAAAGAGGATCAATGGTCTAGATTTGTTCTCATATAGATTAAAGTTCTCACATAAAGGATGTGTTCTCATGTGATCCCATTTCTATATATATATATATAGGGTCGTGATCCAGTGAGAACCACCTCCTATGTGAGAACTCATCCCATATGTGAGAACAAATCTCAGCCATTAGATTGTATTAATCCAACAGCTGAGATTGTTCAACTAATAATGGCAATAATGTAATTCCTAAAACTGTTGATTATTTAGAGTGTCGGAGTGGAGCGTTCGCTCTATGGAATCGCGATCGCGCCAGCAAGGCGCGACCCGCGACAAAACCGCGCATAAACAGCGATGAGTTTCTGGAAAATCTGGAAAAGTTTGGAGGCGCGCCCGCGTCATGACATGGCGCGACCCGCGCCCAAACTGCGCATAAATCGCGCTAACTTTCTGGAAAAATCGAAGTTTTTAGGCAAAGAAGGAGGCGCGCCCGCGCGGGCAGGTGGCGCGCCCGCGCCTCTTCGCTCGTGCCCGCGCTTCTTGCTGTTTTGCGGTTTTATACGACGGTTGATTCTATTTTAAAGTATGAGTTTTTCCGAAAGATATATACAGAACTTTTCTCTGTTATTCTCCCTAAGTAATTCTCCATTATTCTCTCAAAAATCTTGCAAACTTTTGTGAGAAATCTTCTTGATTTTAGTCTTCTTTGTGAATCATTCATCATCAATTTGTTTCTTAGTGCAAAGAACAATTGGGCTGACTTTTGTATCTCAAAGAGTATTTCCGGATCAAACCCAAGCACCATTGTGGGGGAAATTAAACTCTTTAGGAATGTATTCATACGCCTAAGTTAGTGTGTCAAGGATTGAGACTCAAGTGGTCACCGGTTTTCTCATGTTCATGTTGGATGTAATAGCTTGGAGTAGAGGCAAGTAAATTATCTTTCACAACTAGTGTTTTTATTGTGTATTTTCTGTAATACTTTGATAAATTGGTGTTTGGTTATAATACATTGAATTGTATTTGGATTTTTGTATAATTCATTATCAATTATACATAGTTAGGTTTTGTTCCCACAATTGTTATAGTAGTTCTTGTTTTAGAATTACTTGTAAACCTAACAATCTAAAGAGTTTAACTTCAAACTTAGCAAGCATGTCTAGTGTGAAAGAATTGACCACAAACTTTGTCAAACTCAAGAAGTTTGACGGTGTGGAGTTTCGGAGATGGAAGAAGAAGATGTACTTTCTTCTTACATCTTTGAAAGTAGCCTATGTCATTAGTACTCCAAGGCCTAGTGAACATGAGAATAAATCCTTGGAAGATGTTCGGGAAAGGTCAAAATGAGACAACGATGACTTTATTTGTCGTGGTCATATTTTGAATGGTATGGAGGACAATCTTTTTGATGTTTATCAAAATGTGGAGTCGGCTAAGGAGCTTTGGGAGTCCTTAGAAGGAAAATATATGGCTGAAGATGCTTCAAGTAAGAAGTTTTTAGTAAGTAATTTTAATAATTTTAAGTTTGTTGATGGTCGGTCCATAATGGACCAATTTCATGAATTACAACGAATCAATGGGAACTTGAAACAACATGGTATTCTATGGATGAATTGTTTGTTGTTTCAAGTATAATTGACAAGTTGCCTGCTAGTTGGAAAAGTGTTAAGCATGAGCTTAAACATAAGAAAGAGGACATGTCTTTGTCCGAGTTGGCCACCCATCTTCAAGTTGAAGAAGGGATAAGAGTCATGGAAAGTGCTAAGGATGGGAATCCTAGCTCATCTACCATTAATTTGGTAGAGGAAGGAAAACTGGTGCTTCCACTAGTGGAAAGAGGAAGAATAATACCTGTTTCAAGAAAAAGTCCAAGAAGCAAGCAAACAATACCAAGTTTGCTTGTTGGGAATGCGGTAAAGTTGGTCACCGCAAGAAGGACTGCTTTTCTTACAAGAAAAGGATGGAGAAAGCCAAGGAGGGCCATGCTAGCACTAGCAAGGAACAACCCACCAAAGGTAATCCAATTCATGAGGTTGAATTTAATTCCGGTTTGGATTTAAATGCAACGGATCCTAACATTTTTATGGTGCAGGATGATGACTCATGGTGGATTGATTCGGGGGCTTCAAGGCATGTATGCAAGATGAGGCATTGGTTCAAAACCTTTCACAAGGTTTGTGATGGAGAAGATCTCTTTATGGGGAACAATTCAACCATCAAGGTCCTTGGTAGAGGACAAGTAGAACTAATGTTTAGTTCAGGGAATGCAATCATTCTTAGGGATGTGTTGTATGCTCCGGATATTAGTAGGAATCTTGTATCGGGGCCTTCCCTGAATAGTCTTGGCTATAAACTAGTGTTTGAAGCTAATAGGTGTATTATTACTAGAGGAACAAATTTCATAGGTCGTTGTTATTTATGTAATGGATTATTTAAGCTTTCTTTGAAAGACTTGTATGGATTTGATGATGTTTGTTTGAATGTTGATGCAAGTGTTAATCATGTTGATTTAAGTTTATTTGACTTGTGGCATTCTAGATTAGGACATGTGAATTACAATAAAATGTTGTTTATGTCCAAACAAGAGTTAATTCCTTGTTGTGATATTTCTCCTAATAAGTGTTCTACTTGCATGTTGAACAAGATCACTAGAACTCCATTTAAGAGAGTTGAG
Organism: Chenopodium berlandieri; assembly: GCA_034703905.1. Taxonomy (NCBI): domain Eukaryota; kingdom Viridiplantae; phylum Streptophyta; class Magnoliopsida; order Caryophyllales; family Amaranthaceae; genus Chenopodium; species Chenopodium berlandieri. The sequence goes on along the minus strand of CM068279.1, from coordinate 45,617,099 downwards.
AGAAGTTCTAACATTTTAGAACTAATCCATAGTGACTTGTGTGATTTTCATAGTACGCCTTCTTTGGGGAACAAAAGATACATGGTCACGTTTATAGATGACTATTCTAGGTTTTGTTACGTGTATCTTTTGCATTCCAAAGATGAAGCTTTAACCAAGTGGTAGGCGTGTCGCGTACCTATCAAAAATAACCTAACAGACCAATACTAATGTAGACTGGCAAGTAAGGGTCGGATCCCAAGAGACTAAGGTTCAGAAATAATTAAATAGACTCGAATTTCTACTAAGCAAGAATCAATTATAATCAATTATCTACGGAACTAAGTATGAGAAGAATTCGAAAATAAACTAAATAAGATGATTAAATCAAGTACTTAAAACATCCAAGATCTAGCTTCACCACAACTATTATCGATGCAATTGTAATTCTACCCTTAACATACGATTTCAATTGAACGGGGAAAAGTAAACCCTAATAATTACCAAGGATCTCTCTCGAGTATCAATGGCTTCCCTAACATACAATCAATCCTATTCTCATGGTATCATGCATATTAAAGACATTAAACACGTTACTCTCACTTCCCAATTATCAAACACAACTACTCTCGTGTTGTGAATCAAACCCTAAATTAATTTATTCAAATCCGTTTAAACCCAACTCTCGTTGTGATAAAAACAATGGAATAATCGCAATACTATAGTTACGTCTAACCTAGCATTGGCATAATCACAATCAATTTAGCAATTCAATTGTTAAAGTTATTAAAGAATTTAAAGATTTAATTCATGCATCAATAATATTTGGGCTACACTAAATCTTGAATTAAAGAATCTACTCACACATGATTAAAGAAACAAAAACAATAATAAATAATGAAAACATAATTAAATAACAAAGGATGAAAAATAAATACCAAATCTTGAATAAAATTGAAAGTAGAAAGCTTGAATCTTGAATCTTGAATTACAAAAAAATTGGAAAAATAAATGGAGAACTAGTTCTTAATAATAGGAATTGAAAAATAATATAAACTTAATGAATCCCCAAGAAAAACAAAGCTAAAGAATATATATACAAGCCCAAAAAGATAAGAAAACCGGCTAAGCCTTGGCGCACAAGGATCCCAGGAGGCACGGACGTGCCCCTTGCTAGGCACGGACGTGCCTCTAGGCGTAGCAAAATTGCTGCAGTTTCTGTCTTCCAGGCACGGACGTGCCTAGTGCTGGGCACGGACGTGCCTCCTCTGCTGCGCGTATCACTCATATTAAATCAGTCATAACTTCATATCCGGAGCTCTGTTTGAGGCGTGTAATATGTCGTTGGAAAGGTCTTCAAGTATACTTTCCAATGCAATTTGAATCACTCCATTATCATTTGTATATCAAAAGTTATGAGCATAATAGTGAACAGGTGTCATATTTGTCAAGTATTTCATCAACGTTTTGCTTCATTTCCACTCAATTAGCTCCGTTAATCCTGAAATACATCAAAAACAACGAAACTACCCATAAAAGCATCGAATCATCGAAACTAAACCAAATTACACCAAAATGGACTAAAACACTCGACTAAGCTAATAAAACCAACCAAAAATAAGCTAATAAATACGCACAAAACACGACTTATCAAACTCCCCCAAGCTAGACTAATGCTTGTCCTCAAGCATTTAACCATGAATCACAAGGGAGGAGAATGACAACTCCTCAAACAATCACAATGTGCCATCAAGTTCAAAACCACGATAAAAACGAAATCAAGAGTCAACTTGCACAAAAACCACCATTCATCTCATATACTTGGACTTGACAACCAATCTTACCACACATCTCCCCATACCTACTCACACAAACATGAATAGTTCTCACTTTAGTTGTGAAAATAAAAACAATAACACTCATGTGTTTTCGGGGTGAAATATGAAGCCACTCAACCTAAGCATAGCATGCATATCAACTTCACACAACCGGCCTCTTTAGGCTTGCAATGTGACTTTCTCCACTTTTAGTGATTGATGCAAACACGAAAATCATGAAATCCATATTAGGTAAGCTCGGTAAATAAGGGTTAGACGACGTATTTTGGGAATGTGGTGCTCAAAATAAAACAAATCCTAATCCCACTACACATTCAAATGTCGAGTTCAATCCAACCTTATTTCCTCCAACTCCATACAATTATAAACATAGCCCTTTATTCTTTCCTTCCTTTTTTTTTCTTCACACAAAGAGGAAGGGATTAAATAAAAATAAAATGGAAGACTTCTCTATTTTTTCAAGGGCCTTTAAGACCATATTTCTTTTCTTCTTTTTTTTTTCTTTCTTCCTTTTCTTTCTCATAATCTCCCTTGTTTTCTCTTTGTTTTCTTTCTTTTTTTTTTTCTCCCTTTTTTTCATTTTTTTTTGTTTTTTTTTTCAACATCATTCACACTCATAGGGCTTAACAAATGTAAAACACCTTCAAAATAAACCTAGAAAAATAGCTCTAAAGTTTTAAATGTAGGGTATCAAGAAGGGGTTAATATGGCTCAAATTGGTTCAACCTACGGGTGAATGTAAATAAAAATAAATAAAAAAAAAGAAAAAACATGAAGGCCTAAAATGTGGAGGCTCTAATTTCTACAAGGAAATTTCAATCATATTTTCGCGACATGCATCATAAAGTCTCAAATAGTCAAAAAGCAAGACCAAGAATTCGATTATATGAAGGACAATCTAATCACACAAGAAGAATCATGACTGAGGTATAGTGAAATCAGTCATATAAGGCTCAAGACTCTCACCGGGTACACAAACTATTCACATAAGTAAAGCGGGGAGACCATCCTGGCCACAACCTAGCTCAAATCCAAGCACATCAATGAATGGGTTTTCGAAAACTCTTTTTTTTTTCTTTCAAAAAGCACACATATGTGATTATAATCATAGAAGCATAGTCATGCAATGGCATATTATTCGACACTAGAAAGAAATAAACTACCCAAAAACTGAAATAAATCTAATATATACAAGGTGAAAAGCATATCCTCCCCCAAGCTAAATCATACATTGTCCTCAATGTATGCATATAATAGTGGTAAAAGAACAAGGGGAAGGGGAAACAACCTACTGATCAGGAGGAGTGGGGGGAAAGCCATACCTCGGGTCGGTGCTAGGACCGCCTTGAAAGTGCCTCTGCAGATTTTTTTTTTTTTTTTTTTTTTTTTTTTTTTTTTTTTTTTACGAGCTGAGGCACGGACGTGCCTCTCTAGAAAAACAGTCCCCAAAGTTTCTGCCTTCGAGGCACGGACGTGCCTCCTCAGGGGCACGGACGTGCCTCTGCAGAAATGTGATTTTCTCCTTTTTCCTTCTTCTTTGCGTATTTCTTCCTTGTTTCTTCTTCTTTTTGCTTACTTTTCACCTATATAAAAACCACAGACAAATCAAAAACTAGTTATAAGAATCAAAACCAAAAAAAATCAAGAAAAATAATGAAATTAAAGAAGAAAAATTAACGAAATAAGAGTAAGAACTCGAGAATAGGTTGCCTCCCATTTAGCGCTTGTTTAAAAGGTCTATAGCTCGACCTCCCTTGTTGGCTCAACCGGGATCACCACACGAAGGGGGAACTCCGCAATGTTGCCCATGGGAATGATTGCCTCCAAGTGACTCCTTCATTTTATTGTTTACCTGCCTTATATCCGAACTCACCTTCATGTGGCCAAGCACATCATCGGGTGGAATTTTGTCCTTGCTTCTCACGAAATTTCTATCAAATACATACTTATCAAACAAAGGGTTAGTAGCATCGATTCTTAAGCAAGTACCACCATCAAATATAGAATTATGTTCATCAAAGAGCTTGAACATGACTTGTTTATCCTGGGCCCTAATGGTTACTTGTCCTTTAGGAACATCTATTAAAGCTTGACTTGTGGCAAGGAATGGACGACCAAATATAATCGGGATCTTATGGTCTTCTTTCATGTCCATAACAACAAAATCAACAGGAAAAATAAGTTCACCAACCTTAACTAATACATCTTCAACCACACCCTCAGGGAGTCTAGAGGTCCTATCAGCCAATTGAAGAGAAATAGGGGAAGGCCTAAGTCCTTGCAAGCCTAAACTCTCATATAATGAATAGGGCATTAAGTTAACACTAGCACCTAAATCGCACAAAACCCTATCGAAAAATTTCTCGTTTATCGTGCAGGGAATAGTGAAACTACCGGGATCATGCAACTTAGGTGGTAGGTTATCATATAAGAGAGTAGGGCCCTTCTTATGTGCTACTTCCTTATCCTCATGTTGATCTTTGATATTCTTTACAAAATTTGCAAATTGAGGCATTTGAACTAAAAGATCAGAAAAGGGAAGTAGAAGCGTGTACCTTCTTGAGGGCTTCACAATATTTGCCAAAATGTCTATCGAGCACGGCTTTTGACAACCGTTGCGGGAAAGGCATCGGTTCCTCATAAGCCGGTGGAGCCACATATTTGGAGCTTTGAACATCTTTGCCCTTTTCGTCTTTTCTAGACTCCTCACTGCACACCTTCTCAACAATTTGCCTTGGAAAGGCTTCATCTCTTCTCAAGAAAACAGCATTGCATTGTTCTTTTTGAACCTTTGCTTGATCTTGAAGAGTTGATAGGCGACTCACCTGTTGTGAAAGTTGGCTTATTTGGCTTTCCATGAGCTTACTATGGGCTTGCAACTGTTGGATGGAGTTACCTTGTTATTGGATAGCACTATTGGTTGTGGTAATAAAGCTCTCTATCATCACTTCAAGGCTAGATTTTTGGGGTTGTGGTTGCATTGGTTGTTGGTTCATGGATGGTCTTTGTTGGAAACCGGGTAGTAGTTGGTTGTAGTTGTTGGGTTGGGGTGGTGGTGATGGATTCTGCTGTGCTTGGGTGTTCTTGTATGATAAGTTTGGATGGTGTTTCCAACCTTCATTATAGGAGTTTGAGTAGGGATCATAAGGATTTTTGGGATTTGAGGAGTAGAAAGCATTGGCTTGTTCAATGGACATCTCACCTATATTCTGCGAAAGCTGTGGGCAATCTGGTGCAATATGACCCTGCACATTACACAATTGACACAACTCCTGTGGGCTAGTAGAGGTTCTAGCTTGGAACTTATCAAACCTGCTTGTTAGTGCCTGCACAGAACTGGTTAGCATAGTTAAGGCATCAACATCAAGTTTACCTCCCTTTTTCACAGTATTTCGGCCTCCTGGATGATAGTTATCATTGGCTGCCATCTTCTCTATAAGTTCCTTTGCTTCAGTGGGGTTCTTTGTCAAGAGAGAGCCTCCTGACGCAGCATCAATATAGATTCTGAACTCATGAGTCATGCCATTATAGAAGGTTTGAATTAATATCCACTCTGGAATGCCATGATGAGGGAATTGTCTCTGTAGCCTCTTAAACCTTCTCCAAGCCTCATAGAGAGACTCATCATTTGACTGTCTAAAAGTGGATAGCTCATTCCTCAACCTAGCAGTCTTCTCGTGTCCCAAAAACTTCACTAAGAAGGCCTTCACTAGCTTGTCCCACGTATCGAACGAGCCAGCGCCTTCATCTCTCAACCACTCCTTTGCCCTATCCCGTAATGAGAAGGGGAAAAGGCGTAGTCTAATAGCATCATCTGTTACACCATTCATTTTCATTGTATCACATTTCTCCAGAAAACTATCAATATGACTTACCGGACAATCATGCGGTAAGCCTGCGAATGAATCAGTGGAGATAAATTGAATGAATTGTGGCTTAAGCTCGAAGTGCTGAGCCGTTACAGGTGGCCTGACAATGCTAGAAAGAAGTCCGGTAGTCGTATCAGGAATACCGTACTCCAAAAGGGATTTCGTGGCGTCCGTCATGTTTCTATTGGTTTGATTTCTCCTTCTTCTTCTACCTTCTCGTCTTCTTGCGGTTGCTTCGATTTCAGAATCAAAAGGTACTAGATCTTCCGAACCTGAGCTTTGTGTGGGCATGCAACAAGAAAACTAGAGAAAGAGTATCAAAAACACAAGAGAAAATAGTCGAAGCAACGAAATAAGCCTAACAAAAATGAATCACAAATAATCTAATGAAACCGTTAGTCCCCGGCAACGGCGCCAAAATTTGGTAGGCGTGTCGCGTACCTATCAAAAATAACCTAACAGACCAATACTAATGTAGACTGGCAAGTAAGGGTCGGATCCCAAGAGACTAAGGTTCAGAAATAATTAAATAGACTCGAATTTCTACTAAGCAAGAATCAATCATAATCAATTATCTACGGAACTAAGTATGAGAAGAATTCGAAAATAAACTAAATAAGATGATTAAATCAAGTACTTAAAACATCCAAGATCTAGCTTCACCACAACTATTATCGATGCAATTGTAATTCTACCCTTAACATACGATTTCAATTGAACGGGGAAAAGTAAACCCTAATAATTACCAAGGATCTCTCTCGAGTATCAATGGCTTCCCTAACATACAATCAATCCTATTCTCATGGTATCATGCATATTAAAGACATCTAACACGTTACTCTCACTTCCCAATTATCAAACACAACTACTCTCGTGTTGTGAATCAAACCCTAAATTAATTTATTCAAATCCGTTTAAACCCAACTCTCGTTGTGATAAAAACAATGGAATAATCGCAATACTATAGTTACGTCTAACCTAGCATTGGCATAATCACAATCAATTTAGCAATTCAATTGTTAAAGTTATTAAAGAATTTAAAGATTAAATTCATGCATCAATAATATTTGGGCTACACTAGATCTTGAATTAAAGAATCTACTCACACATGATTAAAGAAACAAAAACAATAATAAATAATGAAAACATAATTAAATAACAAAGGATGAAAAATAAATACCAAATCTTGAATAAAATTGAAAGTAGAAAGCTTGAATCTTGAATCTTGAATTACAAAAAAATTGGAAAAATAAATGGAGAACTAGTTCTTAATAATAGGAATTGAAAAATAATATAAACTTAATGAATCCCCAAGAAAAACAAAGCTAAAGAATATATATACAAGCCCAAAAAGATAAGAAAACCGGCTAAGCCTTGGCGCACAAGGATCCCAGGAGGCACGGATGTGCCCCTTGCTAGGCACGGACGTGCCTCTAGGCGTAGCAAAATTGCTACAGTTTCTGTCTTCCAGGCACGGACGTGCCTAGTGCTGGGCACGGACGTGCCTCCCCTGCTGCGCGTATCACTCATATTAAATCAGTCATAACTTCATATCCGGAGCTCCGTTTGAGGCATGTAATATGTCGTTGGAAAGGTCTTCAAGTCTACTTTCCAATGCAATTTGAATCACTCCATTATCATTTGTATATCAAAAGTTATGAGCATAATAGTGAACAGGTGTCATATTTGTCAAGTATTTCATCAACGTTTTGCTTCATTTCCACTCAATTAGCTCCGTTAATCCTGAAATACATCAAAAACAACGAAACTACCCATAAAAGCATCGAATCATCGAAACTAAACCAAATTACACCAAAATGGACTAAAACACTCGACTAAGCTAATAAAACCAACCAAAAATAAGCTAATAAATACGCACAACACACGACTTATCACCAAGTTTGATATTTATAAAAAGGAAGTAGAATTGCAAGTAGATTCATTTATTAAGAGAATTAGAACTGATAAGGGAGGGGAATACTATGATCCAAGTTATTTCCAATCTTTGGGTATAATTCATGAGACTACAGCTGGTTATGCACCACAATCAAATGGTGTAGCTGAAAGGAAAAACAGAACCCTAGAAGAAATGGTTAATTCCATGTTATCTTACTCAGGTTTGAGTGAAGGGTTCTGGGGTGAAGCTATGTTGACAGCATGTCACATTCTTAACCGGGTTCCCACAAAGAGAAAAGAATCTACTCCTTATGAAATTTGGTACAAAAGAAAGCCAAACTTGAAGTATCTCAAGGTTTGGGGTTATAGGGCAGTCGTAAGAGTGCCCGGCAACAAGAAAAGAAAGCTCGGTGAAAGGGGCTTGGATTGCATATTTATAGGTTATGCTGAGCATAGCAAAACGTATAGGTTCTATGTAATAGAACAAAATGACTATATATCTGTTCATTCGGTTATAGAATCAAGAGATGCAATTTTTGATGAAAACCGATTTTCATCAATGAGTAGACCGAAAGATTTACAAATTAGTGCCAATGATAGGGAGATAGTAGAGTTGAATGATCAACTTGAAACTCATGAAAGTACATTCGATAATGAGAATGTTGAAACTCCTCAATTGAGGAGAAGTACTAGAGAAAGGAAAATTAGGAATCCTCTAGATGACTTCATAATTTATTTGGTTGAAGGATCTAGGGATGTCCTTAGTTCTACTACTCCATATTGCTTCAATGTGGATAGTGACCCAAAAACTTATAGTGAAGCAATTTCTTCCCAAGATAGTGCATTTTGGAAAGAGGCTATAAATGATGAGATGGATTCCATCATGGGAAATAACACTTGGGTCATAGAGGATTTACCCCCCGGTTGCAAACCTCTTGGTTGCAAGTGGCTTTTCACTAGGAAAAGGAGACCGGATGGCTCCATAGTGAAATTTAAAGCCAGATTGGTTATCCAAGGCTTTAGGCAAAAGCATGGTGTTGATTATTTTGACACCTATGCACCGGTTGCAAGAATAACCTCGATAAGGTTGTTAATTGCAATGGCTTCGGTATATAATCTAGTAATCCATCAAATGGATGTCAAAACGGCATTCCTTTATGGAGATCTAGAGGAAGAAGTGTACATGAAACAACCCGAAGGGTTTGTTTTGGAAGGACAAGAAGATAAGGTATGTAAATTGGTTAAGTCCTTGTATGGACTTAAACAAGCACCAAAGCAGTGGCATCGGAAATTTGATGACACAATTTTGTCCTTTGGATTCAAAGTGAATCAAGCTGATAAGTGTATATATAGAAAATTTGATGACAAAGGTCATGGTGTCATCATTTGTCTATATGTTGATGATATGCTTATCTTTGGTACAAGTCTACAACAAGTAGAATTGACCAAGGAATTCTTATCCTCATCTTTTCAGATGAAGGATTTGGGGGAGGCGGATGTCATTTTAGGCATCAAGATAATTCGGGACAATGGAAGACTTATTCTAAGTCAATCTCACTATGTTGAGAAAATGATCAAACGGTTCAATATGTTTGATAAGTGTCCTGTGAACACCCCCATGGAACCAAATGTCAAATTGGTTAAGAATTCGGGGAAAACAATTTCCCAATTGGAATATTCAAGGATAATTGGATCCTTGATGTATGCCATGACTAGTACAAGACCGGATATTGCATTGGCTGTGGGAAAACTAAGTAGATTTACTAGTAACCCGGGTGCACAACATTGGTTTGCAATAAGGAGGGTCTTGAGGTACCTTAAGGGTACGTTAGACTATGGTCTATCTTATAGTGGATTTCCTTTGGTTTTAGAAGGATTTTCGGATGCTAGTTGGATCACTTACAAAGAGGATGACTCTTCTGTAAGTGGTTGGGTATTTATGTTTGGAGGAGGTGCCATTTCATGGTCTTCCAAGAAACAAACTTGCATCGCTGATTCCACTATGGCAGCAGAGTTTATAGCTCTTGCATCAGCTAGTAAAGAAGCTGAGTGGTTGAGGAATCTCATGATAGAGTTGCCTTTATTGTCAAAGCCAATGCCACCGGTGGCAATCCATTGTGATTCCAATTCGGCGTTGATAAAGGCTTATAGTCAAGTGTACAATGGTAAGTCTCGGCATATTTCACTAAGGCATAGCCTAGTGAAAAAGCTTATCAATGATGGGGTCATAAGTCTTGACTATGTTCCAACAAAGTTGAATTTGGCGGATTGCTTTACAAAGGCAATGCCAAGACATTCCATCATATTTGCTATGAATGGAATGGGTTTATGTCCAAAAACACAAACTTGTGAAACCCAATCTAACGCTTGAAGAAACATCAAGTCTTAGATTCAATGTGGTTGAATTGCAATTTTGATGTTTGTTAGCAATATTTAATGACCCATATTGCTATGGTACTTGTGATGTATTAGGTAGCGTCAATTAAAAGTTCTCAAAGGTTTAGAGTTGAGAAGCTCTAAATTTAAGTGTCTTGTCACAAGGGCACAATTACGTATATGAGAACCTACCTATATAAGTTCGAAGTTTAGCCGCTTCAAGAAGTCTAGATGGACATGTAGACTTTAATGAACTTATGAAAGATACGGACACATGGCTGTTTAAAGTTGTCAAGTGATGATTAATTCGATTTATCTTATTTGTACTTCACCTTCGAATGGTTGGATATATCCGTGTGATTCAATCCATATGGAAATCATGGGATATGATCATCGTTAAGTGTGTTGTACTAGGTGTTAATTCAATCCGAAGGGACATTAACATTGATGCATAAGATGTGGCTAAATGATAGATTTGGAGAATGTATTAAGAAGACACTCTAAATGGGGGAGGATTGTTGATTATTTAGAGTGTCGGAGTGGAGCGTTCGCTCTATGGAATCGCGATCGCGCCAGCTAGGCGCGACCCGCGACAAAACCGCGCATAAACCGCGATGAGTTTCTGGAAAATCTGGAAAAGTTTGGAGGCGCGCCCGCGCCATGACATGGCGCGACCCGCGCATAAATCGCGCTAACTTTCTGGAAAAATCGAAGTTTTTAGGCAAAGAAGGAGGTGCGCCCGCGCGGGCAGGTGGCGCGCCCGCGCGGGCAGGTGGCGCGCCCGCGCGGGCAGGTGGCGCGCCCGCGCCTCTTCGCTCGCGCCCGCGCTTCTTGCCGTTTTGCGGTTTTATACTACGGTTGATTCTATTTTAAAGTATGAGTTTTTCCGAAAGATATATACAGAACTTTTCTCTGTTATTCTCCCTAAGTAATTCTCCATTATTCTCTCAAAAATCTTGCAAACTTTTGTGAGAAATCTTCTTGATTTTAGTCTTCTTTGTGAATCATTCATCATCAATTTGTTTCTTAGTGCAAAGAACAATTGGGCTGACTTTTGTATCTCAAAGAGTATTTCCGGATCAAACCCAAGCACCATTGTGGGGGAAATTAAACTCTTTAGGAATGTATTCATACGCCTAAGTCAGTGTGTCAAGGATTGAGACTCAAGTGGTCACCGGTTTTCTCATGTTCATGTTGGATGTAATAGCTTGGAGTAGAGGCAAGTAAATTATCTTTCACAACTAGTGTTTTTATTATGTATTTTATGTAATACTTTGATAAATTGGTGTTTGGTTGTAATACATTGAATTGTATTTGGATTTTTGTATAATTCATTATTAATTATACATAGTTAGGTTTTGTTCCCACAATTGTTATAGTAGTTCTTGTTTTAGAATTACTTGTAAACCTAACAAAAACAAACAAATCAGCCCCCAAAACCCAAATTACGTACAATTTGTATACTCCTCTTTCTCTCTCTTTAAAGCTGGGATTTCTCTCTCCTCTTCTTCACTGCTGCATAATTTTGGTTATCCGAGTTTGACTTTCTAATTTTTGCTCGGTTTTTTTACTTTGAGTGTTCTCAATTTAGGATTTTCGTTAAAATTTTCAATAGGATTTTCAATTGTGCCTATAGACAAGATCCTTGACACCATCGAGGAGGTTGTGGACGAGCTGGACTTGCAGGTCCGCATGAGGAAGAAGTATGGTGTCGAAGACTTGGTTGGGCCTAAGGGTGATTTCATTGCCAGAATAAAGATTGATCAACTAACTGAACAATTGGTAATTATCAACGAGTTTGTTTTGAATATCCTGATAGTGCATACAAGGTGTTTGATAAAATGCTTGTTAGAGAATGCTTGGTAATTATTTGTCGTTTGAGGAATGCTTTCACATGGAATTGAACAAGGGACTATTAATGCTGATCAAATGATTACTCGGCTTAAGGAGAATGTAGTTGGTAGAATTAGATGTTTGCCATGTAAAATGAGTGCTAAAAATAGAAGTTGGTTTGATAATATGTGATGTATAAGTTTCTTTAGCTACTTGTTTTGATAATATGTGATGAGCAACGATAATAAGTTAGTTGCTCATTTGTCAAATGAGCAAATAATTAGTTGCTCATTTGTCAAATGAGCAAATACTTAGTTGCTAATTTCACAAATGAGCATTGAGTTATTTGCTCATTTGACAAATGAGCATTCAATTATTTGTTCATTTGACAAAAGATCAAAGAATTGTTTGCATATTTCACAAATGAGCATTGAGCTCCTTGGTCTGCTTGCCTGTGCACAAGCCCCACCCCCCTTCTTCTTGGTCTGTTTCCTGCACACCAACCACACTCCCTTCTTCCACTTCCCTCCACAAACCTATCCCCCCTGTCCCCTCATCTTTCTGCTTGCAGTTCTGATTTCAAAAACTGATTTCAGTTCTAATTTTAGATTATAAAATTATTGTGTGTGTGTGTGTTTGTGTGTGTGAGTGAGTGTAAGAGTGTATGTGTAAGTGTGTGTGTTTGCTCCTGGCCGTGTACATTCTTATTTAAGAATCTGATTTCAGTTCTAATTATTGAGAGTGTGTGTGTAAGTGTGTTTAAGGGGGTGCATATTCACTTTTTACTAATTTACTTGATAATACTTCCTAGTAGTAGTTGTGTTGGGTGAGCATGTGTTGGGTAATTTGTGAGCTATGGTAGCTGTTGTAGTAATAATGGAGGCATTTTAGTTTCTACATGTGATTGTTTTCCTTTGCTTCTATGGGAGGGCGTTGATCGATATCAAAAACCTATTAGCTCAAGTGGTAGAGCACTATGCAAATGCATAGATGATGTAGGTTCGAATCCTACATAGGTTGTATTTATAAATAACTATATAGAAAAACCTTCAAAAAAAAACTTGATCATCTCTCCTTTTCTGCTCAACTATATCGTTGTTCAATTCTTATACATGTCTTACAATTGTAATATGATTTATGCAATGTCCGAAATTTTTAGCACGAATTAGCCTAGGCAACTTCCTCTTGATCAAATAATAGGTGTTCCTTTTCCAGCAATGGGTGTCTTTTATATTGTTTTCCCAATAGCCAAAAGAAATAAATTCCATTAACTACTCAAAATTTTCAAACTCTGCATTTTCACACTACTCTACATGTTAATTGAGTGTAGTTTGCTCATTTCTTTGCTCACACTACAAACTTATGTCTCCACATTACATAAATGAACCTACGTGGGATTCGAACCCACATCTTTTGTGCATTTGCACAATGCTCTACCCTTGAGCTAGTAGGCTAACGTATTTAAAACATTCAAACACACTTACAAATGAGCATTAATTTGACAAAATGAGCAAGAATCATTTGCTCATTTGACAAATGAGCATTAAATAGTTTGCTCATTTGACAAAAGAGCATTGAATTTTTTTGCTCATTTGATAAATGAGCAAAAAATATTTGCTCATTTGACAAATGATCAAAATTATTTTGCTCATTTGACAAATGAACAAATAATTATTTGCCCATTTAATAAATGAGCAAAAACGTGTTTGTTCATTTGACAAATGAGAAGAGAATTGTTTACTTATTTGATAAATAAGAAGAGAATTATTGCTCATTTGACAAATGAGCGGAGAAGTGTTTGCTCATTTGACAAATGAGTAGAAATGTGTTTGCTCATTTGACATATGAGCAAATAATGAACAAAGAATTGGGCAAGCCAAGACAAAATTTGTTAAACAAAATGTGTTTCACAGCAACCCAAAATGATAGCCAAGATAGCTGTTAAAAAATATATAACTTGATCCAACTTTCCGTGATACAACATTTTCTAGTCTAAGAATCCACGGCAGACATTAGTTGACAAGAACACAAGGCTCTTACTTTACAGCTAGAAACAGCCACAATGTTTGAAATTGTCTACAAGCCCTTTGGAAGATCTCCCCCAAAAACTGGTTTAGCAGGTTGGGCAGACATCGTGACATTCACTTTTCTAACCCAAGGAAGTGCTGCCACCACCTCATTTGCTTTCTGCTCAAACTGCAAAAACACAACAATTATATACCCCATATTAATGCATAATGATTGAAGCCCAAATACACATTACAAGGCAATAGTATAACCCCAAAAGCAGTGGTGGGATCAAAAGTATAGTATAACCATTGTCTAAAAAGAAAAAAAAAATACAAACATGTAAGTGTCATATTCTTTTTCATATCTATGTGATCACTTGGTTGATATCTATGTGATCTTGAGAAGTTGAACCCTATGTATATATATGTGGATCAGCCTAATAATGTACGAGTATAAAGAAACTACCACTCAATACCAATCAAACTGATGATAAGGTTAGCAGATATTAAATATACATAGTAATACTTTAAAATAATTTGACTATGAGAAATGTTTATAAGACAGATTAACACACTCTAAAAGAATACTTATATATAAAAAAAAAATAAAAAAAATAAAAAAATAAAAAAAATTAAAAAGATAAAAAAAAAATTTTAAAAAAAAATAGTGTCCAACTAAAAGGGAGATTTATGAAACGACCTGCAACATCAACGTAGACTTCACGCCTGTATCTTGTGATTCTACTCTTGCAAATGAAAAACGGCAGTTACAGCACACATCCAATCAGTATTATACTAATAAGCCCTCCAACTGCTCCAACCATAACTCCAAATTTTTTTTATTTGAATAACCTATCAATAAAAAACAGAATCAGTTCAAAGCAATAACTTCTTAACTATAATTCAGGAGATGCCAACTTTGAGAGACATAGATACAAACATATAATCACCAAATACTCCAGAACCAATATACCTGCACTATTAGCTTTAGCTACACAAGGATCACTAGGCGAAAAACCCCAATCCCCACCGGTTCAAACCACACATTCCCCACCGGTTTTGAACCGTTCTTGATTTGGGGGGTGCTAAATCCCCAAAGATTTCCCACCGGTTCAAAACCGGTGGCAAAAACCACTTTTCCCACCGGTTTTGGAGTGAACCGGTGGCAAAAACATGTGATTTATCTTATAGCTGGAGGACTTTTCCCACCGGTTTTCAAGTGAACCGGTGGCAAAACTATAACATTTCCCACCGGTTTTCACACTGACCCGGTGGCAAAAGTGCCCCAAAAAATTAAAAAAAAAAAAAAAAATTTGCATTTTTTTCACTTAAATTGTACCAAATACTTATATATAATCATAATATACATAAAACACATATATTTGCCTCAATAACTTGTAATATTACACTTTAAAAAACTAAAAAAAAAAAAAAAAAAGTTTCCAATAGCTATATGCTGCCTGTTTTGCAATTCTGGCTGGTGCATTTTGCTCCTTGTTGTTGGTGCTGCCTACTGTTGAGTGAAGAAAATTTCAGAAATAAGTTAATTGAGATTTCAAATGAATAAGAATCAGAAATTCTATAAATATGAAATCAAGGGAAGAAAAAATGCCCAATTCATACTGTATATTAATGGAAGATAACCCTGACAGGATCAACATGGCACCAGAACAATGCAAGGAAGACAAGTTTATCCATTTAATTATATCAGGATATGCAAACTAAAAGCTGCTGAGTTATATCAGGATTTGCTACTCAATCATTTAAATTTGGCATTTGTTTCACTTGCAATAAAGGTCAATGCATCATAAAGTTGTAGTTTCTATTTAGCTACTAAAGAATAACCATTGAGATGCATCTATGAGCAAATATGCCTACCATCATGGTGAACTGGACATAAACAAAAAATTATATAACTCAAGAGCCAATAAGAAAGCTAAGAAGAATTACCGTCAGGGAAATTCCTCATCCCAAAGAAGAAACTAGAATCTGCCTTTCTACACAGTTTATTAAATTTCTGTTAAAAACCCGCCACTACTATTGCTTAAAGGTGATCTAAGCTATTAAACTGTAAGAGGAGATCAGTAGAAGGCAAAAACAGATCAAATAAAAACCAAAGCAATAATTTTGATCACCTTCTCCACTTCCTAGGCTAGGCAAGGTGTGTCTTCGATGAACCATTTTAAATATTATGATTTCTCACAAAGCTTGACATGTGAAAGCATATATAATTACACATCAATATTGGAGCGCACACAAGAGGCTCATACGTATTTTCAAGGAGGGA
Source organism: Chenopodium berlandieri (assembly GCA_034703905.1). Classification (NCBI taxonomy): domain Eukaryota; kingdom Viridiplantae; phylum Streptophyta; class Magnoliopsida; order Caryophyllales; family Amaranthaceae; genus Chenopodium; species Chenopodium berlandieri. The sequence continues at coordinate 45,601,012 of CM068279.1, read as the reverse complement.
AAATAAAAACTTAATTATCATCCATGGCCCAAGCTACCCCGGTTTATGTTAAATGACCAATTTGAATATAATGATCCCTTTTAATACTGTATATGTGAAGCCCAAATTATTTTTAAATAGCATTAATAAACATGATGGTTCAGTTGTTCCTACACATGCACCCACCTAGAAAATAGGCATGCACACATCACAGACCAGAAAATAGCCCGCATTCTACTCCTTTCTTCACCCTCTTAAAAGGTGTGCTTGTGTTTCTGATGGGGGCATTTCAAGTACACAACTTATTTCATCCACAATGCCATAAGAAAATTGCTAATTGTCCAGTTAAAGCTTAAATATGGTGTGACATTTATAAATGCAACTTAAGATAATAGTTGTAGGCAATGGTGTACAGATGTGCACACAAATATACTACAGTAAATGCCCTTAAAAATGATAATCAGTTACCAGCCACCGCCACCATGTCGGGAGAAAAAATCATTATCCCAGAGACTCGATCCCATCTTCAAGTCTTCTATTATCTGAAAAATGAGGAGCATAAGCTTTGAAAGGAATCTACTGGACAATAAAACATGACAATTTATACTAATAATCATCAACCCAGAGACTCGATCCTCAGACCTACTGATAAGCACAACAAAAGAGAAACAAGTTTATGACCTCACTGCTACAATGCTCATTACGGCTCTATATATGAGATACAAAAAAATAAAAATTGATAACAAAAGTGATTTCATAGCTTGAAATTCACATGATCCTTACCTGTAAGTTCGTTGAGGAAGGGTTTAAAAGATCAGGGATTTGTTCATTGTAGATCTCCAAGAATGAGCATTTACATGTAAAACGGTACTTTTCTTCTCTCCGAGCCTCTTTTTCCTGTGATATACAATATTATTGTTAACGAGTTCATCACATTCCACCAAAAGTAAAGAAACAAGATCACAAATGAATTTGAAGTACTATATACTATAATCAGATTTCATGTTCTTGCTTATCTAGCAACTACATGGACTAATAGAGTAATGTCACTAATCTATATAAACTATAAAGAGTGAAGCAAGCATATATAGGCATATAGTTGTACACTTACCCTATGTCTGAGAAAGAATTAAACAGCAATTTTTTAAAAATGCTGTAAGTAATCTATAATTTGTAACAGATACATATAACTTTTGACTTGATCTAGTTCAAAATCAGTGCTAAATAGTCATAGCCATTGCAACTCAAACAGACGAATCTATAATGGAAGAGATTTAAGTAATAAATATTCAAACCACAATTTTCTCACAATATCTTTTTCAGAAGAAAATACCTTTTGGATCCTGGAAACACTAGGCAAAAAAACAAATTCCCCACCGGTTCAAACCCCCCCCCCCCCTTTCCCACCGGTTTTGAACCGGGTTGTATTGTTACATCTGCCCCCTCCCTGCACTTTTCCCCACCCTGCACTTTTTAATTGATTCGGTATTTTTTCCACAGTTGTAAACTTGTAATCTATTTAATTCCAATCCTTACAACAGAAGCTAAAACCAATATCTAAACATTTAGCAGTAATAAAACAAAAAACTTCATTATTTGTAATAATTTACGGAGTACATCTTTAGGTTTCATAGTTGTATTTAAAAAAATAATAATAATAACAAATAACTTATATAAGTTAAAGCTATAACATTTCATACATTAGCCTCGTATGCAATCACTAGTATATTTGAACACAGGTAAATACTCAAAAATGCTGAGAAACAGATGACCAGATGTATGGACAAGTCAGGACTATTAAGAGAGAGGGAGAGAAAATGCCCAAGCTCAAAAGATCAACCAAAATAGCTTTTATAGGAAAAGAAAGCACAGTAAGGATATGCAAGCAAACCTGGCCTCTTGGGTGCCTTTTCTTGTTAGCCCAAGTATGATGGGGTTGATAAGCACCCATAGGAATTTCTGTGTCTTTAGTACCGGCTAAGGATCGTTGGTTAATATTAGCATATCCCATTAAAACATACTCATCATAAATCTGCGGTACTTGTATGAATCTGAAATCTGATAGAATCATGTTGTCAGGGAACACATATTCAGCTTCATTTAATTTTAAAAAACTATCAATATATCATCTATCTAATGATCAACTTAAAAATTGAAACAAAAACACACGGAAGTCCTAACAATTTCAAGCATAACAAAGAGCAAAAAAGCAGATTGATTACTAAATTAAGCTTCACCAAATGAAAGTTTACTAAATCGAACACAAAAATCTAGCAGTGTAATAATCTCACCCATAAACTGCAATACAAACCCAAAAATCTCAAAAAAACACGAAAAGCTATAAATCCGACAATTCAATAACACAACATCGCTAGCAGATAAAATTTCATTACTGTTCAACCAAAAACAGAGAAATCTTCAAAACTTAAAACTTAAAACTCGAAAAAGCACATATTTTTAGGGTTATTTGATTCAATTATCAAATTATGCTCGAAAAATAACATATTTTAAGGGATGTTTGATTCAATTATCAAATTAGGGTAAAAAATTCAGAGGGAAATTGGATTCAAACATCAAAAATAGTTGAGATTTCGAACCCTAAACTTACCACATTAACAATTAAAATGAATCAATGTGGTAAGTTGAGGAAGTCAATGTTTGTAATTTATGAAACAATGGAAAAGGTCAGGAAATACCCACTTCAATCATGAATCCTGAAAGAGGAAGTATAAATAACAGTAATAGAGGGTTTGACCTCAACCCAACCCAACTGTTACAACATAATCCACCCAAAATCTCAAAGCAAACCACAAAGAACAGAAAACCCTAAATCAACGACTAACCCTAGATTGCGAAGCTATTCAATAGACTGGGAAGACCACGAAATATTTCTTACCTCGAAGCTGCTACAATGGAGTTGGAAAGCTCGGAATGCGCTTCAATGGAGGTCACAAAGCTCGACAGTATGCGCTTCAATGGAGGAGATAGCTATATATGGAGAGAAAGAGAGGAGTTGCGCGGCAATGGAGGTGAGAAAGCCCAGGGAATGCGCTTCAATGGAGGACAACCTATGCGTGAAGGAGATGGTGAGGGCAGGCGAGAACGAGAGAAGAAGATTAATTGAAGGGGAAGCAGGGGAATGAAATTGTTCGTGCTGAAGGAATTTAAGAAGAAGAGTATTTCACGGTTTTTTTTTTTTAATATGCGTACTTTCCCCACCGGTTTGGGTTGAACCGGTGGCATATCCATTTACCCTTTTTTTTTTAAAAAAACAACACATTTAGCACCGGTTCGAACCGGTTCGAAAACATACATTTGCCACCGGTTTCAAAGGAACCGGTGGGAAAAGTAAATATCCGAATCTTGCCCAAATCTTTTCCCACCGGTTTTTAAGAACCGGTGGGAAAGGGGGGTGCCTTTTTCAATTTTTCTACTAGTGGATGGTGAGGATCTCTACCACACAGCTCAATTGATTCCCTGAGAAACTGCAACCAGGGAAACAAAAGATGATAACTACAAAATAGCATACATTTATGCTGCTTATCAATCGATTCCTGATTTGTGTATTATTAGTACTTTTGCCGCATTACTCAAAACAACAGCATGTAAGTGCCATATTCATTTAAACAAGATGCTTGGTGCTTATGGTAGCAGCATGTGAGTACTCATATATCACAGACATATTAATGCATAATGATTGAAGCCCAAATACACATTACAAGGCAATAGGCGGTATAGAGTCAGTCAGAGGTCAGTGTATACTGTATAGAATTAAGGCAATAAATTATGATAGTTCTACATGACATATCAAACATCTTAGTGTGCATCTAACATCTTGGGGAATATTAAATAAGAAGATCATCAATTAAATATGTACTACATTTTAAATTGATAAAATAATAGGATCCATTGGGGAATATTGTCAAACACTAAGTGTGCATCAAAATTTAAGCACAAATTAGTGAAATGCAAGTACCAAAATTGACAAAATCAATCTCTATAACCATTCATAACCTCAGAAATTATAAATAAAATTTCGAATTACACTATAAAGAACCCTAAATTAACAAAAGCATTTAACGATAAACTAGTGAAATTGAAATCAATCTGTAGCCAAATTACTTTGTAAGTTCATAGGAACAGAACCTAAATTGCTCACAAAAACACTCTTCTAAACATTTCCTCACATTAACTAAGACTAGATTATGGGAAATAAATTCCATTTTCATAGTTTCGTTCAAACATCGGGTTTTGTTTAGCAATCAAATATGGCATAATTATCAATGTAATTGTCCAATAATTTGAACCCTAAATTGAGCATACTGACAATTAAGTTAACAAAACCCTAGATTGTGAAATTGATATTTAAAAAAAGTATCTTACCAAAGAAGCTGCTTCAATGGAGGAGGAAAGCTCACAAGCCGCTTCAACGAATAATTCAATGGAGTAGAGAAAGAGAGAGAGGAGTACAGTGAAAAAACTACGAAGGGGGCGAAATTAAACATTGGAGGGTTTTTCTTTTTTGACCGGGATTAATTGTGGCCGTTGGATGTAATTGATCCAACGGTTATAATGAGTCATCACATATAAAAAGGTTTTCACATAAGGGATGTGTTATCACATGATCCCATATATATATATATATATATATATATATATATATATATATATATATATATATATAATACTAATGTAGAAACCGCTGACATCATTCCCTTCCTAAATTGTACACATGTTATGCTCTCATAAAAAAAATTCCCACATAAATGTATTGATGACATCATTTTATTAATTTTTTTTTTCTTTTGTTCTAAATCCTTCCATCTATTATGCCTATAAAATAGTATTAGATATTTACCAATCCCAAATTAAGGACTATTCCCATTCTCCCAATTATTGAAACCCTTACTGCTTTTCTTCTTCCTCAATTGTGTTGTTTTGTCGCCTATTTCGTAATATTTTATGCCTCCATCATTATTTCAATATTTAAATTTTTGTTTATTTTTTTGGAAAATTTGTCAAAAATAAGTCACAGACCGGTTGGGACCATTTTGAGTGGATTGGGTATAAAGGTCAGATTATTTAAAAATAACCCAAAGGTATGATTATTTTTAGCGGACGCCCCAAAGGTGGGATTATTCCGGGCAATTTTTCCTAAAAATTTTAATTAAATTTATTTTTAAGATTATTTTTAAAGAAATTTCCCTCAGCTCCCACCTAACGAAGAACAACCCCTACCCCGCGCCGACCAGAATTCATCTACCAGCCACCGTCGATCATCCTTCACCCGGCCACCACCGATTCCTTTCTCTTTCTCCCCTCACCCGGCCATCACTGATTTATCTCTCTCTGTTTTTATTTTACGAATTTTGTGGTGTTTTTTTAGGTGGGTGTTGGGTTTTCGGGGTGAAAGAACTGGGTTGTGGTTAGGATTGGGTTTTGGGGTAGATACGGTGTTTTTTGGTGGTTAGGGTAGTGATTCGAGGTGGGTATGGTGGTTTTGAGGTGGGTTTCATAGTAGGTCTGTGGGTTTGGGTTGGGTTCAGTCGATGAAGGGCGGCGTTCAGGGAGGAGGAAGAGGAAAGGGTCAGGTGGGAGAGAAAGAAGGCTGACGTTCATGGAGGGGAAGGAGAAAAGGGTCAAGGGTGGGAGGGCTGGCGCGGCGGTGGGAAGGGGTAGGGGAGGTGGTCCGTGCAATTGTCGGCGCGTGGGGTGGTCAACAGTGATTTAAAAAAAAAAAAATTCAAATAAATAATTTTAAACTAAAAAAAAATACAAGAAAGTGACTTGTTAAGTAGGTTTTAGATCATTTGACCTATTCAAAGTAAATATCTTTTAAAAGTTAACTTATTTTTAGTTAATCAAAAGTTTGGCTTATTTTTAGCTAATCACGCAAAGATTGGTTTATTTTTGACAAATTTTCCTATTTTTTTAATGCGTGCAGCTATTGGTCCTTTTTTTTTTATACTCCCTCCGCCCGAGGTTATCTGCAACAAAGGACAATATTTCGGACTCCTAGGCAAAACTTTTAGGGGAGTGTTAATTGAGTTTTGGTGGGTTTAATTAATGAGAGAGAAAGGTAAAAATACAAAATTACCCATATGATGATATATATAAACTAAACATTTAAGTGTTGAAAAATAAGGGTATATTCGGTATTTGTAGTGTGAACACAAATATTTGTAGTGGGTTTTAGGTAGTGGGTAATAGGTGGTGGAGGGGACCACTAACCAAAAAAGTGGGTAATAGTGGGTAATTAATAGTTAAATATTACCCAAAAAGGAAAGAAAAAATTTGTTGCAAATAATATAGAGCACCCATTTTAGGTAAATGTTGCAGATAATTGCGGGCGAAGGGGGTATATAATTTTGATTAATATTTAATGTAATACAATTGTTTTATTTTTAAAAGTTTTTCAATTAACTGTAAGAAATTGTGATGCTTTTAAATTTGTAACTATTAATCAATTTGTGTTCTTTTTGTTAAACCGTACATCGTATAGGAGCTAAACTAGTATATATACTAAAGCAGAGGACGCTCAACCTACAACTTGACACATGTCACTCTGTGGTTAAAAAATTTCCCGCTTTTTTTATCTAACCTTAAAAATATCAACTAATATATTGTAATTCACTTTAAATATGTATATTTATATAATTAAAAATATATTCTTATACTCATATAAGATCAATTAGTATAACAAAATATATTGATACATTATATATTGATTGCACTAAATATATTACAATTCAATTATTGATTGCACAAAATCTTTTATAAATTTAATTATGATATAATATTCCTATAATAATGATGCAATAATAGTGATATAATATTTGAATATTCCACGCGTTCGTGGTTCGCCTGGGATCCCCGAACAAACATCCGGAGATTCCATGCGTTCCTAGCCTAGAGATTCTAGATCTCCAGGCGTTCTTTAAACTCGACGGAAAATTAAAAAATGGTCGAATCACCTTGCCTTTGCGATTTCCCGACACCTGCTCCTCCTTGTAGCCTCGACGCAAATATTAAAAAGAATTATTGGTGGTTGAATTTGGTGGTAACCGGTGGTGGTGGTAGATTTTGGGGGGTTGAATTTGGGTGAAATTGTGGAAAGGGGTGAAGAGAAAGAAAGGTAGGTGAAAAGGGGTGAAGAGAGAGAAAGGTAAAAGTGAAAAATTAAATTTTTGATGGGTTATCTAAGGGAGGGGTATATTAGGGTCTGTTGTGTTCAGCTTAATTTCATTTCAGTTCAGTTCAGTTCAGTTCAACTCCAATCAGTTCAGTTCAGTTCCTAATTTCCTTCTCTCATAAACAATTCAGTTCAGTTGTTTTCAGTAAATCAGAAGTTCAGAACAGGCCCTTAATATGTTCATATTAATAAATAAATGTCCAACAACTATTTATTATTGATAGGAAAATTTGTCAAAAAAAACCTTTTAAGTGCACCATTTTGCGAAATAAAACGTTTTAAAAGCTTTATCTTAAAAGAAACTCGGAGTTAAAAATATTTTGTTGAAAACAACCTGTAGGCGTTGTTCGAAGCGCGCCTACGTTAGCATGTGGTGAATATGCTTGGCACTCACAGGAAGTGGGAATTGACATGCGGACAAAGCAAAGTAGGGAGCCGCCAACAAGTTTTTTAAGGAACTTGTAAACCGTTCACGGATCATTTAAGGCAACCACGATTAAGGGACAATGAAAGGCAACAACGATTGACCCGTGAAGGTTACACCCCATTCATAATCCATGAGATTACTAACTCCATATGGTTTAGAACCACGAAAGGAGGATCGGGGATGATGGTACGAAGTGAGTCATGGAGTCCCATTCGCCCGTATTGGCTTCTATTCGATTCTTATTGTGAAAAGTAATTCCTGCGATCTCAAAGACATGCAAACAAAGATTCAATTTGGTCCAAGCTAAAATTAGGCTAAATTGGTTGAATATTAATGCAACATATAATTCTAAAATATCGTGATCACTTCAATTAAACAACAAGATTAAAAAGGAACCTAAACCGGTCGTCCAAATTATTTTATTAATCGTGATATTCAATTACATATTCCCTTTAAACATGCAATACGGTAATCAATAAAATATAATAAAATCAACATCAACATTGGAAGCAATTTAACAATAAATCATTGGTCAAATCAAATCATAATAATAACCCAATCATGATACTAGCAACAAGAAATAAAATAAGAGTAATTAAGTGATTAATTACTCACTTTCCGCGTTTCTTTGCATTGCTAAATCATGAATAAACTGTTAGTAACTTCAATAAAAACATAAATCAAATTGAAATTAAATTAAATAAAAGTAGAGTTGATTTGGTCCAAACCCTCAGTCAATTCTACCTTTCACGCCTTGGTTTAAGTACGGAACATCGGGTGTTGTATGACTCCTTGGAGTGCTTAAGGAAGGAATGGTGTAATTAGGAGAATAGGTTTAAGGCTTAGAATAAGAGAGAGAGGAATTAGAATGTGTGTTGGTGTATAAGAGAGAAGGAGAGAATTGTTTTGTCCCCGAAACTGAAGAAATCAGGTTCGTATTTATAGAGAAAAATGTGAGGGGTGAAGCACAGAACCCTAGAATTAGAGCGCCGTGAAAATAAAACCCTAGAAAAATGCCGTATCACGGTGCAAAATACCGTAACACGGTACAAAGTGCCGTGACACGTGACAATATACCGTGGCGCGGTACTTATGCCGTGACGCGGTAAATTCCAGTTTTTACGCGTTTTTAAAACTATGATAACTTTTGATCCGTAACTCGGAATAAGGTATGTAATATATATTGTTGGAAAGATTATCAAATCTAATTTTCAATCCAATTAGAATCAGGTCAAAATAATTTGTATATTTTAAGATATGGCCGTTTTAGTTAAAGGGTGTCGATTTTTGGCTGAGTTTAGTATTTTGCTTATATCTTCTTCGTTTTAAATCGGAATAGGGCTTATGATATATCGTTATAAAGCTTTTTGAAAGGCCTATCCAAAAAAATACTATTCAGATCAAAATTATAGAGCCACGAAATCAGATTAGCTCAGTTTTGTGATGTAGACACGAAAAGAGGAAGATAAGTTATGGTTTAGCAAAATGGGCTAAGAATTGGGTTGGTTTATGAAATATATTGGATTAAACATGGATTTTTAAGCACTCCCGGGATTAAATACTTGACCCAACCAACAATGGCGGTGAAAAGTTGTTCATCATCGGGTTTGGTTTTGGGGAGACATTTTTAGGAGTCTACAGAAGCCCCCACTTTGACTGAGTTTGTAGAAACGTCAGTTTCGAAAATGATAGTCAAAGTAGTCGATTGGGACAGAGAATGATTTAAGACGTTCTGCGATCCTAAGTCACTCTATATACGCCGACACCTGCAGAAAAGCGTTAGTTCCACAGATAAAAGAGTAAAGAGATAGAATGTGTATCTGTCACCAATGTATCGGTGGCAAATATGTTTGGTAGCTTTCCCCGCCTCGAGAAATCCACCAGATAAAGACTGTTATGATATTTCTCCCCGTCTCGGGAATGTTGTTAGATGATGATTCCACGCCTCTGGAACACTGTTAGATCGTGATTTTTCCCCGCCTCGGGAATATTATAATCGCTGACTTCTTTGCCTTGAGAGGTGGCAACAACCGACAATTTTCTACGCCTTATGAAAAACTTATCTGATTGAAGATAGCTTCCTCGCCTCAGGAAAAACTATCGTGAGCTACTCCGCCTCGAGCAGCCTATTGAATGATGATCATTGAGTATTTGAAGAATGATGATGGTTCGCTTTTCCCCGAACGCGGGCTGTAGATAGTTCGCTTATCGTCGAACTTGGGACGTAGATAGTTTGCCTATCCCTGAACATGGGATGTAGACAGTTCCCTTTTCCCCGAACGCAGGTTGTAGATGAGACCTGCAAAATAAAATTTGCCAAGGGACTCGTATAGACTATGATTAACTTGACCAACTAACTTGACCAAGCTTGACTTGACATGACATGACATCTGTATGACTTGTGACTGTGTGTGTATAGTTTGAGTGTGTGTGCAGACACAAGCAAATGAAAATGCAAAAGCAAAAATTTCCGTCATTTTTTTTCATGAGTGGAGGGTACCGACTTTCTCCCGAAAGAGAAAGACGTGAAAAATGAAGTGAGAGTTTCCGAGCTTTCCTCGATAAAGATTTTGAAAAAGTTTTTGAACTTCCCCAAAAGAAGAAAGATGAAGAAAGGAAAGGAGTTTTAAACTTTCTCGCTGAGAAAATTTTGAAAAAGTTTTTTAACTTCCCCAAAAGAAAAGACATGAAAAAGGGAAAAAGTTTTGAACTTCCTCGTTGAGCAAAACGAAATGAATCGCATGGATTTTCTTCTTGTCAAATTGAATTGCTCGTCTTGAAAATAATGTATGCATGATGAATGTTCATAGGCCAGGAGGCTAAGGACAATTACATCATGTGACACGATCCATGAATGCACTTAGGTCATGAAGCTAAGCACAGTAATGTATGTTGCTTAGGTCAGGAAGCTAAGCATCACATAGTGTATGAAGAACAATCTTGAAGAACGTTGCTTAGGTCTGGAAGCTAAGCACGTATATAGATGAAGTGATTGTTGAGTATTGCATAATGAACGTTGCTTAGGTCAAGGACCTAAGCACGATATGCTTTGTATAATCACAGATCTTTGATATATAAATGTTGCTAAGCACATTATGCGATGCGTGAAACAATGAATATTGCTCAGTGACAAGCTAAAGTCATATCACCTAATCAAAAGTATTACCTAAGTCCTCTAACTAAAGCAGATAGGGAAGTAGGGTCGAATCCACAGGGAAACAAGTCTTTCTATTCCTAATTAATTAAAATAATCTAAATTACTAAGTAACTAAATATTTGTGAATTGAATTAAATTAAAGAGAATAAAAGTAGGGAGAAATCAATAAATAAAAGCCTAGGGCATAGGTTCACCAATAAATAATATTCCAGGGTAAAACACAATAATCAATCATCAATGCATCAATTAATCAGATCATAAAGGGCTTTCGCTACGTATTACAATCGTAGAATTAATCTACTGGTATTAAATCGCATCTCTCGAATCTTGACTTAACCATTTATAAATTAACCTGCCTATTGAAACTAAGCCTTAACATCAATTCTCATCTCTCGAATCTCGAATCAATATTGCATAACTCATACAATTAAACCAAGCCTAATCTAATTGCATAGCATTAAATCAATCAATAAGAAATTAATCAAGCATTGACAATCAACAATAATAAATTACCTCTTCATATTATTCATGGATCCCCACAAACCCTAGAAATAAAACTACTCACACATAATTAAATCTAGACTAAGCAAAGCAAATAAACAAGACATGATTAATCAAAGCAATTAAATTACTAAAAATAAAAAGGAAAGAAATTGTTACCAAAGTAAACGGAATTAATGAATTGCATAAACCAAAAGTGTAGAGAGAGAACAAGAGTAATAATCCAAAAGCTTAAAACTAAATCTGAGAAATTAACTAATGAGAAGAGGTAATCGTATCGAGCTTAACATAACGTATTTATACATAAGCTCAAAAATCCTAATTAAAAACAAAGTAAGAAATCGTCGAAATCCTCTTCAGAACACGCGCCTGGTCGGGCGGAGCTTTGACCGGTCGGGCCCGCCTTTTTTATTAGTGGATCTTCGCTCGCGCTCGGTCGGGCGCGAGACAGGGCGAAGGATTGCTATCTTCTTCCTTCCTCGCCCGGTCGGGCGCGCCTTAGGGCGAGGCACCCACCCGGTCTAGCGAGCTCCCGGGAAAGGGATTATCTTCGGTTTGGGCTACTTCTCTTGGCCCAATTCCTGGTTTCCACCTTGGGTCTTGAATACTTGGTCCATTGCCTCGGTCTCTTCTTTGCCGTGCCCTTAATCACTGATTTGATGACTCTAACCGGTCTTGGGCTACGAAATATGGTCATATTTCTCCAATGCTCGTAGTGGCTTATCATAAGTCCGGGAAAATGCTCCAAATCTGCAATATCCTATAAAACAATACCAAATCTACGAAAACACTAGAAAACACATATTAGTAATAAAAGTGGCTCTAAAGAGTCAAAAATACTCCTAAATATGACCAAGGGACGAGGGTAAAACACTATACAAAATGAACATATCAAACTCCCCCAAGCCAAACCTTTGCTTGTCCCGAAGCAAAAAGCTCATCAATGAACAAATAAAATATACTTCACCCCAAAATCAATTAAAACCAGATATAACCAATTCAAGGCAAATCCAACAAGTATGCATCAAAATCAACCAATCAAATTCATCCAACTACTCATCCTTCCTAACAATTGTCAAATAGAGCAAACCACATGAGCATATAGAATTCAAGACTAGTGCTCACACACTTAACTCTCATTTACGTGGCGAGTAAAAGATGTACTCGATCGCTCTCCATCCCAACCCCTTATATGTGAACAATGCCCTCCCAACTCACAACACTTGTGTGTTTGAAAGACATTCACTCAACCTAATAGTCGACTTCAAATATATCAAGTCATTCTTTGCATTGAAAAACAACTAATTTCACATTCACACAACTGTATGCACAAAGGTCGGAAGGTCTTCAAAGCTTGTAATGTAAGGCTAGGGTAAAAGGGTAGGAAATATTTGGGAAAATGTGAGAGAAAAGCCATGCTTAAGGGAGCTAAAATCCTAATAATCAAAACCAAGGTCAAAATAGATAATGATCAAATAAATCATCTCCAACACAACTCAACTCAACCAAATATTCACCAAACAACCAATTATATCAACAATTCCCAACTCTTACAATTTCGCTCATAAAAAATATAATAATTAAGAACTTGAGCGAATCAAACAAACTTTTGAACTCTTTAACACTTGATTTCTTTTTCTCATTGAAACTCAAAAATTCTTGTTCTTTGAACAATCTTCTCTTAGAACATTTGAACATTACATAAATTTTTTCTTTTGCTTTTTTTTTTCTTTTTTCGAAGTTCACTTACTTTTCTTTTCATTCTTTTTTTTCTTGAACTTCTTTTTTTTTTCAACATCATGCTTTATTTTTTCAAGAGAATTAATCTTTCAACAATCATCAAAATAAACCACAATCAAGAACAAATAACTTCTCAACACCACCCAAATTGTGCAAATAGTAAGCACACCATAAACTCCCTCACTTCACTCGCTAATAGCTCCCCCAAGCCAAGCTTGGGACTAGTAACCAATGGGGCAAAATCGGCTTGTAATGTGGCTAATAAACTACAAAAAGTCAAGGCAATAACATGGGTAGCAAGAAGGGAACAAATGTATCTAAAATCATCTGAATGCCACTAAAAGAACAAATGCCTTCGTTCTCCTCAATGTGCATAATAATGAGCCATACAAACATTACTCAAAGTTGCAAACCAATACTCAAATTCATTGACATACCAGGAACTAACACACATTCCTCACCAAATCAACTAGTCAAGCACTATATTCACAAGTAGTTGGGAAAAATTGACTCATGTTAAGACCTCCAAGCAATCAAACATCAAATCATGGCTAACCTATCCACAATACTCATCATCATATACCAAGAATCAAATCAAAACAATTTTCATGTATGGGGCACAGGGAAGCATGATTTATTATTCATTGGATCGTATTTTTGCATTTTTTTATTTTTCTAATTTTTTTGTATTTTTTCAATTTTTTCAAAGTAATAAATCTAACTAGAAAGCAATAAATCTATGCTAAACACACCAAAAATAAAAGAGAGAGAAGAAGTAAGATACCTACATCCAAAAATCTCCCTAAAGCCAAAATCAGACAATGTCCTCAGTGACTCGGGAATTAGCCCAGCATGGCTACTCATTACCATCCTCATCCATCGCACCAAATCCTCCTCCACTGCCACCTGCACCACTAGAAGAACTACCACCAAAATAGTAAGGGTCAACATTCCCCCCCAAACCCCCAAAAGGAAAGTCTTGGCCATAGCCAGCAAATGAAGAATAGTCAGTGTAAATGTCACGGGAGGTGGGATCCACATATCCCTGGGGTGGTGGCTGGTACCAGCCTGGGTAGATAGCATCGTCGGGAATAGCACCACGACGAGCATAGTCATCATACATGGGAAAAAGGGCCCTACCCTGGTTCCTCTCAACATACCATAACCTATGGTTAAGAGAGCCAACCATCCTCCTAAGGTCTCCCTAGGTCGGCTCTATGCGACCTATAGCTTGACCTATGCTCTAAAGGTCCCAAACAGTCTCGGGGTCAGGTCTAGGGGGTGGTTGAGGTACATGAGGTGGTGGTAGTGGTACCTCAGGCTGTGGCTGTGGTGATGATGGTGCACGTGGCTGAGGCTGTGCCAGGCCCTGGGCATGGGCAACTAGAATATCATAAGTGTAAGAATCTTGCCCAGGGAGAAAGGCGGTAAGCTCGGGGTTAGGAAGAGGAAAGATGGGCAAAGGTGTCGTTCCTACCCTCACATGCCACTCTAGAATCTGTTGGTGGTTTGGCTTGACCCAATCCAAGCTCTGAAGATAAGACAAGTTCATGGGAGTCTCTCCCCCACAATTGGTCAACCCCTCATACCTAGACTCGACAAACCCCGCCTTTATAAGTGTTATCCTAGTGATTAGGCCTCCAAAGCGAGTAGGGTTTTGGCAGGGCCACCACAAGCGGTGGCATGCCTACTCAAATGGGAAATCATGTATTTAGCAATGTTTAATTTCCCGTACCCATAAACATAATGTCCTAGCGCGGGATAGCTAGCTCGTTGGTTTGGGTGTTGTGAGGTTCATGACGAGCTAGAAAACAAGTCCCCGAAAATCTTTGGAAGATTTAGGGACGGGGTGGTGAAAGGGTCGTGCACTGGCATGTTGTGAGTTCGGGCAAGGCAAACCCGTCAAAGCATAATATATGTCATTTGATTTATAGTTCTCATGCCATTGAGTAGGGGGATGGGGATCAAGATCAAACAATTTTGCAAATTCAACATAGGTTAAACTAATATTTCTATTATTCAACCTAAAATGCATAACCGGTCCATTGTTTGTTTGAACAACATTTAAAGATGAAAGAAATTCACAAGTAATTTCACGATATGTGGGATAATGCATATCAACAAATTTACGCATTCCTATGTCATTCATAAACCTCCTAAAATGATCAAATAATCCTAAAGTTTCAAGAGTATCTCGGTGTAACCACCGAGAGGGAGTTACCACGCGTTTGTAGAGATTAATGAGCCGTTGACGTTGCGTCGAGGTTGTAATCTTGATCGTTGGCCACTCTAGTAGTTGCAAATCTGGGTCGTATAGAGTACTCGATCCCGAACCACGTCCACCTTGAGTTCTTGCCCTCTTCGTAGTCATCTTGTATATAGGTCTTCAGAAAAATTTGCTCAAAACCGAACCAAAATAGTATAGGAATGTAGAGGATGAAGAGAGGAGAGTCGAAGGAATATGTAAAAAATTTTGGATTTGGGTGAGAATTGGAAAGGAGATCTTAGAGAGAAGGTAGAGAAAATTAAGGTTTTAGAGAGAAAAAGAATGGAGGAAAGAGAAAATAAGAAGAAGAGAAAGAAGAAGGAAGAAGAAAGAAAGGGGAAAACGGGCTGGGGAAAGGCGCGCCCGGTTGGGCTGCCCTTCGCCCAACCGGGCGAATTGGGGGTTTCGAAATCTGCTAGGCTCGCGCCCGGTCGGGTGAAAATTCCCCTTTTGGACGCTCTCCCTTTCGCGCCCAGTTGGGCGACTTTGGCTCTTTTTCGACCTGTATTTTCGCGCCCGGTCGGGCGAATTTTTGCCCAAATCTTTCTTTTCTCTCGCGCCCGATCGGGCGATTTTTCTTCGTATACGGCCTCTCTCTCGCGCCCGGTTGGGCGGACCTTCACCCGGTCGGGCGCGCTACAACACTAAGAGTCCGAATATTTTTCTTCTTTTCTTCAAATTTGGCTAACTATTTTTCTCCAACCTGTACCAAATATTCCGAAACACATTAAATTCCTTCCTCTCTCTTCTCAAAAGACAAAAGCAAGGGAAAAACTATTCTAAAAAGCGAGAAAATACGGGTTGCCTCCCGCAAAGCGCTGGTTTATCTAGGTCCCGCACGACCTTCTTACCATATGCGAATCAAGATGAGATGGAATTGATTAGGTGAAGTGATTCAACCGCACCAATCGTAGCCCCTTCGTGGTATAACTTCAACCTTTGAACATTTACCTTAAACTCACCACCATGTTCATCATATAACTCTACAGAACCGAATTTGTTTACCCTTTTCACAGTAAAAGGACCCGGCCACCTTGACTTCAACTTTCCTGGGAAGAGTTTAAGTCTAGAATTGAACAATGAAACTTTGTCACCCTCTTTAAATTCTCTTGGAAGGATCATCTTGTCATGCCATTTCTTGGTCTTCTCCTTGTAGACGCGTGCACTCTCATAGGCCATCAACCTAAACTCATCTAGTTGGTTAAGTTGTTGAAGCCCCTTCTCTCCCGCTAACTTAGCATCCAAATTGAGCTCTTTAATTGCCCAATAAACCTTGTACTCTAATTCCACCGGGAGGTGACATATTTTCCCATACACAAGTCTATAGGGGGAAGTGCTAATGGGAGTCTTAAATGCGGTTCTATATGCCCAAAGGGTGTCATCCAACTTATCACTCCAATCCTTCCTAGATTTTGCTACCACCTTCTCTAGAATAGCCTTAATCTCACGGTTTGAAACCTCAACTTGGCCACTAGTTTGGGGATGGTAAGCTAAACCCGTCCTATGGTAAACACCATACTTCTTGAGAAGGGTGTCTAACTTCCGCTCATGAAAGTGAGATCCTCCATCACTAATAATGGCTCTAGGGACTCCAAATCTAGGAGAAATTGTTTTCTTGAATAGCTTATGGACTACCTTGGCATCATTGGTAGGTGTGGCAATGGCTTCAACGCACTTGGATACATAATCAACGGCGACAAGGATATAACGATTCCCTCTTGAAGAGGGAAAAGGTCCCATATAATCAACACCCCAAACATCAAAAATTTCAACTTCCAAAATACTAGTTTGAGGCATCTCATGCCGCCGCGAGATGTTGCCAGTCCTTTGGCAAGAGTCACAAGCTTGAACAAAAGAGTGAGCATCCTTGAACATGGTAGGCCAATAGAAACCCGACTCACTGATCTTTGCAACCGTCTTAGTGGGACCATGATGTCCACCATAAAGTGAGTTGTGGCATCTAGTAAGAACACCGTGAACTTCCCATTCGGGAATACGCCTGCAAAATAGTCCGTCTGCACACTCACGAAACAATAAAGGATCACCCCAAAAATAATGTTTAACATGATAAAGGAACTTTTTTTTTCTGTTGGTAGGACAAATCAGGAGGTAAAGTACCGCCCACCAAATAATTAGCATAGTCGGCATACCAAGGGTGTTGCTCTACAACTGCATACAAGTGGTCATCAGGGAAAGAATCATCTATAGGAAGAGAATCCTTACCCTCATCATACCTGATCCTTGACAAGTGATTTGCAACAACATTCTTTGCTCCATTTTTATCTTTAATTTCCATATTAAAATCTTGGAGCAAGAGAACCCAACGGAGGAGCCTAGGCTTTGTTTCCGCCTTGGCTATTAGATATTTCAAAGTTGCATGATCAGTGAAAACAATAACTTTAGAACCAACTAGATATGACCTAAATTTTTCTAAAGCATAAATCATAGTAAGAAACTCCTTCTCCGTGGTAACATAATTGACTTGGGCTTCATCCAAAGTTTTACTTTCATAATAAATAGCATGCAAAACTTTGTTCTTTCTCTATCCTATCACGGCTCCTAATGCAAAATCACTGGCATCACACATAATCTCGAAAGGAAGATTCCAATCAGGAGCACATATGATAGGTGCCGATATCAAAGCGTGCTTAATCCTGTTAAAAGCCTCAAGACACTCGTTAGTAAAATCAAATGGGGCATCCTTGAGTAAAAGCTGAGTTAAAGGTTTAGCAATTTTAGAAAAATCTTTAATAAAGCGACGATAAAACCCTACATGACCTAAGAAACTTCTAACCTCCTTAACATTAACTGGTGGAGATAATAGCTCAATCACAGAAACCTTAGCTTTATCTACTTGTATTCCCTTATCAGATACAATATGACCAAGAACCACTCCTTCTGTCACCATAAAGGGACACTTTTCCCAATTTAAAACCAAATTGCATTTTCTTCCATCTTTTCAAAATTTTAGTGAGATTAACTAGACATGCATCAAATGAAGACCCGTACACACTAGAAATCATCCATAAAGACTTCCATGATAGACTCTATGAAATCAGAAAAGATACTCATCATGCAACGTTGAAAAGTAGCAGGTGGTGTTATATAGACCAAAGGGCATCCTACGATATGCAAAAGTACCATAAGGGCATGTAAATGTGGTCTTTTCCTGATCTTCAGGGTGAATTGGAATTTGGAAAAATCCCGAGTACCCATCCAAATAACAAAAGAACTTATGATTAGCTAACCTTTCAAGCATTTGATCAATAAAAAGGAGAGGGAAGTGATCTTTCTTAGTGGCAATATTTAATCTACGATAATCAATGCACATACGCCACCCTGTAATAGTTCTAGTGGGAATCAATTCATTTTTATCATTTTTTATCACAGCCATCACACCCTTATTAGGAACTACTTGTACAGGACTCACCCACTTGGAGTCAGAAATAGGATAGATAATACATGCATTAAGTAATTTCATAACCTCTTTCTTGACTACTTCCTGCATGTTAGGATTCAACCTGCTATGGGGTTGAATACATGGCTTGTAATTGTCTTCTAAGTGTATCCTGTGCATACAAAAATCAGGGCTAATACCCTTAATCATCAATATTGTACTCAATTGCCCTTTTGTGGGTTCGAAGAACCTCTAGAAGTTGGGAAGTTTGTGGGTCATCAAGTGCAGTACTAATGATCACACGGTGTAAATTCTGCTCATCAAGAAAAACATATTTTAAATGAGAAAGGAGAGGTTTTAGTTCAGGTTTCTTAACCTCTAGAGGTTTTGATTCCTGAACTAATTTTACTACCTTCTTTCTCTCTTTAGGATCAAGTTCTTTTATAGTGAGAGCTTTTTCAATGGCATGCATCCACCTCACTACTCCAAATGCCTGCATCACCTGTAGTCAATTCACCACAAAGAACTTCCTCCAAGGGATCCTTGCAAGAACCTGTGGTAAGCTATCTTCACAAATAACATCCATCACATCAATCACATCAATAAAGCAACAATTTTCCTCTAAAATAGGGCCTTTCAAAACCTTCCCTAGATTAAAAGTGATATTATCATCTCCAACAGAAAGAGTTAATTTTCCAGTTTTAACATCAATAATGGCTCCTGCAGTGTGGAGGAAAGGCCTACCTAAAATTATGGGAATTTGAGTATCCTCTGCCACGTCTAAAACAACAAAATCAACAGGGATAAAAAATTTACCTACCCTAACAGGAACATCCTCTAAAATACCTAAAGGGTATTAGAACGGTATGCCATTTACAAGGTAATATTAGTAACTTTTAAATCACCCATATTAAGCTTTGAGCACACAGACAATGACATAACACTAACACTAGCACCCAAATCACATAATGCTTTATCAATGAAGACATTACCAATATGACAAGGAATAGAAAAACTACTAGGATCCTTTAATTTAGGAGGGGATTTATTTTGCAATAAAGCACTACATTCTTCTGTAAAAGCTGCAGTCTCTACCTCATTAAAGGCCCTTTTCCTAGTCAAAATATCTTTCATAAATTTAGCATATGCAAGAACCTGAGTGATTAAATCAGTGAAAGGAACTGTTACCTGCAAATTCTTCACAACCTCCAAAAACTTACCAAATTGTGCGCTTATCCAACTTATTCTTCAAATGTCTATTAGGGAATGGAAGTTTGATAGTTGGACCTTGCAAATCTCCACCCTTGTCCTGGGGTTTACCTTGCAAAGAATTATTAGAAGAGTTAGTTTCTTCTTGGAGCCCTGCAGGGTTAGTAACATCATCATTTGGTATAACAGAATCAGGATTAGCAATTGTTGTTGTAACAGGCTCATCATCTTTGGGCATATATAGAAGGCCCATCATAGTGTGAACCACTCCTAAAAGTAATTGCATTCGCATGATCTGTAGGTTGTACTGGCTGCGATGGTAGAGCTCCCTGCTGGCAAGTTTATAGAGTAGAGGAAAGTTGCGCAATTGGATAATCCATGATTTTATTATGAGTTAAGATCGAATCAATTTGTGCATCCTTACTCTGCATGTGCTTTTGCATATTAGCTAACATCACTCTAATTTCTGACAAGGCAGGGTCAGTAGATGAAGGCGGAGTTTGTGATTGGGTCCTTTCGTTAGAAGGTTGATAGTATTTTTGCTGTGTTTGTTGTGGTGCTTGTTGTTGTGATGGTTGTGGAGTTGGAGGGTTTTGCACATTGGTACTCCGGTAAGAAAGATATGGTTGATTTCGGAGGCCGGGATTATAGGTGTTGGAGTATGGATTATTTTTCCTGTAGGCTTGGAAAGCGTTAACTTGCTCCACGGGATTCCTACAATCTTGTTCCCAATGCCCAACAATTCCACAATTTTCACAAAAAGCTTCATTAGTGTTATTATTAACAGCAGAAACATTAGCTATAGTAGTAGGGATAGCAGTACTAAGATTATCTAATTTCTGACAAATAGATGTTAATTGAGCTTGCACAAAGGACACAGAATCAACACTATTTTTCCCTTTGATCGCAAAGCCTCTAGGATTCCCATATTGGGAATTGGGAATTGTCATCTCTTCGAAAACTGTTTTTGCTACATCTATTAAGATTCATAAATCTCCCATTAGCTGCTGAATCTAGGATTGATCTAGATGAATTTCCAATCCCATTGTAAAAGGCTTGAATTATATGCCACTGTGCTAATCCATGATGGGGACATTCTCTCTGCAAATCTTTAAACCTATCCCAAGCTTCATATACACTTTCATCTAGCTCTTGGGAAAAGTTTTGGATTGAACTCCTTGACAAAGTTGTCCTCTCTGCAAGGTAATATATATTACAGAAATTCAAAGTAAGAGTATCCCAGTCAGTAATACCAAGTGTAGTTCTATTCAATCCATTATACCATAATTTAGCTTTACCACATAAAGAAAAAGGAAAACGAATCTCCCTAATTTTAGGGGTGTTCATATTCGGGTACCTGGATATTCGGGTACCCGAAAATCCGGGTACCCGAATCTTCGGGTAGTTGATAAGTCGGCCCGTGTCCCGTCCCGGATAATTCGGGTACCCGGTATTCGGGTACCCGAATTATCCGGGGTACCCGAATTATCCGGGACGGGACACGGGTTCCCGGATTTTATTTACTTTTATTTGGTGGACAAGAAATTAGTAAAATTCAACTAGAAATAAACTTA
Source organism: Chenopodium berlandieri (assembly GCA_034703905.1). Lineage (NCBI taxonomy): Eukaryota > Viridiplantae > Streptophyta > Magnoliopsida > Caryophyllales > Amaranthaceae > Chenopodium > Chenopodium berlandieri. The sequence goes on along the minus strand of CM068279.1, from coordinate 45,579,570 downwards.
ATAGATGAGCAATTAAGTTGTCAAAGTCATAGAATTTAATTATAGTATTAAAATACCAGTTGAGATTATTACAACGAATACTAGTACTACTTCAACAATAAACTGGACTACATTGATCTAGTCTAATGCATTTAGTGGATAGTGACTCCGTTGACAGAAGCAGTCATCAAATCTCATGTAAAAATGACAAATGTAATTTATATTACAGAGATATGATGCATATAGATTATAGACTGGACTATATGGACTAACTCACTAACCAGCCGCCATCACCACACCCTAAAACACAATCACCAGCCGTCATCAAGTTTAAGATTAGTCATTGCAATTGCAAAAATCGCCAACAAAGTATAGAATTATACTTAAGAATCATTTGGGCAGGAAAATGAACATGAATTACACAAAAAGTCTCCTTTCTTGGAAATTTTAGAGTTGATTTTCTATCTTCATTCTCTTTCCCCAAAATACCACAAAAATAGTACAAATTAAAATAACCTGAAGTTTGAGGATGAATTAAGTCGACTTTGATTGATATTTGGACGGAATTGACGGATGTTTGAGGAGATGTAGATTGTAGAGTACTAGATCTGAAATTCTGTAGAAGAAGAGCGAGAAATGGGATGAGGGAGGCGCAAAGCGCAATATTGCTGGATTGCTGGGTGTTTTTTCTTTTGGGAATTATGTTATTGTGAGTTTGGAACCTAGATTTAGTAAGTGGGCTACTGGAGTACTGGGCTAGTGGGCTGGTTGTTAAGCATTTTTTTTTTCTAAAACGGGTATCCGGGTACCCGATTATTGCAAAGCTTGTCCCATGTCCCGGCCCACGAAAGTGCTATTTTATCGGGACGGGTACCCAACCCTAAAAAAACAGAAAATTTTAAAAATTTCCCGTCGGGTATTTTGCGGGTCATCGGGAATTCGGGACGGGACAACCGGGTCAGGTTTTTTTGAACACCCCTACCTAATTTGGTCCTGTGTGACCCCAGTTTGCCTAATAGTGTTGCAATATTAACAGAAATCTAAAATATGAAGATTGGATCTTCACCCTTAGCTCCGCTAAATTGCTTCCTTTCAATCATAGTAATAAACTGGTGTTTAATCTCGAATTGTACTCCCTCGAGATTAGGTGTAGGAGCAAGATGTGGGAAATCTGTCAGGGACGGCTGCGAATAATCGCTAAGCTTGCGAGGTGGAGGAGGTGGTGGATTCGCCATCTCTGATTCTGGTTCTGAAGAAACTTCTGTGTCGCTAAAATCAGATTGGGGTTCCAAAGGTATATTACCCTTGGAAGTGGCTCGTACATGTCTGAAAAGATTCTTCTGTCTATGAAAAGAACGTTCGATTTCAGGATCGAATGGAATGTAGCCTAATCTAGAACTCCTGGGCATAAACACAGAACTAAACAAACAAATATGAGAATCTGTCCCAAAGAACTTGCGTTCTCTAAGACGAAGGAAAATAATCTAGACTACAAAAACAACTAGAAATAAAAATAAAATTGTTTCCCCTGCAACAAGCTAAAGTCGTATCACCTAAACAAAAGTATTACCTAAGTCCTCTAACTAAAGCAGATAGGGAAGTAGGGTCGAATCCACAGGGAAACAAGTCTTTCTATTCCTAATTAATTAAAATAATCTAAATTACTAAGTAACTAAATATTTGTGAATTGAATTAAACTAAGGAGAATAAAAGTAGGGAGAAATCATAAATAAAAGCCTAGGGCATAGGTTCACCAATAAATAATATTCCAGGGTAAAACACAATAATCAATCATCAATGCATCAATTAATCAGATCATAAAGGGCTTTCGCTACGTATTACAATCACAGAATTAATCTACCGGTATTAAATCGCATCTCTCGAATCTTGACTTAACCATTTATAAATTAACCTGCCTATTGAAACTAAGCCTTAACATCAATTCTCATCTCTCGAATCTCGAATCAATATTGCATAACTAATACAATTAAACCAGGCCTAATCTAATTGCATAGCATTAAATCAATCAATAAGAAATTAATCAAGCATTGACAATCAACAATAATAAATTACCCTTTCATATTATTCATGGATCCCCACAAACCCTAGAAATAAAACTACTCGCACATAATTAAATCTAGACTATGCAAAGCAAATAAACAAGGCATGATTAATCAAAGCAATTAAAAAACTAAAAATAAAAAGGGAAGAAATTGTTACCAAAGTAAACGGAATTAATGAATTGCATAAACCAAAAGTGTAGAGAGAGAACAAGAGTAATAATCCAAAAGCTTAAAACTAAATCTGAGAAATTAACTAATGAGAAGAGGTAATCGTATCGAGCTTAACATAACGTATTTATACATAAGCTCAAAAATCCTAATTAAAAACAAAGTAAGAAATTGTCGAAATCCTCTTCAGAACACGCGCCCGGTCGAGCGGAGCTTCGCCTGGCCGGGCCCGCCTTTTTATTAGTGGATCTTCGCTCGCGCCCGGTCGGGCGCAAGACAGGGCGAAGGGCTGCTATCTTCTTCCTTCCTCGCCTGGCCGGGCGCGCCTTAGGGCGAGGCAACCACCCGGTCGGGTGAGCTCCCGGGCAAGGGATTATCTTCGGTTTGGGATACTTCTCTTGGCCCAATTCCGGGTTTCCACCTTAGGTCTTGAATACTTGGTCCATTGCCTCGGTCTCTTCTTTGTCGAGCCCTTAATCACCGATTTGATGACTCTAACCGGTCTTGGGCTACGAAATGTGGTCATATTTCTCCAATGCTCGTAGTGGCTTATCATAAGTTCGAAAAATGCTCCAAATCTGCAATTTCCTATAAAACAATACCAAATCTACGAAAACACTAGAAAATACAAATTAGTAATAAAAGTGGCTCTAAAGAGCCAAAAACACTCCTAAATATAACCAAGGGACGGGGGTAAAAATAGGGCTGAGCAAAAATATCCGAAAAATCGAAAACCCGAACCACAACCGTTCCGAATAATTGGGTACCCGAACCATTTAAAGAATTCGGAACGGGTAACCGAACCAATAAGAAATTAACGGGTCGGGTATCGGGTACCCGTTAAGACAGTTTCGGGTACCCGAAAATTTAAAAATGCTAAATGAAACCCGTGTTTTGTTATAAAAAAAAAAAAAAAATGAGGATAACCCAAATTCTCGTTCAATTTTTTTTCTCATTTCTGATTTCTCACTTAGCCTCCATCCCACTTTCTCTCTCCTCCTCCTCCTCCTCCCTTCTTCTTTGGCTATCTCCAAGGCTCCGAGCAAGATTTCGCTGGTGGCTGGCTTCCTTGTTGACGGCAGGCTGACCAACACTACTTCTCTGGGATTCTTCTTCTGAATTGGCGAATAATTTACGAATTCCAGATATATTTTTTTTATTTTACGAATTACTGATTTGATATATGTGAATCTAGTGTATACATTATTGCTTGAATTTGATAATTTGGGGTTAATTACTTGATTTATGTGATGTGTGTGGCTATGTGCTACTAGAGTTTTAGAGTGCTAGTTTCTTTAATTTGTTGGCTTTTATAATGTTTTAGGAAGTGTTAGTTTAATTTTGATTACCCATAACTTAATTAGATGTTGGTGCGTGAACATTTATGTAGGAGTAACTTGTTAGGGTTATTTGGTTTGAATTCAAAATTTAATTGTTTGTAAGGTTTTTGAGGTTTTAATTTGCTATTTTGCATGTTTTTAAATTGATCTTGTTCTAATTTATTCTGATTGTTGGTACTCAAGGCTCGATTTCAGTGGTTTATTTGGTTAAAATATGTACTACTATGTCTGGTTTAGTGGGGAGTGAAATTCAGTGGTTGTTGGTGCTCAAGGCTCGATTTCTAAACTATTATTTTGTTGTTGCTTGATATATCATAAAACTGACCTTGATGTGCAAAAAAATATTCCAACTTATTGTATTGCTTAAATAAAAAAATTGTGGGCATCGGTTCAGATAGTTATAATTCTATGGGCATGATTTCATATAGTTATATATTTTCCATGTATGAATTATTGGAAACCTCTAATATTGGAAAATATTCTATGGGCTGCTGTGTTAATGCTGATGGTGATGGTGAAGTTGTGGAGAGTATTTTTTTTTTAAGAAATGTTACCTCCCAGTGAGGAACAATCCCTCTTTGTTGATGATGATTAGAGGCAGCAACAAGCATGAAGGATAGAAGGATGATGATGATTGAAGTCAAGAAAACGTTTTCTGTATTATGGTTTTTAAGGGCTTTTATCAATTCTAATTTGCTACTTTATTCATGGACTGATTGTTTAATTATAGATTGTAATAGAAAATTATTAGATTTATTTGGTTGAGGAACTTTGTTTTTTAATGTATTGTGACTGTAGCTTTTTTAAATTATCAGGTTGTATGATTGTATGATTTGTAATTTTGTATCAAGTTGTATTTTTTTTTTTTTTTAAATTATGGACTTATTTTAGTTATCATCATACATTGTAAATTATTATTAATTTTATTGGGTAAGTGTTTCTATTTTTATAAAAAGAAAGGAAGTAAAAACAAAAAACTACTAAAAAGTAAAAACGGATTGAAAGCAGGTTTTAAAGGACCAAAAAAAAAAAACAGCTTATTGGTTCGGTTTGGATATTTGGTTCGGGTACCCGTATTTTCGGGTATCCGAATTTACGGGTACCCGTTCCTTATCGAATCGGTTTCGGTTATTGGTTTTGTCCTTATTGGTTATCGGTACCTGAACCGATAACGTTATCGGTACGGGTACCCGTCCCATGCTTTCCCCTAGGTAAAACACTATATAAAATGAACATATCACTCAAGTCAGGAAGCTAAGCAAGTATACAATGTTTCTTTTAATGAATGTTGTCTTGAAAGATGATGAAGCATGCGCAGGGGAACAAGATTTCATGATAAACAGTTCTTGAGGGAAGGATGATATGGCTATGTATGTGTGAAAGAAGTGTGTGAATGTGATACTAAGGATGGCTGCAAAGGTTATGGTGATGGAAAGAAATGTGAGAAGAGTCGACATGGTGACTCTTTAGGCTGGGTAGGCTAAGTGATGTGGGTTCAAGCCCCCAAGTCTAGATCTAGATGGATAGGGATAAGCATTGGAAATGTTTTGACTCGATCATGTATAAATGTGAATATGGCCGCACCTCAATGTGAGGTTGCCTACGTATCCATTAGGAATCAGGCTGAATGTAGCTCTAATTGAACTTTGCACAAGTGTATGTACACCTCAAAGAGGTCTTTTGAGGGTTGTAACGTGGTAAAGCTTATGGTTGAAGAAAAAAGGGTGAAAGGCTCAAGACCCGAGAGAAGCCCCCCAAGATGTGTAATTGTGTATTTGAAAATTTGAATTTTGCAAGTTTATTTTCAACATTTTTTTTTTTGCTCTGATTTTTTTTCTTCTTCTTTTCTTTGTTTTGATTCAATGTGGGCAATCTTAGATCATGCGATCCATCACTCACTTAGCATTCATGTTTCTCAGGCACGGTACCAAGCACTCGATGACAGACGCAATTTGAGACACGTTTATATCAAAGACATTGGAACACTTTCCCTTAGACATTGTTTTATTATTGCTTAGCTTTGTTGTTTTTTTTCTTTTTTTTTTCTTTTTTTCCTTTTTTTTTACTTGCTTTTGAATATTACACGAATTACACATCTTCCCATCCAATGTTAGGTGAATGTGGGTTGATAAGTGAGGTCAACCGTTAGACGAGGCTCAAAGTGGTTAATGATGAAGTGGAATATGTGTTTGAATGGTTAATGGGGGTGAATGGGTTGCAAAGGTGCCTCAAGTCATTGGTGTACTTTGTGTTTGGTTTGGCAATTGATTTTTATTTTTATTTTTTTATTTTATTTTATTTATTTATTTTTATTTTTTTTGCGAATGACATGATCGAATGTAAGAAAGAAATGCTCATTTATGAAGAAAGTGAGAAACATGACATATAGTCAAACGGATAAGGAGAACCTATGCTAGACTTTTTAGGGGGGAGGGTTTGAAACAAAAGAAAAAGAAAGCATGAAATCTTGATGAGAAGCTTGCGTCGTGCTTCGTCTTCGTGGTTGTTTATGAGTTACTTCATTCTTTTCGCCTGGTGAGGAAAAAAGTTTGTTGTTGTTGATGCTTTGATTGGAAGGAAAGAAGGAAGGAGTGACGCTCCCCTTATTCTTCCAACTATTGCCTAGTGATTTTAGACTCATGTACTGTGGAAGGATGAACTCACTTAATGCATTGACTCAATACTCGGATTGGAAAGGAAGAGTGTATGAAATAATTTTGAAAACCAATGGGAAATACTCCACTCATTTCTATTACAACAGAAAACGACTCATGCATGGTCCTTGTATACGATCATAAACAATATGGTGCATTACTCGAAGACAAAATGTGTGTAACGACTCAACAAGTGTGATTAGATGAGTTTATAAGAATCGTGGTATGATTGCATGGCTAGACATGAGGACGTTGTAAGAAAACAAAGGACCCATGGACCAAATAGCACGGAAGACTAAAAGACAAACTAACTTGATTAATATTGTCCAATTTTAATGGTTGTGCTATTTACTAGGTGAAAACGGTCCACTGACAATCGTTAGTCATAAATAAAATAAAATTAACCACAATCAAAGACAAAGAACACATGTCAAGATTAGCACAATAATCACAAAAGAATAGGAAGATTGATTATAGTGTTCTAGAAGAGTTATGACTCATGGGAATAAATAAATAAATAAAAATAAAAAACTACAATCCTATGTTATACGAGTTGACACGGATTAGAGGACTAAGAGAAGTACAAGATTGGCTAAGACTAGCTTGACATGAAAAGATACGCAAAAAAAAAGAAGGTTGGACGCTAAAAAGACACCTAAACTGGATAGGCTGTACTATTTATGTTATATCTTTGTTAGGGGTGTACACCGGTCCAAAACCGGACCTGGACCGGACCTGTTTGGACCGGGACCTGAATTAGTGATTTTTGAGGACCGGAGACCGGACCTGAATCAACAGATCCGGTTCCGGGTCAGACCTGAAAATTCAGGTTCGGTTCGGGTTAAGACCTGAACAGACTTGAATTTGTATTTTTTTTCGTTTTTTTCTTTATTCAAGCCAAATTTTCTACAAAAAGCAACAACGAACCAAATTTACATCGAAATAGGGTAATTGACCCTGTTGGACCGGAAACAATACTATCAACTTGTCAATACAGATCTAACCTAAACACTAATACATACACCCCTAACTATGACACCAGAGGAATGCTCAAAATTGTAAGTTTTTTTTTTTTTTTAATTGTCTGTCCTGCTTCAATTCAGGGTTTCCACTCCATCTCTATATAAACAAGTAAAATTTGGCTAGTAAAAAGTCTTCTAGTAGTACAAAATTAAGAATTGAAATGTGATATTTCAACTGGATCCCGTCCCTACATGTGCTGTGGAAACATCAATAATTTGACTAAGCTTGCAAGATCCATGTGATTTTCCACCAAATAAAGTTTTGCTAAATTCCCCAGGTTTTGAAATATGTCTTGACTCTTGGTTTTGCCAGTGATTATTTTACAACTTCTACCAATTCCACTCTTAGCTCTGGTCACTGTTTTCTATTAAAAAAAAAAGAGCTCTGATTAATGTTTTTATGGTCCTATGTGTTGACAGTCTTGAGTGCACAGCCCACCACCAGCCACCACAACCTCCTTTCCTTCTACCACCCACCCCAGCTCACCCCTTAACCACCTTGACCCAGACACCGTAACCGCAAAAACCCAGACCCACCGATACCCACCCAGAACCCAGAAAACGAAAAAATTGAAAAAAAAAACCCCACCACCGTCCCGGAGTCCATCGCATCCACAACCCAGAAAAATAAAAAAAAAAAAAACAGAAAAAACCCAAATTTTGGTATTCCACACATACATCCGAACAAAAACAAAAAAACGAATGAAAAAATTTAAAAAAAACAAATTATACAAAAAATTGCCAGAAAATCCGAGACAGAAAAACAGAAAATTCCGAAATTTATAATTTTACATTACAATTTCATTAAAAAAGATAATTATGTATTTGTATTTGCACAGATGTTTTTTTTTTCTGTTTGTATTTGTAATTTGTGGGTGCGGTTTTCTGTTTAGGTATTCCAGAAAAACAAAAAAAAAAAAACAGAAAAAACCCAGAAAAACAAAAAAAAACAGAAAATTTACAGTGAGGAGAGGCGAGGAGAAAAGGTGAGACTGAGAATCAGAGAAGAGGAGAGGAGAGGAAGAGCGAGAATCAGAGAAGAGGCGCTGAACGGCTGAAGTATTAGGTAGTTAGGTTTAGGCTTTTATATTATTATTATTATTATTATTATATATATATATATATATATATATATATATATATATATATATATATATATATATATATATATATATATATATATATATACAAAAATCCGGGTTTCAGGTCCGGACCTGAAAACCCCGGTTTTGGACCTGATCCGGACCGGAACCGGAAACCTTGAATTTCAAGGACCGGGATCGGACCTGAATCTACAGGTCCGGATCAGGTCCGGTCCCAACAGGTCCGGTTTAGGTCGATTTTCAGGTCCGGTCCTGTTTATGTACACCCCTTCTTTGTATATGTGACTCTGATTGGGACGAAACCAACGCCAAATAAAAGATAAAACTCGGGGCTACAGATCTATAGGTTGAACGACACGTAACTCTTTCTAGAACTTCGGCTATGACCAAAATAAGTTGATGCTTGTGCATGATACGGGAATAAAAATCCGGGTTGACTTAAAAAAAAAGACTATCAAGCTTATTTGGGTGTCAAATACCATGGTTAAGAGTTTGGACGTGTTAGTAAGGCAGCCTCCCTTGACGGTGTATGCCAACGGGCGGCTTTGCAAGTTCGTGATGAAATCGAACTCGACTCCATGGTTTGGGTGGATTTAAAAACTCGGATGAACCCTTATTGCCATGAGCGTTTTCGGGTTAATAGAGCTTAAATCCCCCGGGCTAGCCACGTACGTTAAACACGTACTATTGTGGCAAAATAGGTAAGCTAAAATACATATGCATATGTGACAATGCCGATTAAATCGCAGGAATACAATTCAAGAATCTTTCAAGTTTCATCCACTCATCTCAATTAAAACCGATCACTCAAATCGATAAATAACCAAGAATCCTCCCCAGTGGAGTCGCCAAATTGTAGGCATCGTTCAAAGCGCGCCTACGTTAAGCATGTGGTGAATATGTTTGGCACTCATAGGAAGTGGGAATTGACATACGATTAGGGACAAAGCAAAGTAGGGAGCCGCCAACAAGTTTTTTAAGGAACTTGTAAACCGTTCACGGATCATTTAAGACAACCACGATTAAGGGACAACGAAAGGCAACAACGATTGACCCGCGAAGGTTACACGGTTACACCCCATTTATAATCCATGAGATTACTAACTCCATATGGGTCGGAACCACGAAAGGAGGATCGGAGATGATTGTACGAAGTGAGTCATGGAGTCACATTCGCCCGTATTGGCCTCTACTCGATTCTTATTGTGAAAAAGTAATTCCCGCGATCTCAAAGGCATGCAAACAAAGATTCAATTTGCTCCAAACTAAAATTAGGCTATATTGGTTGAATATTAATGCAACATATAATTCTAAAATATCCTGATCGCTTCTGTTTCGGGGTTTTCTGATGTCCTGCGGGAGAGTTACAATACCGAGACTGGAACCGGACGCCTGTACCTGCAAAACAACGAAGACTCCTGGTGGTAGGAGCTCCGCCTCCAACGGTCAAGTTAGTACCTGATTAAGGAGTAATTAATGCGGAAATTAAAGTGGTTTGGTCTCTCTAGGTGAGAGTGTTTAATGCGAAATCTGTGTGTAATTTCGTGTTCCCCCTCTTAATGAGGATTAAGGGAGGTATTTATAACCTCGGGAAGCGTGCCACTCTCTAGGTTTAGGGTAAACCTAGGGCTGACTGGGCCTCCAAACAGGATTGGGCCTTGTTGGCTGATTTTCCCATGTGTAATAGGAAGGACACGTGTCGTGTCTCAATTGGTCCGTAGAGGACGTATCTGCGATTGACACGTGGCAGGCTCCTATTGGCCTACGTGAAGGACACGTGGCGGAACCTGGTTGGTCCACTTGTCAGACGGTGATTGGTGGATAGAAATCCCCTAATCATTTGCCCCTCACAGGTGGCACGTGACTGGTCACGTGTTACCTGTGACAGGTGTTGCACGGTGACAGGCGACGACCTGCTACAGGTGTCGCCTTGTGAAAGGCCGAGAGATTTTCCCGCCCAAGCTTTGAATTTTGGAAATGACCCTTCGCCTTCTCACTTCGCCTATATAAGGGAGTGCTGACTTGAGTCATTTTCACACTTGAGAACTTTGTGAGAGAACATTCGGACCCCTGAACTTGCTCTGACACTTTGGACCTTTTCTGCCTACCGCCTACTCTGACAAGCCGTCTGCAAAGGATTTTCAGAAATTCATCAATCGTCACTCGTTCAGGTAACCGTCGGTTCTCTTACTCTTAATTTTTTTCTTTATTATTATTTTTTAAAATGGCACCATGGAAGCACACGACACGACCTAAGTTAGTGATCAGCCGGTCACCGGGGACCGCTGAATCTAGGACTAGGAGTGCCGCCTGCCCTTTTCTGGACCCATCTTTGCCCTTTATACAAAGTCCGACTGTATCTGTGTCTATGCAGAACGTGATGGCCAGAACAAAAAAGACTGCTAGGATCTCAAACTCAGACGGCTCCTCCCAAAGGGTGCCGATTAGTGAAACATCTGACCAGGCGCCAGATGTGGAAGTGAAACAAAGCGGCTTTCAAGCCGACAGTTCTGAGGGAGGGGTCAAGGTGGTCCCTTCCCATTTTACAGTTGACATGTCCAACTTTTCTCCTGCTCCTATTGACAGAGAGGAGGCGGGCCCCTCTGGGAGAGGGGAGGAGTCGTCCTCTTCGGACTCGTCAGAGGACGAGTCCGAGTCTAGCTCTTCTGGCCACGCTTCTATGGACACAGAAGAGAAAAACAGTCGCCTACAAGAGGCGAGGCTTTCTCATGCAGTTGAGAAGGGGGACAACTGGGCGGAGCCATCCGCCTCTCACCGAGAGAAGAATACCCCCTACTACTGCACGGTACCCCGGGGCCGGATCTCATCCATGCAAGATAAAGTGGGGAGCTTCATCGCAAACCACAAAATGGGCCCCGGATTTTTAATGTTCGTGCCGGATCCAGAAGACACAGTCGTCTGGCCGGCTGGTACCAGCTATGATGGCGCCTGCTTTGGCTGCTATGAGGCGGCCATCAAGGCTGGGCTGCGCTTCCCACTACATCCGGCTGTTCAGCGGATACTGGATGGGTATGAGTTGGGGTTATGGCAGTTAGCCCCAAACTCTTGGGTCAACGTACTCGGCTATGTGGCCGGGTGCGAACTGCACGGGGTGGAGCCAAACTTCGAGGCTTTCGCCCATATGAACTACCTCAGCCAGACCCCTAAGTCAGGCGGTACCGGCTGGTATCAATTTACGAGCCACAGGGGCTACCTCATGACTAGAGGTAAAGCGAACAAGTGGAAGGATTGGCGGAACACCTTCCTTATTATTGAGAGTTCAGACACAGAGCTGAACATGCGCTACAACAGGTGGAATAGGAATCCGTCTCTCCTTGCAGGCGGCCGCAGCATGCCGCCTGTTCCCCCAAAGGCTAAAAAAGAGATCCTAGACAAAGGACTCTTCAAACTAGAGTCTAGGGTGAACTCTACTTCAGGGGTACGAGAGCAAGTACCCCTACACTGCGTCCCGAGCTTCAAGTGGCTCTATGACGAGTACTTTTTGGTCGCCTGTGGCCTCAGCAGTCGGTGCTCTAGAGGTAGCCGACCTGTCGAATACTCTGTTTTTTTCACGCTTTGTTTACTTGGGACTTTTACTAACTTTGCTGTTTGTTTTTGCAGCGGACGCCATGAGCAAAATCACCGCCTCCAAGACTGCGGCGGCTATGTTGCGGGCCTCAATCATGCAACAATCTTCAACCGACTCCCCCAACAAGGGGGCACCCTTGGTGAGCTTCAAACCTCACCCTCTTTTTGAAGTTGTCTTATGCATATACTGACTTCTTTTTTATTTTTATTTTCAGTCGGGCACTCCAAGAGCTTCTTCCTCACAACAGCCGGACCCCAAGGCCCGGAGGACGACTGTTGCGAACTCTCCTGGTTCTGTCAGGAAACAGGTGGCGGCTGAAAAGCAGCCGGCCACTCCTTCTAAAACTCCGGCGGGGCCGCCTAGAAGTATGGAATTAACCTTGTAGATTTTTAGACTTGTTTCCTTCTTCACTAAGTTTAACCTGCTTTTTTATGCTTGATGCAGCCGGCCCTCAGGAGCCTGACTTGGTCGAGGTGGCCAAGTCTATGATCAGAGCAGTTCCTCCATCTGAAAGGGAGGCGGTCAGGGGTGTCGGCACCCTTGACCTAGATGGGATTGCAGGGGTCCTTGCTGAGGTATACTTAGCATTTTTTGAGTATTTGAATTTCAGGACGCCTGTTCTTTTTGTTTTCTAACTGACGCCTGTTTTCTTTTTTACTTAGGCCCTGCTCCGAGTGAACGGCCTTCGCAAGCCGCTTGATCGGAAGAACAAAGAGGTAAAGGCTGCAAAAGCTATGGCTGCCTCTGACTGTGATAAGGCAATGTTTCAAATTGCCCAAAATGAAGTTCTGACAATTGATATTCTTTATTATCAGGCGCAGGCTACCGCCGCTGTCCGGGCTCAGTTAGAGGCGGCCCAGAAGAGAAATAGCGAGCTGGAGGCGACCGTCACCAACCTCAAGGCCGAGCTTAAACCTCTTCGCCAAAAGATGCTCTCATACGAAGCCTTGGAGAAATCCTTGGCTAACGTAAAGGAACGCCTGGTGACCCAGGAGAGAAGTCTCACTAAGGAGCTCTCGGAAAAGGCCGAGCAAGAGAAGAAAGAGCTGGTCCGAGAGATGATGGAGGACTCTTCTCAGATCCAGCGCATGACCTGGAGCCGCCTCTTCCCTAGTGCCGATTTTTCCTCATGGGAAAAAACATACCGCCAGTGTTCTGAAACATATAATCAAGAGATCCTGGCGGCTGCTGAGGACGAGGCGTTGGAGGAGGCCTTGGAGGTGGAGGAGCAGCCGATAGTGGCGCTTGTGCCACTTGGGGGCAAGGCATCGAAGAAGGATGCAGCTGAAGCCGAGTCCAGCAAGAAGAGTGCTGACCAGGCGGCAGCTGCTAATGTTGAAGATCTGCCCCCCTCTTAAGCTTAATGTCTTCTTTTCACGGCCTGCGTGCCGTTTGCTTGTATTTACCCGGCCAGGGGGCCGGGGTTCTGAATATTTTGGCTTCTTTTTAATGAATTTTTTGTTATGCTTCAAATTTGTCTAAGTATTGAATATTCTGAAATCCAATTGTACACTATACCGACTGTTTTGCATGGCCGATTGTAGACAAGTACGGATGGTTAGTCACGCCGCCTATGCCCCTGGACGACTGGTTGTCTTTTTCCAAGCTAGGCGATCAGTCGGCCATTTGTCCAATCGGTATTCGATTCGTTTAAAAGACTGGATCACCTTTAGGCAGGCGGTCCTGTCATTTGTAAAATTAACCAAGTAGGAAAAGGTTTTCTTACTTGTGTTTTTTAGGCTATAGGCAGTCTAGGACGACTGTTTCCTATCATAATCAGTGTGAATAGGTGTTGTATGAACTTTTTAATTTCATACTAAAATTTTTAAGGGGTGACCAAGTAAATATGACTGTTACCTAGTCGCCGAGTGATGAGTAGTAGAGGTATCAAGCGGTGGGTACCGGTTGTTCCCCTTTATTCGCCAATGTTTGTTGGCTATTAACTCGAGTGGAAACCTAGTAGGGATAGTAGTTTGAGTGCCCTTGTTTGCCAAAAAACAGGTGGTCTACTCAAACCTTTTAGGTTCCATACCAAGTTTGAGAGAGTGACTATGAGTTAACGTTGGTGTTACTCAGTCGTCCTTATTCTAGCTTGAGTAATAGAGGTACCAGGCGGCAGAGGCCGGCTGGACCCCTTGATTCGCCAATGTTTGTTAGCTATTAACTCAAGAGGTACCCCCTGCATTTATCCCAAGTAATACAGGCGGTCATCCGACTCAGATGTCAACTGTTACCACTGGTTTGGTTAGTGATAGAGTTATCCTTGTCTCAAAAACGGCTACGTGGTTGCCCTTGGGGACAGTCGTATAGGTGCCGTGTGATTAGTTTATAGAACAATGTTCCACCCAAAAGGGAGCTGCTCTCTGCGACGAATTTCATCCGGATGGATGCCGTCGGACGCCTGCTATAATGTTGGGACAGGTCGAATTGAATTTTTATATTTTGATCAGTTGACTTGACGCCTGGTCTGATCATGTGTTTTTGATAGTTCTTGGTGAACTGTATTATGTGAGGGTAGCCGGTTGAATGAAACAAGCGGCGTGCCCCTCTTAGATTAAACATGGAGAGTAGCCGACTGTTTGTCAGTTGGCATGCCCCTCTTTAAGTAAAAATGAAAATTTAAGCATGGAGAGTAGCCGACTGTTTGTCAGTTGCCATGCCCCTCTTAATTCAAAATTGAACATTAAGTATGCAAGCTCTATTCAAGTAGTCCTTGACTTTACATTATTCAAAAGAAATATTTCTTAAGATTATCTACATTCCAAGTTCGAGGCAACGGTTGGCCGTCTGGTGTTTCCAGTCGGTAGGTACCGTCTCTAACCTCTTCATAGATTCGGTAGGGACCTTCCCAGTTGGGAGTTAGTTTGCCAGACTCGTTAGCCCTACCAACAGCTTCCATTTTTCTAAGTACAAAGTCCCCCACTTTGAGTGGACGCCTGTGCACCTTTTTGTTATATGATCGAGTCATTCTCAGGCGGTAAATCTCATGGCGCAAGACAGCATTGCCCCTCTTTTCAGGGAGTGAGTCTAATGCCAGGCGCATGGCTTCCCAGTTTGCCTCTTCGTCATATAGCATTACTCGAAGAGTCGGCTCGTAGTGTTCTATTGGAAGAACAGCTTCCGCACCATAAGTTAGGAGGAATGGAGTTTCTCCAGTCGCCCCTTTTTCAGTCGTCCTAATGGCCCAGAGAAAATGTGGTAGTTCATCCGCCCATAGGCCGCCTGCTCGTTCAATCTTTTTCTTCAGACCGTCTGAGATGATTTTATTAAAGGCTTCTACCTGGCCGTTTGCTTGTGGTCGGCCGACAGATGCAAAGTAGTGTGCAATTCCTTGGTCACCCAACCAGCTTTTGAGAACAGGCGTCTCAAATTGAGGACCATTATCAAAAACCATAGACATGGGAACCCCGAACCGAGTGATGACATTTCTCCAAATGAATGAAATTACATCCTTCGTCTTGATTCCCTTTACAGCCTCCGCCTCTACCCATTTAGTGAAGTAGTCGACGGCAACAAGTATGTACCTTCTTCCGCCTGTAGCAGGCGTATATGGACCCAGAATATCCATGCCCCACTTAGCAAACGGTAGGGGGCTATGGATGGTAGTGAGGTCAGTAGCCGGACGGTGAATAAGTTTGCCAAACCTTTGACACTTGTCACATTTTTTCACCATCTCCATAGCATCTGCTTCTAAAGTAGGCCAAAAGTAGCCCTGCCGCCTTGCCCGTTGAGCAAGCGTCCTACCGCCTATATGGGAAGCACAGTAACCAGAGTGAAGATCGTCTAGTATCTCTCGCCCCTTTTCGGGAGTAACACATTTTAAGAAGGGTTGAAGGTACCCCCTTTTGTGAAGTTCTCCCTTTATTATTTCAAAACTGGAGGCTCGTTTTTTCAGCACTGCCGCCTGTTGATGATCATCCGGCAAGATACCGTTTGTCAAATATGCCCTGATTGGATCCATCCAGGTTGAGCTTCTGTCTAAGATTCCAATAGGGTCTTCCTCAATGCTCCTCTTCTCCATTACTTCCCAAAAAACGGTTCGAGGGGTATCACAGGAGGCGGATGATGCTAATTTTGAAAGTGCATCCGCCTGATTGTTTTCCGATCTCGGCACTTGAATCAGATGGAATTCCTCAAGGGAGCCGACTGCTTGTCGGACCGCCAGTAGATACTTGATCACGGCCGGATGGGTCGCTTCGTATTCGCCATTGTACTGACTCACTATCAATTGTGAATCGGAACAGGCGTCTATTTTTCTTGCCCCTGCCGCCTTGCACATGCGGATTCCGGCTAGTAAAGCTTCATATTCTGCTTCATTGTTTGAAGCCTGAAAACTGAAGCGTAAAGCATACTCGTACCTGTCACCCTCTGGCGACTGACATATGACGCCTGCTCCACAACCATTTGAAGTAGAGCTTCCATCCACATATACCTTCCAGACTTGGTCTGGAACTTGAGAGTCAGGGGGACGAGTCATCTCAACAATAAAGTCAGCAAAGGCTTGCCCCTTCACTACTTTTCTAGGCTCGAAGGTAACTTCGAGGCTCTGTATCTCTATGGCCCATTTGATCATTCGGCCTGACGACTCCATGGTGGTCAGTGGCCGCTTGATAGGTTGATCTGTATACACGACGACTGCATGTGCTAAAAAGTAGGGCTTCAACTTTTTAACAGCCATGAAGAGTGCAAGACCAAATTTCTCCACTAAGGGATACCTCAACTCAGCATTTTTCAGTACATGACTGACAAAGTAGACTGGGAGCTGACGGCCGTCTCTTTCAGCAAGAAGAACAGCGCTTAACGCATGATCAGAGACGGCCAGGTACATGTAGAGTACTTCTTTGGGCAAAGGGCTGACCAGCCTTGGCAAGGAATGCAAGTGAACTTTCAATTTCTGGAAGGCCGCCTCAGCATCCGGCCCCCATTCAAACCTTGCCTTTTTCTTAGAGCACTAGCAATGGTGAGTGTTTTTTTTGCTCATGAGAATTTTTTGTGAGTAAAAAAAATGATCATGAGCTACAATGGTGAGCAAAAGCTAAAATGGGAAAAAAAGCCCATGAGCATTTCCAAAAAAGCTCAAAACTTGAGCATTTTTATTGATGAATAGTAAATGGAGTGGGGCCCACAGCTGGCAGGCAAACAAAAAAAAAACGGAGCCCACAATTCAAAACGACGCGTTTTGATGAGGTCCCTCAAAGGCGCGCCTATCAAAACGCGTCGTTTTGATATATCAGAAAAAAAAAAAAAAGAGAAAGGCGCTGACGCGTGCAGAGAGGGGAAGCAATGAAGACGCGACACGTGGCGGGTGCAGGCAGCCAGCCAATCAAAAAATACTAGCCGTTTTACAACGGTTATTTTTTTATAATGCATTTTCAGAAAAATATATTTTGTAAAAAAAAAAAAAAAAAATTACCAACGGTCATAAAATTAAATTCTCTATAAATAGACATGCATTTTGATATATTTTGATATAATTTCGTAAATACTTTAAAATCCTCCAAAATTTAATTTTCTTAAAAGTATTTTAAATTTGTAGAAGAAGGTAGTGTTTGCAATTCAGCCATATTGAGGTAAAAAAAATTTTATTTAATTTTTAAAATCTGTTATATAATATAAGTAGTATATATGTGATTTTTAAAAAAAAAAATAAAATTGTAGACCATGTAATTATATTGCAATATGTAATTAAACAAAGTTGTGTATATTTTGTCCATAAATTTCTAAATTTGTACTTATTAAATTGTTGCAATTATTGGTTTTTTTTTTTTTGCTATATATAAATGTAGTTACGTAATAAAATTAATATATATGAGATTTTGTGGATAAAAGAAATTATAGGCCACGAAATTAAATTGCATTATGTAATTAAACAAAGTTGTGTATATTTTCTCCATAAATTACTAAATTTGTAGTTATTTAAAGTGTTGCAATTATTGGTTAATTTTTTTTGCGTTATATAAATGTAGTTACATAATAAAAGTAGTATATGTTTGGTTTTTGGAAAAAAATCAATATGATAGGCCACGAAATTATATTGCATTATGTAATTAAACAAAGTTGTGTATATTTTCTCAAAAAAATTTATAAATTCATACTTGTTAAAGTGTTGCAAGTATTTGTTAATTATTTTTTTTAATATGTACATGTAGTTATGTGTTAAAATTGGTATATATGTTATTTTGTGGAGAAAAAAAAAATATTGTATGGCATGTAATGTAATTGCATTATGCAATTGAAGAAAGTTGTTGATATTTTTTTGGATTTGTTATCATTTTAATTTGTTTTTTGAGTAAATTTTTGTAACGATATTTATCTTTTGTTTTTTTGACGCAGAATCTTTTAATGGATCCAAACAACCCAAATTTCCGTCAACAATTTTCGGGTTTTAGTGATGATTTCCTAACTAATCCCGAGTTTCAATTGTTCTTGCAAAGAATGGGCAATATGTCGTCGCAACCACCTCCACTGCATCAGACACCCACTAAGGTTCCCCTACAAAACCCTGCTAATAATGAAGATCGTACACCTGAAACTGATCTTGGTAGTAACACACTCTTCGATGAGAGCGAAGAGGAAACCGTTCCAGAGACGCCGCAGTATCCTCCTCCACCAGTTCGCTTGTTGGAACCCAACCAGGTTCCTGCACGAGCTACCCGTATTTGGTCTGTTGCGGAAGATGAAGCTCTGATTGGGTTGTACTTGCAGATTAGCGAGGATGCTATTAAAAGTACAAGCCAAAAAGCAACTAGCCTATGGCGCAACGTACACGCAGCATACCAAACTTTGCATACGCAGCAGCCGCATATAATTCCGCCAAGGCCTATTAAGAGTTTGACGTCACACTGGAGAAGGTTGGCAGCGGACACACTGCAATGGATATCTTGCTATGATGAAGCAGGTAGACTTCCGGAGGGAGGGAGTGGTTACAATGAAGCTGATCGTATGAAAAGTGCGGCGAAGCTTTTTCATGTCGCCCAAGGTCGTAATTTCACTTTTCCTCACGCAATTGAAATGCTTAACAAGGATCCAAAGTGGAGACCAAAGCTGAGATGGTCAATGTCCTTGAAGGAAAGAAAAGCCGCTTGTGATGCTGAGGAAGAAGGTAGTGCTGGAAGTGGGAAGAGGTCCAGAGATGATGTAGAGGATGATACCCCTACGGATGGTTTTTCATCTGGCGGTTTACAGCGACCCGAGGGTGTCAAGAAGGCAAAGGCGAAGCGTAAAGGGAAAGCAGTAGCAACAGACAGTGGTTCGTCTGAGCTTAGCGAACGAATGAAGGAACTCGCTACAATTCGCGAGAGGGAGGCCATTCTGAAGGAAGAGAGGATAAAAATTGAAAGAGGCAAGGAACAGAGGAAAAGGGAGGAACTTGACATTCATAAGATGAAAACCTGGTTTGATATGGTGCAAGCTATGAAGAATTCGCCTACGCCACTCACTCCCGAAAAAGAGTCGTACAAGAATTATTTACTGGGTAAATTACAAGGCCTTTAAGCATGTTTGGTTGTAGTCTTTTATTTATTAAGCGCAATTTAGTCTTTTATTTTAAAGTTGTATTAGTGGTGTGGTTAATCTCAATGTAAGAAAGATGTACACTTGTATTCTGATTTTCCAATATTGAATGACAAGTTGTTTAACAAGTTGATTTAAGTTGCCATTCATACCGACATAATTGCTTTAAATCTCTGTCATTGTGTAGTCACATTTTTCTGATTTCACTTTATCAGAATGCTTTAACCTTTGTGTCATTGATACCGACATTATTGCACTCAAGACTTGTCACTGTCAACTAGCATAGTATACCTATTCCGTGGTTAAAAATTTGATTCCTGTACTTGGTGTGGTCATTCAGATTTGTAACCACACATTCATTTGATATTTTTGCTATATATAGTAGGCATGGCACATATCCATAACCACACCCCTTCATCAAGTAACAATAGTAATACGAGATGTATTCTAGACCATCATCAAGCTCAAGTTCAAGCTCATCTTCTTCAAATACTGAAGAATATGACCAACTTGTTGATGAACTCTTCACATACCAACCCCCATCTGTCCTCATGCCCCAAACACAATCCCAACACTCTTCAAAAAAACTTAGAGGGGGTACGAATAGAAGAGATAGGGAAATCGGACATGCTAGGTTGTTTAATGATTACTTTTCCGATAATCCTGTGTACAACACCACCCAATTTAGAAGAAGATTTCGTATGCAACGACCTTTGTTTGTACGTATAATGAACAAGGTCGTTGAAGGTGATGTTTACTTCCAGCAGCGTAGGGATGCAGCTGGAAGGTTAGGTTTATCACCTCTGCAAAAATGTACAGCGGCGATAAGAATGTTAGGCTACGGCATGGCTGCGGACGCCGTGGATGAATACGTTCGGATCAGTGAGTCAACCGCTCGAGTTGCCCTTCAACGTTTTTGTATCGGTGTCATTGAGCAGTTCGGAACCGAGTACATGCGAAACCCTACAACTGATGAATTGGCCAGAATACTGCATCAAAATGAACTGCGCGGTTTTCCAGGTATGATAGGCAGCATTGATTGCATGCATTGGGAATGGAAGAACTGTCCAACGGCATGGAAAGCGCAGTACGCCTGTAGGAACAAGAAAGCAACGCTAATACTGGAAGCCGTTGCAGATCAGGATTTATGGATATGGCATTCCTTCTTTGGGATCCCTGGATCTTGTAATGACCTAAATGTCTTATACCGTTCCCCAGTGTTTGATGAGGTTCTGCATGGTCGAGCTCCTCCGGTAAATTTTACCGTGAACGGCCATGAATACAACATGGCATATTACTTAGCCGACGGCATTTATCCGAAGTGGGCAACTTTTGTTCAGGGTATCACAACCCCTCAACTTCAAAAAGATAAATTGTTCGCTGACCACCAGGCTGCTGCTCGAAAGGACGTTGAAAGAGCATTCGGTGTTTTGCAAGCTCGATTTGCAATAATACGAAAACCGTCATTGGCGTACGATGAGGACATACTACGAGACATAATGAAAGCATGTATCATTATGCATAACATGATTGTTGAAGATGAGCGCCACAACTACACTCGAGCCGAAGTTCTAAGAGCCTTCTACGAAGAAGATCAACAAGAATCAACACCAGCATCAACATCTACAACGCCACCGTTTGAATTCAACGTAGGCCGACCTACCAACTTTGACTTCAACGCATTTCTACAGCGAAAAGCTTCCCTCCGTGACAGAGAAATTCATCTATCTCTGAAACGTGATTTAGTCGAACATATTTGGCAACGATACGGGCCACGTAATTAGGGAGAATTTAGACGACTTAAATAAAGCCAAGTACTATGGCGTAGCTACTTTTCCGTACGCAGTCGAGTTATTTTTTAGTTGTTGTGTTTATTTTATTTCCTAAGTTTAATTACGCATGACGTTGCAAATGTAATCGTTCTCTAGTATTGTACCGCTTTTAAAATAAATAAAAACATTTAACAAATTATGAGGGATTTTTTACAATTTTTTCATATAACGTACTTAATTTTACGACAAATTTTAACGATAAAAAAGACAAAACTAAAAAAAATAAGTTACACAAATTTAAACTAGTTTTTAATTATTTGGAGTAACATTGTTAAAATATAAATGAAATAAATAAATAAAGAAGTGTTGTGTAGGAGAGAGAAAGTAATGGTGGGGTATTGAAAAAGTAAGAGAGAGATAGTGGTGGGTGAGCATTTTTTTTGCTCACCATTGGGAGAGAAAATGTAAAAAAAATTTGCCCATGAGCAAAATTGATTTGTTGAGAGAGAAAGTGGGTAGAGAGAGAGTGGGTGAGAATTTTTTTTGCTCACCATTGAGAGTGGTCTTAATTGCCTGGAAAAAGTATAGGCATTTGTCGCCTGACCGGCTTAGAAATCTTCCCAAGGCCGCCAGACAACCCGTTAACTTCTGAACCTCTCGGATGGTACGAGGCGACTGCATGTCGATGACCGCCTGCACCTTCTCAGGGTTCGCCTCTATTCCTCTCTGATTGATAAGAAATCCGAGAAATTTCCCAGACTCAACTCCAAAGACACATTTCTTGGGATTGAGCATGACATGGTGCCGCCTGAGTGTGGCGAAAGTTTCTCGGAGGTCCGACAGATGATCTTTCTGAAGTTTAGACTTGACAATCATATCATCAATATATGCCTCGACATTTCTCCCAATCTGATCAATGAACACAGTGTTTATCATCCGCTGGAAAGTGGCCGGGGCATTCTTAAGACCAAACGGCATGACCGTATAACAGTATAACCCTTGATCAGTGACGAAAGCCGTCTTCTCCTGATCTTTCTTCCATAAAGGGATTTGATGGAAACCAGAGTAGGCGTCCATAAAGCTCATCAAAACATGGCCGGCTGTTGAGTCGACCAGGTTATCAATTTTAGGCAGAGGGTAACTGTCTTTTGGGCACGCCTTGTTCAAGTCTGTGTAGTCTACACACATTCGCCAGGTACCATTCGGCTTTTTAACAAGCACAACATTTGCAACCCAGTCTGGGAAGTAACATTGCCGAATGAATCCTGCATCGAGTAATTTTTTAACTTCGGCGGCTGCCGCCTGACTTCTCTCTTCGCCATGGTTCCGCTTCTTCTGCCTTACCGGCTTCTTTTTCGGATCCACAGCCAGTTTATGTACCGCCAGGTCAGGACTAATGCCTGGCATTTCATGGACTTCGAATGCAAAGATGTCCTTGTATTCTTTCAATAAATTATGGAAGTCATCACCTAAGACCCCTAGAGCAGTCGTCCCAACTTTGACAGTTCTGTCAGGACGCGAGGCATCTAAGATCAGGTCCGTATGTTCACCAGCCGGTTGAGGGCGGAATTCATCCGACCGCTCCTCTGCCAATGATTGCTATTTTTTGTCTTTTCTTGCGGCCCCTATCTGGGATGCCTTTCTTTTCTTGCCGCCTGCTTCTTGAACAGGCGCACTCTCCTTGACATTGTCAAGGTCTATTTTTCCTCCACTGGACCCAGCGGCCATAACAGTGGGCTTGACATCCGAGAGATAGCACTCTCGGGCCATCCTCTGATCTCCCCTTAGGGACCCGACTGTTCCATTATCCCTCTCAAACTTGAGCAACATAAGAGATGGGATTATTACAGCCTTGGAATTATTCAGGGTTGGTCGTCCCAGAATCATGTTGTAGGCCGAGAGTTCTTCTACTACCAGGAACCGGACTACCATGTGTCGTCCTTCCCCTTTTTCACCCAGACGGATGGGTAAATCCACTCGTCCTACTGGGTGGATGACTCCTCCTCCAAACCCTACTAAAGGGTGAGAGGCCGGATGTATGCAATCAGTCTGGTATTTCAGTTTCGACAGACATTTGCTACTGATGAGATCTGAGGAGCTTCCGGTATCTATGAGGATTCGGCCAACTCTCTGATTGGCCACTTTACATTCAATAACGATAGGGTCATCATGCGGCCCCCTTACCCCTCCTAGATCTTCTTCGGTAATGACAATCTCAGGAAATGAATATTTGGAGGACCGTTCTGGGTGAACGGAATTTACATCTAGCCGCCTGATATTGTCTTTGTTGCCCCTAATAGTGGGGCCTCCTCCTGCGAAGCCGCCTGCAATAGTGTAGACGACTGCATCATCTGTATCAGAGCTGTCGGCCTGTTGATTCTTTTTGGCCGACTGTTTTTTCGAGGAAGGGTTCCCCGTGGATTTCTTGACAAAAGAGTCAAGATCACCTTGCTCAGCCAGGCGGTCCAGATACCGCATGAGACTGATGCATTCGTTGGTGTGATGACCAACATCTTCATGATAATCACAGAATTTTTCTTGGTTCCGGTTGTTTGCAGAACCCTTCATGGGGACCGGCTTCTCAATTGAGATCCGTCCCTTGATTTCTTTTAGGATAGCTTAGCTATCCTTGGTAAACGCATACTTTGGGGAGTATGGTTTGAATTCTTTTTTCTTCTTCTAGGCCGGCTGTTTAGAGGAATCAGCCGCCCAGACCTCTTTTCTCTTCTTATCTTTGCTTGACGACTGTATCTGTCGTCCTTCTTTTTTGTCGAACTTTTTTCCGTCCGACTGTTTTGCCGTACTACAAAGATCAGTCGCCTGTATATAGGCTTCTGCTTCAATCAAGGCCTCTTGAAGAGTCGCCACCCTCTTTCGGACCAGATCAAATTTGAAGGTCGACCCGTCTTTGAGACCCCTGAAAAAGTCAGTATAGGCTACCTCATCCGGTAACCCTTGAATCTGTATTCTCATCAGGTTAAACCGCCTGATATAAGATCGAAGTCCCTCCTTCTCACCCTGCTGAATTGTTCCTAAATCAAGGGTCGTCTTCTTCACAGGGATGTTCATGGCGAAGTTGGAGGTGAACAAGTAAGCAAGCGTTCTGAAGTTGTTTACACAACCAGTCGGCAGGTTGCCGAACCATTGCTGTGCGATTCCTTTGAGAGTCGCTGGGAAACACTTGCACCAAGTGGGATCATCCAACCCTTGAAGGTACATTAGGTTGGAGAATGCCATCAGATGGTCTTCTAGGTTAGTAGTGCCGTCATAGGCGCCTACTAACACATTTTTCACTTTGGCCGGCTGAGCGGCTTCAGTAATTTCCTTGGAGAAGGCCGACGGCTGTTCACCAAGTCTAAGCAACCGTAGCTGCCAGTCCAAAGGTTGGACATTTTTAGCTGCCTGTCCACCAAATGGAGGTGGCTGCATAAAATACTGTTGTTGTGGTACAAACGGTAAGTTTGGTACCGCCTGGTCGCTATGAAAGCCGGACTGACGGGAGGTGCCGCCTGACTGACTCTCATGATACGACTGGGTATGCCTCATCGAGGTATTTCGCAGACTGTCTTGGAAATTTGAAGTAGAGCCCGACTCTGACAGTCGGTCACTCTTCTTCTGCTCTAGCAGCAGCCGAGCGTCTGTGTATGTTTTTTCCGACCCGTCCGCCTGAATGTGACGAACAGGTTTCCTATTTCCTGGAGTAGGAAAATGGTATTTTGTGAGATCAAGGGCAGGCGGCTCCCACTTCCTGGATTTAGGATAAGGAGTTCCCTCTCGCCCTTGAACTGGCTTCCTCTTGCCTGAAGTGGAAGGTTTCTTAGCCGACTGTTCCTTGGCCGGAACAGGCTTCTTATTAAGCAACTCTTGAATCTCTCCCTTGAAGTCCCTCATGAAGGTCATGAGTTCGTTCCTTGTGATGGGAGCAGACCCATCAGTCACCTGCTGCCGAACAGGCGGTGCGTCTGCTGGCTCGCTTTCAGTTTGAAAATGTTCCCGTTCCCTCCTTTCGGTCTGACGGGTACGTCGGGCCCTTAGGGTCCCGTCTGGAGCTGTGTGAGCTTCAACTTCAAATTCATTTTCAGTATCATGGTCCGACTGGACTTGAGGGTCGTCTAGGGGACGCCTCTCTTCAAAAGTCGGTACAAACGTGGATGCCATCTCAGAAGTACTCTCCCCACAGACGGCGCCAAAATGTTTCGGGGTTTTCTGATGTCCTGCGGGAGAGTTACAATACCGAGACTGGAACCGGACGCATGTACCTGCAAAACAACGAAGACTCCTGGTGGTAGGAGCTCCGCCTCCAACGGTCAAGTTAGTACCTGATTAAGGAGTAATTAATGCGGAAATTAAAGTGGTTTGGTCTCTCTAGGTGAGAGTGTTTAATGCGAAATCTGTGTGTAATTTCGTGTTCCCCCCTCTTAATGAGGATTAAGGGAGGTATTTATAACCTCGGGAAGCGTGCCACTCTCTAGGTTTAGGGTAAACCTAGGGCTGACTGGGCCTCCAAACAGGATTGGGCCTTGTTGGCTGATTTTCCCATGTGTCATAGGAAGGACACGTGTCGTGTCTCAATTGGTCCGTAGAGGACGTATCTGCGATTGACACGTGGCAGGCTCCTATTGGCCTACGTGAAGGACACGTGGCGGAACCTGGTTGGTCCACTTGTCAGACGGTGATTGGTGGATAGAAATCCCCTAATCAGCTTCAATTAAACAACAAGATTAAAAAGGAACCTAAACCGGTCGTCCAAATTAAATTATCTTATTAATCGTGATATTCAATTACATATTCCCTTTAAACATGCAATACGGTGATCAGTAAAATATAATAAAATCAACATCAACATTGGAAGCAATTTAACAATAAATCATTGGTCAAAACAAATCATAATAATAACCTAATCATGATACTAGCAACAAGAAATAAAATTAGAGTAATTAAGTGATTAATTACTCACTTTCCGCGTTTCTTTGAATTGCTACATCATGAATAAACTGTTAGTAACTTTTATAAAAATATAAATCAAATTGAAATTAAATTAAATAAAAGTAGAGTTGATTTAGTCCAAACCCTCAGTCAATTCTACCTTTCACGCCTTGGTTTAAGTACGAAACTTCGGGTGTTGTATGGACTCCTTGGAGTGCTTAGGGAAGGAATGGCGTAATTAGGAGAATAGGTTTAAGGCTTAGAATAAGAGAGAGAGGAATTAGAATGTGTGTTGGTGTATAAGAGAGAAGGAGAGAATTGTTTTGTCCCCGAAATTGAAAAAATCAGGTTCGTATTTATAGAGAAAATGTGAGGGGTGAAGCATGGAACCTAAGAATTGAAGCGCCGCAAAATAAAACCCTAGAAAAATGTCGTGTCACGGTGCAAAATACCGTGACACGGTACAGAGTGCCGTGACACGTCACAATATACCGTGGCGCGGCACTTATGCCATGACGCGGTAAATTCCAGTTTTTACGCGTTTTTAAAACTATGATAACTTTTGATCCGTAACTCGGAATAAGGCATATATATATATATATATATATATATATATATATATATATATATATATATATATATATATATATATATATATATATCGTTGGAAAGATTATCAAGTCTAGTTTTCAACCCAATTAGAATCAGGTCAAAATCATTTGTAGATTTTAAGATATGTCCGTATTAGTGAAAGGGTGTTGGTTTTGGGTCGAGTTTAATGTTTTGCTTATATCTTCTTCGTTTAAATCGGAATTGGGCTTATGATATATCGTTGGAAAGCTTATTGAAAGGCCTATCTAACCAAATAATATTTGGATCAAAATTATAGGGACACAAAATCAGATTAGCTCAGTTTTGTGATGTGGACACGAAAAGAGGAAGATAAGTTATGGTTTAGCAAAATGGGCTAAGAATTGGGTTGGTTTATGAAATATATTGGATTGAACAAAGATTTAAGCACTCCCGGGATTAAACACTTGACCCCACCAATAATGGCGGTGAAAGGTTGTTCATCATCGGGTTTGGTTTTTGGGAGACATTTTTAGTTTTCTACACAACCTAGTACCACTAATTCACTTACTTAGCCCCTAATTTATTTTAATTAAACTCTAACTCTCAATTGACTATTTAATTATTAAATTTATTGAGTTAAGATTACAAATAGGGTCTAACTCTTTCACAAATATTGTGATTGGGGTCTGAACTTTTTTTACTTAGTATTTGGGGTTTTGAGGTGAGTTAACTCCCCTTTAACTCACTGTTAACCATAGATAAAAAGTTAGACCCCTAATACATTTAATTTATTGCTTGATAATGCTATTAAATTTATTGCTTAATAATGATAAAAATAAGTACTCTAATTTTAATTAAAAAATAATAATAAACTGATAAAATAGTACATCTTCAAGCAGCACTTATTTTCTTCACATAAACAATTTTTAAAAAAAAAAATTGATAATTTTTTTTTCTTCTCAAGAAATCTTTTCTTCAAATAAAATATTAAAATCTGTTTTTATTTCTAACACAAAAAATTTATTTTTAGATGATAATATATTTTAGGTAATATGAGTAAGTATTAGTAATTTATGAAAATTATATCATCCAAAATTAATATCAAAAATAATTAATATGAGAATTTCCTAAAATAAGAGTAAGTTTATAAAATTTTCCTTAAAAAAAAAAGTAAGTTTATAAAATTCATATTTTATTAAATTCGTTTCAAATTAATCTAATTTTAGAAATCACATTGAATTTTTATAAACCTTTTATATTTTCTGAAAAAACACTTGTTTTCTTTACTTGACAAAAACGTTTTTTCTTTTAAAAAAAACCTATTTTTATTTTTTTTTTGACAAAAAAGAAAATCTGATTTTATTTTAAAAGATAAACCTGTATTTTTTTATTGCATCAACCTTAGTTTTTTTTTTGGTGTTTAGAGAGCCACAAGGGCGAGGTGAGCGAGGTGAGAATCGATCCCAAGATCTCCAGGAATCGTAATAATAAGTTTTAGTAATTTTTTAAAAAATTAATATCAGAATTTATAATATCAGAGTGTTGATATTAATATTAGATGTTTTTTTATAAATTTTTTTAATTTTATTTGTCAACCATACAATGAATTTTATTTAAAAAAATCATTGTATTAAAAATCATAATTTATTAATAATTTTTATTAAAAAAGAATTAATATCTGATTGGTTGTTAAGAAAACAAAAATTAATTGGTTAACTACAAGGGTCTAACTTTTTTAACTAACGGTCTAACTTTTTTTATATGAATTAATAAATTTGGCCGGAAAATATAACTTAGACCCCAAACAGTAAGTAAAAAAAAGTTGAACCCCAAACATAATATTCTTCAAGAAGTTAGACCCTATATATTATCTTAACTCTAAATTAATTTATAAATTTTAAAAAAAAAAAATTGAAACCACCACCCACACCCCACCACCAGCCAGCCACCCCCCTCCCTTTCCCCCTCCCCGGCAGCAACCCCTTTCCCAGCTAAGTTGCTGCCTGGAACCCCCCACTCACGACGACCCCCAACGTCGGCCGACCCCCTCCCTTTCACCCTTACCCTCGTTGCAACCCTCCCCCTCCCTTAAAAAAAACTCTAATCTGGCAAGTCCGGTAAAACTCTCAATGTCGAAATTCCATCATTCATAGCCTCTGATTTCCTCTAATTTCCACATGGAAATAGTGCTACATTTTCAGCCAGTGGCGGTTCCAAGAATTTGTCTTATGGGTTTGGATTTTCTAAACACATATAACGAAATACTCTAAAATACAAATTAAAGGTGCACACATGTTGAAAAACAAATTACAATTGAACTCGACGATTAAATCATCAAAGATGCTCTAAACCCTTCATCTCGGAACAATATACCAATATCAAAATATATACTCCGAAAATATTTTAATCCGTAATATTTAGTGATCCTTGCATTCACAATATTAGAAATTCTCAAATCATATAATCTTACATCAAACTAATTATGACTTAATTAAAATAGTAAATCCAATGTCAACATATTCATAATCAACCATTTTACAATTTCAATAAACACAAATTCTACAATAAAATATTAAAACCCTAACTTTAAATTGACAACATATGGGTATAAATTATAATTTCACCCTAAAATCGATTAATTTGGCAGTTAGACAATTAGTTAAGTGAACTGCTATTCGACGCTCCCAATTTACATGGTGACGCTCCCATTTAAATGTGAAATTACTGTTATACCCTTGTGTTAATTTGACCTATATAAGGCTCCACCACTTTGTCACATAGTATACTGAGCAGTTTAATATTATTCCCGAGCACTTTGACCCACCACTTGCATTTAATCAATTATTTAAAAA
Organism: Chenopodium berlandieri; assembly: GCA_034703905.1. NCBI lineage: Eukaryota > Viridiplantae > Streptophyta > Magnoliopsida > Caryophyllales > Amaranthaceae > Chenopodium > Chenopodium berlandieri. The sequence continues at coordinate 45,550,017 of CM068279.1, read as the reverse complement.
ATATTAATCACAACAAAAAAAACCAAAATTACATAACATTAATTATGAGTAAAAAAAATTTAAGCACGAAAAAAAACCAAAAAAAAAAACAAAAACAAAAACAAAAAAAACAAAAACAAAAAAAAAAACGAATTTTCCGCCTGAAATTTCTGGATGTTCCTTGGGACATCCGGAAATTTTAGGCGGATGTCCCAAGGGACATCCAGAAATTTCAGGCGAATGTCCCAAATTTTCAGGTTTTTTTTTTTTTTTGAATTTTCAGATTTTAAAAAAAAAATCTGTTTTTTTTAATTTTTGAAGAGAATTAGTTTTTAGAGAGAAAGTACTAGCGTAAAATGTGTTGTAACTGTCGTGAGTTATTTATATACGGGGGCAAAAACGGAATTTCATGAAAAAAATGCGAGCGACGAGTTGTAATTTGGGAACGACGTTTAACAACACCCTAATTGCAAAATGCAAACAAGATGAAGTCTGGGAGACTAGGAGATAGAGTGACAAACAGAGAAGCAGTGATTTTCATAGAGAGATATAAGGGCCTGAATTATCTTATCATTCTTATGTAATGGCTTGGTAAAAGCCTAAAAAATAAGAAAGAGTATTTAACTAATTTCTCTAAACAAAAAAAATGACCAGTTTTTTTCCGAACCGCCACTGTTTCCAGCAATATATTTATATACTTAACAATAGAATTTCCATTCTTAGGGTTCCTTCTTTTTCTTTTAATTTTTCTTTCTTCCGATCCTTTTCCCAAGAATTTCAGCTTCTTTTTGTTGTTCGTTTGCTTTTGATTTCTTCGAATTAGATCAATTCTGGCGGAATTTACATCTAGGGTTTGATTCTTGGTGCTTGTTTTTGAACTGTTGCCTGCAATTTGAGTTTTCAGGTAATCTTTGCTTCAATTCTTACCTGATTTTTGGAGGGGGAAGGGTTGCAGTCGGGGGTAAGAGGGAAAGGGAGGGGGATCGGATGGCGGTGGAGGTGGGTCATCGGGGGTGGGGGTTCAATTCGGCGACTCAGTTGGGGAAAGGGCTGCTGCCAGGTAGGGAGAAAGGGAGGGGGTGGCTGTCTGGTGGTGGGTGGTGGTTTTTTTTTTTTTTTTTTTTAAAGCAATTGGTCCATACTATAACAAAATTAGAGAAACTATTATGTCTATTAATAATAGCTTAAACATGAGATACCAAGAATGGAAAAGTTTTCGAAGGCAACAAAAGATAAGAGCAATAAAAATCAAAACCGATTGTCCAACTAGGTGGAATTCCACCTATGACATGTTAACCAAGGCAATTGAATGTAAGAATCCTGTAACAATTTTTTACAACGGAAAATTTCCAAACAATGCTTTATATGAGGATGATTGGGATAAATGTGAAAGATATATGCAATTTTTACAATTATTATATAACATGACATTTTGTTTTTCTTCTGTTTATAATCCTTGTGCTCAAAACTTTCTTTCAAATGCATGTTTACTCGCCCGACTAGCTTTTCTTTCAAAGTGATTATGATCAATATCTTCCAGCAATGGAAAACACTGAAATTCCTTTAATTTATATTTTTGCTTCCATATTAGATCCTAGGCAAAGTATGAAAATACATTTATGTTAGTTGACATTTATTTTCAATGCATGCTTATTGACGATTATTTAGAAACCTATAAGAGTAATGTGAAGGATCAATTTTTTGTTTTATATAGAGCTTATGAAATCAAATATGGCATCGTTCCCCGCTCTAGCCCTTCCCAACCATCCAAAAACGTAAGTAAAAAGGCCAAGCATTTATTTTCACAAGCTACTAACTTGATTTCAAGGTTTTTAGGTGATTCATCAATAAGGAGAACGCAAAGCGATGTCTCGGAGTTGCAAATATACTTGAGTTACCACTTCACCAAGGGCATGGACGACGATGAGATAAACAGCCTCGACCTCCTTGCATGGTGGGAACAACAAAGCTCGAAGCATCCAACTTTGGCGGCAATGGCACGAGACATTCTTGGTATCCAAGTCTCCTCCGTTGCCTCCGAACGAGCTTTCAGCGTATTCGGGAGGGTTTTAGACGATAGAAGAACAAGTCTAAAACCCGAAACACTTGAAATGTGCGTGTGTTTCAAAGATTGGTTGGATGCTGAAAATCGCTCACAAGATCGTACTTACGCCGACAACGACAACGATGAAGGAACCTCCGCTTCCGACCGTTCGGGTTCGGCTAGTTCCCAATCTATTCAACTAGCCGATGACCTTGAACGCGAAGATGAAGAAGAAGAATATGAAGAAGAATAGATGAAGAACTATAAATACATTACATACTTCTAATTATAGACAATTTTGGTATAATATCCTTGTACGAAATCATTATCATTGTACGATTTTTATCATTAGTACTTATTAGATTAATATCAAACATTTATACTTGATTTTTTATTTTTTTATTTTATATATATATATATATATATATATATATTTATTGTAAAATCACATTCAAAGAATCAAAGTCCAATTTTCACTTTTTTTTAGCCGTTAAGATTTGAAATTTTCATCTTCGCCGTTAAGAAAATAAAAAGTAATATAACCAAAATAAGTTAATAACTAATTAACTATAATAAATAAAAGTATAATAAATTATAACTATAATTATAACTATAATATTAATAAGTAATAACAAGTATAAAAATAATAAATTATAATAACAAGTATAATAATTAGATAAATAAATTATAATAATAACAAGTAATAACAAGTATAATAATAAAATCATAATAAACTTAATTAATTAATTTATAATAATAATAAGTAACCTTAATTAGTTAATTATAAAAAAAATAATGTATTATTTAAAAAAAAAAAAAAGCTAAAGAACATGCCAGGCACGTGGGCTGGGCTGGCCCGGCTTGGTACGTCCGACACGTGGGCCGTGCCGTGCCGTGGGCTGGCCTTGTGGAAATCGAGGCACGGCACGGCCCGCCAAGCACGGCCCGCGACGGCACGACCCGGTCTGTGTCCACCTTTAGTAGGAATAAATTAAATACGTAGTAGTTTTTTTTTGTTTTAGAGTTAGAGGAGGCTAATTAAGTGCATTAGCATACTATTTTGTTTTAAACAAAATTTTTTTAACTCGATTTTTTTTCAAATAAAGCTTTTAAAAGGATTTTTTTTTTTCTTTGTAGAATAGTGTATTTAAAAAAAAATGATATTCTTATTTTTAACGTTAAAATAAAAAATTCCTAACCGTTGTGTAATCTTCCAATAAAAAAACCTAAGGGCAAAATCGTCAACTAGAATCTTCCCCTTGTATTTTAACAGCTGTAAGATTTTTTCTTTTAAAAAGTATAGATTTAACATAAGCGTCAAACAGGTCTTTTATTCCTCTCACTTCTCTCCGCCGTCTCTGGTAAGCTGCGCTTCTCCCTTGATGTATTTGATTATTGATATATTATCAATCTCGTTTTTCTATTTATTTTCTTCGTACTCCGTATATTTATCGGTTATTTATCTCATTTCTCTATTTTTTGAATTTATTTATGCAGTTAATCCTGGAATCATCTCACCATGGCGGCGACTAGTAAGCAATTCTTTTTCTGAAGAATTCAATTTATTTTCTTCTTTCTAATTTATACGATTTGTAAATCCAATAATTTTGAATAATTCCATCCCTAAAATCAAAAGTTGTGCACTTGAGTGGGCGTTGAAATAGATATTTATACGGTTTGCAGTTGGAAATAATTACTATATAATATAGGGTGTGTATCAATCATCTAGTCGAATTATGGGACGATCTTTTATGAACGAGGAGGGGTAGTGGTTTTGATGTGGTATTTTCGTTTGTTTATTAAGAAATTGGACAAATTCTTCTTTCTAATTAATACCGAGTTGTATCCCCAATTATTGTCAAGTTTTTTCAATGATTCCGTCCCTAAAATCAGAAGTTACCCACTTCGACATGGATGGAGTGACTCGGTTTGCAATTGGAAATATTTACCATATAGCAATCATTTAGTATTAGTTATGGGACGGGACAATTTTTTAAGGACGGAGGGTGTAGTGATTTTGACAGTCTTTTAGGGACAGTCGGAGGGAGTAGTGACTTTGATGGCATTTTTGTTTTAATATAAATAAATTGGATTTGGGTTGCAGAGCTCCAAACTGACAATGCTGGGCTCCACATGAAGTTGACCGATACATACTGTTTGATCGCAGAAGGAACCACCGAGGAAGACCAAAGGTTTGTTTGCTGTTATGTTGGGGTTTGTATGAATTCATTTGAGATTGGACCTTAATCAATTACACTTGCAAATTATTGTTTGTTTGATCCTAAACTAGAACAATTACGGAAACATTGGCAAAGCGTGTCCCTATCATAAAGACCACTATTGCCGGAACCAAAGATATAGGCAGGATGTGTGTAGGTCAGGGATTCTGAATCATTCACTCATTCATTCTTATGATTTCTATTTCTAAATTCCTATGTTTCTTTTTGTAAATTATTAAATCGAGTGTAATTCTTTCGTGTCATCATACACCTGCAGGGAACTCACATGCGCTTATTGTTCCAATGGAGACTACTGATGAGGGTGAGTCTGATCTATTTATCTTCAGATTAAGCTAAGTAGTACCCTGCATTATTGTAGAATTATTAGATTACCCTTATTATCTACACATGGGTTACTTTTATTGAACTTGTGATCAATCCATGTTGGATGTTTCATTCCTAGATTAGATTTGTAGTGAATATTGCTCAACATTTTTAATGATATAATTCATTAATCTAAATATGATATGGTTTTGCTCTTCTAGATCGGCGTTGCAAAAATGGGGCTATTTTACAAATTAATGCATAAAATACCCTTACAATTTTCAAAAATAATACCATTACAATTTCTAAAAACGTGACTAACCCGGATGTACAAAAAGGTGCTGAGCTTCTAAGAAGCAAACTTGCGACGCATCCGAGAGGCTCAGATGACCTGAATTTTATGTACAGTATTAAAAATTTCCAATCATCAAATGTTGTCATTACTTTGTGCTTGGTTTATTTGTAGAATACGCACACTTGAAGAGGCGTCATCCCTTTAATATTTTGATTCTACGTCTTGATAAGCATGTACCTGATCTAGGAACTCGTGTAGTATGCAATGATTGTATCGCACTCATCGACCCTGAACTTGATGAGGTTTGTGTGTGTTTTTCTTGTGGAATTATTGTTTACTTTGTCTTTGAAGGTCACTTGTTCTGATCCTCAACTCCTGTTTAATTAGTCTCTTCACTTGTGTAAACAGGAAATTGAGGATATCATATCAAATCTTCTTGTGGTTCAGGTTTACAGGCGTACCATTGCGGGACGCAATAATGTGGGTAGCTTGTGTGTCTTAAATCACTTTGGGGCTGTGGTATGTTATTCCTTCTTAAAGATATGCTTAAATTGGTGATAGGTTATCTAATGTGTTCTGATCTAATTTTATCACGTCACTCAATTGGTGATAGGTACATCCCGGAGTCAGTCAAACAGAAATTGATGAGCTTTCTGATCTATTTATTAAACCAGTGGAGGCTGCAACAGTTAATGAAGGAATTACGGAATTCATTGCTGATGGAGTGGCAACGAATTCCATGGTTGTATTCTGTGGTTCTAAGACAGCAAATTACGAGTGTGCATTACTTGAGAGTGTCTTCAGGCCAATCAAGTTGGAGCCATACTAGTAGGGGTGAATCAAGTTTTAAAATATCCTTTTGTGTTCTAATAATGTTGATGTTGTTCTCCAACATCACAGTATCTTATTAATAGCTTTTCATATATATATAAGTTGTCTTTGTGCTAGTGATAGACGTTCAACTGTAGAATCACAAGTTGTCTTTTAAGTCTGTTGGATTATCTTCCCCTGTCTTCATGAATTTAGTGTAATTATTTTCCCCTATCTTCATGAACATAAAACTCAAGGACATGAATAAAAATTTGAGCATGTTCGAGGATATAAACCTTTAAATTTCAAAATATCTACACTGTTTTGTCAAAAAAAAATAATCTACACTGGTTATAATTTTATTTTACTACTCTGCATAAGCTAATTTCATCATACCTACGATTTTACTGCTTCGTACTTTGTTTGAATAAAAAGAAAACTGAGAGAGAATGTGTTTTAAGTTAAAAAGGTTCCTAAAATAGTGGTTCAATTTCATCATACCTACGATTGTTTGGCAGCCACAGCTAGGTGCAAGACGTTATTGCCAAGGGCATCATCGAAATTAAGCAACTCATCATCATCCATCGCTTCTACCAAAAACTTAAGAGCCTTTGGTTGTTTATATTTCACACACAAATGCAAAAGAATTTTAATACTTCCATTCGACCACCTTGAACAGGCGTCTTACCATCTTGGTCATGTGTGTAGCAAATGCTCAAATTCACCACAAGCAAAGTTTCGATGATTTGCAAGTGCCCTTCAGTACAAGCAATGTGTAGGGGTGATGATCTTTTTAATTGATCAACCACCTCTCCTAGTTTTGGCTTTTTTTCTACTATCTTCTTAGTAGAAAAATTGTGCACATGTTTGTTTGATTGTCTCTTTTATACAATTATACCGTTTTGTGTAATAAAAAGAATGTAAAATAAATGAATGGAGAATTGGAGATAATTATAGTGGGGCATATTTTTCTTGGAAGCTCACCTCCAAACAAACATTTACTACCAATAATAGTTGGCAACATGTCAAGTCAATAGTGGTACTTCTTCTATCACTAAAAGATTGTCCCGTCTCGAAACTAATATTGAAAACTAATATTGAGTGATTGCTACTACTTATACTGTACGATACTTTTTCCAGTTTATTTAGTGCTGTATTTGAGATTTTACACTATTTATAGGTTACTTTTAACTTAATTTTTTTTACTAATATATATATACTCCCTCCATTGGCGGATCTAAAAGTTTCGACATATGGGTTTGGACTCTTTAGAGTTTTTGAACATTAGATATATACTTTTTCTCTGGTCTTTTTGATTTGCAATGTTTGAAATTTTACACTATTTATACACATATTTTTATCGCATTTTGTATAGTATGTGTTAAGAAAATATTGTCATTAGAGTCTTGTTGGATTCTCCTCAATTTATGCTATCAAAATGAGTTGTGCTCCGTTAATATGCTATATTAATCAACTGTGTTAATATAATGGTAGTTTTGCAAATATGAGAGTTGTATTATACTATTTTAATATCAATATGGTTCTCGTCTCTCTTCCCCTCCTAAAGCAATTTCTTCTCTCTCCTCCCCTCCCAAAGCATTTATGTCTCTTTCCTTTGCACAACCACCATTGGCGACCACCTTCGACGGTATAATTCGTCTGGACAAACAAAAAATACCCTAGTTGCAAAGCATGTAAATTGGGCCCATACTAACCCTTTAGGGAAAGGAATTAGCTCTTGCGGTGGTGTTAATGGTCGTGGTGGTGCTGCTAATGGTCATACGGTGGTGCTAATGGTCTTGCGGTGGTCGTGGTTGTGGTGCTAATGGTCATGCGGTGGTCGCGCAATGGTATTGACGGACATACGGTGGTCGTCGGTGATGCCAGTTGTAACACCCCCAAATCTCGCTCTACGGAAATACAAGTATAATACGTATAATTATACCGTAGAGATAGACTTAGGCGTATTACCGCCGCGTAATTACGCAAAGCTTACTCAAAAATACTTAACTCTATAATAAAACTTGCAGCGGAGAACTCAACTTTTTTTTATTAATACTTATAAAAATAGTAACATCGTTATGAGTACTCAAAATAAAGACAAAACCAACATTCCTAAACTAGGTGAAGTAAATCCCGGGACTCCCATATGCTCATTCATGACTCCACCTGAAAATAGTCAACACGTACTGCTTTACCTTTAAGGTAAACAGGGCGAACCAAAACAAATAGGAAATACGGATTAGCAAAATATGCTAAGTACGATAAGTGCAAGATAATGTAAACTCAATTTATTTGCAAACATGCTCTTAAAACCAATTCCAATAATTAATCCAATAATTCCAAAACTCATGATTCAAAACCAATTCTCAATATACTCAAATATAATTCTAATAACTCAATAATTCAATAATAGTGATTATTAAAAACAATTCTTTTCAAAGACTCAATCTCCTCTCTAAGTGTGCACACCCCCCAAGCTAGTCTCCTACTATTTCAAGGCTATTCTTGGAGAAAGACTAGGTCATACAAAGTCTATAGTCTTCAATGAATCTGCATAGTGGGATTAATATAATAATCATGCTTTTCTTTTAGAAAAGAGGAGAAGAAAAGTAAGAAAAGGTTTAGGGAAAAGAAGAATAAGAGAGAAGAAGAGAATTGAGTTTTGGTGTGAAGAATATGAGAGGTATGAGGGGGTATTTATAGGCTAGCTCATGCAAGAATTATGGTAGGAGAATGTAGGAAGAATTATAGTAAAAAGAATTAAGGAAATTGTTTGGAGAAGATAGTTAAAGAATTATGGAATGTTTAAAGGTGACTAAGGAATAATTAATTTATGGAAAGTATGTTGTTATGAAAAATAGTATGGCAAAAGGAGTTTGCTTGGGGAATAATCAAGGATGATATAAGGTAGGGAAATAAGATGATCAAATATTTAGGAGATGGAAAATAAGAATTAAGGAAAATAAGTAAAATACAAAAATTACCAAAATAATTTTTCTCAAAATATAATATGGTGGCCAAAAATTTGAACTTTCCTAAGCTCATATTTTCAGACCTCCCTTTAGATATTTAGGAAAATATTTTGCAAGTTTTTAAGGAATAAAACTGATTGTGTAAATAATATATTTTGTAGAAAATAATTAATTACAAAATACCAACTTAAACTAACTTAATTAACCAAGAAAAATTAGATTTTCTACACTTAAAAAATCCGAAATTACTAGCTAAAAAATAGGATTTTCGGCCCTTTTAAATAAATAGGAAAATATAAGTTTTGCTTAATTAAAATATCTGAAATATATATAAATAATCCGGTTTTTAAAATAAAATAAATGGATAATAAATCTTATCCAAAATCCAATAATAATTGTTTTTTTCAAATACTTTTGGCGCCAAAATTCAAATATCATTTTGGCTCCAAAATTCAAATATCATTTTGGCCTCAAAATTCAAATAGTAAAATAAATTACTAAAATACCCTTTTAAGAGAATACTAATTAATTAATTAATTAGAAAATACGTTTCAAAAATACCGGGTATTACACCAGTGGTCGTGTATTGGTGCAGTGGGTGGTGCGTAAGGTTGTGCAGTGGTGATAAAGATGGGCTGATGGTAAGATAGCGGAGAGAGAAAAGAGGTAAAGCTAAGAAAAATACAAAAACACCCTTGATATTAACATACTTTGTTAATTTGACATATTAACAAGTATTTCTTCTATCAAAAAATTAAATTATACAATTTTAATGTGTAATTAAATTTACTGATGATACAAAATGTGCACTGACAAATGTAAAAACTGTAACATTTTTGCACTTAAAGAAACAAATGAAGTATATATATGGATAAAGCTTGTTCAAATAAAAAAGTATGATTTTGTAATGATTTGAAAGAAAAGGAAAATTAATATTGATAAAAATCAAAAGAGCCTAAAAATCGTCATACGAGTAGTTCATAAAATGTGTAGTTAAAAAAAAAAAAAAAAAGATTGCCTTAGACTCGACTAAGGTTATATTTGGGATCTTGTTAGATTATTTCAACATAAACTTAATTAAAAATTCAATTTTTAGTATTATTTTTTACAATAATATAATTAAAGATATAATCGATTAAATTTTTGCATTGCCAAACGTGATAAAAGAAATTTGTCAACTAATTGAAAACGGAGGAAGTATATTATTGGTTTTGTTACAATGCTTATTGGGGATAAAAGTCGTTTAAATTACAAAGAATAAAAGAAATTGAATTTTACACAAAGGAAAAAAGAATTGCTTACTAATTGCCATGGTGAGTTGATTCCAGGAAAAAAACCTGCGTAAATAAAATAATTAAAAAAAGGAAAAAGATAAAGGTTGCAAATAAGAAGCTAAAAGTAGAAAGAATTAATAGAGAAAATGAGATAACTAATTAATTTAATAGAGAAATGAGATAAATAAATAATAAATTTGATGTAGGGAGAAGCGCAGCTAGAAAGTGATGATAAAAAGAGGAATAGAGAACCTTAATTTATGTTCAATCTTCAATATGTGCTCTTTTAATAAAGAAGAGTTGTTCTTTCAAAAAAAAAAAAAAAAAAAAAAAAGGAGCTTTTAAAATATATTGTCATATAATTTGTAAATGTATATATTGTCATGTAATTGGTAAATGTAGCATAGTAATTGTTTTTTTTTACATTAGCTTTTGGTCTTAGTTATTTTTATAAAGGTTTTATGGGAAGATCTTATATGGAATTAGTAAATAAATACATCATGTTATAGCAATTAGCAATACATATTTAATTTCGATATGTTGTCAAATATATGTATTTGCTATCAGGGGAGGCACTTCATTGGGCTCATATGGGTCCTGATGCGTATCCAAGGCATCAATATCATCATTTATTATTTTTATTGAGTCGTCTATTAATCATGAGGTTGAGTGGCGTCAATCCTAAAGTTACGCGTGATTAATCGAATTAGAGTTGGAATAGAATTAGTAGATTGATAAGATATTATTTTCTATTAATAATAGCTTAAACATGAGATACCAAGAATGGAAAAGTTTTCGAAGGCAACAAAAGATAAGAGCAATAAAAATCAAAACCGATTGTCCAACTAGGTGGAATTCCACCTATGACATGTTAACCAAGGCAATTGAATATAAGAATCCTGTAACAATTTTTTACAACGGAAAATTTCCAAACAATGCTTTATATGAGGATGATTGGGATAAATGTGAAAGATATATGCAATTTTTACAATTATTATATAACATGGCATTTTGTTTTTTTTCTGTTTATAATCCTTGTGCTCAAAACTTTCTTTCAAATGCATGTTTACTCGCCCGACTAGCTTTTCTTTCAAAGTGATTATGATCAATATCTTCCAGCAATGGAAAACACTGAAATTCCTTTAATTTATATTTTTGCTTCCATATTAGATCCTAGGCAAAGTATGAAAATACATTTATGTTAGTTGACATTTATTTTCAATGCATGCTTATTGACGATTATTTAGAAACCTATAAGAGTAATGTGAAGGGTCAATTTTTTGTTTTATATAGAGCTTATGAAATCAAATATGGCATCGTTCCCCGCTCTAGCCCTTCCCAACCATCCAAAAACGTAAGTAAAAAGGCCAAGCATTTATTTTCACAAGCTACTAACTTGATTTCAAGGTTTTTAGGTGATTCATCAATAAGGAGAACGCAAAGCGATGTCTCGGAGTTGCAAATATACTTGAGTTACCACTTCACCAAGGGCATGGACGACGATGAGATAAACAGCCTCGACCTCCTTGCATGGTGGGAACAACAAAGCTCGAAGCATCCAACTTTGGCGGCAATGGCACGAGACATTCTTGGTATCCAAGTCTCCTCCGTTGCCTCCGAACGAGCTTTCAGCGTATTCGGGAGGGTTTTAGACGATAGAAGAACAAGTCTAAAACCCGAAACACTTGAAATGTGCGTGTGTTTCAAAGATTGGTTGGATGCTGAAAATCGCTCACAAGATCGTACTTACGCCGAAAACGACAACGATGAAGGAACCTCCGCTTCCGACCGTTCGGGTTCGGCTAGTTCCCAATCTATTCAACTAGCCGATGACCTTGAACGCGAAGATGAAGAAGAAGAATATGAAGAAGAATAGATGAAGAACTATAAATACATTACATACTTCTAATTATAGACAATTTTGGTATAATATCCTTGTACGAAATCATTATCATTGTACGATTTTTATCATTAGTACTTATTAGATTAATATCAAACATTTATACTTGATTTTCTGAAGAATTCAATTTATTTTCTACTTATTAGTTAATCCTGGAATCATCTCACCATGGCGGCGACTAGTAAGCAATTCTTTTTCTGAAGAATTCAATTTATTTTCTACTTTCTAATTTATACGATTTGTAAATCCAATAATTATGAATAATTCCATCCCTAAAATCGAAAGTTGTACACTTGAGTGGGCGTTGAAATAGATATTTATACGGTTTGCAGTTGGAAATAATTACTATATAATATAGGGTGTGTATCAATCATCTAGTCGAATTATGGGACGATCTTTTATGAACGAGGAGGGGTAGTGGTTTTGATGTGGTATTTTCGTTTGTTTATTAAGAAATTGGACAAATTCTTCTTTCTAATTAATACCGAGTTGTATCCCCAATTATTGTCAAGTTTTTTCAATGATTCCGTCCCTAAAATCAGAAGTTACCCACTTCGACATGGATGGAGTAACTCGGTTTGCAATTGGAAATATTTACCATATAGCAATCATTTAGTTATTAGTTTATGGGACGGGACAATCTTTTATGTACGGAGGGTGTAGTGATTTTGACAATCTTTTAGGGACAGTCGGAGGGAGTAGTGACTTTGATGGCATTTTTGTTTTAATGTAAATAAATTGGATTTGGGTTGCAGAGCTCCAAACTGACAATGCTGGGCTCCACATGAAGTTGACCGATACATACTGTTTGATCGCTGAAGGAACCACCGAGGAAGACCAAAGGTTTGTTTGCTGTTATGTTGGGGTTTGTTTGAATTCATTTGAGATTGGACCTTAATCAATTGCACTTGCAAATTATTGTTTGTTTGATCCTAAACTAGAACAATTACGGAAACATTGGCAAAGCGTGTCCCTATCATAAAGACCACTATTGCCGGAACCCAAGATATAGGCAGGATGTGTGTAGGTCAGGGATTCTGAATCATTCACTCATTCATTCTTATGCTTTCTATTTCTAAATTCCTATGTTTTCTTTTTGTAAATTATTAAATCGAGTGTAATTCTTTTGTTTCATCACACACCTGCAGGGAACTCACATGCGCTTATTGTTCCAATGGAGACTACTGATGAGGGTGAGTCTGATCTATTTATCTCCAGATTAAACTAAGTAGTACTCTGCATTATTGTAGAATTATTAGATTACCCTTATTATCTACACATGGGTTACTTTTATTGAACTTGTGATCAATCCATGTTGGATGTTTCATTCCTAGATTAGATTTGTAGTGAATATTGCTCAACATTTTTAATGATATAATTCATTAATCTAAATATGATATGGTTTTGCTCTTCTAGATCGGCTTTGCAAAAATGGGGCTATTTTACAAATTACTGCATAAAATACCCTTACAATTTTTAAAAATAATACCATTACAATTTCTAAAAACGTGACTAACCCGGATGTACGAAACGGTGCTGAGCTTCTAAGAAGCAAACTTGCGACGCATCTGAGAGGCTCAGATGACCTGAATTTTATGTACAGTATTAAAAACTTCCAATCATCAAATGTTGTCATTACTTACTTTGTGCTTGGTTTATTTGTAGAATACGCACACTTGAAGAGGCGTCATCCCTTTAATATTTTGATTCTCCGTCTTGATAAGCATGTATCTGATCTAGGAACTCGTGTAGTATGCAATAATTGTGTCGCACTCATCGACCCTGAACTTGATGAGGTTTGTGTGTGTTTTTCTTGTGGAATTATTGTTTACTTTGTCTTTGAAGGTCACTTGTTCTGATCCTCAACTCTTGTTTAATTAGTCTCTTAACTTGTGTAAACAGGAAATTGAGGATATCATATCAAATCTTCTTGATGTTGTGGTTTACAGGCGTACCATTGCGGGACGCAATAATGTGGGTAGCTTGTGTGTCTTAAATCGCTTTGGGGCTGTGGTATGTTATTCCTTCTTAAAGATATGCTTTAATTGGTGATAGGTGATCTAATGTGTTCTGATCTAATTTTATCACGTCACTCAATTGGTGATAGGTACATCCCGAAGTCAGTAAAACAGAAATTGATGAGCTTTCTGATCTATTTCTTAAACCAGTGGAGGCTGCAACAGTAAATGAAGGAATTACAGAATTTATTGCTGATGGAGTGGCAACGAATTCCGTGGTTGTATTCTGTGGTTCTAAGACAGCAAATTACGAGTGTGCATTACTTGAGAGTGTCTTCAGGCCAATCAAGTTGAAGCCATACTAGTAGGGGTGAATCAAGTTTTAAAATATCCTTTTGTGTTCTAATAATGTTGATGTTCTCCAACATCACAGTATCTTATTAATATCTTTTCATATGTATATAAGTTGTCTTTGTGCTTGTGATAGACGTTCAACTGTAGAATCACAAGTTGTCTTTAAGTATGTTGGATTATATTCCCCTGTCTTAATGAATTTAGCGTAATTATTTCCCTATCTTCATGAACATAGAACTCAAGGACATGAATAAAAATTTGAGCATGTTCGAGGATATAAACCTTTAAATTTCAAATTATCTACAATGTTTTGTCAAAAAAAAAAATCTACACTGGTATAATTTTATTTTACTACTCTGTATAAGCTAATTAAGGTATTAATGATATACTTACTCTATTTATTTTTACTAGACCCGCTTTGACTTTTACACTATTGACCACTCCTTTGACCGTCTTTTGTGAATAATATGTTTGGAAAAATATATTCATGTGAGATCTTTTTGAATTCATCTTTATAAGTAGTATTATTATTTAACTTTTACTTATGGAGAATTAAAGTTATTGACCATTAAAATTTTGTATTGGCATCCGTGATAAAAAAATTAGGTTAAGTGAAAAAGAATTGAGGAAGTAAGATTTATCATAATAGTAGACACTTGTAATTTACAATTTGAAATATGGAGTAATTGGAAGTACTTCATCTAGTTCACTACTTAAGTACTTTGAACTGTTGAAAACTTGCTTTGATCTAAAGGTGGGCACGGGCCAGGTTGGCCCGCGGACGGCCCGGCATGGCACGCTCTTTGACGCGGCATGGCACGGCTCGCCAGCGTGCCCGGCCTGGCACGGTGGTCGTCGGGCGTGCTGTGAGCCATGCCACGGACAGGGAATTGATTTTTTTGGCACGGCCCGGCACGAGCCTGCTCTTGGCCCGCCGTGCTGGCCCGTAGGCACGGCCCGCGTGCCAACGGTAATAAAAGGCTATAATGCCGTTGGCCAACAGCAATTAACGGCCATATTTTTCCCAAATTCTTTCCCAAATTCCTTATAAATACCCAATTCCATTCACTTCCCAAATCACAGATTCACAATCTTCTTCTCTTAATCTCTTATATTCTCTAATAATCCTTAATCTCTTATATTCTCTAATAATCCTTAATCTCTTATATTCTCTAACAATTCTCTTAAATTCTCTAAATATTATTTCTTAATATCGAAAAAAGTTAAAAGTTCGTAATCGTAATTAGTGGAAAGCGTTGAAGCACGGTTGTAAGATCTAAACCAATCTTTAATTTATTATTGTTGTTATTGTTATTATTACAATTATTGTTATTAATTATTATTGTTGTTATTGTTATTATTACAATTATTGTTATTAATTATTATTGTTGTTATTGTTATTAATTAGGCCAAATTAGAAAATAACACCTGAAAAAAGACCCGATTTTGGGTATAACACCTAAACATTTCGATATTTTATTATAACACCTATAAAAATCACAAAATTTTGGTTTCACCACCCACTAACTGACTTTTGGATGGAAATCGTTAGTGATACCCATTAGGGACACGTGTCAATAAGGTATTGGCTTAAAAAAAAGATAAATTAAAATAAAAATTAAAATTAAAAAAAAAAGAAAAACCCCTAAACCCTAACCCAGCCACCAGCCCCACCACCGGCGGCCGTCACTCCACCGCCAGAGACCCCCACTGTCGCCGGAATCCCTTCCTTCACCGGCGAAATCAACGACCGTCACCCCCACCACATCAACCCCCTGCACCGCTGCCACCGCATAAGTAGCAGCCCCCACAAGCTTCCATCGCACACCTCACGCTACCACCAATCAACCACCTGAACTCCCCTGCTCCCCGCATCAATCTGCAATTGCAACCCCTAAACACCTGTCACACCTTCGCAGCCCAATAACTCCGGCAACCAACAACCACAGCACCAATAGTCATCGCCGCCCACCATCAATTCACCCTCACCAATTCGAAAATCGAAAATGATTTTTCTGGGGGGGTTGGCCGGAAATCGAAAAAGTTTTTAGGTGAGTTGGTTGGAAATTGAAAAAGGACTGGAAGGGGCGGCGTGACGGGAAGAGGTTGGCCAGAAACGAAAATGGATCGGAAAGTTGGTGGGGGTGGGATCGTCAGAGTTTCGTGGGTTTCCTGGTCGCGCGAGTTTGCTGTTGTTGGTGGTATGGTTGGAGGGGAGGTGGAGGCGGCCGAAAAAGGAAGTGGGGCAGGAGGGAAGGTGGTGGGGGTGATTTTTCGGGGAGATGGAAGGGGGAAGGGGATTTGCAGGGGGCTGATGTCGGTGGGGGTGGCGGCCGTTGATTTCGCCGGTGAAGGAAGGGATTCCGGCGACAGTGGAGGTCTCCGGCGGTGGAGTGACAGCCGCCGGTGGTGGGGCTGGTGGCTGGGTTAGGGTTTAGGGGTTTTTTTTTTTTTTTTTTTTAATTTTAATTTTTATTTTAATTTATCTTTTTTTTTAAGCCAATACCTTATTGACACGTGTCCCTAATGGGTCCCACTAACGGTTTCCATCCAAAAGTCCGTTAGTGGGTGGTGAAACCAAATTTTTGGGATTTTTGTAGGTGTTATAATAAAATATCGAAATGTTTAGGTGTTATACCCAAAATCGGGTCTTTTTTCAGGTGTTATTTTCTAATTTGGCCTTTTTTTTTTTAAATATAATTTTTTTTTAAATATAATTTTTTTTTAAATATAATTTTTTTTTTAAATATAATTTTTTTTTAAATATAATTTTTTTTAAATATAATTATATAATTTTATTATATATAATTTTTTTTTAATATTTTTTTAATTTTATTATTTTAAAATATAATTTAAATAATTTTTTAATAAAAAAAATCCAAGGTTAACCATTTTAACGAAAAAGGTTAGCCATAAACCTAAAAAAGGCCACTATAATCAAATATGCAAAACCACGAGGTCACTACAGAGACTAAAAAAAAAGTTTGTCTTCCATGTGGAATTTTTGAAACCACGAGACCACCAAATAGAATATCCCTTTTTTTTATGAGAGGTATGAGTGTTAATTGAAAGTTTTTTAATTTTTTGTAGCCTAAATGAGT
Source organism: Chenopodium berlandieri (assembly GCA_034703905.1). Lineage (NCBI taxonomy): Eukaryota > Viridiplantae > Streptophyta > Magnoliopsida > Caryophyllales > Amaranthaceae > Chenopodium > Chenopodium berlandieri. The sequence continues at coordinate 45,532,784 of CM068279.1, read as the reverse complement.
GATTAATTGTGAGTTCCTTGTGGAAGACGTATTGAGTTATGAAGAAGTCATACTTTTACATTAAGATATCATGACTTTAATGTGAAATGGTATGTAAGCGTATGTTGATCGGGTTTTTTGTAGTTGAGAAATCCGATTTCGGATCTTTAACTTGGCTGGAGGAAATAATGCCGCGTAGGAGGACCAATGCATCACACATGGTGAGTTATTGTGTGTGAGTTATTGTTTGTTGATATTAACGAATGTGTGTTTGGTGGATTTTGGTAGTACCGGTTGTGTGTTGTAGTTGAATTAAAATTGCAATTTTTTTTTTGGCTTGTGTAGGGGCGGTCTAAAGGGAACGAAGCGGGGCCAAGTAAGAAAGCAGCTAGTAAAGGGAAGAAGACACTGAAATCAAATCCTTTTTGTGAGGAAGAGTATTTAAAGGACTCTGATGAACCGGGATATGATGATCGTGGTAACACTGAATCAGTTTCTGATGAAGCTGAGTCTGATGATGTTGATTCCTCATCTGCTAATTATGAGGAAGATGAGGATGTGGACTACGATGGTCAAGGTAGTGAGGACGAACCAGAACAGGACAAAGTGAGCTACCAGGATCTCCTGATAAAGTTATTGCGGGAAAAGGTTGACAAAGGGAAGCGCAAGCGAGGTCATTTTGACAGACGGACAACAAAAAGGGGCAAGCTAAAGGTATGTCATGTTGGATTGAATTAGTGAAAGCTTATTGATTGTGTTACACTTGGATGGAGAAATGAAATGTGTAATGTCATGTGTAGGACGAGAAGACGAAGGGAGACGGTGGTGAAGGAGAAAGGGGCTGTCATAAAAACCCAATCAAGAAGTACGCAGAAGGTACTCTCTGAACTATATTTGATGAAATCCATGACACGAAATTGTCCGGTAAGTTCTGTGGTTGGGCATTTGGTTAGTGAAAGGGGTTGTTTGGTAATTAAACTTGATTAGTAAAGATGAATTGTAAACTGTAGTTGAGTTGCAAGTTAAGTATGACAAATGTGACTCCGTAAGTAAGGTTAAATTCCGCTGGACGACGATAATTGCAACTTTGCAAGTACTTTTAATGGGATTTTAAGTAGTTTTTATGTAATTTTGGTTGTAATGTGGTTCGAAGTGTTAAAAATTGAGGCTACCTACAAAAGGAATTGAAGAATTTTCAGTAACTTAAAAGGAATTTAATCGATCATTTGACTTGTTTGAATGTATTGTTGTAGGCCCCAAATATGCATGGTGTGAAAGCTTTTGCAACTGCAGTGAACAAGTTTGATGACTCTAGGAAGAAGGTGGTCACAAAAATGGGTTTTGGAGGGTTATTAAGTATTCCCCTCACTTATGTACCCCAGAAGTTTGTGTACTGGCTGTTGACAAGGGTGATGGCTGATGGTTCCATAACTTTTGGAGATGAGTCTGTGCTTCCTTTGAGCCCTGTGTAGGTTGAGTACGTACTTGGGATTCCCATGGGGTCGCAGGAATTGCCGTGTAAGATTCCTGAGGACAAGCAGGCAGAGTATAGCCGAATCTTGGAGAAGTTTGGAAAGAAGGAACACATTTCATTAGTATCTGCTTTGGAGGCACTAATTAGACAGGATGGGGAAGGTAATGTGTTGCCGTTGTCGGATGAGGAGAAGGTTGATTTCAAGATAGCATTTCTCATAGCGGCTCTTGGCTGCATACTGTGTGCTACAGCAAACACAAGCTACCTTGGAGTGAAGCTTGTACCGTCGTTGTTGGTTTACGATGAAGCCAATGAGTATGACTGGTGCACTTATGTATTTAAGTGGATGGTTGCATCAGCGAGGAGTTTCCAAAGGAAATTTGCTCGTGATGGATATGTAGCCGGTTGTGGGGGTTGTATCCTTTTTTTGTTGGTGAGTAAATTGTTGGTATTGCCACTACATCAAAGGATTTTTTTAGTAATGTTATCTAATTTTCTACCGTCTCCCTCTTTGTAGATTTTTTTATCTAGATCACCTCAGTCGCGTACCAATGAGGTGGGGTGTGAGACCAAGACTGGAGGCATGCTGCCAAGAAAAGATCAATGAGGCGGTTGGCGATGACAAAAAACAATCTGGGGATTTCGGGAAATTGCGGGTTAGTATCAGTTTGACTTACTTTTGATGGGAATAAATCCCTGCTGAACCTGTTGTGTTTGCTTCAATTTCAGTCGCTGGATGTAGCGTATGGGGAGCCGCATCCGTTGAGTCCTCGGGAGGGTCAAAAGCAAAGGGTGGAAAGCATAGAGGTGCAACGGACTACGCGGGAGGTAGACGCAGAGAATATTACGCAGCAGGTATAATCCAAGTCAACGATATTTTCATACGTAGCTCTGTAATGTATAAAAATAAGTGACATGTGCTATGGCAGCTGTTAATAGTTTGTGCTCATGCTTTCTTGAAGGTGTTGGATAAAATAACTCCCGCCGTGGTGGCTCTGGTAAATCATAAAATAGGGACTACGCGGGAGGTAGACGCAGAGAATATTACGCAGCAGGTATAATCCAAGTCAACGATATTTTCATACGTAGCTCTGTAATGTATAAAAATAAGTGACATGTGCTATTGCAGCTGTTAATAGTTTGTGCTCATGTTTTGTTGAAGGTGTTGGATAAAATAACTCCCGCCATGGTGGCTCTGGTAGATCATAAAATAGCTGACGTTATGAAAGAAATGCATAAGCTGATGTCGCATTGTGTTGACGTCGCTAATGCCTTGAGGGCGAGTAGGGGGCAGGCAATCGAGAGGGATAGGCGAACGGAGAAGGCTGGTGTTGCGCATGAAGAACAAACTGTGTTAGGGGATGAATCCAAGGTGACTGGGGCTGACAGCGGTCCTCCCTCAGAGTTAAATGTCTGTTATTCTGATCATGAAGAGGAAGATGTGAACGTGGAGCCTGAACCTGAAACTGTTGTATGCTCGCTTGGGACGAGGGGAACGACTGTCTTGGTTGATGCTCGGTGCATATTGGAAAGGTCATCTTCATCTGATGAGGAAGATGAGTCTGTTGATGGGAGGGTGGTGACACCTACCGAGGTAGCCTTGTCAGCCATGTTCACCAATGTGTCAAACACCCGTCGCCATACAGCGTTGGAGACACGTCTGCTACAGTTTGTTAAGTAGTGGAAGGACCTGAAGGATCCACTTAGGTAATTCAGAAAAGTGTATTTGAGTGTGAAAAGTCTATTTATTGTGCATGCCTTTTGCAAAGTTTTTGTATTAATTGTAAATTCTAATATTTTTATGTGTATACTTGGTGTTATGATGATGGTTCACCACATAGCCGTGGTATGGTGATGATAAAGTGTGATCACATGGAAGTCAGCCAGAGGGATTGCTATGAAGTGGTGCACAATAAATCTCGGGTTTCCACTGACTACGTTAGAATGGCCAGTGTGCTATACACCAAGCAATGGGCCACCAAAGATTTTCTGAACAGAAGCAAGCGTTTTTTGCTTGAAGCAAGCGTTTTTTGCTTGACCCAAGCTTTTCGGTAAGTGGTTCGGGGTTCATTTCACCATTGGGGTGACATATTTACGTTCACATTCGATGATTATCATGCTTCTTGTTTTTATTGTCTGGATCGTAGAATCGACTGTTGTTGAACGAAGGGAAAGAAGAGAATATTTGTAGGAAGTATGCCAAATCTCTTATCAGCTCTAACCTGTCGGATATTCGAGCGGTCAACAACTTACTCACATAATCCAATAATATAGCGCAGGTTTAAATGTGTTTTCCATGCATATGCGCTAAAATTGTGCTTACGACATTGACATTGGCATTTAAACAGGTTTTTGTCCCAGTCCTCGAAGTTCCTCAGGATTTCCCTGGAGATTCGCACTGGTGGTGCTTAGCTTTAGACATGAAGGATCAACGGTTGTGGCTGATAGATTCCATGTACCCTGCGCCGTTCGACACACATGCCAAGGAGATTGATCTTCTAGTACTAATGATGACTTTCATTCTAAACAAACATGGTATTTATTGGGACCATTTAGTAATGTGTAATGTGTTTGTCAAACTACAACTTAGTGGCTTGGACGTCTTTTTCCAACTCTGTAACCCAGCATGGAAGGTTGGTCACCTACAGTCTTGGACCAAATGCACTGTTGAGATTTTAAACCCAAAGGATAAGTAAGAACTTGTGTTCCCTGGTTTGTTTATTGTACCAATGACTATCTGCCTACCTTTAAGGTCAGGAGAACGTATCTTCAGCTTTCATGTTGATTGTTGTCCTCTAATATGCAGCTCATACTGCGGTGTTCTTATGCTGGCGTGTATTAAGTTCTTTGCCAGAAGATTCACCACGAGGTTCAGTGTGGTAGGTGGTGTATATATATGTGTTTTGTGTGAAGATCTCTAGAATGGTTGTCTAAAGTGTTTTTTCTGTTCCGTTCTTATCGCGGAAGATTCCTATTGCTCGGGCAAATCTGTTCTTGGACGACGTGCAGTGTGAAGTGAACGAATTGAAAGACTGTCTGGGAGATGCCATTCCAGGGACTAGGAAAACAGCGCGACGATTGTGATGTGGGGTCTGACAAACAATTTGAACATTGTCATTTACATTCTATTGTCTTTGTAGGAATATGGTGTCTGCTGTTTGAACTTGATCAGTTTGTGTTCTCTGCACTCGATAGTATTCTCAATTTTGAGGCGTACTATATTATGCTTATTTTGCTTCTGTTTTTACTGCTGTTATTTTTACATGTTTACATGTTAACACATGAAAATCAGACATACTCAAAGCATCGTCTTTTAAAAAGTACCGTTTTTTGAAATTGACCTCAAGACCTTGAACCGTTGTCTGTAAATCTTGAAAAGGATTACAAGACCTTGGACCTTTGTGTGTATATATATTTGTCGCCTTTAAAATGATCTCAAACACAAATGTGATGAGTTTAATTACATGTTTCAAATGCTGAACAGTTTTACAAACGGTTGGAAAGAGTATGCCCCCGTAAAACAAACAACGAGCGGCCTAGATATGCTCAAGCTATATTAGTTCATCAAGACGTTTCTGCTTCACCTGTGAGAGGTGTGATGGGTTAAATGTGAAATAATCACTGAAGTAAAATCACATGAATTTAGTATTCATACTTACATGTAGCTTCCGAGAAGACGTATTTGCCTTCCCCTTCCCCTTTGTTGTCTTCCTAAACACTAGATCCTGCAACACCATTTCCTCCTCAACACCTGCATCCTGCTCCACAACATTTCCTGCCATTCCTGCCTTTTCTTGCCTCCTCCGAAACACCAGATCTTGCAACACCATTTCCTCCTCCAACACACCTGCATCCTGCACAACACCATTTCCTGCATCCTCCTCCTCAACACCATTTACTCCATCCTCCTCCTGAACACAGTTTGCTGCATCCTCCTCAACAACATTTCCTACTTGCTCCTGTATGATTTAGATAGAGATATAACAGCAGTCAGAAAATAATAACATGCTGAGCAGTCAAATTCCTGAAGTATTGAAGAAAGCATAAATCTTAACCGGGCTAGGCTTCTTATTCTTGTTGGTTTTCTTGTAGCCGGTTTCAGCTAACGTCTTATGCCTTGAACCCTTAGGCCTGCCCCTTTTCCTTTTCTTAATTATAGGGTCTTTGATAACAAGGTCCATGGCAGCTGGACAGGAGTCTACGGCAGTAGCATCAGCAGCAGGATTCCTAACTGAGGAAAACGTTCTGCCTTCAGTGGCTGATGACAATGTACTAACTACAGGAACATTTTCCTTACTCTTCTTGTCCCTACGCTCATTAACAGCTAGTTGAAGCTTCGATAGTGTTTCAATTACCATATGGACCGTTTGATCGTCCACCATGGCAGCGGTTTCACATAAGGGCTCGAGTTTTTTCATCATTTTGTTGAATCTCTTCACATTGACCGTGTCCCCCGGATCATGGTAGGCCACCTTCACCCTACTGTGCTTCCGGGGTATGTCCTTCCTCCAACGGTCTACAACGTACTTCTCTGGTAGATCTTCAACCACGTTTACATCCAAAATCGTAATACAGTGTTTGCAAAGTATGGCACTAGTCTCAAACTTCCTACAGTCACACTGCACCTCCTTTGTCATTTGACAGAAAGTAACATTGTAGGATCATCGCCTGTTTGTAATGACATCCTCACTCGCACCGAGAGGTACTATCCATACACGATCGACCACCGAATACTGAATAAGCTTTTCAGACAAAACCTTCTCTCCTCGGACGTTGCAATACATCATTCTCGTACACTCCTTTTGAACTTCTTGAAACTTGTTGTCCGTGTATAACTTTTGGAATATCTTTTCGACTTTGAATCCACTAACCAACCTCCTAAGGTACTTCGAGTAACGCGCATTTGCACTCAGTTCATCTCGAACGCGTTGATCCAAGGCCACGCAATACTTTTGAGGAAACTCATGGAGTTTTGTTTTGCGATTCACATAGCCGTCAAAAAACCGATTGATGATCTCCACCCTTTGTGTGGTCTTCATACCGGCCCAAAAAAACTCCTTCATGTACGCAGGCACCCACATATGACTGTCTTTGTGTAGGCTCTGTAGCCATTCATTGTCCTCCAACTTATACTCAGCAATAAACTCTGCCCATCAGGTTTGGAACTCCTCGGGGTCAAAGCTCTCATATACCAGCTCTTTGAGGGGGTTGACGAACTCCTGGTAACTACACAAAAATGATAACAGCAGACCAGCAACAACAGGTTAGCTTGTCTTTATTATGGGAATTAGATTATTACGCCTTTGAAACTAATATCAAGACCTTGGAAATTGTAAAGCCAGAAGGAGGAATTTCACAACATACCGTGCACACTTGCCAAGTTTCTCATGGATCTTGCTCATGATATGCCATATGCACCAACGATGCACCGTGTTTGGCATGACTTCAGCAAGGGGCCTCCGCATAGCTGCCGCTTGGTCGGTCAATATGGCTTTAGGAGCTCGATTGTTCATGCAAGCTAACCACTGTCGAAATATCCACGCAAACGTATCGCAGTCTTCATGTGAAACAAGAGCACATCCCAACAACAACGATTGCCCATGGTGGTTCACACCAACAAAGTTCGCAAACGGGAGCTCGTACTCATTCGTTAGGTATGTTGCGTCGAAGCAAACCGCATCACCAAAGTCCTCATAAGCTACCCTACTTCTTGCATCCACCCACAACACATCCTTAAGCCTCCCTTCTTCATCCAAACGTTGAGCATGGAAAAAAATTTGGTTCCCAGTTTGCATTTTGTCAAAGTATTCCATCATTGCCACCGAGTCCCCTCCAACCATCTTCAACCGCCTAGCCTTGTACACCTCATGTTGTAAATCTTTTAACGTCAGATCCATGTTACCCTTCCGTTCGGTCGCCATGAAACCGTGTATTTGAGAAACTGGTACACCTTGCTCGTACAAATCTGTCAGCGTCTTCTTCACTTTGCAGGTCATTTGCTTCATGCGGTACTCCTTAACAAGCTTATAATTTGCCGGATCAATCGCGTGATTATGCTTTAGTTCCACGCTCTTCAACTCCCACAAGCCATCTTCGTTAACTTTAGCATAAACACGGGCCTGACATTCGCACTTTTTCGAAGTCCTCTTCATACCACTTAATTCATCCGCACATACCAACCCATCAACTAAACCACCTGAACCTCCATGACTCATTGCCTTTGCCCTCTTCTTCGCTTCCCTCCTAGCCCTCATGTCGGGTTTTCCCCAGCACTCACACTTCCACGTGACTTTGATTTTTTTTGGGTCCCCCGTCTTAGAATTTACACCTTGAGCCCTTGTCACTCCAAACCCCGTCTGCTCAGCATAGTCCTTATAGTAGGCTTCAACCTGTTGCCAACACTGGAAAACCATCCCTTCCTTAGGCTCCTCAACAACTACAGCTATTTCGTTGCTACCAACCACAGTCATGTCATCTGCACAACTGCCTGCAACAACTATGTCTTCTATACCCTCCTCCATATGGACGTTACCCCGAGACTTAACTCCACTGCCACAATCACCAGGCTCCTCAACAACTACTGCTATTTCGTTGCTACCAACCACAGTGTGAGTCGTATCAATTGTTTTCACGGGGGATAAAAACCTAACATCCATGTCAAGTGCACAACTACCTGCATCATCTATGTCTTCTGTACCCTCCTCCATATGGGCGTTACTCTGAAACTTAACTCCACTGCCACAATCACCAACAACAACCTCACTGCCCCTTATAACGCTTTCTGTTTCCATTTGCATAATATCAATCTTCTCCAACAACAACAATTCACCCTTCAAATAAAGAACACCAACATAATTACTACGATACAAATTAATACAGAACGCCAACATAATTATAATATAAAATTCAACACAAATCAAACCAACACATTTCACATCACACATTCAACCCAACGCAGAAATTCAACCAACCGACACAAATCAACCAACCAGTTGAACAACCAACATAACCAATTTTCACATAAACTAACAAATCAACACATGGATTTTTTTAAAAACATACGAAGACAACACGTTGTTCTCAAAAAGTAAAAAATTACATTGTAAACAAAATCCTCCAGCCATTTCCGGCAACCTCAACCCCATTTTTAACAGACGAAAAGGTCCTTAAAATCCTATTGCTTTCAAAATTATTCCGACTTCGGTCCAAATTATGAATTCATTTTCATGAATTGTGGGCGCATGACAACTACAGAACAAAACTGAAGACTGCAACAAGCGACGATAACATAGATCAGAAAAATACCTCGTAATTCGAAGATGTCGGTGGTTTTTTCAACTGGGCTTGTACAATTCGTCGATGTGTGAAGAACAGAGCTAATTCTCCGAACAAGCTCCGTGTTTTTTCAACTGGACTTGTACAATTCGGCGATGTGTGAAGAACAGCGCTAATTCTCCGAACAAGCTTCTGGGTATGTGAATATTTTCCCGCCAAAACGTGAAGAAGTTAACGCCATCCCTCCAAGTCTCCAACAGATTGACGGAAGGATGTCATAGACAAATCCAAATCAGCAACTTGACACGTAGACGAATCCAGCTCAGCAAGTCAGTAAGTGAAAAACTTCCACTTATTTTCTGAATTGCCACTGTGAGTAACAAACTTGTTACTCACAGTGAGTAACAGGGAATTAGCGATTCTTTTATGATAGTCCATTAACCAGGGGCTCAAATAATCTTAATATAACATTTTTAGTGACAGTTTATTAGTCTATCACAAAAAAACTTAACTACAAACAAAAGACACAATGCAACTTATGGCTTATTAACCATCACAAACTATTGTAACCCATTGTAAACCATATGTGAGTGTCCCATATTGTAGAAAGATGTAAGATAATTTCACTTTATAAGGTAGAGGAGTTACTCCTACTATCACCAATTGGTTTTAGTATGGATCCTCTATAGGCCTTTGAATTTACTTCGATAAGATGTTCATACCCTAAAAGGATTATTGCTCTACCCTTTATTTCCAGTTAGCTCTGAATCTCTAAGGACAATCACAAAGAGCGAGTATGTGTTGAAACCCATTGCACAAACCACTTGTGAGCGTCCCGCATTGGAGTTGAAAAAAAACGAATACAAGTAGCCAAGTAGAGTGTTCTTAATGATACTCGTATTGAATAATTATTGCTACTACATGTTCATGACATTTTTGACTTGTCAAGCTTTGCTAAAAAAAGGTATTTTTGGATTATAAGTTAATAATGGATGGAGTGAGGTTCCAAGAAAAATATGCCCCATCGTACATGTCTAAATTTATTGATCATAGACTCTTACCTAATTATAAAGGATATAAAAAGAGATAAACCGTGAACAATTGCAAGCAAACTTGTAGTGCATGAATTCCATCCCATTAACCACACAAAACATGGAAGCACAATCAGAAAGAAGCCGGTCACTTGCTATGACAAGGCTATATGATGCAGCACTGATAGGAGATGTACCTTCGCTGCTCAACTTGCTTGGGGAAGATCCCCTTATCCTTGATCGATGCATTGTCGGAAAATTGGGAAGCTTTATGCAGTCGCCATTACATGTAGCAGATAGTTTTGGCATGTAAACTTTGTTAAGAAGATTATAGAAAAAACACCAAAATTAGTAGAGGTGGTTGATCAACTTAATAGATCATCACCCCTACACATTGCCTCTTTAGAAGGGCATTTGCATATCGTTGATACCGTGGTTGCAGTGAATCCGAGAATGTGCTACGCACATGACCAAGATGGAATGACGCCTGTTCACCTAGCTGCCATGAATGGTCGTGTTAGAGTGCTCGATGCTCTTCTCTGGGCAGAGCCACGAGCTGCATGGGAGCGAACCACTGGTGGCGAAAGTGTTATGCATTTGTGTGTGAAACATAAACAACCAAAGGCTCTAAAGTTTTTGGTAGAAACTACGGATGATAAAGAGCTACTTAACTTCGATGATACCCTTGGCAATACCGTATTGCACCTAGCTAGGCGTGGCTGCCAAACAATCCGAGGTAAGATGAAAAATAACCACTTATTTTTTTTTTTTTTTTTTTTTTGACATGAGCAATTAACCACTATTAGTATAGGATAATAATATTATACTCCGTATCTCTTTTCTTATGATTCCCATCTAAACCCGCAATTTCTATCCCACTCTTAGAGTACCCAGTGGCGGAGCCATGATTTGTAATCCGGGGGGACAAATTTTAGATGTTTAATCGACAAAAATTTTAAGAAAAATATTGATCACATAAACTGTTTAATATATATTTGAAATGGCGTATGGGATATGACAATTATTCTTATATGGCAAAAGAGGAGTTGTTAAAAGATTCATTGCATATTAAGAAAATTATTAACCAAAAAAATAATTTTTTTGTTGGTAAACCCCAATTTTAAGGTATGTAATCCCCAATAATCAATAAATACGATTTATCAAATAATAAGCATTTAAACAAATTGAAAGTAGATATAAAGGGATTTGGGATACATTAAAAAAAAAAACAACTTTCTTGAATAATGAAATTTTTACAATGCATTATGTAAAAATAAAATTAGAAACTTAGTATTCCAATTAATAAAAATAAAAATAAAAAAATAGAATTTAGGCACACATAACTAAAGGGATAAAAAATAAATACTGAGACATGTGTTCATTACAAATAGTTTAATAACACATTAGTAATCAACTATCAACAAGGCAGTACTTGCTTAAACAGTTAAATGAAGGTAGTTAAAGGTTTGAAGACTTATAATACTTTGTATATATAAATTATATACTATAAAATGAAATCCAAAACAAGTAAAAAAAAAAAGGGCAAAATCCAAAAACAAGAAAAAAGAAGTTAAATGGGAGCACTTTGTATAAAATGAAATAAATATAAAGTCCAAAAATAGGAAAAAGAAACAAAAAGGTCATTGGGTAAAGATTCGAACCTGGGATCACAGAGAAAAACAAGCCTTTCTCAAGCCCATCAACCATCAGACCACATGTTATCTTTAATTTGTTATACAAGTTATACAAGGAATGTATTTATTCTTATTTACAGCATCTGTTTAAGATACTGTACATCAGTTTTTTTTTTAAAATGGGGGGGACAACGTCACTGGGAGTACCATGCACAAGGTAGTCTAGGTTTATAAAATTCATGTGTATTTTGATATGAACTTATTATTTCAAAATATATATATATATATATATATATGTTATTTTTAAATAAGTCGTTACATGTTATTTTATACATGCATACTATTTTTTATATTCAACATTGATCATTTCACTGTACTATAGGTTTATATGTTATTTTGATGTGAACTTCTTATTATTTCTATTTATATATATGTTATTTTTATGTAGTACATGTTATTTTATACATGCATGCTGTTTTTTATATTCAACATCGATTATTTCATTGTATAAAACTCTTGTGTTAATCTGAATATTCCATACTCTTAACAATAATTTTCTTGTAATATTTAATTCTCTCAAAGGATTGAGAATACACATATATTACAGTCATTCCAACTGCTCCAAATAAACTTAGAATTATACTTCAAGGACTTGGGGTAATTAATAAGCACCATGAAAGTTCTCCATTTGTGTCTCAAATATTCCTTTGATGCAGTCCGGGACTGTCAAGTGGTCTTCTGCTGAATAGTTCTTTTATAGTACAAATTAGAGTGAGAGAATAAAGACATAAAAAAGGACTTACATTGCTATAAAGTTTGGTCACTAAAGCCTGCATGTAGTTTTTGTACTTTGTCTTCAGCAAAACAGTAATACCATTCATCTGCTCCCCATAGGACAACTTTTCACCGCCAATTGTGGGCAAACATGAAGCCCAGGATTTTAATATATCCTCAACTTCAGAATGTAGAACTTCAACCATTCTCTTGACAGTGTTTATAAAAGTACCCAGCTGCAATGTTTTGAAATGGACAAACACTTAATAATCTGCAATTTATCTCAGGACATTTGGCTGCATGTATATACAAAACTGAACCATAGCAGAAAACATGAAAACAGGAAATACTTTTTCACTTTTAAACAGCAGGAAATCAGAAAATTTTCCATGACAGATAAAGGGGAAAGGTAAAGTAGGAAGAAGGTAAATTTTCCAGAATGAGAAAACCGGTGCGTATTTTGCGCTACTCATTTATGTTTTTCTACTAGTGAGAAGCGAAAAAAATGGGAAAATTTTTCACAAGGTAATGACAAGTATCATGAATGATTCGCTTTTAATATAGGTTAATAGATAGATACTAAAATAGCATCCGTTGATATCATTCTATTTTAAAATTAGACACATGTCATGTTGCCATTAAAAAATTTCCCTCCAAAACTATAAATGATGTCATGATTTTATGATTTTTATTAAAATTCTAGTTAGCTATATTATTACTCCGTATTAGTATCAACTAGATAAAGCCCGTGCGATGCACGTTTTGTTTGTCTTTATATAAACAAATATTTTTTGTATTTATGTGATAAATTTGTTATTTTATTCGTTGTACATAGTATATCATTTGATATTTTTATTTTAAAATAAATTGTGAATTTCTTTCATTCATTATATATTTAGATGAAATTCCTAATCTCGAAAGATAATATATTATATTTAATTAATTTGAACTTTAAAATCTCATTCGCCAATTTTGCTTATGTGGTACTTAAATTACTTAATTCTAAAAGAATTTACAAATCTCTTATTTGATTGGTTATAACTAAAATTTATAATCCTACATGGCGTGTTAAGAAAATTTTATCCTATGTGGCTCTCTAAAAACTTGGGAAAAAACTCCCCTTGAATATACTAGATTTAAACCCACGCGATGCATGGGTTTTATTCATAGTTAAACTTAACACTTAATATTTAATCGAAATAACAAAATATTAACACATAATATTACTATTTTTTTTAATCTTATACAATTAAGGTTCACATAAGTTCCAGTTGATCGTGTCAGTTGATAAGTTGCATAATTAAACTCGCCCCCTTGAATTACAAAATTAACATCCTTTCAAGAATTTCATGGTGTTCAAATTATAAAATATGCTTCTTTGCGTGCAGAAGTTTTCTGTTTAATTGTGTGGAACATTAGATGAGTTTATATAGGATTGAAAAAATACTGGGTTTAAAGAGGTGATAAAGTTTATTAGATATGAAAATTTTTATTTACGCAGAATTAAATCTTTTAGACGAATAAATGATAAATGATGAACTTTTTTTTTGCTCGAAAAAAGGGAAAGGATATATTTTTAGTTTATATGATTTTTTCTTATTTTTTGTACCTAATCTAAAACTGATATTTACATAATTGAACGTGATTTTCATTTTTTTTATTTGTATTATTTTTAAAAAATATTTTATTATAATCACTTCTCGTATTCTTTTTTTTATCTAATCCAATTTTTGTTTTAAAAAAATCAATTGAACGTGAATTTAATTTTTTTTAATTTAAATAGTATTTTTGTATATGTATACGAAATAAAATAAATTCTCTTAGATAAAATTTTCAATTTTAAAAGATTATATGTTATTTTATAATAAATTTAAACATTTTATTTTAATCCAACGTGGCACTTTAAAATAATAATCCTACGTAACGCTCTAAAAATACTAATCCTACATGGCGCTCTAAAATTTTTAAAAAATTAAAGTCCTACATGGCTCTCTAAAAACTCGAGAAAAAATGGGCGATGCCTAGATAGTTGATAAAGTTTTGGGATAAACTTATTAGCTTGAATGTTAAATACGGTCATATCCTTTATTTAACAATCTACTTTTGGTAGCTTTGTTTGTAATGATATCTATGTTATTATTGACTTGAAATTATTTTTATTAAACTTAAATTATTTTTTAGTGAACTGATTTTTTTTTTTTACCAAACTAAATTATTTTTACCGATCGATTCTCTATTTTTTTTAAAAATAAATTAAATATATTATAAGTGGATCTTATTTTAAAGAACTTTTTAAAACTAATTTTATGATGGAAATAGAATCGAGTTATAGGATATTATTTAAAAATTATGAATAATTTTGTATAAATGAAATATTAGTAGTATATCGATAATAAAACTCTATACAATATTTTTATCTTACAAAATCTATCCAATCTAATCTAACATGGAATATAATTTTATCACAATAATATCTATTTGTCACCTACGTGGTGTGACACTTGGCGAAAAACTAGAATGTCAAGTGTCATGCCCGGGTGATGCCCAGGTTGTTTATTGAATTTTAGGTTGTTTATTGAATTTTAGGATAAACCTTTTGACTTGAATGTTAAATACGATCATATAATCATATTTGATAATGCGGGATATTTAGACATGTGATACTTAAAATACTTTTACTAAACTGAAAGTATTTTTACCGATTAAAACTTATTTTTACTAATCCTCTATTATTTTAAATATTTTATAAATGGATCTTATTTTAATGAACTTTTTAAAACGAATTTTATGATGGAAATAGAACCGAGTTATTAGATTTTTGTTAAAAGTTATGATGAATTTTGTATATATAAAATATTAGTAGTATATCGATAATAAAACTCTATACAACATTTTTATCTTCAAAAATCTATCCAAAGTTCGATTATTTAGCATCACAAGTGTCACAATAATATCTATTTGTCACCCACGTGGCACGACACTTGGTGAAAAACTCAAATGTCAAATGTCATTGTCTCGTGACCTGGCTGCGAGACCGACTTTATTTATTAGTGATATGATATGATAGTGTACTTTTTTAAAAAATATATTTAATTTATCAAAAAGGATTATTCAAATAGTATTTTTTTTTTTTGAACGGGTTATTCAAATACTGTAAAATAAGATAACTATGTTATTATTAACTTGAAATTATTTTTATTGAATTTAAACTAAAATTAATTTTACTAATTAAAAATTAATTTTACTAATTCTCTATTGATTTTTAAATAAATATAATATATTATAAATGGATCTTATTTTTAAAGAAATTTTTAAAACGAATTTTATGATGGAAATAGAATTGGGTTATAGGATATTTATTAAAAGTTGTGATTAATTTTGTACATATGAAATATTAGAAGTATATCGATAATAAAACAGTATACAACAATTTTATCTTAAAAAAGTTATCCAAAATTCGCTTAGTTAGCATCATATGTATCACAATTAAACCTATTTGTCGCCTACGTGGCGCGACACTTGGCGAAAAACTGAAATGTCAAGTGTCGTTGTCTCGTGGCCTGGCTGCGAGACCAGCTTTATTTATTAGTGACTAGTTTTGGGCCGGGCAATTCCCAGATTGTTGATAAAATTTTATGAAAATTTTTTGGCTTAAATGTTAAATACGTCAATATAGACCTTCATATCACTTATATTTATATAATAGTTCACTTTTGTAATTTTTTTTTGTAAATAGGTATCTATGTTATTATTGACTTGAGATTTTTGTTATTGAACTAAAATTATTGTTATTAAACTGAAAATATTTTTATCAAACTAAAATTAGATTAAAACTTATTTTACTGATTCTCTATTATTTTTTAAACATATTATAAATGGATCTTATTTCAAATAACTTTTTAAACTATATTTTATGATGGGAATAGAACCGAGTTATAGGATATTTATTAATAATTTTTATTAATTTTGTATATATGAAATATAAGAAGTATATCGATAATAAAACTATATACAACGTTTTTATCTTAAAAAAATCTATCCAAAATTAGCTAACTTAACATCATATGTGTCACAATTATATCAATTTATCGCATGCGTGGCACGACACTTGGCGAAAAACTGGAATGCGAAGTGTCGCTTTCTCTGCTCGGGCAATACCTGGATTGTTGATAAAATTCTAGAATAAACTTTTTGGCTTTTGATAAAGCAAGATATTTTAGACATAAAATATCCTAACACTTATTTATAGAATAAAACTTTTGTATACATCCGATGTACAGTAATATTACTGTACATCAGGGTAACTTTTATTGAATTTAGGGTAACTTTTAGACTTTTTTGGGTAATTTTTATCAAAACAACATAAATAACTTTTATTTATATCATGGTAACTTATATATACTGGGTAAATGTCATTCATTTAAGGGTAACTTTTGATCCTTTTAAAATAACTTTATAGCGGATGTACAATTTTATTGTACATTCGATTTTTTTTTAAATGTTTGTTTTTATAGAATAGTGCACTTTTTGTAGTTTTGCTTGTAAATAGATATATATGTTATTATTGAATTGAAATTATTGTTATTGAATTAAATTATTTTTATGGAAATGAAAGTATTTTTACCAAACCAAAATTATTTTTACTGATTCTCTATTTTTTTTTAACTAAATTAAATATATTATAAATGGATCTCATTTTAAAGAACTTTTTGAAATGAATTTTATAATAGAAATAAAACTGAGTTATAGGATATTTATTAAAAGTTATGATTAATTCTGTATATGTAAAATATTAGAAATATAGTGATAATAAAACTCTATACAACATTTTTTATCTTAAAAAAATCTATCCAAGAATTTCTATTTTAGCAACATATATGTCACAATAATACATATTTGTCGCCTACGTGGCGCGAGACTTGGCGATAAACTGAAATGACAAGTGTTGTTGTCTCGTGGCTTGGCTGCGAGACCGTCTTTATTTAATAGTGATATGATATGATATTAGATTTCCGAAAAACAATCTAATTCTCTCTAACAATAATAATTAAATTTTTTTTCCTCAGGTATCCATTTCATTATTTAATTTTTCTATGAGCTCTAATATTATTTTAATATTTGATATATTAATTATTTTGAGAAAGTTTTTTTTAATTTTGATATGAATTTTTTTTTAATTTTTTAATATTAAAAAATTATTTGTTAAATCGTGCATCGCACGAGACTAAACTAGTGATTATAACAAAATTAAAACCATGCCAAATTATGTCAAGAGTTTAGTTTGGTTAAATCATGACTTAATATATTCAAACAAACTAAATTAAGATAAAATAATTATACTTAAACAAGATGAATTTCGAGCGTAATAAATTGAATCAAACAAATTAAAGCCTAATAATAATTAATAGTGTAATACGGAGTACTACTTGTATTACTGTAGTAAAAGTAGGTTAAAATTCAAAGGAAAAAATAAACGCAATACAAAGAGATATTCAAGTCTAGTGGGTAAAAGTAGAGAAGATAGAAAAAGGGAGTGAGGGGATATGCACTATACAGCAAAGAGGTGGGACCCAGAAAGGTCCAAATCAAATCAAACAGTACAAAATATCCAGAAATCATATAATCAAAAAAAAGAAAAAAAGTTGATAAAAATAATGATTTAGTGAATTGGGGTGGGCCGGTGGGGTATGTATTTACCAATGGGAATTACGCAAAAGTTACTCCACTCTTTTTTTCTATCCATCCTTCGGGAAGGTCACTTCTTTTGGAGTCTTTTAATGTTAAGTGTTATGGTGGATGGGAACCTTTTAAATACGGAGTATCTCCAAATATTCATTTGCTTTTGTTGTAATATATGGTGGATATGGATGAATTATGTATTATGATGGCTCAATGGCAGTTAGATGTTATGTAATATAAGTGAAGTGATCATGGTTATAAACCCTTTGATTATCTGTTGAATGAAAAGTACTCTGTAATGATGGTGTGTTATGTTCCTTCATTATTATTATTTCCTTCGTAAACTGCATGAGTATTATTTGCATAGGTATAATCTTTGTCAAATAGTCAAATACCTACAATTTTGGTAATGAGCTTGACTAATCGTGATTCAGTGGACTAACAAGTGTGGATAGTAACATATTAATGGAACTTACTTAATAAATTGATGTAGTAAAAGTAACAACCGTAAACAAAAAAAAAAAAAGTAAAACTAAGTAACACCTTTGATGTTACTCCATGAGACTATGGATTGAGGAGGTACTTCGTGAAATACAAAGCTTTGTAATGAATTAATGACTGAAGTTGTTGTTAGCTTAATAAATTTTGCTTATGTGTCAAAAAAATATACCCCGTACTTCCTCTAGCTATTAAATATAAATTGCAACAATTACTATATTTGGATGCTAAGTATTAATTGCAACATCTTTTTTAAATACAATATTGAGGATTATATAATATGTGAAGAAAGCAATTTATTATGTGCACTCGGGTGTGATGTGCATCATAGTTTATTAAAAAACACATATAATCATAGTTGTTTGGGTTCAATTTCACCTCAATTAGGCCCGGTCCACAACATGATGTAATTCAAAGCCCAAAGGCAAGGTTCAACTCTCCAGCCCAAGTGCCAAGTCAGTCAACGGTCCGGTCAACGTGGTAAGCCCACTTTACTTCAAGGGCCCAAGTCATCTAATTGATCAAAGGTATAAAAGCAGCAATTGCATCATTTTACATCTATCTACAATCAGCCTCAAGCACTAAACTCTCTTGCATAGCTATTTCTCTCTACATTGTACTGACTTCGGTATCGGAGGGGCCTTCCTCGGCACAACTCCCGAGGCCAGTTTACGTGTGTTTGCTGTGCAGGAAACCCTCGGTCTAGTCATCACTTGGACCGAGATTCGTCTTCTCCCATAAAAAAGGACCTGCCGAAAGTCCCATTGTTTTCATCCGAAACAATTTGGCGCCGACTGTAGGGAAGATACACAAATATTAAGCCAAAAATCTACCAATCTTAGTGACAAACATGACTAAGAGTGGAAAAAGCACCAAGGGTGCTAGGAAGAAGAAGAATGTCCCCACCTCTTCGAGGAGGGACGAAGACCTGAGCACGGTGAGGGAACATCAACAAATTTTACCTTCACCGGAGCCAGCTTCTTCATTTTCTAAAGCTCCCCATTCTCTAGAAGGGGACGCTTCGGAGGGTTCTCCATCTCACAATACTCGCCAGCCAACAAATTCGTCTAGGCCGAGTAGGTCCAATGCGAAGAGTCTTCCACCGCAGAGTATATACTCTCGGTCCCAGCCAAAAGAAACCCCTCCATCGGGGCCCTCTAAGGAGGAAGTGGCAAGGGCCGTAGCGATCTGCATGGAGTTCCTCAAAGCCCAAGGAGGACCACTCCCATCAACACCCCAGGGCTCACAACCTCTTCAGCCGAGACACCTGAGAAGGAGAACCGGTCAAGAGGGGGATGGACAAGTTCCATCCTTCAAAGAACTTAGGGAAAAGTGGCAAGAGGACATATGGAGAACCGAACGGGAAAGGAAGAAGAATTCTCAATTCTTTGACGGTCCCGGATCATGGGACTCCAAGAGTTTCAGGAGCAGCAACACCACCACTGCGTGGCAAGAGACTGCTCGCCTAAGCGTCCACGAACGCTTAGGCTCAAGGGAAGTAGACGTGCGTAGCCGTCTCATTTATCCAGAGGGAACAAGGCCCTACCCTGAATTGTCTCGGCCAGGGACGAAAACCACTACCACCTCTCTAAGAGGGAGAAGCAAGGTCCCTTTGGCTAAACAAAAGGGGAAAGTCGTGATGGTTCCTACAAGTTTGCCCTTCCAAAGTTGGATATTGGAAGAGCATGTGTCGACGGTAAAAATACCGACGCACATTACTTACGACGGTACCTCAGGCCCAAAGGATCACATTGCCTCTTACGAGGGGCACATGTATCTTAACCCCAGGTCCGAGGCTACCTGGTGTAAATATTTTCCAACCACCCTCAAAGGTGTTGCACAATCGTGGATCACCAAGGGGGTGAAAGAAGGCTCTATCGCCGACAAATTCAAGAGCAATTTTTCCACGGCAAATCGCCGAGAGAAAACAACTGCAGAGATGATGAGCCTGCAGCAAGCGGAGGACGAAAGCCTCTGAGATTATTTGACTCGCTTCAGCAATGAGTCATCCAGAATTACGAGTCTAGACCAGGGCCTTGCTGTATTTGCACTACGGAATGGCTTGCAAGCTGGAAAGTTCTTAGACTTCATGGTCATGCATCCCCCGTAGACCTTGGAGGAAGCTTTGGACGCCTCGGATAAGTTCATCCGAGCCGAAGAATGGAAAGAAACTAAGTCCCAGTCTCAATCCGGGATTGGGAAAGCCAAAGGACAACTGTCTGAAGGCCAGACATCGAGGAAAGGGAAGGCAAAGGCCTCAGAACCGTCCTCGGTTGTCGAGCCAAAGAGAGAAAAGGTCGCCCCTTACACGAGGAGATACGATTCTTACACTCCACTCACTCTTCCCCGTGCTAAGATCTATAGCACGACCAAAGATAAGGGGAGATTTAAGAAGCCGAGGCCACTTCCACCGTGGCATCAGCAAAAAGGCAAAGACCGATGGTGCGAGTTCCACGAGTCTTCTGGACATCGTACCGAGGACTGTCTTCAGCTGAAGGACCAGATCAAAGATTTGGTTCGAAAAGGCTATCTGAAAAAATACCTTGCGGATCGTCGCGAGGAGAAAAGAAAGCCGAGAGAGATTCTCGGCAAGATCTGGACTTTCTCCGGAAGAAAGACAAGCCGAGTGACAAGGAAAACCTTGACATTCTCACTATTTTCAGGGGGGGTCTCACGGAATGCGCTGAAACGCCATTTGAGGGGTTTGACCCACCAAGTGAATAATGCTGAGTTTCGAGCACCTCAATCTCCGATGCCGAACATTTGTTCACAGTCGAAGACTGCAGGAGGGGTGGTGTACCCTCATGATGACCCGTTAGTAATCATGACGGGCATTGCAAACCACAACGTCTATCGAACCCTCGTTGACGGTGGCAGCGGGGCGAATATCCTCTTTCGAAGGGCATTCGACCAGCTGAAGTTGGAGAACAAGCACCTAACTCCAGTGCCCTTCCCGATAACTGGATTCAACGGCTCTTCATCATACCCAGATGGGAAGATTCTTCATTTTGTCACCCTAGGTCTAAGCCTAGCACAACGAAACATTATATCCGAGTTCTTGGTCGTCGATGTTCCATCTGTGTACAACGTAATCATGGGGAGACCTCTCATTCACGACGTTCAAGGAGTTGTCTCGACGTACCATCAAACAGTGATCTACGTTTCGGACAAGGGACACTCTGAAAAAATCTTGGACAGCCAAAAGGAGGCTCGAAGATGCAACCACCTCAAACCGTCCAAAAGTCGTCGCGACGACAAGGATGATGAGGAGGAAAAAGAAAAGGACCGAGGTACGAAAAGGCCTAAGGTCTTAAGTGCTTCAGCTCAAGGATCCCCAGCAAAGAAAACATCTTTGGGGAAAGAAAAAGCTAGTTCTTCGTCTGAGCCGAAAGACTCCGGAGATTAGCCGAAGTCTGGGAAGTCTGTTGATATTGACAGCAGGCTTGAATATAAAGAATCCAGTGCCAAAGCCATGGAGTTGGATAATCAGACATAATCAATATCTTTGACCGAAGGAAATAATGAAAAATGTGTCAGCATTGGACTTGGATTAGGTTTGAGCTTCCGTGTTGAATTAATCCAACTCCTTTGGGACAACAAAGATGTGTTCGCTTTCTCGGCAGCAGACATGCCCGGGATTGACCCGAATCTCATCTCCCATAAGCTTAATGTCGACCCCACATGTCGATCCTTTAAGCAAAAGAAGCGGAACTACTCTGCTCAAAAGAACCAAGACCTCGCATTCGAAGTCAAAAAGCTTTTGGATGTAGGATTCATTGCACCTTGTCAATATCCGGAATGGTTGGCTAATGTGGTAATGGTTCAGAAGGCAAATGGCACCTGAAGAATGTGCGTTGACTTCACGGACCTAAACAGGGCTTGTCCGAAGGAATTTTATCCCTTGCCGAGGATCGATAGCTAGTTGACTCGACAAGTGGCCATGCCTTGCTTAGCTTCATGGACGGATTTTTGGGATACCATCAGATCTTCATGCACCCCGATGACCGAGCAAAAACGACATTCGTTACAAGTACTAGGTATACAATTACAAAATGATGCCCTTCGGATTGAAAAATGCGGGGGCAACATATCAAAGGCTGGTTGATCAGGTCTTCGCCAAGCAAAAAGGCCGTAACATGGAAGTCTATGTTGACGATTCCACCGTCAAAAGCAAGGAATAAAAAGACCATGTTGCGGACCTGGCCGAAACCTTCGCCACCCTTCGCAAACATCAAATGAAGCTGAATCCGAAGAAGTGTGTCTTCGGCGTGAAGTCAGGCAAGTTCCTCGGCTTCATGATCAGTAAAAGGGGGATTGATGCCAATCCTACCAAAGTACAGATAGCCCTTGATCTTCCTGAGCCGAAAACAAAGAGGGATGTTCAGATGTTCAGCGTCTCACTGGAAAAATGACGGCCTTGTCTAGGTTTATCTCTAAAGCCTCGGACAAAGGGTTACCTTTCTTCAAAGCGCTCAAACTCCCAAAGTCTAAGGAGCTCGTCTGGGAAGATGAATAGAGAGAAGCCATCAAGAAACTCCGTGAACATCTGGCACAACTCCCAACTCTAGCAAGGCCAGCCGAAGGAGAAACCTTATACTTATACGTGGCGGTTAGTCCAGCCACTATAAGCGCGGTGTTGTTAAGGGAGGAAGAAAAGGTTCAGCAGCCGATCTACTTCGTCAGCCACACTCTGTCAGATGCCGAGACACGCTACCCCCTACTCGAAAAGGTTGCTTATGCAGTAGTGGTAGCCGCTTGGAAGTTGAGACCATATTTTGATTGTCATCAAATAGTAGTCTTCACGGATCAGCCGCTAGGAAAAGTCCTCGGCAAAGTAGAAAAATCTAGTAGACTAGCAAAGTGGGCTTTCGAGCTCACCGAGTTCAGTATGAGCTACCAGCCGAGAGCAACTATCAAGGCCCAGGCCTTAGCAGATTTCCTGGCCGATTGTTCTTACCAAGAGACACTTGACGAGGAAAAGAAAATCTGGACTGTTTTCACAGATGGATCTTCCACCGTAAATGGTTCGGGGGCAGGGGTAGTCATAACCTCGCCCGAAGGCAAATCCTTTGAGTACGCACTAAAATTCTCATTCAAAGCTTTAAACAACGAAGCCGAATATGAAGCAACAGTTGCTGGCTTGGAATTGTGGATAGCATTGGAAGCCGAACATGTCTGTTTGAAAACAGACTCTCAGCTTGTTGCACATCAGATCCGAGGTGAATACAAGAACAAAAGAGCCCTCAATGATAGCTTACCTCGCTAAGATCAAATTAGTCATGGCAAAGCTGAGAACTTTTGAGATTGAACTAATCCCAAGGGCTCTGAATGCTCAAGCCGACGCACTCTCCAAACTTGCAAGTTCAACTCTAACCGAGCTGAACCGTTCTGTATACGTGAAAGTGCGCCGAGAAAGAAGTGTGGACCAAGAACCTGAGGTTTGCTGCGTTGCACACGAGCTGAGCTGGATGGATCCCATCCTAGCTTACAAACTTCGGGGAGAAGTTCCCGAAGACAGAAACTTAGCCTCTAAGATAAAAAGAATCAGCTCAAGATTCATCATCTTTAGAGGAGAGCTTCTGAAAAAGTCCTTTTCAGCCCCACTATTGAAGTGCGTGGGTCCAACATATGCTGATTACATTCTTCGAGAAATTCATCTCGGCATCTGCGGGAACCACATCGGGGGACGAGCCTTGGCCCACAAAGCATTAAAGGCTGGGTACTATTGGCCAACCATGATCATAGATGCCAAGGAATTGGTGAAAAAGTGCGAAATATGTCAAAAGTTTGCACCAGTCATCCATCGGCCGTCGCGAGATTTCAGCCAATCCTGAATCCTCTTCCATTTTCCCAATGGGGGTTGGATATTTTGGGACCATTTCCTGAGGCTCCTTATAAAAAAAGATGGCTAATAGTCGGCATAGACTACTTCAGCAAATGGATCGAGGGAGAAGCTGCTTCGAACATTACAGAGCAAACAGTCAGGAAATTCATTTGGCAAACATCATCACTTGCTTCGGAATTGAATTCTGAAAGTTTTTGTCTTTGATCATGGAAGGCAATTTGATAATCTATCGATGAAGCGGTACACAGATCAGTTCGGCATCAAACTAGCATATTCTGCGGTGTGTCATCCGCAAAGTAATGGTCAAGCTGAAGCTGCAAATCAACAGATCCTTAATACTCTCAAGAAGAGGGTTGAAGATCAAAAGTCCAAGTAGACAACCAAAAAAGAAGCAACAGGACATTCGCCTTTTGAATTGGTGTATGGATCCGAAGCTGTCCTTTCAATGGAAATAGGCTCAGAAAGTTTAAGGGTGAATCTCTTCTCAGCCGAAGAAAATGAGCAGCTCTTGAAAGAGTCCCTTGACTTCTTCGATGAGATCAGAGATTCGGCTCGAGATAGAATGGCTGCATACAAGCAGAGAATCAGCAAATTTTACAATCGAAGAGTTCATGCAAGACTTCTCAAAGTTGGGGACCTTGTTCTTCGAAATGCTGCTGCAGTGCAAATTAAAAGGCCGCATTCATAGGAAACTCTTGGCTACATGGGAGGGACCTTATGAAATTTATGATGAGCTCCAACCGGGAACATACCGACTTCGGCAATTGGATGGTACTGAGCTGAAAATCACTGGAATGCCTATGTACTTAAGCGATTCCATGTGTAAAGCCCTTTGGGAAAGAACAATCTATGTAAGTACACTTTTTTACATTAATGAAAGGCCTTTGAGCTACCATTTATTTTAAATCAGTAAAGTTTCTATTTTTTTTCGGTCTTCCATGGTTTTTGCAAATTCAAGGTTTTCGTCCGGTGTTGTCCGAAATATCGCCTCAGAAGGCATTGTATTTCGGCAAGCCGTAAAACCTGCCGAGATGAGGATAAATGATAAAATCTCGAAGTATTGCCTAATGAGGCCTTGTACTTCGAACGAATCACTTCCTCTTGGCAAAGAAGCCATAGGCGCATCTGAAACATTGCCTAAAAATAGGAACTGATAAAGCCCCGGAGTATTGCCTAATGAAGCATTGTACTTCGGATGAATCAGTTCCGGCTGATGATTACATTTCCGAAGTATTGCCTAAGGAAGCATTGTACTTCGGATAGATCATTGCCCTGGCATCGTGTTTCGGATGTCGTTCCCTCGGATGAATTATAAAGGATTACAAAAGTATTGTTCTTAGAGTCTACGGATCTTGAGCAAGAAATCAGACCTTTTGAAAACAAAATAGAAGAGAAAAGAAAAATGAGCAGAAGCTTCAAAATCTAGATTATTGCAAAAATATCACCAAGTCAAAACCCTCGGCTGCGCCGAGGAGTCGAAGCACTCTCCTAAAAAACCTAAGGACTTCATCCTCAGATTCTAAGGGGGGCAAGAAGCACTCATACAACAAGTTCCTAGCTGAAGCTTAGTACTTGGAGAAAATCTGAGTAGAAGGAGCTAGGCAGCCGAAGCTTAGTACTTAGAAAATTTTTACAAGCTGAATATTCTAGGTAGAAAGAGCAAGGCAAAAAGGAATAAAAGCAAAACAGTGCGCTCTCAGCAAATAAAGAAGTTCTCAGCCAAGAATATCTCCAAGCCGAGGTTCTGCACTTAGACAAATTTTGAAGAAATTCAGAAAAGCAACTAAGTACAAGAATCAGAAAAGCATGCAATGGAAAAGCAAAACTGAGAAGAACTTCAAATATATTAAAAGGGATTCAAATGTCAAGAGTAGAAGATATCCTAGAATCGCCAGCCGCCCACAAGCGGAAAACACAGCTGTCGAACTTAGTACAAAGTCAACAAAAAATAAAAAGTTCGTACAAATTCAAGGCAAGCTGAAAGCAAAAACAGAGGCAAAAGAAGATGCAGCATTTATCGATTAAGCACAAGTCAATCCACAGTATTCTGAAGATGGTTGCCCGTGTTCCTATGCTTCAGCATCGGCAGGATCAGTACTCGGGGCTTGGGAAGGCTCAGCGCCGGCATAAGATGAGGCATGCTGGGAAACATCTTGTTCGGGCTTTTCAGCTGATAGGTCCTATTTTGCACATGTTTTAGGTGGGTATCTAAGCTCATTTGATTACAAAATTTGAGATCTTTGGTGCATATTTACATTATTTGCTTAAGTTGTGCTCTACTACTCTTCGTTTGTGTGTTTTGATGAATTTCAGGTGATTTATATGCAAATGGAGTATGGTTGGCTAATCTTGAGTATAATAATCATGGAGTATGAAAACATATTGCTTAAGAATATCAAATCATGTGTTCGAGACGAACTTGAGTGAAAATGAAGCAAAACGTTGATGAAATACTTGACAAATATGAAACCTGTTCACTCTTATGCTCATAACTTTTGATATACAAATGATAATGGAGTGATTCAAATTTCATTGGAAAGTAGACTTGAAGAACTTTCCAACAATATATTACACGCCTCAAACGGAGCTCTGAATATGAAGTTATGACTGATTTAAGATGAGTGATACGCGCAGCAGAGGAAGCACGCTCGTGCCTCATCGCGAAAGAATTAACCCAAAGTTTCTGCCATAGAGGCACGTCCGTGCCTCATAGGGGCACGCCCGTGCTTCAACGAAGGGCATATTATTGATTTGAGAAGCACGACCACGCCTTATTTAGTACTTTTAGTCAATTTAGGATTTCTTTATTTCCTATTTACCTTATAACTCTAGATTTATTATAAATACTCCTTAATTATTTTATTTTAGGGAGGAGACTTTTAGACCTAGTTTTCTCTCTAGTTTTTATATTTTCCTTTGTATTCAAGATCCGGTATTTTTCTCTTCTCTTTATTTATTCATGTTTTCTTTATTGTTTATTGTTCTTGTTTTTTTTTTTTTTTTTAATATGTTAGAGTAGATTGTTGTTTTAGATTTAGGTTGAACCCTAATATGGTTAATACTTGATTTATTCTTTTAAGTTCTCAATTAATTATTTATATTGTTCATGCTTAATTGATTGTGCTTATGCCAATACTAGATTAGAGATAATTAGTATTGTTATTATTCCATTGTTTTAATCGCAGCGAGAGTTGGGTTTTAACGGATTTGAATAGATCAATTAAGGGTTTGATATTCATCGCGAGAGTAGTTGAATGGATAATCAGGAAGTTAGAGTAATGTACTTAATGTCTCTAATTTGCATGATTCCATGAGAATAGGCTTGATTGTGGGTTAGAGAAGCCAATGATAACTCGAGAGAGACCATTGGTATTATCTAGGGATTACTTTTCCTTGTGAACATATAATTAATTGGTTGGGGTAGGACTTTATCTTGTATTGATTATATTAGCGGTGATACTTAATTCTAGAGTCTTTATTATTATTAGATTTATTTTGTTAGTTCATAGTATATCTTATTCAACTCATTATTTTATCTTGATTCGGCTATTGTAATTCATAGAAACCATTGTTTAGTCCAACCTTCTCTGTGGTATCGACCCTGACTTACCCTACTACATATTAGGAGGTTTAGTTAGGTTTTTATTATTTTTGTTAGGTGTGCGACCGCCTATCATCAGCCTCTTCATCTTTCTCGGTTTTTTCCTGAGCCTCGGCTTTAGCCTGACGAACCAGGAAAGCCACTTCAGCTGGGCTGGCGTCGGTCATATGGACATCATCAGGATCCATGTACCAAGCCTGAGCTAAATCCTAGTTAATCTCAAGATCAACGTGGAAAGCCAGCCGACGTGCAACTTTGAAGCCATTTTCAAAGCCCTCAGCAAACTCCTCCTCGGTATATACCCGAGCCTCCAGCAGCTTTTGAGTAGCTTCAAGTTTAGCCTTGATTTTGGCAGCTTCCTCGTTCTAGGCCTTTAGCTCATCCTTCAGTCGTTAGTTCTCAGTTTCTAGCTTAGATTGCTTTTCCTTAGCCTCGTCTTCAGCACGAGCAATCTGACCCCTGAATCTTCAACCATGAGGCGCTGAGTCTTAACCTCCCTCTACACTCGCTGCTCGATGCGGGCCTTGAAATCAGAAATGCTTTCGGCCCCATACTCTTGGATAGAGCATGACCTTTGTCCAACCATTGAAAAACAGTCTGCTCCAAACCCTGGAAAAAGGTGAGGAAGTTGGCACTCATGGACGCCATCTCTGCCCTGAGGGCCGAAGCAGCTTCCTCGACGTCCAGCCTCTTCAGCTCAGCAATTCTGATTTGGCACTTAGCCTCTTCTGCTTTTTCAGCTTTCGCCCTCAGTTCGTCGTTCATTTCCACAGCCAGAAAGTGGTTATGAACGACCTGTAAAAAGTAAAGATAAACGATTCAGCTGAAGTCCAGTACTTAGAGGATTTTTGCGAAAAATCAGAAGCTCGGTGTGAAAATGAAAGAAAAACCTAAAAAGCTTTAGTACAAAGAGTTCACCTGTATCAGCAGCCTTCGGTTTTCCAATAACGAGTCTGGCACTCTGGCAAGTGGCTCAGACGCCCCGGATGCCGCGCATGCAATCCAAGCTCGAGCTCTGTCTAACTCCGGCATATGGGAAAGATCGCCGAAGAATTCAGTCGCCGAGCTGCGCTTAGACTCAAAAAAGTTCCGAGCATGCTCAGGAACAGGCACCAGTGGGGCGGAGCCGAACCCCATCTCAGCAGCCTGGAAAGTCTTGAAGGAGCCAGCAGCCGAGATAGACGGTCCTTCAATATTTTTTTCTTCTTTAGCTTCCTTTTCTACCTCGGCCTCCTTCGGAACCCTCCTCGCTCAAAGCTTGCTCCTCGTCCTCAGCATTGACGAACATCGCATCAATTCTCCAAACTTCCTCGTAGAAAGCTTCGGCCACATGGCCTGAGGCTGAAAGAGGGGTTTCCAGCAAGGTAACCTCCTTGGCAGGGACTTCTGGAGGAGGAGTCTTCTCCTTTTGCTCTTTCGGCCTTTCCTCCTCAAGCCGAGGCCTTTTCTCTAGAAGAGGTGGGGCTCGAAATTTCCCAGGAAAGAAAAGTTGTTTTTTTCTTTTCTGGTTCGCCATCTCTTCGTCTGAAGAATATTCAGGAGCAGGATATGCTTCGGCTGGATCTCCTCTATTCTCTTCTCCTTCGTCAGACTACAGCAGAAGGAATAGGGGGGCAAAGACCAGTGTAAGCATAAAAAAAAAAGAAAAAATGGAAAAATTCAAGCCGAAGCTTAGTATTTAGACAATTTTCACAAGTTGAAAAGTCTAGGTAGAAAGAGCAAAGCAGCCGAAGTTCTATAGTTAACAATTTTCACAAGTTGAAAAAGCATCAAAAACTCACCGAAGTCTCCATTAGACGCTCGTCTTCAGAATCCTCTTCCTCTGCAGCTACTTCTTCCCTCGGCCTAGCAGTTGAGGTAGAAGGCTCGGCTCCGCTTCAAGAGACCGCAGCGGCGTCATCTTCAGCAGAGTGAAGGAAGAAAGGGTCGATCTTCTCGAACCAGGGCTTCTGCCTCAGGTACTCAAGGGTGCTGACTATTTGAAGTCTTCTCGGATGTAGAGAAATGGCCCGATCCTTTGAATCACTGATCTTCGGGGTGTTTGTGATCAGGTTCCTCTCCTGGATGATCCCGAGCACTTCGTAATCAATGCCCGAGTTTTCTTCGCACACCTCTGAAAAGTCAAGAAGCAAAAATTAGCTTAGCTGAAAGGGTTAAGCGTCAGAAATCATAAAGCAATAAAGAATGAAAAAGTTTTGTCCTAAGCCGAATCCCTTACCGCCTTGGTATCTTCGGCTGAGGCCGACAACAACAAGAATCTTCTCCTGAAAGATATAATGGCAGCAGAGCAACCAGATGGTTGGCACATTCGCCATTTGGCCTGTAGCCCCAGGCATGTGGCTTCGGCCAAATAACTCTATCTGCCGATGATCGGCCTCGGTGAACTTATCAGGACCGATGCTGAACATTTTAGGGTCTGGCTTCCTTAAGTAACAGGGGCCGCCGAAGTAATTTGGATGATCCTTGTCTGTGTTGGAATATTTAGAGTGTCGGAGTGGAGCGTGCTCTACTGTTTGATCGCGCTCGCGCAAGCTAGGCGCGACCCGCGATGAAACCGCGCCAAAACCGTGATGAGTTTCTGGAAACCTGGCAAGTCTTTGGAGGAGCCCCGCTCCTCCAGGTGGCGCGCCCGCGCCACTATTAGGCGCGGCCCGCGCCTAAATTGCGACAAAATCGCGTCAACTTTCTGGAAAATCAGAAAGTTGGGATTCCAGAAGAGGAGCGCCCGCTCCTCCCAGTGGAGCGCCCGCGCCATCAGTTTTTTGCGAAATTTTTGACGGTTAAGTCTTTATTAAAGACTTGATTACGGGATAAAAGATATACAGAACATTATTCTCTGATATTCTCCCTAAGAAATTCTCCATAATTTCTCTCAAAAATCTTGCAAACTTTGGTGAGAAATCTTCTTGATTTTTGCATTCTTTGTGAATTATTCATCATCAATTTGATTCTTAGTGCAAAGAACAATTGGGCTGACTTTTGTATCTCAAAGAGTATTTCCGGATCAAACCCAAGCACCATTGTGGGGGAAATTAAACTATTTAGGAATGTATTCATACGCCTAAGTCAGTGTGTCAAGGATTGAGACTCAAGTGGTCACCGGTTTTCTCATGTTCATGTTGGTTGTTAAAGCTTGCAGTAGAGGCAAGTATATTATTTTTCTCAACTAGTGTTTTTCATTGTATTTTCTGTAATACTTTGGTAATTTGGTGTTTTTTTGAAATACATTGGTTTGTATTTGGATTATTGTATAATTTGATTTTGATTATACACAGTTAGGTTTTGTTCCCACAATTGTTAAAGTAGTTCTTGTTATTGAATTACTTGAAAACTTAACAATCTAAAGAGTTTAAGCTTTTAGAAGTAATCAAGCATGTCTAGTGTGAAAGAATTGACCAAAAATTTTGTCAAACTCAAGAAGTTTGACGGTGTGGAGTTTTGGAGATGGAAGAAGAAGATGTACTTTCTTCTTACATCTTTGAAAGTAGCCTATGTCATTAGTACTCCAAGACCTAGTGAACATGAGAATGAATCCTTGGAGAATGTTCGGGAAAGGTCAAAATGGGACAACGATGACTTTATTTGTCGTGGTCATATTTTGAATGGTATGGAGGATGATCTTTTTGATGTTTATCAAAATGTGGAGTCGGCCAAGGAGCTTTGGGAGTCTTTGGTGGGGAAATATATGGCTGAAGATGCATCAAGTAAGAAGTTTTTAGTAAGTAATTTTAATAATTTTTAGTTTGTTGATGGTCGGTCCGTAATGGACCAATTTCATGAATTACAACGAATCTATGGGAACTTGAAACAACATGGTATTTCTATGGATGAATTGTTTGTTGTTTCAAGTATAATTGACAAGTTACCTGCTAGTTGGAAAAGTGTTAAGCATGAGCTTAAACACAAGAAAGAGGACATGTCTTTGTCCGAGTTGGCCACACATCTTCAAGTTGAAGAAGGGATAAGAGCCATGGAAAGTGCTCAGGATGGGAATCCTAGCTCATCTACCATTAATTTGGTAGAGGAAGGAAAAACTGGTGCTTCCATTAGTGGAAAGAGGAAGAATAATACCTCTTTCAAGGGAAAGTCCAAGAAGCAAGCAAACAATAACAAGTTTGCTTGTTAGGAATGCGGTAAAGTTGGTCACCGCAAGAAGGACTGCTTTTCTTACAAGAAAAGGATGGAGAAAGCCAAGGAGGGCCATGCTAGCACTAGCAAGGAACAACCCACCAAAGGTAATCCAATTCATGAGGTTGAATTTAATTCCGGTTTGGATTTAAATATAACGGATCTTAACATTTTTATGGTGCAGGATGATGACTCATGGTGGATTGATTCGGGGGCCTCAAGGCATGTATGCAAGATGAGGCATTGGTTCAAAACCTTTCACAAGGTTGGTGATGGAGAAGATCTCTTTATGGGGAACAATTCAACCATCAAGGTCCTTTGTAGAGGACAAGTAGAACTAATGTTTAGTTCGGGGAATGCAATCATTCTTAGGGATGTGTTGTATGTTCCGAATATTAGTAGGAATCTTGTATCGGGGCCTTCCCTGAATAGTCTTGGCTATAAACTAGTGTTTGAAGCTAATAGGCGTATTATTACTAGAGGAACAAATTTCATAGGTCGTTGTTATTTATGTTATGGATTATTTAAGCTTTCTTTGAAAGACATGTATGGATATGGTGATGTTTGTTTGAATGTTGATGCAAGTGATAATCAAGTTGATTTAAGTTTATTTGACTTGTGGCATTCTAGATTAGGACATGTTAATTTTAATAAAATGCTATTCATGTCCAAATAAGAACTGATTCCTTGTTGTGATATTTCTTAATAAGTGTTCTACTTGCATGTTGAACAAGATCACTAGAACTCCATTTAAGAGAGTTGAGAGAAGTTCTAACATTTTAGAACTAATCCATAGTGACTTGTGTGATTTTCATAGTACGCCTTCTTTGGGGAACAAAAGATACATGGTCACTTTTATAGATGATTATTCTAGGTTTTGTTACGTGTATCTTTTGCATTCCAAAGATGAAGCTTTAACCAAGTTTGATATTTATAAAAAGGAAGTAGAATTGCAAGTAGATTCATTTATTAAGAGAATTAGAACTGATAAAGGAGGGGAATACTATGATCCAAGTTATTTCCAATCTTTGGGTATAATTCATGATACTACAGCTGGTTATGCACCACAAATCAAATGGTGTAGCTGAAAGCTAAGGAAAAACAGAACTCTTGAAGAAATGGTTAATTCCATGTTGTCTTACTCAGGTTTGAGTGAAGGGTTCTGGGGTGAAGCTATGTTGACAGCATGTCACATTCTTAACTGGGTTCCCACAAAGGGAAAGGAATCTACTCCTTATGAACTTTGGTACAAGAGAAAGACAAACTTGAAGTATCTCAAGGTTTGGTGTTGTAGGGCAATCGTAAGAGTGCCCGGCAACAAGAAAAGAAATCTCGGTGAAAGGGGCTTGGATTGCATATTTATAGGGTATGCTGAGCATAGCAAAACCTATACGTTCTATGTAATAGAACAAAATGACTATATATCTGTTCATTCAATTATAGAGTCAAGAGATGCAATTTTTTATGAATACCGATTTTCATCAATGAGTAGACCGAAAGATCTACAAATTAGTGCCAATGATAGGGAGATAGTAGAGTTAAATGATCAACTTGAAACTCATGAAAGTACATTCGATAATGAGAATGTTGAAACTCCTCAATTGAGGAGAAGTACTAGAGAAAGGAAAATTAGGAATCCTCTAGATGACTTCATAATTTATTTGGTTGAAGGATCTAGGGATGTCCTTAGTTCCACTACTCCATATTGCTTCACTGTGGATAGTAACCCAAAAACTTATAGTGAAGCAATTTTTTCCCAAGATAGTGCATTTTGGAAAGAGGCTATAAATGATGAGATGGATTCCATCATGGGAAATAACACTTGGGTCTTAGAGGATTTACCTTCTGGTTGCAAACCTCTTGGTTGCAAGTGGATTTTCACTAGGAAAAGGAGACCGAATGGCTCCATAGTGAAATTTAAAGCCAGATTGGTTATCCAAGGCTTTAGGCAAAAGCATGGTGTTGATTATTTTGACACCTATGCACCGGTTGTAAGAATAACCTCGATAAGGTTGTTAATTGCGATGGCTTCGGTATATAATGGATGTCAAAACGGCATTCCTTTATGGAGATCTAGAGGAAGAAGTGTACATGAAACAACCCGAAGGGTTTGTTTTGGAAGGACATGAAGATAAGGTGTGTAAATTGGTTAAGTCATTGTATGGACTTAAACAAGCACCAAAGCAGTGGCATCGAAAATTTGATGACACAATTTTGTCTTTTGGATTCAAGATGAATCAAGCTGATAAGTGTATATATAGCAAATTTGATGACAAAGGTCATGGTTTCATCATTTGTCTATATGTTGATGATATGCTTATCTTTGGTACAAGTCTACAACAAGTAGAATTGACCAAGGAATTCTTATCCTCATCTTTTCAGATGAAGGATTTAGGGGAGGCAGATGTCATTTTAGGCATCAAGATAATTCGGGACAATGGAAGACTTATTTTAAGTCAATCTCACTATGTTGAGAAAATGATCAAACGGTTCAATATGTTTGATAAGTGTCCCGTGAACACCCCCATGGAACTAAATGTCAAATTGGTTAAGAATTCGGGGAAAACGGTTTCCCAATTAGAGTATTCAAGGATAATTGGATCCTTGATGTATGCCATGACTAGTACAAGGCCGGATATTGCATTGGCTGTGGGAAAACTAAGTAGATTTACTAGTAACCCGGGTGCACAGCATTGGTTTGCAATAAGGAGGGTCTTGAGGTACCTTAAGGGTACGTTAGACTATGGTCTATCTTATAGTGGATTTCCTTCGGTTTTAGAAGGTTTTTCGGATGCTAGTTGGATCACTTACAAAGAAGATGATTCTTCTGTAAGTGGTTGGGTTTTCATGTTTGGGGGAGGTGCCATTTCATGGTCTTCCAAGAAACAAAATTGCATTGCGGATTCCACTATGGCAGCAGAGTTTATAGCTCTTGCATCAGCTAGTAAGGAAGCTGAGTGGTTGAGGAATCTCATGATAGAGTTGCCTTTATTATCAAAGCCAATGCCACCGGTGGCAATCCATTGTGATTCTAATTCGGCGTTGATAAAGGCTTATAGTCAAGTGTACAATGGTAAGTCTCGACATATTTCACTAAGGCATAGCTTAGTGAAAGAGCTTATCAATGATGGGGTCATAAGTCTTGACTATGTTCCAACAAAGTTGAATTTGGCGGATTGCTTTACAAAGGCAATGCCAAGACATTCCATCATATTTGCTATGAATGGAATGGGTTTATGTCCAAAAACACAAATTTGTGAGACCCAATCTAACGCTTGAAGAAACATTAAGTCTTAGATTCAATGTGGTTGAATTGCATTTTTGATGTTTGTTAGCAATATTTGATGACCCATATTACTATGATACTTGTGATGTGTTAGGTAGCGTCATTTAAAGTTCTCAAAGATTTAGAGTTGAGAAGCTCTAAATGTAAGTGTCTTATCACAAGGGCACAATCACGTATATGAGAACCTACCTATATAAGTTCGAAGTTTAGCCACTTCGAGAAGTCTAGATGGACATAGAGACTTCGATGAACTTATGAAAGATACGGACACATGGTTGTTTAAAGGTGTCAAGTGATGATTAATTCGATTTGTCTTATGTGTATTTCACCTTCGAATGGTTGGATATATCCGTGTGATTCAATCCATATGGAAATCATGGGATATGATCATCGTTAAGTGTGTTGTACTAGGTGTTAATTCAATCCGAAGGGACATTAACATTGATGCATGAGATGTGGCTAAATGATAGAATTGGAGATTGTTAAAGGGACACTCTAAATGGGGGAGGATTGTTGGAATATTTAGAGTGTCGGAGTGGAGCGTGCTCTACTGTTTGATCGCGCTCGCGCTAGCTAGGCGCGACCCGCGATGAAACTGCGCCAAAACCGCGATGAGTTTCTGGAAATCTGGCAAGTCTTTGGAGGAGCGCCCGCTCCTCCAGCGTCAACTTTCTGGAAAATCAGAAAGTTGGGATTCCAGAAGAGGAGCGCCCGCTCCTACTATAGGAGCGCCCGCTCCTACTATAGGAGCGCCCGCTCCTCCCGGTGGAGCGCCCGCGCCATCAGTTTTTCGCGAAATTTTTGACGGTTAAGTCTTTATTAAAGACTTGATTACGGGATAAAAGATATACAGAACATTATTCTCTGATATTCTCCCTAAGAAATTCTCCATAATTTCTCTCAAAAATCTTGCAAACTTTGGTGAGAAATCTTCTTGATTTTTGCCTTCTTTGTGAATTATTCATCATCAATTTGATTCTTAGTGCAAAGAACAATAAGGCTGACTTTTGTATCTCAAAGAGTATTTCCGGATCAAACCCAAGCACCATTGTGGGGGAAATTAAACTCTATAGGAATGTATTCATACGCCTAAGTCAGTGTGTCAAGGATTGAGACTCAAGTGGTCACCGGTTTTCTCATGTTCATGTTGGTTGTTAAAGCTTGGAGTAGAGGCAAGTATATTATTTTTCACAACTAGTGTTTTTCATTGTATTTTCTGTAATACTTTGGTAATTTGGTGTTTGGTTGAAATACATTGGTTTGTATTTGGATATTGTATAATTTGATTTTGATTATACACAGTTAGGTTTTGTTCCCACAATTGTTAAAGTAGTTCTTGTTATTGAATTACTTGAAAACTTAACAGTCTGATGGCGCCCGGATCCAGATCCACTACCCTCTCCAATCCTTATCCGAGGTATCGTTCGGATAAGTCGAAAGGAATCCCTTTTCGTCCTCAATATGCCACAAACTAGGCCCATGCCATTTATTGGACTGTGTGTTCGGCATCAACTTGTGTTGTGCAGCGAAAGCAATGCACACTCGGCTCCAGCCCGTAAAACAAGCAGACCCACAGATAATTCATTATTCTTCGGATGCTTACAGGAGTCAGCTGGGCCAGGGAACTGTTGTATCCATTCAGCAACTTCACAACAAAGGGATGCATGGGAAACCGAAGCCCATATTGCAGCTGCCGAGTATAAACCCCAATATATCCGGGGTGAGGACGATGAATCCTGTCCTCGGCAGAAGACATTCGGCACCAATAATCGTCCTCCTCTATTATCCCATGGAAAATTTCAAGTTCGGCAAAGCAATACTTCGCGTCGTTCTCGATCCACCACGAGTAAGGCGCCGTAGTCATTATGCCCTCATTCTCCTGGACGTCCGTCCACTACCTTCCTTCGGGAGTCAGCGGTATAGAAACCAAAGTCCTTCTTCGGCAAAAAGTACTGGCTTCTCCAGAACACTACTAGAAAACAGGCTATTTCCGGCGGAAAAATTCCGTCGGAAACACCCTGAATTCCGTCGGAAAACACTGTTTCCGACGGAAATTCCGTCGGAACGTGTTGTCGGAAGACCTTTTGTAGGTAAAATGGTTTTTTTCGTCGGAACAGTGTTTTCCGACGGAATTACGACGGAATTTTCTCGTAGGAAGGAAAGTTCCGGCCACCGAAAAGTCCGTCGGAAATTTCCGACGGAATACAAATCCGCCGGAAACTTCCGACGGAAATTCCGTCGGAAATAGCAATAAAAAAAAACCCACCACCACCTCAACCACCCTACCCTGCCCAGACTACCCCACGCTACCCTGCCTAGACCACACCACGCCACCCTGCCCAGACCACCCCACGCCACCCTGCTCAGATCCACCCACCCTGACCCAGACCCACAAAACCCAACCCAGAACCACCAAATAACCCACACCCCACGAACCCTACACCACCCACACCCAACCTATCTCCACCTCTCCACCCCCACAACCACCATATCTCCACCTCGCCACCCCCACAACCCACAAAAACCACAAAATCCAAACCAAAAACTAAAAAAAACCGAAAAAAAAACCAAATAATCGAAACCACAAAAACCAATCAAACAAAATCGAGACCACCAAATCGGAACAAAAACCACAAAATCGAAATGAACAATTTATATATTATATTGTCCGAAAATCCAAAAAATTACAAACTTAAATTACAATTTCATCATAAAAATCATTATAAAAATCATAAATTTGTAAAAAATAAACCTAGATCTACAATATTTCCGACCTTCTAGGTGTTGTTGAGCGTCGGTGGTTGTTGTTGTAGAGCGGCGGTGGCTGTTGCGGTTGTTGTTGTTCCGATTGTTGTTGTTTTGGTTGTTGTTGTTGCGGTTGTTGATGTTGATGAATAGAAAGAAAGAAGGAGAAAGAGGAGAAGGAGAAAGGAATGAGGAAGAAGAGGAGAGAAGGAGGAGAAGGAGAATGAGAGGAGAAGGAGAATGAGAGGAGAGAGAAAGAGAAGAAGAGAGGAGAGATAAGGAGAAAGAGGCGGGTTGCTGTCAAAAAAAAAAAGGAGAAGAGAGGCGGAGAGATGGGGGTGGGTTTAGGGTTTTTATTTTTTTTATTATTTAAATATGTTCCGACAGAATATTCCGTCGGAAATCTCTGACGGATTTTATTTCGTCGGAAAGTTTTTGTTTCGACGGAATAATCTGTCGGAAAGTTCCGACGAATTTTAATTCCGCCGGAAAATTCCGTCGGAAAACCCATATGTTCCAACGGATTTTAATTCCGTAGGAAATCCGTCGGAAATATCCGACAGATTTATATTCCGTCGGAATTTCCGACGGATTTTCTTGTCCGTCGGAAGAAGTCCGTCGAAAATAAGCCTATTTCTTGTAGTGGAATCTCTTGGGGGTACGCTAGTAAGGGGCACAACCCTTAACGCAGCTCCCCTCAGGATGGCAGCAGGCCAGGTCCTAGCGTCAGGGTTTTGGCCGCTGAGAAAAGGCATCATCGCCAAAGGTCGATTCCGCCTCGGAATCAACTGCGGCACTTCTTCCTCTTCTTCCTCGGCAATTGGTTCAGATTCAACTGGCCTTTTCCCTCGGTGACCGGCCATTTTTAATCAACAGAAGTTCGAGAAAGCGAAAAGAGAAGGGTGTTCAAAAAAGCAAAGAAAACCGAAGAAATTTCAAAGAAAATTACCTTTATCAAGTGCGGAATTCGCAGATCTTTAGGTTCGGGGCAAAAAATTTCACTTTAAAGCGTCGAATTGCTGGGTTTAAGTGAAAAATGAATTTGGGTTAGGGGTAAGATTCAGAGAGAAACTGGGTTTGCATGCGCGAAAATGATTGAAGTGAGCAAGGATCGTGGTGCGAGTGGCTAAAGTAACTTCCAAAAACAAGATTTTTGGAATTACCGCCACTGAAAACCCCACTAATCCCACTTTAAGATGGTTGTTCATATCCTTCTCTAATTAACTACCTACTAATCCACTCCACTTCCCCATTACTCCAAAATAAACGGTTATTAGCATCAATAACCCCTCAATTTCTCCAAATTCAAATTATCATCATTTACTTCCCTCCAATTTTGCAGGTCAAAACCCGACCCGTCATTCTTCCAAATCGGGAATCAGCCTCAAGCACTAAACTCCCTTGCATAGCTCTTTCTCTCTACATTGTACTGACTTCGGCATCAGAGGGGCCTTCCTCGGCACAACCCTCGAGGCTAGTTTACGTATGTTTGTTGTGCTGGAAACCCTTGGCCCAGTCATCACTTGGACCGAGATTCGTCTTCTCCCATAAAAAAGAACCAGCTGCCGTAGGTCCCATTGTTTTCATCCGAAACAATAGTAAACATACAACTCAATATAAAATAGGAATCATGTAAGTATGATAACATATTATGTAAGTATTATGTAAGAAAGTATTATAGTGAAAACAACATTACTTTAGAGCGTGATACTCAGATAAAAAAAATATGAGTAAAAAAATTGAATCCTAAAAAGGTAAGATTTGGCTGACATGTGGCCCGAAATCACTCCGTTGAGCACCTCCCCTTTCTTTGATTTCCTTACTCCCAATATGTGATGACTTGATTGATTCTACTCCATTCTAGCTATAAAATGTCCTATAGGGCTATAGGATGGTAGGGTTAGTGGCTATAGGATGGTAGGCTAGTTTTACTCGTAGTCTTTTAGACTAAGTTTTGCATTACTCCGTGATTTTTTAGTTTAATTTTATTTGGATACCAAAGGGTAGTCTTGCTACTCTCATGCCACAATCTGACATACTTATGAAACTTTTTCTCAACTTTTAAATACAGAAACTACCTACCTTTTTTTTTTTGACAGGATTCCCTACCGAGATCTATATTATAGTTTTCGATTTTTTTTTCTTTTCAATTCTCTTTTTTTTTATTTATTTAATTTGTTTATATGGGGACAATCTTCAATAAATTTGATGGAATAACCATACACCTAAAACACTAATATCGTACTTCTATGTGTTTATTCAATTATATGGTATTGAAGATCAAGGGAAATAACTTGTTATGGAAAGATATATTTTCTTGTATCAATCATTGAAAAGATAGCACCCTTCCTGTGATTAGGGATGGCAATGGGTAGTGTTTGGTCCACCAAGACCCAGACCCAGACCCGGAATTTTGAAGGTAGATCTAAATCCGACCCAGACTCACTGGGTCTAAAAAAATCAGACCTAGATCTATCGGGTCTAGTGGGTCTAAAACGGGTCTAACTATGATTTTTATTTTTTATAATATTTTATATATATTATAAATTTATAACTGTACTACTACTTGAAAACAATAAAAGATGCATTAAAAAAAATTTGTTCATATTTTTGACACACAAATAATTTGTTCAATTAAAAGTAAAGACAATGCATGGAAAAAAAAAATCTTTAAAATCTTAAATATTTTTTGGTTTTTTTTTAATTTTTGTTTAACTTTTTTTTTTTCAAAAAAACGGATCGATTAGAAGGTGACACGTGGCAAGTGGTGGAGTCAACTAACGATCAACTACGACCGTCAGTCATTAATGGCACTCGGTGAGTTTTTTTAAAACTCGGTGACATTTGATAAGTTTTGAAAACCTTGATGACATTTGGTGAATTATTAAAGTGTTTAGTGGCATTTGGTGAAATAGTCGTTTATAAAAAGGAAAAAAAACTCTTAGTTTTTTAATTACTCCGTATTGTAGAAGCCTAGTGTAGCAATTAAGGTTTAGCTTAGTAACCGTTCCCTTTAATTTATAACATGTAATTAGATCACCATGATTAATATAACGAGTTAATCAATAACGAAAAGCCTATTCGTCCGCTTAACAAGTACTCTATAACGACTAGCGAGAAAGCCCAAGTTACTTTTGGTGATAAACTTGATTGTTTATCTCAATACCTTTTATGTTAAAATTTTCAAAATTAATATGCCACATAGCGTAGCAAATGAAGATTTTAAAAATAAATCCTCAAAAGTTGGCACCATTTGCCGTTAACTCACGCTAAAAAGTTCAAAACTCCCCAAAAACCTTCCTCCAATTCACCTCACAAATTTAGAAATGAAAACTTAGTAGACTGAAAAATGGCATCCAAAAGTACAGAGGTTTTTGAAGCACGGAATAGAAAGTTTCCTTCCGTATGTTTTATTTTCTCGACAATTCAATTGCAAACAAAAAGAACCAAATTAAAAAGTACTCCGTACTAATAAAAAAAATTCTACTCCTACTAATTCTTCAAAAAAAAAATTACCAATAATAAAATAAAATACAATAAGCAATATTGTAGGAGTAGAATAGTACAATTGCAGCCTTTGTAGGGGATCACGATTCACGACCTCTAGAAGCATTGTCGTGTCCACTTCCACTATCATATCTTTTCACCAGGCATTGTTTATTTTTATTTTTTTTACACAAACATTTAAACTAAGATATTAGGCAAAAATAAGATATTACCCAACTTGAAATTAGACAAAAATGAGATAAAACCTAAAATATAATAGGCTATTTTTATAAGAAGTATTTCTTAAAGAAGAAAATTTAGTCTACTCCAATTTCTATTTAATAACCGAGTAAGCATGAACTTACACGCAAAGTGTTCACTCCCTAGTCTCCAATCGAATAAATATATGAAGTACGATATTAGTGTTTTAAGTCTATGGTTATTCTATCAAATTTATTGAAGATTGTCCCCATATAAACAAATTAAAAAAAAAAATTGAGAAAAAGAGAATTGAAAAGAAAAAAAATCGAAAACTATAATATAGATCTCGGTAGGGAGTCCTGTCAAAAAAAAAAATGGTACATAGTTTCCTGTATATATAATCTGAGAAAAAGTTTCATAATTATGTCAGATTGTGGCATGAGAATAGTAAGACTACCCTTTGGTATCCAAATAAAACAAAAAAAAAATCACGGAATAGTGCAAAATTTAGTCTAAAAGACTACGAGTAAAACTAGCCTACCATTCTAGCTTTAGGGCTATAGGATGGTAGGCTATTTTTACTCGTAATCTTTTAAACTAAATTTTACATTACTCTGTGATTTTTTTTTTTTTTTTTTTGTTTTATTTGGATACCAAAGGGTAGTCTTGCTACTCTCATGCCACAATCTGACATACTTGTGAAATTTTTTCTCAACTTTTAAATATAGGAAACTACCTACCATTTTTTTTTTAATGAAAAACAAACACTTTGTAAAATCTGACTGTTATAAGACTTATAACAACCAGATCTTCGAATTTGCAACGAAATTAGAGCACTTCTTCAGGTCAGAGTTTAGGAACAACA
Organism: Chenopodium berlandieri; assembly: GCA_034703905.1. Classification (NCBI taxonomy): domain Eukaryota; kingdom Viridiplantae; phylum Streptophyta; class Magnoliopsida; order Caryophyllales; family Amaranthaceae; genus Chenopodium; species Chenopodium berlandieri. The sequence continues at coordinate 45,490,283 of CM068279.1, read as the reverse complement.
CCTTGATAATAATTTGGCACTTCAATTAACATTTTTTTATTCATATATTCACATCCATTCAAGCACCAATCCAATCTTTAGATGATCATATTGGACTTACCATATGAATTAGATATCCTCGTCCTTAGTGTTCTGAAAAGCTATGGGAATAAAGGCATAACTAATTAACTATACTCTAACAATTAAAAAGCTAATTATATGCGTTGAATACATAACCATCTTCAGTAAAACAATGTTGAAGGCAATACACTCCCACATAATTAGTACTAGACCAAGTACACCGTCATGTCCTACAGAGCATTACAATTCTTCTTTCTACATTTTTTCCTTCCCTTTGCCTTTTACTTTCTTTTTTTTCTCATCTACAAATAAAGCATTTGTATCAAAAAATTCATCAATGTAAAATAAATTAGAATTAAACCTAATTTTAGAAAATGTACCATAATCAGCCCTCCATACCAGCCAACCATCAAATGAATGTAAAATAAAAACTTTTTTGTTCAAAAACGCAAAGTCAGAGCGTAAAGAACCCCTAATTACCACATTTCCCAACGAAATGGTGTAAAGTTTAAACCAGGAACTTTCATCCCCATACTCACCCATCCACCAAACCACCAGATTTTTACCATTATCATTCACCAACGTGAGATGATCCTTGCCGGCCAAAGCATCAGAACACTTGGCGACTCTCCAGCTACCTTGTTGTTGATTTTGAGTGGGGGAACTTGGTAATGAAAGCTCACCACAAATTCCATCATCATCTTTCAAGTTAAGAGTTAAAATAAATACTCTATTACTCAAATCACGAGCTAACCAATGAAAAATATTCTCCAAAAAATCTCCATTCAAACAAAGTTTTTTCAGTTGTAACTTACGCTCGTATGTTGGAAAGGATTTCCATTTCATTTCACGGAAACGATGTACTCGAACAGTAAATCGAGTCTCCTTTCCCGCCAATCCCATCACAATCTCAGTTTGTACCACTGCAATAATATGTTCCTGAAATCCAGTATGAAAGCCACAACCAAATGCTAACTTTAATCTCTTCTCTTTCATACTAACATAACAGTGGGATGGAATGACAAGTTTTAAATGCTTCTTCATAAACGGATTCCACACAATTAGTGGTTTGGAACGACTGTTCAAATATATTTGATACCCACAAATTAAACCCCCACCCGAACAAACTATTTGAAACTGATCATCTATATCCCTCCTAAAAGGAGATTCATGCTCTTCTACTGTAGTCACCACGCCCTTTAAAACAGCAGCAGTATCAATTACAGGAAAGTAAAAGTTAAGACTCATTATATCACCATGATAATAATAAGTTCCCATATTATACATAATATGAAGACAATGACGTTTTCTCGATGACCAAAACTCCGGAGAAATGATTCGAGAAAAAAAATATTTAGAGGTGCAAGAAAACCTAACCATTGACTCAGGAGAGAGCTTCTTCATGGTTGATAATACCAAATCCATGGGAAGTTCATGAAATCTTGACACCTCGGTGGATTGTTTTGGAGAATTTTCAGTTTCTTCTTCCCCTTCTCCTCTTCTAAGGAGTGAATTTCTACCCGATGATAATGCTCTATTAAAATTTTCACCCTCCATTTTGTTTTAACAAGTGAGAAAAAATGAACAAAGGATTTTTTTTTGAAGCAAAGCAGAGAAAAAATGAAGAGCAGAGAAGGAAAGCAGAGAAGGAAGTAAGTGGATGGGTTTATAAAGCCCCGCCTTTTTTATTTATTTATTTTTTTTTAACAAAATTTTTTTACATAAATTATAAAGGCTACTTCTAATCAACAATTGTTTTGCTATGCAACAATCATATCCTGTCACAAAAAAAAATAAAAAGTGCAAAATATTTCAGTTTCATTCTAATTTTTTTAATTTTCTTTGAAGAGAAAATAAAAAATGCTTTATAGTATAAGTAATACTCCCTCCGTCCCAAATTACTCGCAACGTTTTGACTTTTTGCACTATTCACACATCTCACTTTGACCATCTTCTTTAGCTATTATATGAAAGCCAATGTAATCATGTAAGATGTTGTTGGGTCTATTTTGATGTATAGTTTCTTAATATAATTTCTTTATAGCTTATATAAGTATATAATAAAAGATATTGACGGTCAAACATATGCATCGGCAAGCGTGTCCAGTCAAAATGTTGCAAGTAAACTGGGACAGAGGGAGTAGCTATTTACATGCAACTCCTACGGGTAATAACCAATGGTTAAAGCTATGTACATGCAATACGGGTTAAAACCAACAGTTACAGCTATTTAGTATTCTACCTACTCCCTCCTTGTTATCTTTTGCAGGTGCCTAGCTGATGAGTACGTAGGTACTCCCTGCATTTCACAAAGGCAAATACCACAATATCCCCCAAATTGTGGATCTCTGACAACAATTTCACATATTAAGCTAAAATTTGTTACTTTATGTACTCCCTCCTTTTTATCTTTTGCAGGTACCATGCATATATAGCTGATGATATATATATATATTGTACATCCAATAGTTGGAGGATATCCCACTAATCTTATTCTTACCATTGTAACTACGGTAAAAGATCTGTAACTACGATAAAAGATCTCTCCACACTTTATCATTTACAAAATTTATAGATCTATGTAACATTTTATCTATTTGCAATAAGGAAACCATTAAATTTTGTCAAAGTGATTTCACCTTTTACTTGTATTTGTAAAATTTTGTATGATAATCTGGGATAAATTACTATTGTCGAACAAAACAACTTATCCACATCTTATCTAAATAACTTATTATATGATTATATGACTCGGAAAAAAGCACGGTAATAATTAGAACAAAACAGACAAAGAAGGGATTTAGTAATTTGTAGAAAGTGTTTAGGGTAAAAATATCCCTAAAGACACGTGGCCCAATAAAGGCTTGACACGTGTCAAGCTTGCAACGGTCAGCAAGGGCCCAATCCCTTTGCGACACGTGTCATTGTACCCTAATTGAGGTACAGCTCTTCCCTACTATAAATAGTAAGGGCAGACCTCATTTATGGGGATCGACAAAAAAAATTCCAACAACCAACCAAACACAAATCCCATTGCAAACGCTCTCCAATCGAGAAGCATTTATTGTTCTTATTTTCTCTTCAGAAAGATTCTAACTTAATCTTCGGAGGCGGAACTCCCCCCCCCCTAGCCGGAGTATCTGTTATTTGTGCAGGTACAGGCGAAGGAAATAGCATACTAGGAAATTGTAACTCTCCCGTAGGACACATAAAAAACCCCCAAACATCTGGCGCCGTCTGTGGGGAGAGTACTTTCTAGATGACTTCAGAACCTGTACTGCCGGGTAAAGGTAGCCAACCTGCTGGTGAGGCTGAGGTCCACTCGGACCAAGATACAGCCGACAACTATGAGGTTGAAACTTACACAGATGCCGATGTTTCTTTTAGAACCAAGCATACTCGTTCCAAAGACAAAAGGGAACGGGCAGAGCAGCAGGCAGGCCCAAACCATCCCATCAGGGGACCGCTTGGGTTAACTCCTGCTTCAGAAGGGGCCACCCCAGTCTCCAGGGATGAACTCATGAACATGATGATGAGTTTCAAAGGGGAAATCAAAGGCCTTCTGGATAACACAACCGGCCCCCGTAAGGGTCAGGCGGAAGAAAGGCGTCTTGGAAAAAAGACGGCCAAGACAGTGAAGGGTAGAGCATCTACCCCACACCCGAAGTCAAAGGTACCGGCTAGGCCCATTGATTTCTCAAAGATTCACACTCCCATGGATGGAGCCAGAAAACCCGTCCGACACATACAGCCGGATGGAACAAAGAAAGTCTATTCTGATGCTTGGACGCTCATTCAGGATAAAAAGACTCAGCAGCTCTCCGAGTCGGCATCAACGTCGACCTTTCGAGACAGCTTCCATGTCACATCAGGGAGGCACTCAAGAACAAACAAATTACAGCCGGACGAGCGAGGTTTCCGCTCGATCCGGCCCTCATATCATCCAACCGGCATTGCATGGGACACCATACACGCCTTTTTGATCTCCTTATTCTCAGCTAGATCTTTTCGGGGGGCAGCAGCAGCCGCCTGTCCAGCCTATGGACTGGCAGCTCCGGCTGCTCTACCTTGGGGAACAGCCAACGGCATTTTCCAGGGAAATCACCGAGATGGCCCAGCCGTCAAAAATTAAAAACGTGTTGGTTGGTGCCTATGACGGTACCACCAACCCGGAAGATCACCTCATGGCATACACCAACCTGATGTATTTGCAGGGTTTGGATGATGCCTCATGGTGTAGGTGCTTCCCAGCAACGTTGAAAGGGATTGCTCAACGTTGGTTTAGTAACTTACCTACCGGATGCATCAATAACTTTAGAACGTTGGCCTACTGGTTCACGTCCAACTTCTCTATGAATATCCCCGCTAAGAAAACAAGCCTTGATCTGGGGGCAATACAGCAGGGAGATAAGGAAGGGCTCCGGTCATATGTCAGGCGGTTTAACCTGATGAGGATCCAAATCCAAGGGTTGTCTGATGAAGTTGCCTATACTGATTTCTTCAAAGGCCTAAAAGACGGGTCAACTTTTAAGTTTGACCTGGTTAGGAAGAGGGTCTCTACTCTTCACGAGGCATTAATGAAGGCGGAGGCCTACATCCAAGCAATGGAGCTTTGCGCCATTAAACTCCCAACGGATTACAAAAGATCCGACAAAAGAGAGAGCCGACCTACCCAGCCGGCCAAAAGGGAGGAAAAGAAGCGGAAAGAGGTCTGGGCGGCAGAGCCACCCGGACAACAATTCCAAAAGAGAAAGAGGTCGGATCCGTATGTTCCAAAATACGAATTCACCAAAGATTGCGCATCTATTCTCAAGGAAGTTAAAAACCGGTTGAATCTTGAAAAACCGGCACCAATGAAAAGTCCCGTGAGCAGCCAGAAAAGAGCAAATATTGCCTGTTCCATTAAGAAATAGGCCATGATACTAAGGGCTATTTTAGCCTCAGGCGGCTCTTTGACCGTCTTGCTGATGAAGGGGCTCTAAAATCCTATCTTTCCAAATCAAAGGCTGCTCCTAACCAGGCCAAAGGTCCATCTCCAAAGACCCCGGCAACTCAATCAGATACGGATGAGGATACCATCCTAACCATAGCCGGTGGATTTGCAGGCGGCGGGTCTACCATCCGTGGCACTAAGGATAACATTAGGAAGCTGGTCAACTCAGTGGATGAGGGTCAGTCGTCTAAAAATTCATTCCCGGAGGTCCATATCTCCGAAAAGGATAGAGGAGAGGTCAGGCGACCCCACGATGACCCAATAGTCATTGAATGTAAAATCGCCAATCAGCGAGTTGGCCGGATCTTAATTGATACCGGGAGCTCATCCGACCTCATAAGCTATCGGTGCTTGGAAAAACTCAAATATAAGCCAAGTAGCATGCATCCGGCCCCATATCCTCTTGTTGGATTTGGGGGAGGAGTAGTACATCCGGTGGGAATGGTTGACCTACCCATCCGGTTTGGAGAAAAGGGGGAGGCCCGGCACATGGTCGTCAAGTTTCTTGTTGTAGGGGAACTGACGGCCTACAATCTGATCATTGGCCGCCCAACCCTTAATGTTTCAAAGGCTGTGATCATCCCGTCTCTAATGTTGATTAAATTTGAGAGGGATGATGGCACAGTCGGCTCCTTGAGTGGGAACCAAAAGACGGCGAGAGAGTGTTACCTCTCGGACGTCAAACCCACATTGGTCACAGACGGTCAAGACAAGGAAGTAGTTGAACTTGACGAGTGTGATCAAGAGTTACCGGCTACTAAGGCAGCCATTATAAAGAGAAAGGAAGACCAGCTACTGGCTCCCGTCAAAGAGAAGCAATATCAATCACTGTCAGGGGAGAGGTCAGACGACCTCCGTCCCCAGCCGGCAGGGGAAATCATTGACATTATCCTGGAAGACAGCCGGCCAGACAGAACCGTCGAATTTGGGACGGTTGCATTTTTGACAACTTGGGAATCGATCTGCTCCGATTGCTAAGAGAATTCAAGGATGTGTTTGCCTTTGAAGTAGAAGAAATGTCGGGAGTGTGTCCGGATCTCGCTGTTCATAAGCTCGCCGTGGATCCTAAGAAGAAGCCGGTCAGGCAAAAGAAAAGGAACCATGGCAAGGAAAAGTCCCAGGCGGCAGCAGCTGAGGTCAAGAAACTCTTAGATGTCGGGTTCATTCGGCAATGCTTCTACCCGGATTGGGTAGCCAATGTTGTCCTTGTGAAAAAGCCGAATGGTACCTGGCGGATGTGTGTAGATTACACGGACTTAAACAAAGCTTGTCCGAACGATAGTTACCCGCTCCCAAAGATCGACCACCTGGTCGACTCTACAGTCGGTCATGCTCTGATGAGTTTTATGGATGCCTATTCCGGCTTCCATCAGATATCCTTGTGGAAGAAAGATCAAGAAAAGACGACCTTCGTCACAAATCAAGGGTTATATTGTTACACGGTGATGCCGTTTGGGTTGAAGAACGCGCCTGCTACCTTCCAACGAATGATAAACTCGATCTTTTATGATCAGATTGGGAGAAATGTTGAGGCATACATTAATGACATGATAGTCAAGTCCAAGTGGCAGGCGTATCATCTAGCAGACCTCCGAGAAACCTTCACCACCCTCAGGCGGCATTAAGTCATGCTTAACCCAAAAAAGTGCGTCTTTGGTGTTGAGTCTGGGAAGTTTCTCGGATTTTTGATTGACTAGAGAGGCATAGAGGCCAATCCGGACAAAGTACAGGCGGTGATTGACATGTAGTCTCCTCGTACTGTCAGGGAGGCTCAAAAGCTTACCGATTGCCTGGCGGCATTGGGAAGATTCCTCAGCCGGTCAGGTGACAAGTGCGTCTACTTTTTTCAAGCAATCAAGAAGAGGTCAAGATTTGAATGGGGTGAAGAGGCTGAGGCGACATTTCAGAGGCTAAAACAACACTTGCATTCTTTGCCAAGATTAGTGAGTCCCCTACCCCAGGAGGCTCTCTATATGTACTTAGCCGTCTCAGATCATTCCCTAAGTGCCGTCCTCCTTGCCGAGAGAGACGACAACCAGCTCCGGTCTACTTCATAAGCCATGTCCTCCGGAACGCTGAACTTCGCTATCCCATGATTGAAAAATTTGGCCTAGCCTTGTACAAAGCAGTCAAGCGGCTGAAACCTTATTTCTTGGCTCATCCGGTTACCATCTATACTGATCAGCCGCTCAAATGGCCTATGACCACTTTAGTGTCTTCCAGCAGAATGATTAAATGGGCCGTAGAGATTCAAAGCCTGGAAATCACTTTCGAACCTAGGCGGGCAGTGAAGGGGCAGGCGTTTGCCGACTTCATTGTCGAAATGACAAGTCCGGTACAACCGGATAATACTGATCAAGTTTGGAAAGTGTACGTAGACGGGAGCTCTACTATGAACGGTTGTGGGGTAGGCGTGATTTGTCATTCCCCAGAAGGGGACAAATACGAGTATGCTCTACGATTCAAGTTTCAAGCTTCAAATAATGAAGCAGAATACGAGGCCTTGCTAGCCGGTATCCGCATGTGTAAGGCAGCCGGGGCAAGAAAGGTGAATGCCTGCTCTAATTCTCAACTCATCGTTAGCCAATACCATGGTTACTATGAAGCCACCCATGATTAAATATCTTTAGGTGGTTAAGGAAGAAGCCGGGGCATTTGACGAATTCAATTTAAGTCAAGTACCCAGGTCAGAGAATAATCAGGCGGATGCATTATCAAAACTGGCGTCATCCGCCACTTGTGATACGCCTAGGTCAGTCTTCTGGGAAGTCATGGAAAAGAAAAGCATTGAACATGATCCCATTGGAATTCTAGATCAAAGCGCTACTTGGATGGATCCCATCCAAGACTAGTTGGTAGACGGCACTTTGCTGGGTGCATCTTTAGAAGCGGCCGCCCTCAAGAGACGAGCATTAAGTTTTGCCATGCATAAAGGTGAACTCTTCCGAAAGGGTTACCTACAGCCGCTATTCAATTGTGTAACCCCAGAAAGGGGAAAGGAAGTGCTAGAAGACCTTCATGCCGGAATCTGTGGAACACACATAGGCGGCAAGACTGTTGCAAAGAGAGCTAGGCGGCAAGGATACTTTTGGCCAACTCTTGAGGCAGATGCACTAGATCTAGTAAAGAGATGTAACAAATGCCAGAGGTTTGGCCGGCTAATCCGTCAGCCGGCTACTGATCTAACGGCCATCTACAGCCCTATTCCGTTTGCCAAATGGGGCATGGATATTTTGGGGCCATACACACCTACCCCAGGTGGCAGAAGATACATTTTAGTAGCCGTTGATTACTTAACAAAGTGGGTTGAGGCAGAAGCGGTAAAGGGCATCAAAACTAAGGATGTCATCTCCTTCATCTGGAAAAATGTCATCACCCGGTTCGGTGTTCCTATGTCAATGGTCTTTGATAATGGTCCGCAGTTCGAAACGCCTGTCCTCAAAACTTGGTTGCAAGACCAAGGAATTTCACATTAATTTGCATCCGTAGGCCGTCCCCAGGCAAACGGTCAGGTAGAAGCTTTAAACAAGCTTATCTCAGGCGGAATCAAGAAAAAGATTGAAAAAGAAGGCGGTCTTTGGGCAGAGGAGTTGACCCATGTTCTTTGGTCTATCAGAATGACTGAGAAGGGGTCAATCGGTGAAACCCCATTTCTTATGGCATACGGCACAGAGGCGGTGCTTCCCATTGAATTGTATGAACCAACACTTCGAATCATGCTATATGATGAAGATGCGAATTGGGAGGCCATGCGCCTGACTTTAGATTCTCTTCCTGAAAAAAGGGGCAATGCCGCCTTGCGTCACGAAATCTACCGTCTGAGAATGACGAGAGCTTACAATAAAAGGGTGCGCAAAAGACCCCTTAAAGTAGGAGATTTTGTACTGCGTAAGCTCGAAGCAACCGGTAGGGCGAATGAGCAAGGGAAGTTAACTCCCAATTGGGAAGGACCCTACTGGGTTTTTGAAGATGTTAGAAATGACACTTACAGCCTGGAAACACCAGACGGAATGCGGTTGCCTTGTACCTGGAACGTAGATAACTTGAAAAAGTACTACTTCTAAGGAATTTGTAATTTTTTGTAAATAGTATTGAAATGTGAAAGTATATAATTTCCATTCATCCAAATTGTATTAACGCCTGTCTAGTGCAAAAACACAGACGGAAAAACACTTATTAAAAATCACTGCTCCAAAAAGAGCAGTCATCCGGCGACACCCATCCGGGTGAAATCGTCGAAGAGGACAGCTCCCTTCCGGGTGGTACATTGTCCTGGCGGTCATAAAACTCAAACGGCATTACTGACACATCATTGTAAGTAACAAACAGCCGTTTGAAATGATCCATTGCATCTAGGATTCAGCCGGCATAGACCCAAAAGAGGTTCATGCGGCAAAATTAAAATCCTAGTAAAAACACCAACCGGTTTTTGCAGCAAAGCATCATACACAGTTAGGTATTCCGGAAAAACACATTTAAAAGAATGATGTTATTCCAAGTATAATATGGGTTAGGACAACCGGGCCTTATCCAAAGGATACCCAGACGGTTATACAACCCATCCGGTTGCCTATGAAATGGTTGCTTGTTTACCACTGAAGTAAACAACCATTTCAGGGGCATTTTTATTGTATCAGCCGGTATATTGTAGATCAATGCATTACCTATCCGGCTGCCTCTGAGACCGGCTGCCTATGATACGGCTGCTTGTTTACCGTTGGTGTAAAACATCCAGCCATTTCAGGGGGCATTCAATTATATCAGCCGGTATATTAAAACATCCAAGTTTATTATCCCATCCGGCTAAAAATAGAGCGCTACTCAAATCCCATCCGGCTAAAAATAGAGCGCTGCTCTATTTGAGTTTTTGTTGTATTAGCAGGTATGAGATAAATGATTAGTTTGATACCTTATCCGGCAGAAAATAGGACGGCTGCTTGTTTACCGTTGGAATAAACAAACAGCCACTCTATTTGCGTTCTGTTGTATCAGCCGGAATGAGAACAGACAAATACTTGTAATACTTGTAAAAAAAAAAAAAGTGAAAGAACTGAATGGTGCAAGTATATGTAGAAAGCAAAACCGACTGAGTCGGGTAAATAGATAAAAATTAAAAATGTTAACCGGACCCTTGTCCGGGGAAAAGTACATTGATGCACACGGCACGCAGGCCGGTAAAAGAAGTTATATAAAAAAAACAAAGATTCATTGCTGCTCCTGCTGCTGCTGCTGCTGCTGCTGCTCCTGCACCTGCTCCCGAGCCGACTCTTGAGTCTGCGCCTGCTGCTCACTCTCTTGTTGCTCTTCTTCGACCAAACCGGCCCACTCATCGAAGGAAGCAGGCGGGTCCAGGCCAAGGACCTTGGCATCATATACCTCTAAGGCATACTTATACCTAAGGTCGAAGAACTCGTAGTCATAGTCCGGGTGTATGAGCCCCCAGGCGAGCTTCATGCGCTCCTCATTGTCGGTCTCGTTCTCAGCAATCAAGCGGCATTGTTCTTTTTCGAGCTCTTCTTTATGAGCCACCTGACTAGAAGCAAGTTCATTTTTGAGCCGGTTGTTGTCAGCGCGAAGGTCGGCGTTTTCCTTGTCAGCTCCTTCCAAAGCCTTGAGATCGGGTTGGAGATTTTTGACCTTCAGATCTAGCTCATCCGCCCTCGCCTTTTCCGCCTCAGCAGCCTCAATAGTTTGCTTCAGCAATTCCTCCTGTTCCAACTCTCGCCGTTTAGTTTCCATGTCATATCTAATGGCATTGTATTGGGAAACATCAATGAGCTCAGATGCCCGTCTCTAGGCATCCCTTACCTCCTCTTGCTTCTTGCGCAAGGGGACTTGAAGCCCGTCAACTCTCAGCATCACCTGTGATATCAGCCGGTAGAGGAATGTTAGAATTATTTTGTAAACAACAACTAAAGCGGCAAACAAAGAAATTACAAGAAGGTGATGCATCCGGTAAAATTACTTCAGCCAGGAGAGAAGTGATCTGGTCAATGTTGACTGTATGCACAGCCGACACAGCCTCTTTATCGGTCCGGGTTAGGGTCCGAATCATCCTCTTGGCGTACTATTGATAGTTTGGCCGGCTGGAGGTAGCATCTGCAATGAGAGATTTATCTGTCAGGTGTTGGGCATACGCCGCGCCAATATTCTGACGGCTGCCAGAAGAATCCCCGGATTGGCAAGCTTAGGTCTTTACTCGCATAGGCCCAAGCGGCCAGGGGGGATCAAAGGCAAAAGTCATACCTTTGTCGGACTGTGGGGTAGTATCACCCCCAGCCGCGTTTGAGCCAGTACTCGTTTAAGTCTGGCCAGCCGGAGTCACCGGCTCCTTTATACCCTCATCCACCACTTCTATGGTGGGAACAATTCCACTAAGGCTCTTGCCTGCAGTGGTGGGCCTGCCTCCTGCAGGCGGTTTTGGAATAGACTTAGCCGGCGAAGGAACCGGCATCTTCAGTGCCTTAGCAGCAGGCAGAAGAATGTCCCCCGCCGGTCTTTTGACCATCTTAGACAAGGAACGAGGAACGACTTTGTTCCCGGCCTGCAAATATACAAAACCAACCGTTAATGTCAACACAGCATACAGATGCTACAACCGGTAAAGTAGATGAAATAAATGTTACCCCGTCGTCTTTAGCCGCCAGCTGCGACCTTTTCTTCTCAATTTGCTCCTTCCGGAGCAGAGCGACTGAGGTAGCCGGTGTCTTTTCTTTTGGTATCTTCTCCATCGCAACTTCTGCAAAAACAAAAGAAGAATGGTTAATATGTAGTATAAAGTACCAATATCAGGCGGCAAAGGCCGGTGAATAATAAAAACCTACTCTTAGGAAACATGGTACTAAGGTTGCAGGCGGAGAGAAACGCCTCATCCTTGAACCAGTCCGGGTGGGGCACCCAGAATTGAGGAACTATTATCTCGCTCCCATCATCCAGGCGGAGGGTTGTCTTTTTGAAGAGACCCTTCTCCACGATTTGGTCCCATGCCTCGTTTGGCACTCTAGGCAGAGCACACTTCCTACCAAGCAAAGCTGGGTATTTATTGTATCTACGCAACCGGCGATTAAGTTGAGGAGATGGTGAAGAGACGGCAATGTATCCAAGATTGTTGACCCATGAGTTGGGGGTCAACTGCCATACACCCAAGTCATACCCCCTTAGTATGGCTTTAATGTAGTGATGAAGGGGGAACCGGAGGCCGGCTGTGAATACCGCCTCATAGCAGCCGAAGTAGTTGTCGGCATGGTCCAAGTCTTCGGTCCAAACGACGCTTGCCTCTACAGGCGGTACAACCACTTCCTCGTCCTCCCTTACCGGCTTCTTCTCCAAGAAAGCAACTTAAAATTTTGTATGATAATCTGGGATAAATTACTATTGTCGAACAAAACAACTTAATATCCACATCTTATCTAAATAACTTATTATATGATTATATGACTCGGAAAAAAGCACGGTAATAATTAGAACAAAACAGACAACTAAGGGGTTTAGTAATTTATAGAAAATGTTTAGGGTAAAAATACCCCTAAAGACACGTGGCCCAATAAAGGCTTAACACGTGTCAAACTTGCAACGGTCAGCAAGGGCCCAATCCCTTTGCGACACGTGTCATTGTACCCTAATTGAGGTACAACTCTCCACTACTATAAATAGTAAGGGCAGACTTCATTTATGGGGATCGACAAAAAAAATTTCAACAACCAACAAAACACAAATCCCATTGCAAACGCTCTCCAATCGAGAAGCATTTATTGTTCTTATTACTGAACTTACAATGACAGTCATGGACAAAATATGTCCATACAATGTATCCTGGCGTTTTTTGAAATAGGGCTCGACCACTGCATTCCACACCAGCAGCACACCAGCAAGACCTGAGCTTGGCCCTATCTCCTCAACACGGTGGTGACCACTTAATGCACTTCTAACGAACCCAATCATAGGTTGAATAAAGTTGTCCCTTCTAACATCAGGGACTTGACTGATTCTACTCCATTCTAGCTATAAGCCTATAAAATGTCCTATAAGGCTATAGGATGGTAGGCTAGTTTTACTCGTAGTCTTTTAGACTAATTTTTGCATTACTCCGTGATTTTTTTTTTTTTTTTTTTTTTTTGTTTTATTTGGATATCGAAGAGTAGTCTTGCTACTCTCATGCCACAATTTGACATACTTATGAGACTTTTTCTCAACTTTTAAATACAGGAAACTACCTACCATTTTTTTTTTTGACTGGACTCTCTACCGAGATCTTAATTATAGTTTTCGATTTTTTTTATTTTCAATTCTCTTTTTTTTTATTATTTATTTAATTTGTTTATACGGGGACAATCTTCAATAAATTTGATGGAATAACCATAGACCTAAAACACTAATATCGTACTTCATATGTTTATTCAATTGGAGGCTAGGGAGGGAACACTTTGCGTGTAATTTCATGCTTACTCGGTTAAATAGAAATGGGAGTAGACTAAATTTTCTTCTTTAAGAAATACTTCGTAAATAAATAGCCTATTGTATTTTAGGTTTTATCTCATTTTTGTCTAATTTCAAGTTGGGTAATATCTTATTTTTGCCTAATATCTTAGTTTAAATGTTTGTGTAAAAAAAATAAAATTAAACAATGCCTGGTGAAAAGATATGATAGTGGAAGTGGACACGACAATGCTTTCAGAGGTCGTCAATCGTGATCCCCTGCAAAGGCTGTAATTGTACTATTCTACTCCTACAATATTGCTTATTGTATTTTATTTTATTATTGGTAATTTTTTTTTTGACGAATTAGTAGGAGTAGGATTTTTTTTATTAGTACGGAGTACTTTTTAATTTGGTTCTTTTTGTTTGCAATTGAATTGTCGAGACAATAAATCATACGGAAGGAAACTTTCTATTCCGTGCTTTAGAAACCTCTGTACTTTTGGATGCCATTTTTCAGTCTACTAAGTTTTCATTTCAGAATTTGTGAGGTGAATTGGAGGAAGGTTTTTGGGGAGTTTTGAACTTTTTAGCGTGAGTTAACGGCAAATGGTGCCAACTTGTAAGGATTTATTTTTAAAATCTTCATTTGCTACGTGGCATATTAATTTTGAAAATTTTAACATAAAAGGCATTGAGATAAACAATCATGTTTATCACCAAAAGTAACTTGGGCTTTCTCGCTAGTCGTTACATAGTACTTGTTAAGCGGACTAATAGGCTCTTCGTTATTGATTAACTCGTTATATCAACTCTGGTGATTTAATTACAGGTTATAAGTTAAAGGGAACAATTACTAAGCTAAACCTTAATTGCTACACAAAGGCTTCTACAATAGGGAGTACTTAAAAAACTAAGACTTTTTTTTTTCCTTTTTTATAAAGGTAAGAAAAAGCGTATTCAGTAAGACCTTGTTTGGATTAACAACAAATGAGAGAATTTGTAATACATGAAAAATATAATTTTGGAAAGTCCTTTGGTTAGCACTAAAAAGAAGAAAGGGAGGAAATAAAAATTCCTAAAATAAAATTAATTTTCCACTAAATATGAGAATTTAATCACCAAAACCTCCCTTTAATCAATAGAAAAATTCATATGAATTAGAGATACCTTTGATGTCATTCAAACAAATCATGGTCACTTCCTAGGAAATACATAAGAGAATTATTTCCATTGGAAATTAATTTTCTAACCAAATAAGCACTAATTTCATGAAAACATACAACGGGCTACGTTAATTTAGGAGTAATTTTTTGTTAGAAAAAATTTAGGAGTCATTTAAGAATGAGCCTCATGCTAATAAAGCAAGTTGAATTTAGGCTTAAGGCCAATAAGTTTAATATTCATAAAATATTGATAATTTTGTAATTGCTAATATTGTTACTTTGATTCAATTTTTTCTTTTTCTTTTTTTTTTTTTTTTTTTTGTATGTAACTATTTAAATTATGTAGTCTCTTGGATTATGTAACGATCATGTCGACCAAAAACATATACATTACTCAATAATAAAACATACTTCCTCCAATACGAGTACATTTTGATTTGGGACATTATTTATAATTCTTTTAAGTAATATTTGTGATTTATAAATATAATTTTTTTAACAAATTATGTAGGATCTTTTAAATTGGTTTCAATGGATACTTGACTACTTCGTATAATTCAATTTATACTAATTTCATTTCGTTTTATGTACCACACTTGAACTTTTATACGTAGTTCTCAAAAAAATACTACCTAAAAATTGTACATGATATAAAATCGAGATAGTATTTTTTTTTGAAGAAGAAGAAGAATACAACAGTATAAATAAAGATATCATCGATAAAATATTTAGTTATTTACATGTACAAGCCATTTAAAAAAATCAAAAACTCCGTAATAAGTATAATCTTATTCGGAATAAAAATGAAGTATGCTGGAGGATCTTTTTTTAAGTGGGCCCTTCAAATTTTCATTCAAATTTTCAACCTAGTTTCTGAAAATTTAAAATTTGAAATTCAAATACAAATTTAAATCTTCAACAGCCTAATTAATGACTTTTCAATTTCCCAAACATAATACCTCAACTTTTTTATTTCCACATCTATTCTCCGGTTCATCTTTGATATTCGCCGGAGGTGTTGGCCGTGTAAGTCGGCAATGATGGTGCGGGTCCGATTAGCGTTGTGTAAGACGAAAGCCAAATAAAACTTGGTATTGATTTTCGCATAAAGTGATCGATCAATTCATTTAAGCATTATAATAAGGATAATTTCTAAATTACCACCCGTAAAATACACTGTTTTTGAAATAACCACCCGTTTAATTTTTATTTTTATTTTACCACCCCTTAAATTAAATAACCACTCAGATTACCACCTTTTTCAAATTTCCGGTGAAGTTTCCGACAGTGGGCCCCACTCTTTTTTTTTTTTTTTTTTTTATTTCCTTCCTTTTTTTCTTCTATTCTCTCGATTTCCCTCTCTCTCACCTCGATTTTTTCTCTCTCCATTCTTCCTACCTTCTACAACCTTCTTCCTACCTTCCATTTCAAGCTAGCTCACTTCCAAATTCTTCCTCTTCTTCTTCATCTACAATTCCCCACCGGCAGCACCACCCACCAATTTCTTGGACAGCCACCATAACCAACCTCACCGCCCTTAACATACACCACTAGCCACTGCAATCTACCCCACCACGCTCAACACACCCCACCGACCACCGGCTTCAACTTCACTGCCCTCCACATACATCACACCGCCCTCAACAAACCCTCATCGACCTTCGCCTTCAACCGCATACCATCGAACATTGCTGAAATTAATCAGAAAATAACAATAATCAAATTTCAAAATTCAACTAACAATAATCGATTTTTGCAATTTTTGTATTGATCTTCAAATTGCAGAAATCAAATTAGCCGACCCCACTGATCTTCTTGTTGTTGCTATTGTTTTTGTATTTAGGGTAAATTACTAAAGAATTGTCCAACAAATTAATCAGAAAATAAAACTTTGCAATTAAATTTGGGGACATTAGGTTAATAATCAATTGAATTGGGGCTTTGAATATATGCTGAAATTGACGGGCTGCTGCTATCTTAATTGAAGTGGGCTGGTTGTGATTTGCGATTGGTGTTGCCTTGAGGAGCTTCTGTTGGTGGCGAATGGTGGTGAGTGCGGCTGTGATTTTTGTTGGGTTGCCGCCAATTGTTGTCGCTGTTGTGGTGTTTGTGATTGTGGAGCGGCTAATATGTGTGAAAGGAATGGTGTCCTTCCAACAAGTGTATTATTCTGATAGAGGGTTCAGAATTATTACAGAGCTAATTCTTCAGTAAGGTCAAGTGATCGAAATTCCTAGGTGAAGGTCGCTTCCGATCAGTAATATTAAGGTACAATTAATATTACAGCTTAATCTTAACTGAACCCTTCCGGTCGGACCTAATCGAACAACCGATCCGAGACGCCGAATCAATCCGAAGGATTCAAAGAGTCGTCGGAGTTTTACGAACACAGACGTCGGATATCGAGCCTAGAGCGTCGAGACTGAGCGTCGCAAAATCACAAGCAACAAATACGAGCATAGCCGTAGCATCACATTGGCCAAGCCATGTGAGTGCTAGGCTAGGCTAGTTTAATTTCATCGCAAGCCTAGCATGCTAGGCGTGCTAGGTGCTTGCGCATATGCTAGCAACCCATGCGCCCAAGCATCGCAAGGCTAGGCCTTACTTGCATGCTAGGCGCTGGCGCTAGGCAAGGCCTAGCATTGGTCATCGCACCATCGCAGCACATAGCAGAGCATTAGGCAGCATCGCTAGCACAACACCAAGCAATAGCGTGCTTGTGCACGCATGCTGGCTATGCGGTATGTGCGAGTGACCAGGGCCAGCACTAGGCACCAGCCAGCAAGGCTATGTGTGTGTGTGTGCGTTGGCTAGGCAGCAGCACTACGCTAAGCAGCGCCTAGCGCCCAGCAACCCAGCAGCACGTAGCACGCATATGCTGGGCGTGCTGGGCCAGTGCGTGCTGGCAACGCAAGCTGGCTGATGTGTGCTGGCGTGCTAGCTGGCTGCCAGCCCAGTTGCCCTTGTGAGTGGCGGTTTAGGAGAGGTGGGGACCAAGGCCTCAAGGCTTCCCTTGGGGAGCAAGGCAATGGTCCCCCCCATGGGATATGGTCCTCACCTAACCCATTCTCTCTTCTTGCCACTTGTTGCTATGTGATTGCATTTGCTTAATAATTTATTTTGGAATTAAACAAATTAGTGCAATTGCACATGATCCCACATTGATCATGAAATGGGATTCAAGTCCCCATTCTCTATATATACCCCTTGGTTGGGATTTTGAGAATACACAACTTGAGTAGAACTCAAAGGTATCTCCTGTAGTTGAGAAAGCCTTAAGTTCGTAAAACTCCCTTTTTATTTGATCAGGTCCCGACTAACCTTCGGGACTTGGATCTCTCGGGTCGGGGTTCGTGGGTACGAACCGTCGGAGACCTTGCGATTGCGGGGTTCAAGTAAGAGCTCTTTTGGTGAGCAAAGCACGTGTCTAGGGTATAATTCTTTCTCCCTTTTTCTCTTAATTATGTATTAATTATGTTTTGCATGCTTTAATTGCTTTAGTTATCGGGGCGGGTCTTGGTGGGTTTCCTTCCGTGTAGAGTGGGTCTCTACGAAACCCTACAATGTGGGTCAAATCAAAGCGCAACTGATTACGCTTCTTGCAGTGGCTGGTGCGGCTGTGCGAGGTGGAGGAGATGGGTGGGTTGGTGTTGTTTGCGTGAGGATGAATGTTGTGAGGTGAAGCAGGGGGCTGTTTTGGGCAGCGAGTTGAGTGGAGGTTGAAGTTGCGTGGGTTGTGGGGTGGCGCTGCTGTGTTTAATTGAGGTTGATGGTGGTAGCGGTGTTGTAAGAGAAGATGGGAATTGAGAGGTGCGTGAAAAGGAGCAGGGGAAGATGGTTGTTGCTGTTGTGTGAAGAATACAGGGGAGACGTGGGTGGTTGGTGGAATAGGGCAGTTTAGGGAGCAACATTACTTGAGCAAAGAGTTTGATAAAAAAAATTCAGATGAAAAATGGAGAAAAATAGAGGAGAGAGAAAGTGGGGGAGGGGGGAGAAGAAGAATTTGTCAGAAGGTTAGAGAAAAATGGAGGATTGAAGGTTGAAGAAGGTAGGAAGAAGGTTGAAGAAGGTAGGAAGATGGAGAAAGAAAATATCGAGGGAAAAAATGAAAATATGGGTCAAATTTTTAAATTACCACCCATTAGGTGGGGCCCACAGATGGAAAACCCACCGGAATTTTGAAATGGGTGGTAATCTGAGTGATTATTTAATTTAAGGGGTGGTAAAATAAAATAAAAAACTAAACGGGTGGTTATTTCAAAAACAGTATATTTTACGGGTGGTAATTTAGAAATTATCCTTATAATAATCTGTATTCATAAAATATTACCCCGATATACTCCAATCAAATGGTTTTACAGAAAAAATACACCGATCATATTCTGCAATGATGATAGTTGTAAAATGGATCCAAATATAAATATAATTAATCTCATGAAAGAAATGACGTGCTAATACCCTTAGTTAAATGGTTAGTGATTTGGGGTTGTTGTCTAAGTGTCCAGGTTTGAATCCCATAATTGATCAGTAACACAAAAGCTACTTTTTTAAGGAAATTTTGAATTTTGATACCTCGAAAATGACCTTTGTTAATTTTTGCTATATATAGACGAATTTTGGAAACTTTGATTTTTGTTGACCATAGAAATTGCTATATATAGACGAATTATTGGAGGGAAACATATATTCTTTTCCCTCAAAAACATTGACATAAAAAAGTTGACATTCGTAGTAGGAAGCAATAAATAATAAGGATTTATTTTAACGAGGTTTGAAAAATTAAAATAAAAAACAAAACCGGATAATATCAACATGAAACAACTATGAAATGTCAAATGATCCATTAGTCCTTAGGGCTTCTATAAATTTAAAAAGGGTTACGAAATAAAGAAGGAGGGTTATGTTAAATTAGTAATGATGTTATAAATAAATTCACCACTCCGTAAAATTTATCACCACTACAATCAATCATCAATAATCAATCAATAATAATAATAATAACTATATAGTAAAAGACACACCAGCAATGACATGTGTCATCTTCTGGTGTATCCTTAGTAAGATTTTTTTTAAAAAAAAAAATCAATAATACTAATCTTATACAATTTTTTTTATATATGTTTCTTAAATAAAAAAGATTTGATATATCTTTACACACAAATATTTATGAATATAATAAAATCTTATACAAAAATAATTTTTTTTATATATGTTAACAACAAAGATAATTAATTTAAATAAAAAAGATTTGATATACCTATCCTCACAAACATTTATGATATTATGTGACATATTTTAAATTACTTCAAGAAAGTATTCATATTATTTTCCTAATTAAAATAGTTGTTTACTTATTGATTATTAGAATTCACATGAAAGTAGTGTGTAACTGTTTATTAACTGTTTTTTAGATTTTTTTTATTTTTTGTAAAATAACCAATAATATTGAAAGGTTTCAGCAAGCTTGTGCTCGAGACCGATAATCTGTATCACATGAAGAAAGGCGTCACTCCATCTAATGCGTTTGGAAATATATGGTGAAAGATATTCTCAAACTTGTCTTAGATTGTCAATTTATTTCTTTTTCTTTTGTTAAGTGATCGGAAAATGGTGTTGCGCATAGCTTAGCTAACCTAAGTAGTAAGTATGATGAATGTCGTATTTTGCTTGAAGAGTATCCCGCTGAGATACATGATGTTATTTGTAAAGACCGTGAATCGTTGATGAAGTAATAATCTATGCTATTGGGTGTTGTCAAAAAAAAAAAAATATTGAAAGGTTGATATTAATTTTAAAAAAATATCGTACATGACACGTGACCTAAACTAGTTGAATATTCTTATAAGCGAACTATTTATGTTTTCTTTAATCCAAAATATATATTGTACAAACTCCATATTTTTACAGATTTGAAACCCTTTCAAACATTTAAGGATATGATATTGTAACTAATTACTCATATTGAGATAAACTCTTTCAAATAATCTTATAAGCTAACTAATATGTTTTCCTTAATCCAAAAATGACCCTTTTTAATATGATATGATATTGTAACTAATTACTCATGTTGAAAAATGGATGCAAATGCGCCAACTAATAATTGCGAATTTATAATATAACTTATCTTAAAATCCTGCTGACTAATATATTTATGACGACATTAATGAAGAAAAATCTTACGGACCCTAAACCCTAAACCCTTAAACTACATTTTTAATAATGCAATCAATCACCATTATAAACAATAAACCCTAAACACCACAAAATTAAGCAACATTGTTTTTAACTCATATTATTTCAACATATGTATAAATAAGATGAAAACACTATAGCTATAAAATCACGTACTTAGATATATTAATTGATCTTTTACTCTAAACCAAGCATATGAAATTGAAAATTCATATAATATCTAATGCCTATTTATAAGATCCAATTAATTATTAAAATCATGAACTCTTTGCTTTTATGATAACCATTATTATAACATTTCTTAATCTAGAACTTTTTTTAATAAAAAAAACAATTAAGAGTTGTAACTTATAATTTTATTAATAAAACATGATAACAACATTCGTAAACAAATAAATGACCCTACTTGTTTAATAGATTATGATCTTGTACATAATTACCGTAGTTGAAAAATATTTAAAAAAATCCTGATTAATCATTTTTCTATGACGACATCAATGCAGTGGAATCTTCTGTCACCAGCGACAAGCGATGTTTTTATGGACCCTGTTTAGGGTAAAAATACCCTAAGACACGTGGCCCAATAAAAGCCTGCCATGTGTCAAGGTTGCAACGGTCAGCAGAGGCCCAATCCCTTTGCGACACATGTCATTGTACCCTAATTGAGGTACAGTTCTCCCTACTATAAATAGTAAGGGCAGACCTCATTTATGGGGATCGAATCATTTTTCCAACAAAACAACAAACACAAATCCCCTTGCAAACGCTCTCAAATCGAGAAGCATTTATTGTCTTATTTCCTCATTCAGAAAGAGACTAACTTAATCTTCGGAGGCGGAACACCCCAGCCCCAGCCGGAGTATTCCGTTGTTTGTGCAGGTACAGGCGAAGGAAGGAGCATACTAGGAAATTGTAACTCTCCCGCAGGACACATAAAAAACCCCCAAACATCTGGCGCCGTCTGTGGGGAGAGTACTTTCTAGATGACTTCAGAACCGGTACACCCGGGTAAAAGTAGTCAACCTGCTGGTGAGGCTGAGGTCCACTCGGACCAAGACACAGCCGACAATCATGAGATTGAAACCTACACAGCTGCCGATGGTTCCTTCAGAACCAAGCATACTCGTTCCAAAGATAAGAGGGAACGAGCAGAGCAGCAGGCAGACCCAAATCATCCTACCAGGGGACCGCTTGGGTTGACTCCTGCTTTAGAAGGAGCCACCCCAGTCTCCAGAGATGAACTCATGAACATGATGATGAGCTTCAAAGGAGAGATCAAAGGCCTTCTGGATAATACAGCCGGCCCCCGTAAGGGTCAGGCGGAAGAAAGGCGTCTGGGAAGAAAGACAGCCAAAACAGTCAAGGGTAGAGCATCTACCTCGCATCCGAAGTCAAAAATGCCGGCTAGGCCCTTTGATTTCTCAAAGATACACACTCCCGTAGATGGAGTCAGAAAGCCCGTCCGGCACATTCAGCCGGATGGAACAAAGAAAGTCTATTCTGATGCCCGGACGCTAATTCAAGATAAAAAGACTCAGCAGCGTTCCGAGTCAGCATCAACGTCAACCTTTCGAGATAGCTTCAATGCCACATCAGGGAGGCACTCGAGAACAAACAATGACAGCCGGACGAGCGAGGTTTCCGCTCGATCCGGCCCTCATATGATCCAACCGGCATTGCATGGAACACCATACACGCCCTTTGGATCCCCCTATGCACAGGCGGGTCTTTTCGGGGGACAGCATCAGCCGCCCGTCCAGCCTATGGACTGGCAGCTCCGGCTGCTCAACCTTGGGGAACAGCCAACGGCGTTTTCCAGGGAAATCACCGAGATGACCCAGCCGGCTAAAATCAAAAACGTGTTGGTAGGCGCCTATGACGGTACCACCAATCCGGAAGATCACCTCATGGCATACACCAACCTGATGTATTTGCAGGGTTTGGATGACGCCTCATGGTGCCGGTGCTTCCCGGCAACGTTGAAAGGGATTTCTCAACGTTGGTTTGGTAACCTCCCAGCCGGATGCATCAATAATTTCAGGACCTTGGCCTACTGGTTTACGTCCAACTTTTCTATGAACATCCCTGCCAAGAAAACAAGCCTTGATCTAGGGGCAATCCAGCAGGGAGATAAAGAGGGGCTCCGGTCATATGTCAGGCGGTTTAACCTGATGAGGATCCAAATCCATGGGTTGTCTGATGACGTTGCCTATACTGATTTCTTCAAAGGCTTAAAAGACGGATCAACTTTTAAGTTTGACTTGGTTCGGAAGAGGGTCTCTACCCTTCACGAGGCGCTCATGAAGGCGGAGGCCTACATCCAGGCAATGGAATTGTGTGCTGTGAAACTTCCAACGGATTATAAAAGATCCGATAAAAAAGAGAATCGGCCTACCCAGTCGGCCAGAAAGGAAGACAAGAGAAAGGGGGTATGGGCGGCAGACTCATCCGGACAACCTTTCCAGAAAAGGAAGAGGTCGGATCCGTATGTGCCAAGGTACGAGTTCAACAAGGATATTGCCTCCATCCTCAACGAAGTAAAGGACCGGTTGAATCTTGAAAAACCGGCTCCTATGAAGAGTCCCTTAAGCGCCCGGGATAAAAGTAAATATTGCCTTTTCCATGAGGAAATTGGCCATGACACTAAGGGTTGCTTTAGCCTCAGGCGGCTCTTCGACCGGCTGGCTGATGAGGGGGCTCTCAAACCATACCTATCCAAATCGAAGGGTGCTCCCAAGCAAGTAAAAGGACCACCCCCAAAGACGCCGACTACTCAATCGGATACGGATGAGGAAACCATCCTGACCATAGCCGGTGGATTTGCGGGAGGTGGGCCTACCATCCGGGGCACAAAGGATAACATTCGGAGACTGGTCAACTCAGTGGATGAGGGCCAGTCGGCCGAATATTCATTTCCGGAAGTTAACATCTCCGAGAAAGATAGAGGAGAGGTCAGGCGGCCTCATGATGACCCAATAGTCATCGAGTGCAAAATCGCCAATCAAAGAGTTGGCCGGATCTTGATTGATACCGGGATCTCATCCGACCTCATCAGCTACCGGTGCTTGGAAAAACTCAAATATAAGCCCAGTAGCATACATCCGGCCTCATATCCTCTTGTAGGTTTTGTGGGAGGAATAGTACATCCGGTGGGCATGATTGATCTTCCCATCCGGTTCGGAGAAAAGGGAATGGGTCGGCACATGGTTGTCAAATTTCTTGTTGTAGGAGAACTGACTGCCTACAACTTGATTATTGGCCGCCCAACCCTTAACATCTCAAAGGCAGTCATCATCCCATCTCTAATGTTGATCAAGTTTGAGAGGGATGATGGCACAGTCGGTTCCTTGACTGGGGACCAGAAGATGGCGAGGGAGTGTTACCTCTCGGACATCAAACCAACGCTTGACACAGACGGTCAACAGAAAGAAATAGTTGAGCTTGACGACTGTGATCAAAGCTTACCGGCTACAAAGCCAGCCGGTAGAAAGAGGAAGGCGGACCAACTGGCGCCTGTAAAGCAGAAACAATAGCAATCACTGTCCGGGGAGAGGCCAGACGTCCTTCGCCCCCAGCCGGCCGGGGAAATAATTGACATTGTCCTTGAAGACAGCCGGCCAGACAGAACCGTCAAGATTGGAACGGTTGCTTTCGAAAGCTTGGGATCAGATTTGCTCCTTTTGCTGAAGGAGTTCAAAGATGTGTTTGCCTTTGAAGTAGAAGAGATGCCGGGTGTGAGTCCGGATCTCGCGGTTCATAAACTCGCTGTGGATCCTAAGAAGAAGCCGGTCAGGCAAAAGAAAAGGAACCATGGCGAGGAAAGGTCCCAGGCGGCAGCAATCGAGGTCAAGAAACTCTTAGATGCTGGGTTCATCCGGCAATGTTACTACCCGGATTGGGTAGCCAATGTCGTCCTTGTGAAAAAGCCGAATGGAACCTGGCGGATGTGTGTAGATTACACGGACTTAAACAGAGCTTGTCCAAAGGATAGCTACCCGCTTCCAAAGATAGATCATTTGGTAGACTCTACAGCCGGCCACGCCCTGATGAGTTTCATGGATGCCTACTCCGGCTTCCATCAGATACCCTTGTGGAAGAAAGACCAAGAGAAGACGGCTTTCGTCACAGATCAAGGGCTATACTGCTACACGGTGATGCCGTTTGGGTTGAAGAATGCGCCTGCTACTTTCCAACGAATGATGAACTCGGTCTTTTATGATCAGATTGGAAGGAACGTGGAGGCGTACATTGATGACATGATTGTCAAGTCAAAGCTGCAGGCGGATCATCTAGCCGACCTCCGAGAAACCTTCACCACCCTCAGGCGGCATAAAGTCATGTTAAATCCGAAAAAATGCGTCTTTGGAGTTGAGTCTGGGAAGTTTCTTGGATTTTTGATTGATCAGAGAGGCATAGAGGCCAATCCGGACAAAGTGCAGGCGGTGATTGACATGCAGTCGCCTCGTACCGTCAGGGAGGCTGAAAAGCTTACCGGTTGCCTGGCGGCATTGGGGAGATTCCTCAGCCGGTCAGGTGACAAGTGCTTGTATTTCTTTCAAGCAATCAAGAAGAGGTCGAGGTTTGAATGGGGTGAAGAGGCTGAGGCGGCATTTCAACGGCTGAAGCAACACTTGCATTCTTTGCCAAGATTAGTGAGTCCCCTACCCCAGGAGGCTCTCTACATGTATTTGGCCGTCTCGGATCATTCCTTGAGTGTCGTCCTCCTTGATGAGAGAGAATTCGGTCTGGCTTTGTTCAAGGCAGTCAAGCGGTTGAAACCGTATTTCTTAGCACATCCGGTGACCGTCTACACTGATCAGCCGCTCAAAAGGCCTATGACCACCTTAGAGTCGTCCGGAAGAATGATTAAATGGGCTGTGGAAATTCAAAGTCTAGAAATCACTTTCGAACCCAGGCGGGCAGTGAAGGGTCAGGCGTTTGCCGACTTCATTGTTGAAATGACAAGGCCGATACAGTCGGATAAAACTGATCAAGTTTGGAAGGTTTATGTAGACGGGAGCTCTACGCTGAATGGTTGTGGGGCAGGCGTAATTTGTCATTCTCCAGAGGGGGACAAATACGAGTATGCTCTACGATTCAAGTTTCAAGCTTCGAATAATGAAGCTGAATACGAGGCCCTGCTAGCCGGTATCCACATGTGCAAGGCAGCCGGGGCAAGGAAAGTTGACGCCTGCTCAGATTCTCAACTCATCGTTAGCCAGTACAACGGTGACTATGAGGCCACCCATCCGGTGATGATTAAGTATCTTAAGGCGGTCAAAGAGGAGGCTGGGGCATTTGATGAATTCAATCTAAGTCAAGTACCCAGGTCCGAGAACAATCAGGCGGATGCACTATCCAAACTCGCGTCATCCGCCACATGTGATACGCCTAGGTCAGTCTTCTGGGAAGTCATGGAAAAGAAAAGCATTGAACATGACCCCATCGGAGTTCTGGATCGAAGCTCCACTTGGATGGACCCCATCCGGGATTACCTGGTAGACGACACTCTACCGGGTGTCTCATCAGAGGCGGCTGCTCTTAAAAGACGAGCGTTGAGCTTTGTAATGCACAACGGAGAACTTTTCCGGAAGGGATACTTGCAGCCGCTATTTAAGTGTGTTACCCCATAAAGGGGAAAGGAAATACTGGAAGATCTGCACGCCGGCTTCTGTGGATCACACATTGGAGGAAAGACCCTAGCCAAAAGATCCAGGCGGCAAGGATACTTTTGGTCTACCCTTGAGGCGGATGCATTAGATCTGGTGAAAAGATGTGACAAGTGCCAGAGGTTCGGCCGGCTGATAAGGCAGCCGGCAACTGATTTAACAGCTATTCACAGCCCAATTCCCTTTGCAAAGTGGGGCATGGACATTTTGGGGCCATACACTCCTGCCCCAGGCGGAAAAAGGTACATCTTGGTGGCTGTGGATTACTTTACCAAGTGGGTAGAGGCCGAGGCGGTTAAGGGCATCAAAACTAAGGATGTCATCTCCTTCATCTGGAGAAATGTCATCACCCGGTTCGGTGTACCAATGTCAATGATTTTTGACAATGGCCCTCAGTTCGAAACGCCTGTCCTAAAGACTTGGTTGCAAGATCAAGGAATTTCCCATTACTTTGGATCCATTGGCCGTCCGCAAGCAAACAGCCAAGTTGAAGCTTTTAACAAGCTCATCTCAGGCGGCATAAAGAAAAAGGTTGAAAAGGCAGGCGGTCTTTGGGCAGAGGAGTTGACTCACGTTCTTTGGTCTATCAGGACTACTGAGAAGGGGTCAACCGGTGAAACTCCATTTCTTATGGCATATGGCACAGAGGCGGTGCTTCCCATTGAATTGTATGAGCCAACACTTCGAATCATGTTATATGATGAAGAGGCAAATTGGGAAGCCATGCGTCTGGCTCTGGATACTCTTCCAGAAAAAAGGGGCAACGCCGCCTTGCGTCATGAAATTTACCGTCTGCGAATGACGAGGGCCTACAACAAGAGGGTGCGTAAACGCCCCCTCAAAGTTGGAGATTTTGTATTACGGAAGCTAGAAGCAACCGGTAGGGCACACGAACAAGGGAAACTGACCCAAAACTGGGAAGGACCCTACCGGATTTTTGAAGAAGTTAGAAACGGCACATACCGCCTGGAAACCCCAGACGGAATGCGGCTGCCTCGTACCTGGAATGTAGACAACTTGAAAAAGTACTACTTCTAAGGATTTTGTAAATAGTATTGAAATGTGAAAGCATATAATTTCCATTCATACGGTTGTATTTGCACCTGTCTAGTGCAAGATCACAGACGGAAGAACACTTGTTAAAACCACTGCTCCAAAAAGAGCAGTCATCCGGCGACACCCATCCGGGTGATATCGTTGAAGAGAACAGCTCCCTTCCGGGTGGTACATTGTTCTAGCGATCCAATAACTCAAACGACATTTTCTTAAAAGAGACTTGCAGCCGTTCGAAATGATCCATCGTATCTAGGTTTCACCCGGCAAGGACCCAAAAGAGGTCCATCCGGAAAAACGAAACTCCTAGTAAGTTACGTCAACTGGGCATTATCTAAAAACAACGCATCCGACGTTTTATTGTACCAGCCGGGGGAAGGTTAGATCAGTCACTGATCACCCATCCGGCGGCCATGAAACGGCTGCCTGTTTACCGTTTTAGTAAACAGTTGGCCATTTCAGGGACATTTTATTGTACCAGCCGGGGGAAGGTTAGATCAGTCACTGATCACCCATCCGGCTACCATGAAACGGCTGCCTGTTTACCGTTGGAGTAAACAGTTGGCCATTTCAGGGACATTTTATTGTACCAGCCGGGGGAAGGTTAGATCATTCACTGATCACCCATCCGGCTACCATGAAACGATTGCCTGTCTACCGTTGGAGTAAACAGTTTGCCATTTCAGGGACATTCTATTGTACCAGCCGGGGCAGGGTTAGATCATTCACTGATCACCCATCCGGCTGCCATGAAACGGCTTCCTGTCTACCGTTGGAGTAAACAGTTAGCCATTTCAGGGGCATAATATGGTATCGTTACTTCGTCCGGCATATATAGAACGGCTGATCATGTAAACCGGATGATAAAAAAAAAAAAAAAGCATTCAAACGCAAATAGTAGAAATAGCAAAACCGACTGCGTCGGTTAATTAGATTATATATTTATAAATAAAAATGTTAACCGGACCCCCGTCCGGGAAAGATACATCGAAAATACTCGGCACGCAGGCCGGTAAAATAAGTTGTAATAAAAAGGAAAGTTCATTGCTGTTCTGGTTGTTGCTGTTGCTGCTGCTGCTCCGGCTGTTGCTCCGGCACCTGCTCCTGAGCCGGCGTTTGAGTCTGCGCCGCCTGCTCACCCTCTTGTTCCTCAACCAGACCTGCCCATTCCTCGAAGGAAGCCGGCGGGTCCAGTCCAAGGACCTTGGCATCGTATACCTCTGAGGCATACTTGTACCTGAGGTCGAAGAACTCATAGTCATAGTCCGGGTGTATGAGCCCCCAGGCGATCTTCATGCGCTCCTCATTGTCAGTCTCGTTCTCAGCAATCAGGCGGCCTTGTTCTTTTTTAAGCTCTTCTTTATGAGCCGCCTGAGTAGAAGCAAGTTCATTCTTGAGCCGGCTGACATCAGCGCGAAGGTCGGCGTTTTCCTTGTCAGCTCCTTCTAAAGCCTTGAGATCGGCTTGAAGGTTGTTGACCTGCAGAGCTAGCCCATCCGCCCTCGCCTTTTCCGCCTCAGCAGCCTCTATAGTTTGCTTCAGCACTTCCTCCTGTTCCAACTCTCGCTGTTTAGTTTCCAGATCATATCTAATGGCATTGTATTGAGAAACATCAATGAGCTCAGATGCCCGTCTCTTGGCATCCCTTACCTCCTCTTGCTTCTTGCGCAAGGGGACCTGAAGCCCGTCAACTCTCAGCATCACCTGTGATATCAGCCGGTAGAGGAATGTTAGAATCTATCTTCAAACAACTAAAACGGTAAACAAAGAAATTACAAGAAAGTAATGCATCCGGTAAAACTTACTTCAGCCAGGAGAGAAGTGATCCGGTCAATGTTGACTGTATGCACAGCCGGCACAGCCTCTTTCTCGGTCCGGGTAAGGGTCCGGATCATCCGCTTGGCATATTGCTGATAGTTGGGCCGGCTGGAGGAAGCATCTGCAATTAGAGATTTATCTGTCAGGTGCTGAGCATACGCCACGCCAATATTCTGACGGCTGCCAGAAAAGTCCCCGGATTGGCATGCTTGGGTCTTTACACGCACAGGCCCAAGCGGCCAGGGGGGATCAAAGGCAAAAGTCATACCTTTGTCGGACTGTGGGGTAGAGTCACCCCCAGCCGCGTTGGAGCCAGTACCCGTTCGAGTCTGGCCAGCCGGAGTAGCCGGCTCCTTCACGCTCTCATCCACCACTTCAATGTTGGGAGCAATACCACTAAGGCTTTTGCCTCCAGTGGTGGGCCTGCCTCCTGCAGGCGGTTTGGAGATAGTCTTAGCCGGCGGGGGGACCAGCAATTTTAGTACCTTAGCAGCCGGCAGCGGTATGTCTCCCGCCGGTCTTTTGACCATCTTTGACAGGGAGCGAGGAACACCCTTGTTCCCAGCCTGCAAATATACAAAACCAACCGGTTAACATCAACACAGTATACAGATACAACCGGTGAAAAGGAGAGAATAAATGCTACCCCTCCGTCTTTAGCCGCCAGCTGCGACTTCTTCTTCTCTATTTGCTCCTTCCGGAGCTGAGCGGCTGAGGTAGCCGGTGTCTTTTCTGTCGGTAACCTCTCCATCGCAGCTCCTGCAAATACGAAGTGGTTAATATTTTGTACAATATACCAACATCAGGCGGCTAGGGCCGGTGATAAGTGAACCTACTCTTAGAAAACATGGTGCTAAGATTGCAGGCGGAGAGAAATGCCTCATCCTTGAACCAGTCCGGGTGGGGCACCCAGAACTGAGGAACGATTATCACACTCCCATCATCCAGGCGGGAGGTTGTCTTTTTGAAGAGTCCCTTCTGCATGATTTTATCCCATGCCTCGCTGGGCACTCTAGGCAGGGCACACTTCCTACCAAGCAAAGCCGGGTGCTTATTGTATCTACGCAGCCGGTGGTTGAGTTGAAGAGATGGAGAAGAGACGACATAAAATTTGCTCTTCCAGCTGCTCCATTTGGACGGTTTGTCCAATGTCATCATATATTCCGGGTGTGTGGTCAGAGTATACCATGCGTTCCACCCACCCGGCGCCCTGCTGAGATAATGCATGTGTGCAAAGGCTTCCCAGCTTGGTTTGACATCCTGCATCTCGCAGGCGGCAATGTATCCAAGTATGTTGACCCATGAGTTAGGGGTCAATTGCCATACGCCCAAATCGTACCCCCTTAATATGGCTTTGATGCAGTGGTGAAGGGGGAAACGGAGGCCGGTTGTGAATGCCGCCTCATAGCAGCCGAAATAGTTATCGGCATTGTCTACATCGTCGTTCCATACGACGCTAGCCTCAACAGGCGGGACAATCAATTCCCAGCCTTCCCCTACCGGTTTCTTCTCCAAGAAAGCAGGGAGTGTAGCGTTTAGAGTAACCACATCTCTGGCAGACATGGTCATGTCGGTAGGGTCGCCAGCAGCCGGCCACTTATAAGCATCTTGGTCTACAGGGTCAGCCGTCTCAGGAGACTCTTCATCAGGGCCAGACTCCTCATTACCGGCGGAACCCTCTCCGGATCCCTCTACGGATCCATCATCGGATCCCTCTACGGATCCATCGCCGGCTTCCTCTTCGGATCCATTGCCGGCTTGGTCTCCGGATTCCTCACCATTGGAACCAGAGCTATCCAAGATACTGTCACCCGGGGTGCTAGGTATACTTGGAGAACTTTGTGGAACTTCCTCATTAGCACCCACCTCAGCCGGTTCCTCGGCTTGTTCTTGATTTATAGGGACAGTCGGGTCAGCGGCTGCATCATCGGACTGGTAGTCAGGGTCGATTGCCGTCACTCTGATCCGAGCCATTCTGTCCTGCACATGAACAGAGACGGTCGGATTCGATGTAGGTGAAGGTCGTTCAAAGCACCCCCAGACGGCAATCCCAGTCCTAGACTCAGCCGTTCCTGGTGACCGGCTAACCACAGTCGTAGGCTGTGCCGTGTGTGCATTGGTGAAGTCCATATCCTAATGCTATGCAACCGGAAATAAAAGAAAGTGACAAAGTATGGAATGTAGGCGGTACCTTTGAAAATTAAGATTTGATTAAGATGATGGCTTGAAACCTCCACAGGCGGAAGTCTCCGAGTGTGTCTGAAGCTGAAATGAAGGAAAATAGATCAGATATATTTAATGGACTCATTCAAAAGACCCCCATACGGTTAGATGCCGCATGGGGTCTATTTGTATGTTTTAGAAGAAGCTAGAGGCTGCTCAAACAACCCCCATACGGTTAGATGCCGGATGGGGTCTATTTGTATGTTTGAGAAGAAGCTAGAGGCTGCTCAAACAACCCCCATACGGTTAGATGCCGGATGGGGTCTATTTGTATGTTTGAGAAAAAGCTAGAGGCTGCTCGAACAACCCCCATACGGTTAGATGCCGGATGGGGTCTATTTGTATGTTTGAGAAAAAGCTAGAGGCTGCTCAAACCACCCCCATGCGGTTATATACCGGATGGGGGTCATTTGAATGTTGTTTGAGAAAAAGCTAAAGGCTGCTCAAACCACCCCCATGCGGTTATATACCGGATGGGGGTCATTTGAATGTTGTTTGAGAAGAAGCTAGAGGCTGCTCAAACAACCCCCATACGGTTAGATGCCGGATGGGGTCTATTTGTATGTTTGAGAAAAAGCTAGAGGCTGCTCGAACAACCCCCATACGGTTAGATTCCGGATGGGGTCTATTTGTATGTTTGAGAAGAAGCTAGAGGCTGCTCAAACAACCCCCATACGGTTAGATGCCGGATGGGGTCTATTTGTATGTTTGAGAAAAAGCTAGAGGCTGCTCGAACAACCCCCATACGGTTAGATGCCGGATGGGGTCTATTTGTATGTTTGAGAAAAAGCTAGAGGCTGCTCAAACCACCCCCATGCGGTTATATACCGGATGGGGGTCATTTGAATGTTGTTTGAGAAAAAGCTAAAGGCTGCTCAAACCACCCCCATGCGGTTATATACCGGATGGGGGTCATTTGAATGTTGTTTGAGAAAAAGCTAAGGCTGCTCAAACCACCCCCATGCGGTTATATACCGGATGGGGGTTATTTGAAGGTTGTTTGAGAAAAAGCTAAAGGCTGCTCAAACCACCCCCATGCGGTTATATACCGGATGGGGGTTATTTGAAGGTTGTTTGAGAAAAAGCTAAAGGCTGCTCAAACCACCCCCATGCGGTTATATACCGGATGGGGGTTATTTGAATGTTGTTTGAGAAAAAGCTAAAGGCTGCTCAAACGACCCCCATACGGTGAAATACCGGATGGGGGTGCATTGAACGCATCTCAAAAACTTCTTTGGAAAATCCAAAGAGACGATGATGACCCAACCGGCTTCAACACCGGTTGGGGTTTTTGAAATCGGTTGATAAAAACTCAAAAGTACCCCAGACAGTGATAATCCGGATGAGGGTGTTTAGAATGCATAGTGTTTAAAAATTGAAAACCCCTCAGATGGGGCTATGCCGGCTGAGGGAGAAAATTCAAGAAATGGGATATGGGCTAAAGGCCCCCCAGGCGGCATGAAACCCGGATGGGTTGCAATGTTTGAAATTGTCAAAAGCTAAAGTAAAGAAAAAGGGCAGCCGGTACCTTAGATACTGAAGAAAGGGAACCCAACCGGTCGCCGGATGCGTGTAGTTCGAAAGTGCCGGATGCAGGAAAGTTAAGGAAATAATGCAGCCGGTATCAGAGAGATCTCAGAAATTTTTTGAAAGAAATGCAAAGTGAGGAGGAGAGAGAGCGTATCTTGTATTTATAGAAAGGAGCAGAAGGCGAAACGATGCCTTCTGCCCTATAAACTTGAAATTTGAAAAAAAGGAGGGAAGGAGACGAACCGTCTCCTCCCATGCGTCAGCCACTTGTCACAGGTGACACGTGGACATTCCACGTCACACCTGTGAGGGGCAGATGTTTAGGGTAAAAATACCCTAAGACACGTGGCCCAATAAAAGCCTGCCACGTGTCAAGGTTGCAACGGTCAGCAGAGGCCCAATCCCTTTGCGACACATGTCATTGTACCCTAATTGAGGTACAGTTCTCCCTACTATAAATAGTAAGGGCAGACCTCATTTATGGGGATCGAATCATTTTTCCAACAAAACAACAAACACAAATCCCCTTGCAAACACTCTCAAATCGAGAAGCATTTATTGTCTTATTTCCTCATTCAGAAAGAGACTAACTTAATCTTCGGAGGCGGAACACCCCAGCCCCAGCCGGAGTATTCCGTTGTTTGTGCAGGTACAGGCGAAGGAAGGAGCATACTAGGAAATTGTAACTCTCCCGTAGGACACATAAAAAACCCCCAAACAGACCCTATAAAAATGATTTAGATGCTATTATAAATCACCCTAAATTAACCCTAGACCCTTTACCCTAAACCCAAAACCCTTAAATGACATTTTTTATGATGCAATCATTCACCATTATAAACGATTTAACCATGAACTCTCAACAAATAAGCCCTTTGCCTTAACACCACAACAATTAAGCAAAATTAATTTGTTATATGCATAAGTTGTGACATCCAATTAATTATTAATATCATGACCTATTTTTCTTTTAAGATAACCATTGTTATAACATTTCTTAATCATGATCTCTTTTTCTTTAAACTTTTAAAGAAAACCATTTTATAACATTTCTTAATTATGAACTCTTTTTCTTTAAATATAACCATTGTTATAGTATTTCTTGATCAAGAACTATATTTGAAATTATTAAAAAAAAACTTTTACGTTGTAAGTTATAATATATTTTATAAATCAATAACTATTTTCTTATATAAAAGTTTGATATTCTTCAAAATATGTGTGTGTGTATCATGTGAAAACAAGCCTTAAACTGTAAACTGAAAGCAGGTGATCTAGACCATTGGATTTCATCTAGTGAATTAGATTAGATCTGGTGTATTTATGATAATCCATTATCTCTCCTTTTTTTTACTCTATTTTTCTCTCTCCTCCATCTCACGATCTCCATCTCCCTCCTTCTCTCTCCTTCACAAATCAAAATCAATGCTGAAAATCATCAAATTACAGAGGAAATTGGTTCAATCTTCATCGATTTCGTCGTTATCTTCAAAAAGGTGAGTTTTTCATTTATGATTTTTGTTTAATTTGGTATATTCTACGATTTTTTGGGGAAATCAAACTGATACAATTGTGATTTCGATTGAATTACAAAAAATCCTAGAATATATAGCGTTGATTACGAAATTAGAGGTGTTAGAACTGTGAGATTGTTGATGATTGAGCTTTTTCTTGCTTAATCGAGTTTCATATGAGTGTAAATATATTAAGATTCAACTTAATTTCTTCTTATGACATTTCTGAGCTTAATTTGTATATTTTTATTTCATAATTTGAGTAGATTTTAGATTTTTAATTTTCGATTTTATTTGGCAATTTTATCAAAAAAAAAAATTTCCTGCGATTTTGTTCGATTTCTTGTGCGATTTTACGTGTTTTGTTCATCAATTTTGTTCGATTTCGAGTGCGATTTTGCGACTTTTGCTCATCAATTTTTTTGACTTTTTTCATCAATTTTGTTCGATTTTATTTGATTTTGCGATTTCCTGTTCGATTTTGTTCAATTTTTTGAGTTCTTCGTTTCTAAATTTTTTTTTTGTTGTAAATTTGCTCGTTTTTTTTTCCGTTGGAAATTATCGATTTGATTTGTATTTTTGAGTTTCGACTTCAGTACATTTTCATAGGAGTAGATTTGAACGATATTTTGTTTAATTCTGTTTGATTTTAGTTAATTAGGTTTTTATTTGTAATTGTTCCGCTCTTATTTTAGTTTCATTTGCCTTATTGATTGTTGTAGCAATCACAATTTATATAAAATGCTTATATTTAGGATCCTTCAGTGATTCGTATGGGTAAGATATTGCTGATGGGGAAGATATTGCTGAGACTGATTCGGAGAGCGGTGACTATGATTCTGAAGAAGTTTCAGAGGATGAATTTCTTGATGGCGAGGATGATACCATGTTCCCACCTTCACCTGTACGAAAAAGTGGAGGTATAGTTTTTTGCTTTTAAGACCTTTTGTTCATTAATGCATGCACATATTTTGCCCTGTTTCAATCCCACTCCCTTTCCACTCCTGTTTCTTGTATTCTAAGGAGTTGTGGTGCTTTCTCTTCTATCACCTGGTTGTTTTAGTAAAGCTAGTATAAATATTGTTTGTAGTTGGAAGCTTCAAAAAACGAGGAATTAAATCAAAGAATTCACATGTTTAATATATCTTCTAAGATCTTATGTCGTGTGATGAATATTCTTTTACTGGTAATTATTCTTTCAATTTTGCTATTATTTTCTTAAAATTTCTTAATTGATTACTCACATTGATTGCTCTAGTTGTTAATTGATTATTCTTTCAATTTTGCTATTATTCTCTTAAAGTTTGTCGCATTGGATCAATTTTAGTTAATTGGTTACTCACATTGATTGCTTTAGTTGTTAATTGATTTTTGGTAGTTCATAGTGTGATTTAGTCAAAATTAATAATAGCTAATTATTTTCTTAGTGTAAATTTTAATGAGCAGGAGAAAGCATCAGATGTTAATGAGCAACAGAAGTTATCTTATGATAAGGAGTAGTAGGAGAAGTTATCTGATGATAAGGAGGAGCAGGAGAAGTTATTTGATGACAAGGAGCAGCAGGAGCTAGAAGTTATCTGATGACAAGGAGGAGCAGGAGAAGTTATCTGATGAAAAGGAGGAGAAGGAGAAGGAGAAGTTATCTGATGATAGTTACCTTATTTTTGTAAATAGTGACTTCTATATAAATGTGGTCAATGTGGTCAAAATTGATATAGATACCTTATTTTTAAATATAATGACCTTTATGTAAATGTGGTCAAAATTGATATAGTGACCTTTATGTAAATGTGACCTTTATGTATATGTATATATATACATATATACATAGGTATATGTATATATATATATATATATATATATATATATATATATATATATAGATCATATGAGACCACACCCATTATGTGAGAACACTATTATATGTGAGAACTCATTATAACCATTGGATCAATTGCATCCAACGGTCACAATACAATCCCGGTTTAAACAAAACCATTTTATTTCAAAACAATTTCTGCGTTTTTTCTCTCTCCTCCTTCCTCTTTCATGCGCAGTTTCTCTCTCCTCATTCAATTTCATTCGGTTTTCTTCTCTCTTTCTCTCTGAAATTTCATCACAACTTCTCCAATCTTCATCAATTGTTCGTCAATGTAAGTTTATTGTTTATTTTTTGCTGTTTTCCAATTAAATTTTAGGTTACATTCATTGTTTATCTTCATTTTGATTGTTGTTTTTATTTGTGCTGATTTCATCTCACTAATTTTAGGTTACTTTGTGTCGATTATGTTTTAGTTTTTTTTTTTTTTTTGTTGATTTTAGTTTTATTTTCATTTTTTGAGTAATTATCAAGTTCATTTTAGTTTATTTTGCCTGAATTTAGGTTTTAACATGTATTCTTATTTTGGTTATGTATTTTCGAAATTATGTTGTGGTTTTGTTGCAATTTTTGCTCGATTTTGTTGCGATTATGTTGTAGTTTTGGTTTGGTTGTGAGTTTTGTTAAAGCTAGTATAAAGCTTCCTTCGAACATTCAAGGTAATCCAAACAGTTAAACCCCTGTTTTACTTGTGAATTCTGATTCGAAAAATTTGCAACAGGAATTGAGGATGCACGTAAACTGTTCGATAAAATGTCTAAGTGAAAAGCTAAATGTAATGTAGTAGATATCAGGTTGGGAGAGACAATGGGAGGTCTGCATTGTTAAATATTCAATGAGTGTGCTATAAAAGGAGTCATAATTTGAGTAGAATTTTGATGTTAGGATGGCTTTGTGATATTTAAACTCGTAACCCCCGCATTTATAAATATTACTCCGTATTTACATTACTCACTGTAGTCACATTTACTAATTTGAAGATTTGCCAGGTTCCTCGAAGATGCGAATTGCTTAGAAAATTAGCATGATTTCTTGAGCTATTTTACTTGACATCGTAATTTGGTGAGGTCTTTTGCTGTTCATGCTATCAGGAAGCCTGCAGAACTTCTTGATGTAAAGTCCGTGCTGCGAGATATGAGCAAATGATTTTTTGCTCATTTATCAAATGAGCATATAATTTTTTGCTCATTTATCAAATGAGCAAACAATTATTTGCTCATTTAAATGAGCATTAAATAATGTAGTGTTTGAACTGTTTTTAATACAATTACTAACTAATTTGAGTGTTTTTCAGGTTAAATTGTTGAAATTGAAGTTGTTAAAGTTGAGGTTGCAAGGAATTGTAGTTTCGCAAAATTCAAGGTATGTGATTGAAATTGATTTTTTTTATAGAAAAAAAAAACAAAAAAAAAAAAAATTCTGAATTTTGCTATAATTTGTTCATAGGTAAACATTGCGATTATGTTCGAGTTAGTATATAAAATCCAGTTGATTGTGGGCTTATATTAGTGATTATGAGCTATGTACCTTAAGATTGAGGTGAATGTCATAATATAAGTCCAGTATTAGGGAAGCATGTTACTATATACTATCTTATTATCCCCATCCATGATCAATTGCTTTCGGAATTATCTATATATATTGCTTACAAATTGATTTAAGTTGAACAGTTATTGCTTTTTGTATTTTCTAAAAGTAGATAGAAAATTAGTAAAAGTAAACCAATTAGTCTCAAAAGTATTATGTTTATCAATTGTTAAAACGATATTTAGAGATTATTGACTTTTGTTTCCGGGAACTTTGTACACTTGGAAAGTCTTATTTTTCTAATGAGACTTCTACAACCAGTTTTGCTCCAACTAGTGCTTCATAAATACAGATCCTCTTCACAGGTTTTGCTTCAACTAGTTGTGCTTATTATTGTGCTGATGAGAGTCAATTGCTACTAGTTGGAACTCTTATTTTGCTATTATTTATAATATGTTGCTTCAGTTTTGCTCTATAATAGTTGGAAGCAAGTGATTTGTCTGGTAGTTCTTTGGAGAACAGTCTTCATAGTTTTAGAGACAATCAAACTCAAGCTAACAGCACAAATGAGGGCAATGAATGTACCAAATGGTCCTCAGATTGAGGTCCTTGATGGTGCTCAATTAAAAAAATGAGCTTGCAAATGAGATCCTAAATGATGCTCAACAGGATGAGTCTGCAAACGAGATCCTTGTTGGGACTTGTGAACAGAGTGATGTTGAAGGAAATGTTGATGTCGGTCCATCTACTGATGTAAATCAATTGAGAGAAGGTAGTGAATGCACTAATTTACATCAACTGGAAGTTCAAGCTGAAATCACGCTAGAATTGGCCTCATATGGGGAGAATAGATCAGAGACAGTTACTAGTGGGCTTGTTGTAGGTTCTTAAAAAGAGGGCTTCTTGCTGATGAATTCTCAGGAACCTTCAAGAGGTGGAAGTGAGGAGATTATTGATTTAGAAGAAGCCCATGAAATGTCTCATCATTTTAACACTCACAAAGAAGATATTAACTTACTTAGTGAATTAGATGATGAATTCCATGTATCTGAAGAGGTAAATGGTCAAAGTATGTGTATATGTGCTTCTTCATTTATTTGTCTTTATGAATCAAGTTTTAATTACCTTATTGTTGGCTTAATAAAGAACAATGAATTGCCAATATTATTAGCTTGAAGGGAGGCACTATAGGGTGTATTGTAGTTGTTACTACCTGAAATGGCAAAGGCAAGACTACACTCTAGAAAGACGTTGTTTTCATTTTTTGTGTAGCATCAGATGTATAGGTAGGTGTCAGCTTAATGAAAGTAAATACTAGTAAAAAAAAATTTGTTCATTTGTCAAATGAGCATATAATTTTTTGCTCATTTATCAAATGAGCAAATAATTTTTTGCTCATCTATCAAATGAGCAAAAATGTGCAAATAATTTTTACTCATTTATCAAATGAGCAAAAAAATTCAATGCTCTTTTGTCAAATGAGTAAACTGTTTAATGCTCATTTGTCAAATGAGCAAATGATTCTTGCTCATTTTGTCAAATTAATGCTCATTTGTGAGTGTGTTTGAATGTTTTAAATACGTTAGCCTACTAGCTCAAGGGTAGAGCATTGTGCAAATGCACAAAAGATGTGGGTTCGTATCCCACGTAGGTTCATTTACTATGTAATGTGGAGACACAAGTTTGTAGTGTGAGCAAAGAAATGAGCAAACTACACTCAATTGGTCTAGAAACTCAGAAACCTAAAAGGGGTATAGTTGGGGATATTAGAGAAAAATAATGGGTGGTTTTGAGAATTTGAGGAAGGTTTAAATTGATATGTCATGTTTAAGCATTACAATTTCAGTTGCATATCCCCTGTTACAAGATTGGAGTTCCTACTCTTATTCCTCCAAGAATATCAAAATGGGGTTTCTGCAAGATTTGAGGCTCATGTAAAGGAATTAGTAGATAATTTGAAAAGTACTTCACTTAAAACTGTAAGAGAAGCTACTTCAGAGCTCAGGATTGCAGGCTAATAGGGTTCTTTAGCGTTTGATAAACCTACAAGCAGCTTATAATGCCGGATTGTATACCTGAAAAACTGCAAATGTCGTCTGTGATAACTTCTATTTATGAATTAGCTGAGGGATACATACATATTAATTTAGTTCTTCTGAGTGGTTTAATCTTTTGTGGATATATAAAGAAAAAGTATTGAACAAAGCATAGTTGAGTAGAAAAGGAGAGATGATCAATTTTTTTAAAAGTTTTTATTTTTTTTTATTTTTTATGTAGTTATTTATAAATACAGCCTATGTAGGATTCGAACCTACATCATCTATGCATTTGCATAGTGCTCTACCACTTGAGCTAATAGGTTTTTGATATAGATCAACACCCTCTCATAAAAGCAGAGGAAAACAATCGCATGTAGAAACTGAAATGCCTCCATTATTGCTACAAAAGCCACCATAGCTCAAAAATTACCTAACACATGCTCACCCAACACAACTACTACTAGGAAGTATTATAAAGTAAATTAGTAACAAGTGAATATGCACCCCATTAAACACACTTACACACACTCTCAATAATTAGAAGTGAAATCAGATTCTTAAATAAGATGTATACGGCCAGGAGCAAACTCACACACTTACACATACACTCTTACACTCACTCACACACACACACACACACACACACACACACACACACACACACAATAATTTCATAATCTAAAATTAGAACTGAAATCAGAACCGCAAGCAGAAAGATGAGGGGGCAGGGGGATAGGTTTGTAGAGGGAAGTGGAAGAAGGGAGTGTGGTTGGTGTGCAGGAAACAGACCAAGAAGAAGGGGTGGGGCTTGTGCACGGGCAAGCAGACCAAAGAACTTAATGCTCATTTGTGAAATAAGCAAACAATTCTTTGATCTTTTGTCAAATGAGCAAATAATTGAATGCTCATTTGTCAAATGAGCAAATAATTGAATGCTCATTTGTCAAATGAGCAAATAACTCAATGCTCATTTGTGAAATTAGCAACTAAGTATTTGCTCATTTGACAAATAAGCAACTAACTTATTATCATTGCTCATCACATATTATCAAAACAAGCAGTTAAAGAAACTTATACATCGCATAATATCAAACCAACTTCTGTTTTTAGCACTCATTTTACATGGCAAACATCTAATTCTACCAACTACATTCTCCTTAAGCCGAGTAATCATTTTATCAGCATTAATAGTCCCTTGTTCAATTCCATATGATAGCATTCCTTAAACGACAAATAATTACCAAGCATTTTCTAACAAGCATTTTATCAAACACCTTGTATGCACTATCAGGATATTCAAAACATACTCATTGATAATTACCAATCGTTCAGTTAGTTGATCAATTTCTACCCTGACAATGAAATCACCCTTAGGCCGAACCAAGTCTTCAACACCATACTTCTTCCTCCTGCGGACCTGCAAGTCCAGCTCGTCCGCAACATCCTCGATGGTGTCAAGGATCTTGTCTACAGGCACAATTGAAAAGCCTATTGAAAATTTTAACGAAAATCCTAAATTGAGAACACTCGAAGTAAAAAAACCGAGCAAAAATTAGAAAGTCAAACTCGGATAACCAAAATTAAAAACATTCATATTCAAAAATTTCCAGAATACTAAAATCGAAATTAAAAAATGTGAAACCCAAAATTTTGTAATCAAAATCGCACAATCTTAATTTAAAATTCAAATTAAATCATAGAAAACAACGAAAATCAAAATCAAATTAAGTTACAGTGCCTTAATAATTGATGCAATTCGAAATTTTCAGAGGAGTAAAATCGAAATTGAAAATTTGAACAAACCTTGATAATTATCGAGCCTTCAAATTCTTTAATCGAAGTTATTCGTACTTGTGAAGAAGAAGATGAAATCAAAATTGTCAAGCCTTCAAATGGATTAATCAGTCGCCATTGATAATTATGGAGCTTGGTTTTGCGGAGAGAAAAAATGAGAAAGTTGAAGCAGTTAAACAAGCTTTGTCTTTTAATCTCGGCCATTGAATTTCATATAATCTAATGGCTAGTATTGGTTCTCACATAAAGGGTGGTTCTCACCGGATCCCGACCCTATATATCTATATATATATATATATGTATATATATATATATATGTATATATATATATATATACATACATATATATATATATACATACATACATATATATATATATACATATATATATATATATATACATACATACATATATATATATATACACACATATATATATATATGTATGTATGTATGTATATGTATATATATGTATATATATATATATATGTATATGTATATATATATGTATATGTATATATATATGTATATGTATCTGTATATGTATCTGTATATGTATATGTATATGTATATGTATATGTATATGTATATGTATATGTATACGTATATGTATATGTATATGTATATGTATATGTATATGTATATGTATATGTATATATGTATGTGTATGTATATGTATATGTATATGTATATGTATATATATGTATATATATATATGTATATATAGAAATAGGATTATATGAGACCACCCCCCTTATGTGAGAACCCTATTTTATGTGAGGACATATTACAACTGTTGGATCAACTACATCTAAGGGTCATAATACAACTCGGTAAAACAAACAAAACAAAACAAATTTATTTCAAAATTTATTTCCTACGTTTTTTTCTCTCTCCTCCTTCTTTTTCGCTCATTTTTCTCTCTTCTCCTTCAATTCTACGGTGTTCTACTCTGCTGCTCTTTGATTTTTCATCACAACTTCTTCAATCTTCATCAATTTTCGTTAATGTGAGTCTATTGTTTATACATTTGCTGTTTTTCAATTAATTTTAGGTTACATTCATTGTTTTATTTTCGTTTTGATGTTCGTTTAATTTTTTCTGATTTTAGCTCATTAATTTAACATGCAATGTGTCGATTATGTTTTATTTTGTTATTTTTTTTGTTGATTTTAGCTTTATTTTCGTTTTCTTGAGTGATTATCCACTAAATTTTAGTTTTATTTTGTCTGAATTTTGGTTTTACTAAGTGTTCTTTTGGTTTTGTATTTGCGATATTATGTTGTTTTGTTGCGATTTTTGCTTGATTTTGTTGCGATTTTTGATTGATTTTCGTTTTGCTTTCCGTTTAATTTTAGCTCATCTCTGATTTTAGGTTAATTTTCGTTTACTTTGTTCTGATTTTTGATTGATTTTGTTGCGATTTTTGATTGATTTTCGTTTTATGTAATTTCTCAAAAATTTGTAAAATGCTGTTTGTCTAGTATCAGAAACAACAATTAGTAAAATTGATAAATAAATGGTGATAGTACAGTAAGATGCTATCAAAACCAAAAAAATCTATTTATTTCTAATGGAAACATAACAGCAAAGCGCTAAATCCTAAAGGTGTAACTGCATTCTGATGTAGCCCATATTGTTCTGACAATCCTCTAGTATTGTATAAAAGTAATAGCTCCTCTGCTTCTTGTCCAACATTAACTCAAGGCTGGAAATTAGGTAATGTTATCTTTCGATATTCTTTTTTTGATCTACATTGTTAAACTGTCTGGGTTTTGGATGATATTTGAAAAGGTCTGGAGGAAGGCATCTAAGTCAGCCCCGTAGATGATTTTGT
The DNA here is from genome assembly GCA_034703905.1 of Chenopodium berlandieri. Lineage (NCBI taxonomy): Eukaryota > Viridiplantae > Streptophyta > Magnoliopsida > Caryophyllales > Amaranthaceae > Chenopodium > Chenopodium berlandieri. Next base: position 45,446,574 of record CM068279.1, on the reverse strand, counting down.
GATCAGCTGTGACATTCACCTGCACAAAACATTTAACAGCTTGAGTCAAATTATTCAAAAAGCCATCCAAATATGATCTTGTCTGCTGGACCCTGGAATGTTAAGCTGTTAGGATTTCATGTATGAGTATGTTAAAACCCAGGCGAGAGTAAAATTTGGAAAATAATTCTAGTCGTCATATGCTAAAACTGTCAAACACTTATTTTCAATAGCACAACCTTAATAGCAACAATACTATTGTAGACAAGATACATTGCTCAAAAATTTTGCTTGTCACTTAAAGAGCATCTATGTTTGATTGCTCATTTGACAAATGAGCATCTATGTTTTTGCTCATTTGACAAATGAGTATCTATGATTTTGCTCATTTGTATAAAATTACCAACTAATTATTTACTTTTTTTTTTAATTGTTTTTGCTTATTTGGGAGTGTTGAATGTGTTATATTATCTAACCAGTAAAGTCGATGGTTCCGAGTCTTTTGTAAGGTCCTCCATGATGTGTAATTGCACCTTTATGTCATGTAGTCTACCTAACTTGCTGAATTTTGTTTAATCTCCTGACCTTACTGAGCTTTTCTAGAGCGCTCTATCACTATTCACTAGTTGTTACACTACCTTTCCATCATATTCCTTTCGTGAATGGACTTCTGGGGCAATATAGGCCGGTGTTCCTACCGTCGATTTTGGTTGAGAATGTAGCACTGCAGACTATTATAATTAACAAAGATTAGTCATGATTAGTAATTGATTATAAACAAAATGATAGATTCAGAGGATTTTTCCTGCCTTAGAGTAGCTAAAGTCGCAGATTTTGAGACGCGATTCTAAACTGCCATCTAAGAGAGTGTTTTCCAGCTTAAGATCTCAATGACAAATTTGCTGCATTCAGGAAAAAAAAAGCATTATTAGCCTTGTTTATGTGTATAAAAAGCTTAATTCATTTGAAATTAAGCTTTAATAACAGAACAAAAATCTAATATCAGAGAATAAATATAATGAAATGTACTCCATAATTACTCATTCTCTCCTGTTTGTTTTGTCATTTATGGTCTTGCAGTAAATGGAATTTACTCATTTAAGTCTATGTTTTTGCTCATTTGACAAATGAGTATCTATGTTTTTGCTCATTTGTATAAAATTACCAACTAATTATTTACTTTTTTTTATAATTGTTTTGTATGAGCAGGGAGTCTATTGAAAAGGAGCCTGCTGCCGATGTTGGTTCATCAGGTGCTACTGCCGATGTTGTTTCAGCAAGGCCTGCTGCTAATGTTAGTTCAACAGGGCCTGCTGCTGATGTTGGTTCAGCAGGGCCTGATGTTGGTTCATCAGAGGTATTAGTTGGTAATAAGGTTAAAGGTAAAAAGGTTGAAAAAGGATTGACAGAAAAACAAAAGATTAAGCTGGAGGAGACGAAATCCAGCAACGAAGGGGAAGATTTGAAGTCTCATGTTTATGGGACATTACATAGTCGGATGTCCCCTTCATCCATAGTTCAAGTTATTGAAAAATGTTAAGAAAATCAGTTGAAAGCTATTAGAGCAATAGGATTCGGGTCTATGGAGTTCTTGAAGGTGACCCAACTGCCTTTGCAGCTGGGTTTATGGTTGGTTCATCACTTTGATGCTAACACATGCCCTTTAAACATTCCAGATTCTGAACCTTTTTGTATCACTGAAGAGCATGTGCATCAAGTACTTAGGCTGCCAATGGGTGGCATAGAAATTGACAAAAATAATTTTTCCAGAGATAAGAAAGTGATTCAGCAATGGAAGAAGCAATTCAAAAGCAACTCACTCCCTATCAAAATAGGGGAGCTGAGAGTTTCTGAAAGAGCATAACTCAGCTGGTCTTATGTTCAAAAGGAACTTTGTAGTACTATGCGTTTCTACATTGATGGATGGTAAACTTTTTATTTTTATTTTGCTTATTTTTAGTTATAGTTAGTACTTAGCAGTTGTGTGCTATATATAGCAATTATATTATCTAAGTTGTTGGTCATATATGTATAGAATCAGTTACTTGAAACTATACATCATTAGATAGAGACTATTGACACTTTCAGAATAAGATATATATATATGTATTTATCTTTTGTTCTATGTATTTATCTTTTGGGCTATCTAAGTAGTTTGTATAATTTGATGGATTATTGTTGTTAGTCAATGATGAGATGGGTGAACAAATTTGGAATAGGATTTGGTACATACTTCATATTAACATACTTGTCAAAAAATTTCAAGTTATATTATAAATTAATTATATCATCAGGAAAAGGTGGAGAGTCAACATCATGGTTTTAAATTTTATATGAGTTTGCTCATTTTCAATTTTGTTTGCTTATTTATATTATATTTTGTTCATTGAAATTTCCTTTTGCTCATTTTTCTTTTGTTTTGCTCATTTTTTTTTCAGGGAAACAAAATGTGAATATCAATTCTGATATTCTCACATTTCTTTCTGATGTTGATAAAATAAAGGACTTGAATTGGTGCAAGTATATCCTTGATTCACTTGTGAAGGCCAAGCTTTTCTGGGAAGAACGTCAAACTCGTTCTTTTCCTGGGTCTTTACTGTTTCTTATGGTATTACTTTAATTTTTGTTGTTTTTTTAATGTAGTATTTTTTACTTATTTGTTGATTTTTAATTTACTAATTAATTTTTCTTACTTGTTTGTAGCTATTGTATGTATTAATTTTTATTTGTTTAATTTTAATGTACTAATTTTTTCTATCTTACTTGTATGTAGCTTTTATACGTTGATCAGTTTGTCATTGAGGAAGTTAGAGCCAAACGAAAAACTCCAGTTCTCAAAGGTTGGACAACCAATATGTTGTCAAGTCGTGAGAAATTGGAAATTTTTAAGGGGAGGCTTGGAGTTTTTTATAAAAATCAGAAGCTTGTTGGTCCTTCTGGCAGCAAACAACCAAAACTGGTATTTCACTTGTAACCAATACTTAGTTTTTCTATGTCTTTGGCATTGCTTGAAGAATTGAATTGGAACAAATCTTGCTTTAAGGAAAATGATGCAATGTGGTGCTCTTTATAGCACATTAATGGACCTCCTAAATCAGCAAAAAAATATTTGCTCATTTGTCAAATGAGCAATTATTTTTTGCTCATTTGATACTGTGTGATTTGGATGAAAATTACACAATTATGTAATTTTTTTTTTTGTTTTTTTTGTTTTTGCTTGATTTTAGGAACAATCTGATCCAATTCAGACAAAAAATGAAGAAATTGAACAAGAGCCGAAGAAGGTATTTATATGACTTTTCTGGAAACTTATATTAATTTGCTCATTTTTATATGACTTTGCTCATTTTTTGTTTTTGTTTTTTTTTTCTAATTTTTGTTATTTTTTACTTAATTTGTGAATTTGTATTGTTGTTTTGTGAATTTGGGGATTGCCGTGCGATGAAAGAGTAGGGGGTTAAAAGGTTGGGGGTGTGCGAGTTGTTATTAGCCCAATCCCTATCCTCCCTAAGATACATCTTCGGGTTAGGTTTAAACATAAATCTGATTAGCTTTAAACACCTCAGATAGGAAAACCTCCTCATTAACATGTGTAGGTGTTTGCTCATTTGATAAATGAGTAATCAACTATTTGCTCATTTGGTAAATGAGCAAAAAATTGATTGCTCATTTGACAAATGAGCATCTATGTTTTAATTTACTGCATGAAAGGACTTTTAGCTATTGGGGAAATGAATTTAAGGATCCAGGTGTAGTGTTAAATGATGCTCTAATTGTTAGCAAAAGAAAACTCTAACAAGCTGATCATGATTTTGCTCTAAAGTTTGGGACTCCTTTAAGTATTCAAGATGCTCTTGGCTTCTTTCCATTATTATGAATCAATTTTTTTTTTATTTTATAGAAATGCCTTATGGAGCTTGCAACAGCATCTACAAACCTAGTCTTGGCATACATGGATTTCAGAGAAAAACATGAAACTGTTGTTAAGTATTTTCCAAACAATGAGAAGATTCAAAAGTTGAAGGAAGATGCAATGACTGCTTGTGATGAGCAGAAGATGAGCTCTAAAGCTTTGACTGAAGATATTCCTCTCTCATTTAGCCAAGATGAACAGTATTGGCAAGATCCAGCTATAATTAAAGCTTGGGATAGGTTTTCGAAGATTTCAAGCAATGACAAGCATGCTGAATCTACAATTTATGCTAGGGTTGATCATCTGATTGAATCAGAACCAATTGATGTTACTAAGATTGCTGCTGAATGTGTTGAAAGGAATGGTGTCCTTCCAACAAGTGTATTCTTCCAATAGAGGGTTCAGAATTATTACAGAGCTAATTCTTTAGTAAGGTCAAGTGATCAGAATGCCTAGGTGGAGGCCGCTTCCGATCAGTAATATCGAGGTACAATTGATATTACAGCTTAATCTTAACTGAACCCTTCGGGTCGAACACAATCGAATCATCGATCCGAGACGACGAATTAATCCGAAAGGATTTAATGAGTCGACAGAGTTTTACGAATACAGACGTCGGACATCGAGCCTAGGGTGTCGAGACCGAGCGTCGCAAAATCACAATCGATAAGTATGAGCGTAGCCATAGCTAGGCTAGGCTAGCTCATCACTAGCCTAGGCGCACTAAGTGTGTGCTAGGCGCACCATGGTGTGCTAGGCACTATCGCAGCCTAGGTGCGCCCTTGCAGCCCATCGCAAGCTAGCAGCATGCTAGCGTGGGTGCCTGGGTGCATATGGCACCTATCGCAAGCAATAGGCGCACCAGGCGCACCATCGCAGGCCCTGGTGCTGCGTGCGTGCGTGCCTGGCATGGAAGCACCATCGCAGGCACCAGGCGCACCATGGCAAGCACTGGGTGCTGCGTGCGTGCGTGCCTGGCATGGCAGCACCATCGCAGGCACCAAGTGCTAGCATGGATGCCTGCCTGGCATTGGCGCACCATGTGCGTGCTGGCTTGTGTGCTAGCCTTCGCATGGCAACACCAAGCATCGCACCACATGCGAGGGCCTGGGCGCCAGCATGGTGCTAGGCCACGCACAGCAGCCCAGCATCACCAAGCACCAAGACTGCTGTGTGATGCGTGGGCGTGCGTGTGGTGCAAGGCCAATGCACGCTGCGCATGATGCGTGGCTAGTGCGAAGGAGGCTGCGAGGTGTGTGCGTATGGTGCGAGGCACAATGCGGCCAGCATGCGTGGCTCGCTAGCAGCACGCATGCTGGCTGTGCTAGCAATGGTGCGCGAGGTGTGTGCGTGGGATGTTGGGGCCAGCGCCAGCATGCACCAGCGACTAGCACTGGCACGCACCAGCACCAAGCATCAACCAGCACTACCTAGCTGGGATGCAAGGCTGGGCTGGCTGGCACATGCTAGCTGGCGTGCTAGCTGGCAGCAGCCCAGCACCCTTTGTGAGTGGCGGTTTAAGGAGAGGTGGAGACCAAAGCCACCAAGCTTCCCTTGGGGAGCAAGGCAATGGTCCCCCCCCATGGGATATGGTCCTCACCTAACCCATTCTCTCCTTTTGCCACTTATTGGCTTGTGATTGCTTTTGCCTAATTATTTATTTTGGAATTAAATAAATTATTGCAAATGCACATGATCCCACATTGATCATGAAAAGGGGTTTCAAGTCCCCATTCTCTATAAATACCCACTTGGTTGGGATTTTGAGAATACAACCTTGAGTGGAATTAAAAAGGCAACTCTAAGAAAAGAGTAAACCTTTGATTCGTAAAACTCATAGTTATTTTGTCTGGGTCTTGACTAACCTTCAAGACTTAGGACACTCGGGTCGGGTCGAGGGTACGATCCGTCGGAGATCTCGTCTTTTCGGGATTTTGAAGTAAGAGCTCTTTGGGAGCGAAGCACGCGTCAAAGGTATAATTCTTGTTCTTAATCTTGTTTGATTAAATTTATTATGCTTGTTTAATTGCTTTAATTAAGGGGCGGGTCTTGGTGGGTTTCCTTCCGCGTAGTGTCGGGTCACTACGAAACCCTACAACGGTATCGGAGCCACGCTCCTTTTAATTTTTGCAATTATTGTTTAATTAAGGTGTTTTAAAAGAATTTATTTTCTGGTTCATGTTCATCTAATTAGATTAGATGCTTGTTTTAATTAATTTTTAAAACTCGATTTTATTTTCGATTTGGCTGTCGAACCCAGATTTTGGCTCAAAAATAGTAATTTTTTGGTGGAATTGACATTCTGGAACTGTTTTAACCCTTTCAGGATTGTCCAGAAGCCAAATTCGAACCAGAAACCCAATTTTTCTGGGGTTTTTCGTTTTTTAACGAAAATTTTAATTCTTTTTACGCCTTGGTTAATGCAAGCATTACAAGGTTAGATTAAATGCACATTTGCATCACTAATCTACTGGTTTTAAAATATCCTTAAGCATATTAATGGAGTGTTTATTAGTGCTTAAGTTGATATACCAATTTATCACATAAACTTGTTTTTCACAAATTTTGCAAATAAATTGCAATAAGGTGTGAAAACTTGTTGTGATTTTGTATTTTAAGTTCCCAAGTTATGTTAAAGTTCTAATCTTTACAGGTTTAAATGATTAGAACCCTAACCCTAAATTCCATGTTGAACAAAGTTTAGATTTTTTCATATTTGGTTGATTAAAATCCATTAAGTTCAATTACTTGTGAGTAAAATTTGATTAATCTTCATATTGGAAGATGTAATCTTGGTATTTTACACAAATATGCAAGTTGGAAAATTTTATCATTGGATGGTTAATTTATTTTTCCAACTCCCATTTGTCAAATCCATTATTAATTTTCATATTGGCAAGATTAATTTTGGATATAGCTCATTTTATTTTAAGCATAAAGTTTGACCTAATTTTGTCCAAAATTAAAATTTTGGATAAATTTAGGCTTGTGCACCAATAAAATAAATTTGTGTAAGTTAAGACTTAATTTTATTTTATTATCCCTCAAATTAATTCTAAAATTGTAATTTGGAATTAATTATTGTCACACACAAATCGGAATTAAAATTCCGAGTAAAATGCACGCAAAACGATGCAAAACCGCAAGCGTCACCAAGGCTAGCCGGGCTGCCTAGCAGCCCACATGTAGGCTGCCTGTGGTGCGCATATGGCTATGCATCGTTTGGTGCGTGGCTGGGCTTGGGCAGTGGCCTTGGCTGCTGGCTGCTTGGAGGCGCTGCTGGGTAGCGTGGTAGCAAGCACCAGCCAGCCCCTACTTGCTGCCAGGCACCAGCATGCGTGCAAGCATGCGTGGTGCTGGCCAGCGTAGTGTGCTGTGCTGGGCACAGCATGCTAGCACCAAGCGCCAGCCCAGCCATCCAATGCTGCTGTTGCGTGTGTAGCGTGAGCTGCTGCTGGGCTTGTGCTGCTGCTGGGCAGCTAGGCAGCAAGCCCCAGCCAGCACACACTGCCTTAGCAGCCATGGTGCGCATCCACCTAAGTTTTGTGTGGGGTATTTTGCTTAAGTTTGAGCTATAATTTTGCGATTATCCCGTTTTAAAATATTTTGGTAATTATTTTAACGAGGCTAAAAACCTCGATTTTCGATTTTGCAAAATTTCGACAAATTATGGGTTATGCCGACTTAATTTATCAGATTAATTAAGTACGGATGCGGAATTTAGTGGGAGCTTATTTAAGCGCGTAAGCTTTTTGCGTTTAGAAATAATGGATTAAACCACTTTGACTAGTTTTAATTAGGCGCGTTAATTGGATTAACCACCTAAGTTAGTTACTAGTTTTGCGTGTTTAATTATGTATTTCGTAAAATTGCATGGGCCATTCACAAATAGTGAATGGGTGAATGGAAGATTGTTTTCAAAACAGGTTCTTTGAAAATGGCAACTAGTGGGGCCCGACTAGGATAGAAAATACGGACTGCGTTCCGTTATGTATTTTTGTAAATCTAAATACGGTATGCGAACCGTTAAGTATTTTTGTACTATTAGATTAATCTTAGTCGTTCTAGCTAGCTTCTTTTATTTCTTTTTGGCCAAGATGTCTCAAGACGGCGTTTCGACGAAGACGAGCCAAGATGAAGACCCATGGAAATTGAAGATTTCAAGGGGTCATGCTAGTTGCCAAATGCATCTATTTTTATGTCTTATATATTGTTATTATATATGATAGCTAGATGCATGTCTAGGATTTCTATTATGTTGCGACGATTAGTTAAGTTCACTTAAATCAACCAACATAGAAACCCTAGGTCCCTTAATAATATTGAGCTAAAATTTGCCGTTCCAAGAACAACACTTACCGAACTAATGCGCGTACGTGATGGATTACGCCAAAGCGAGGCATCACTACTTCCCTAGGAACGTAAGGTATACTAGGTATACAAGTTGTCTTGGTTAAGCTCAACGATATCAGTAAGGAGTCCTTAGATGTCGTGGCAAAAGAGATAAAATGTCAAGTATGCATTAGATGCGACATTTTATCAAACCGAGAGTAGCTTGAAGCTATTAGCTATTGGATTGCTTACCTTAAGATATTTAATGGTTAAGACAAGCCAAAGCATGCTTAACCATTTCTTGATCTTTGGGATCTCGGAATCATTTTATTCTCGCCCATAAGGGACATTCTTAAAAATGCGTGGATTAAATGTTCAATAAGTTTGAATATGTGCATGAACGCTTTAAATTTCAACTTATTGATGTATGAATGGTTTTTCACTTCAAATTCTTTCAATTGTAGAATCATGTCTGCAAGTAACTCAAACAACAACCAATTCTCTTTGCGCTCAATTCTCAACAAGGAGAAGTTGAGCGGGCTAAACTTTCTTGATTGGCAAAGAAATCTCCGCATTGTACTAATGCAGGAGCAAAAGGAATACGTCCTTGATGAGGAAATGCCCGACGCTCCCAATGAGGAGGTCACTCAGGCTGCCCTTAACCGATGGAAAAGTGCCAATCGGGATGTCAAATGCATCATGTTGGCCACAATGTCTCCGGATCTTCAAAAGACTTTCTTTGAAAAGGAGACAACTTTTGAGATCATTTCTGAGCTACAGATTATGTTCCAAGAGCAGGCCCGAACTGAAAGGTTTGAAACCCACAGGCAGATCCTTGAGAGCAAGCTCAAGAAAGGAGAGCCAGTCAGCCCGCATGTTCTCAAAATGATTGGATTATTTGAAAACATGGAAAGGCTTGATGCTGGGTACTCAACCGAAATGGCAATTGACATCATTCTCCACTCCCTTCACAAAGGCTATGATTAGTTCAAGATGAACTATAATATGCATAGTATGGAGAAAACCCTCACCGAGCTTCATGGTATGTTGAAGCAAGCCGAGCAAACCCTCAAGGATGAGGGCAAGCATGACATGCTCATGGTGAGGAAGGGCAAGCCGTTCAAACGTGCGGGCAAAAAGAAGAGCTTTAAAGGGAAAAAGAAGAAATTCCCGCCTAAGTCAAAATCTGCCAAGGGCAGCAAGGACAAGAAGGCAGCTTCTTCTAAATCTTATTCCGAATGTTTCTACTGCAAGAAGAAGGGACATTGGAAACGGGACTGCCTCAAATTCAAGGAAGATAAGAAGAACGGCAACGTTGCTTCTTCATCAGGTATTTTCGTTATAGACTTAAACTTCGCTAGCAAAACATCATGGGTATTAGATACCGGATGTGGCTCACACCTTTGTTCCAATGCTCAGGGACTAAGGATAAGTAGGAGGCTAGAGAAGGGAGAGGTCGAGCTTCGGGTCGGCAATGGAGCAAGGATGTCTGCCGTCTCCGTTGGAACTCTCAGTTTGTCTTTGCCTACCGGGCTTGTTCTAGAACTTGAAAACTGTTATCATGTTCCTAGAGTGACCAAAAACATTATTTCAATTTCGGCGTTGGACGCCAAAGGATTCGAATTTTGAATCAAAAACAATAGTTGTTTTATATATTTTGATAATGTTTTATATGGAAAGGCACATTCAGAAAATGGTCTTTATGTGCTGTCACTAGACAAACAGGTCTATAACATCGAGAATACTGCCAAAAGGGCTAAGACCATCGAGTCGAATCAAACCTACTTGTGGCATTGTCGTCTTGGCCATATTAACATCAAACGCATCAAGAAACTTCTTCAAGAAGGTGTTCTTCACTCATTCGACTTAGAGTCGTTTGAAAATTGCGAAGGATGCTTATTAGGCAAGATGATAAAACAACCATTCTCCAAGTTAGGAGAAAGGGCAAGTGACTTATTAGGTCTAATACACAAGGATGTATGTGGACCAATGAGCACACCCGCAAGGCAAGGTTACCGATATTTCATCACTTTCACCGACGATTATAGTAGATATGGCTATATCTACTTAATGTCGAATAAATCTGAATCCTTTGAGAAGTTCAAAGAATTTCAGAAAAAAGTTGAAAATCAACTTGGCAAGAAAATTAAAGCACTTCGATCGGATCGAGGTGGTGAATATTTGAGCCATGAATTCGACGATCACTTGAAAGAAAATGGCATTCTTTCAGAGTTGACACCTCCCGGAACTCCTCAATGGAACGGAGTGTCCAAACGGAGGAATCGGACCTTGTTAGACATGGTTCGGTCAATGATGGGTCTTAGTGAACTCCCTATCTCTTTCTGGGGACATGCGCTACAAACAGCAGCACTAACACTGAATAGAGCTCCGTCAAAATCTGTTGAAAAGACTCCATATGCTCATGATGGTGTCTTTTTGGAGAAGGATCACCTTTCCAAAATGACAAGTGGGAGGAAAATCGAACTCGATGAAGTTTGAGAGGACGAGCAACAATGTCAACCTGACAAAACTGACAATCTAGATACTTTGGAAGCATCTAAGAAGATTGGTCAGAATCAAACAGACAATGTAAATGCTCAACCGATTACCCTACGTAGGTCGCAACGGGAAAGATCTCAACCAGACAGATACCTCGGTATCGTCTTAACCGATGATCAGGACATCCTAGTCATGGATGGTGATGAGCCGGCGACATACAAGCAAGCTATGACGAGCCCCGACTCTGCAAAATGGCAAGAGGCCATGAAATCCGAGATGGACTCCATGTCTGAAAATCAAGTCCGAGACTTGGTGAATTTGCCCGAGGGTTATACACCCATTGGTTGCAAATGGATCTTCAAGGTGAAGACAGACAAGGATGGAAATGTATCAATATACAAAGCTAGACTGGTGGCAAAAGGTTATAGACAAGTCCACGGGATTGACTATGACGAAACTTTTTCACCAGTTGCAATGCTAAAATCCGTCCGGATCATCCTAGCGATTGCTGCATATTACGATTACGAAATATGGCAAATGGATGTCAAAACCGCCTTCCTCAATGGAACTTTTGGAAGAAACTGTGTATATGACACAACCAGAAGGTTTTGTCGATCCAGGCAATGCTGGAAAGGTTTGCAAGCTGAAGAAGTCCATTTATGGACTAAAGCAAGCCAACAGAAGTTGGAATCTGCGATTTGATGAAGCCATTAGCAAGTTTGGTTTTATCAAGAATCCAGATGAGTCTTGTGTATACAAGAAGGTCAGTGGGAGTGATATTGCATTCCTAGTCCTGTATGTCAATGACATACTGCTCATTGGAAACAGCACAAAATTATTGGAGTCCGTAAAGGGCTGGTTGGGAAAGTGCTTTTCAATGAAGGACTTAGGAGAGGCACAGTACATATTGGGCATCAAGATCTACAAGGATAGATCTAAGAGGATGATTGGATTAAGCCAGAGTACTTACATTGATAAAGTACTGGCTCGATTCAACATGGAAAATGCCAAAAGAGGGCATTTACCCATGTCCCATGGCGTAACTCTCAGCAAGAAACAGTGTCCACAGACACCTGTTGAGCGAGAAAGAATGAATCAGATCCCATATGCTTCGCTAATCGGATCGATCATGTATACCATGATATGTACAAGGCCAGATGTATCGTATGCCCTAAGTGCAACGAGTCGATACCAATCGAACCCAGGAGAGGCGCATTGGACTGCGGCCAAGAACATCCTTAAGTACCTGAAAAGGAACAAGGATAAATTCTCGGTGTATGGAGGCCACAAAGAACTGGTTGTTGAAGGTTACACCGACGCTAACTTCTAGACTGACAGAGACGACTTCAAGTCACAGTCGGGGTACATATTCTGTCTGAATGGAGGAGCGTTTAGCTGGAAGAGTGCCAAGCAGAGCACCACTGCAGACTCTACAACTGAAGCCGAGTACTTGGCCGTTTTAGAAGCTGCCAAGGAAGCTGTTTGGATTCGTAAGTTCATTAGCGAACTTGGTGTTGTACCCTCAATCAAGGGGCCGATAGACCTCTATTGTGATAATAATAGAGCTATCGTTCAGGCCAGGGAGCCGAGAGAACACCAGAAGGTCAAACACGTGCAAAGGCGATTTCACATGATAAGGGAATGGAAATCCGAAGGTGAAATCAGAATTTGTAAGATCGGCACGGATGATAATGTAGCCGATCCTTTGACTAAACCTTTGCCTCAAGTGAAACACAACAAGCACATTGAGGCAATGGGAATCAAGCATGTTGGAGACTGGCTTTGAAATTCCCTGTACATGTGTTTTAATTAAATAGGATATTTAATGTAAGACACTGTATTAAAACCATTCATTAATGGAGTAATTAATTTTTGTGCAAAATTATCATTCACTCCATTACTATTTAATTGTGGTTTAGAATTAAATAATGAGTCCATTCGATTTACGGAAATATTCAAAACAGGGTATCAAGACCATGTCTTGGATAAAGAAACACCTGTTAAGTGAACATTGAATATTAAATCGAAAAGTGTCCCTAATCGAGGTCATCTAACAGATGGACGATTGATGACCGCCATAGATTAGTGTGTAGTATGATTTACAGCACCGTTTCTTGTGCTGCGAGGACGTGACGGTCATAAATCATTTGCACAGGTACGGTTTGGAACTGTACTGGATAAGACCTATGAGAATACTTTAAGAAAATTTAAATTTTGTCATAAGTACATTTCTCATTATGACTATCAGAACTTATTTCCTCCGACCATGAGTACTGTGAAGTTTTCTTGTTTGAGTACTAGACTCTTTGATGTTTCCAAACGTCTGCCGTAACTGGGGATCATAACGGGAACACTCGGGAGACTATGTCCTCTTAGTAAGAAGAACTTACAATACAAGACTGGGATTGTCCCCCTACTAACAACAGGGAAATGTTTTGTTGTTAAAAGGCCGCTTGAAGATCGAGACTGTGAAAATGCATGGCCGTGCTCAGATGGATTTTAGAAATCATCTGCTTATTGACAGTCGAACTCGGAGATCGAGAAACACTTCTGAACGTAATAAGGATGACAAAGAATCTTACCTTATAGTTCAAGAAGAAACATTAAGTGACATAGGAAATGAGCTATACACTGTATGCACACTTGTCCGGAAGGACAAGTGGGAGATTGAAAGGAACGGTGTCCTTCCAACAAGTGTATTCTTCCGATAGAGGGTTAAGAATTATTACAGAGCTAATTCTTCAGTAAGGTCAAGTGATCGGAATGCCTAGGTGGAGGCCGCTTCCGATCAGTAATATCGAGGTACAATTGATATTACAGCTTAATCTTAACTGAACCCTTCGGGTCGAACCCAATCGAATCACCGATCCGAGACGACGAATTAATCTGAAAGGATTTAATGAGTCGACAGAGTTTTACGAATACAGACGTCGGACATCGAGCCTAGGGCGTCGAGACCGAGCGTCGCAAAATCACAATCGACAAGTATGAGCGTAGCCATAGCTAGGCTAGGCTAGCTCATCACTAGCCTAGGCGCACCATGGTGTGCTAGGCACTATCGCAGCCTAGGTGCGCCCTTGCAGCCTATCGCAAGCTAGCAGCATGCTAGCGTGGGTGCCTGGGTGCATATGGTACCTATCGCAAGCAATAGGCGCACCAGGCGCACCATCGCAGGCCCTGGTGCTGCGTGCGTGCGTGCCTGGCATGGCAGCACCATCGCAGGCACCAAGCGCACCATGGCAAGCACTGGGTGCTGCGTGCGTGCGTGCCTGGCATGGCAGCACCATCGCAGGCACCAAGTGCTAGCATGGATGCCTGCCTGGCATTGGCGCACCATGTGCGTGCTGGCTTGTGTGCTAGCCTTCGCATGGCAGCACCAAGCATCGCACCACATGCGAGGGCCTAGGCGCCAGCATGGTGCTAGGCCACGCACAGCAGCCCAGCATCACCACGCACCAAGACTGTTGTGTGATGCGTGGGCGTGCGTGGTGCAAGGCCAATGCACGCCGCGCATGATGCGTGGCTAGTGCGAATGAGGCTGCAGGTGTGTGCATATGGTGCGAGGCACAATGCGGCCAGCATGCGTGGCTCGCTAGCAGCACGCATGCTGGCTGTGCTAGCGATGGTGCGCGAGGTGTGTGCGTGGGATGCTGGGGCCAGCGCCAGCATGCACCAGCGACTAGCACTGGCACGCACTAGCACCAAGCATCAACCAGCACTACCTAGCTGGGATGCAAGGCTGGGCTGGCTGGCACATGCTAGCTGGCGTGCTAGCTGGCAGCAGCCCAGCACCCTTTGTGAGTGGCGGTGTAAGGAGAGGTGGGGACCAAAGCCACCAAGCTTCCCTTCGGGAGCAAGGCAATGGTCCCCCCCATGGGATATGGTCCTCACCTAACCCATTCTCTCCTTTTGCCACTTGTTGGCTTGTGATTGCTTTTGCCTAATTATTTATTTTGGAATTAAATAAATTATTGCAAATGCACATGATCCCACATTGATCATGAAAAGGGGTTTCAAGTCCCCATTCTCTATAAATACCCACTTGGTTGGGATTTTGAGAATACAACCTTGAGTGGAATTAAAAAGGCAACTCTAAGAAAAGAGTAAACCTTTGATTCGTAAAACTCATAGTTATTTTGTCTGGGTCTTGACTAACCTTCAAGACTTAGGACGCTCGGGTCGGGTCGAGGGTACGATCCGTCGGAGATCTCGTCTTTTCGGGATTTTGAAGTAAGAGCTCTTTGGGAGCGAAGCACGCGTCAAAGGTATAATTCTTGTTCTTAATCTTGTTTGATTAAATTTATTATGCTTGTTTAATTGCTTTAATTAAGGGGCGGGTCTTGGTGGGTTTCCTTCCGCGTAGTGTCGGGTCACTACGAAACCCTACATGTGTTCACATAGCAAGTGGTATACCTGATTTAATGAGCAAAATTCATGGCGATATCATTAATTCATGGTCTGCTGTTCTGAATTTTAATGAGCAATATAAAGATGTCAATTCTAGTGGACGTTTCTTTTTTGGTCTTAATGTTGTTGTAAGTCCAACTCGTTCATTTTATTTTGTTTTATTTTGTTCATGTTCACTTTGCTCATTTCATATAATTTTTTTATATTTGAATGTAGATGTTGTTTTGTATTTGCAAAAACTATTATTAGTTCTTTGCTCATTTGTCAAATGAGCAAACTATTCAATGCTCATTTGTCAAATATTCTTGCTCATTTGTCATATGAGCAAAAAATAAATACTGAACTAATTCAAGTCTCTTATTGGATACTAAATAACATAAAATCTTTTGATAAAATATTTGAAATACAGAACTAATTTAAGAAATTTGCCTATTATAGTTATCTTCAAGGCATAATCATGTCATGGTTGTTTGTTTGCACTTTGTAGTGTATTGTCTTGCGTTTGATCATTTATCAAATGAGCAATTAATTTTTGCTCATTTGTCAAATGAGCAATTAATTTTGATAACAATATAAATTCTGACTTCCTTGGTCTGAATCAATGTATAATCAGTGTTTATGAGTTGTATTATGGTCTAATTTTGGTCCTTCACAATTCAGACTCTTATTTATAACCTGTATTATGGTCTGAATCAGTGACGAGCGAGAATTCACAGACATGCTGCATCTATAATTCTATATGTTCTATGTACATCCACCACACTGCCTCACTGGATGAATGTGGAGAGCAGGTTGTAAGTGTTCAGAAAATGAGTCCTAGTTCACTGAGCTATTAGGAATTCCTCAATCAAGATTAGCAAATGAATTTTTGTTGTGTGAATTTTGGAAAGCCACAAAACTGCTGTATTCAGAACTCATGATATATGCCACAATCACTATATATTAAAGCATGAACTATCATATATCAGATCAATCTTATTCTTTTTAAAATATTAAAAGAACAAGATTAAAGCATAAACTAGCATTAGCATGAACTAACTTTCATATATTAAAGCATGACCTCTAATTACATTCGTAATTCTCATGGCAGATATCTGTGTAAGCACAAATGAGGCTGATAAAATAAAGCTTAAACCAAAGGACTTAATTCTGTATGTTTCTGATGCTATATGACAACTAACATTCTGCATGTCAATAATTACATAAATAATTGAATGATAGCAGCAATTAATTCTTTTCTCATTTGCCAAATGAGCAGTTAATTTTTTGCTCATTTGTCAAATGAGCAAAACATTCACTTGCTCATTTGTAAAAAAAATTTCAATTTACTCATTTTATATGACTTTTCTCATTTCATATTCACTTTACTCATTTGTTATTTACTCTTTTCATTTATATTCATCTTATTTATGTATTTTTCTTTATGTATTTTTTTAGGATTGCCTTTTTCAATACGAAAGTGATCGTGCTCAAGAAAGGAATAAAATGTTTTGTGAGGTTGTGGAGTTGGAATTCAGCAAAACAATCATCCCAAAGAAAGATATTGAGCTTTTCTTTTTCCCAGTATTTGAAAAGGAACGTTATTATCTGGTATGTTTTAACACCACCACAGACTGTGGTACAATTGAGGTTATTGATTACAGTGA
This sequence comes from Chenopodium berlandieri, assembly GCA_034703905.1. Classification (NCBI taxonomy): domain Eukaryota; kingdom Viridiplantae; phylum Streptophyta; class Magnoliopsida; order Caryophyllales; family Amaranthaceae; genus Chenopodium; species Chenopodium berlandieri. The sequence goes on along the minus strand of CM068279.1, from coordinate 45,429,798 downwards.
AGGTCCTAGAGAAAATAAGAAATTGCTTAAAAATCTGGTATGTCTTCTGCCACTTCTTATTCATCATTAATATCCTCATTGATGCCTGCCATGTTGTTACCAGATTCCTTATTCATGTCTCCTCTCATTATATCACTGGTACCCTAACCCTTTCAGGATTCTCCTCTGAATTTCTCCTTTCTCCCATAACAAGAAAATACACACACACACACTCACGCCACAGACACACACACACACATACACAGGCGCGCACACACACACACATACACACACACACACATACACACACACGCATACACATACACACACGCACACACACACACACACACATGCACACATATAACCTGTAATAGAATCTGAAATCAGATTCTGAAATTAGTTTCTGGAATCAGAATTGTGTAATGTGTGGGTAGGTTTGTGTGGGTAGGTGGTAGTAATGGCTCAAGATTTTGTTAGATTATTTTAGAAAAATGATTTGAGTTTAGTTGTTTATCTAGATCTTGTTCTGCTTGTTCTAACTATATTTGTTCCACCTGTTTTTGTTCTTATTTTAACTTATTTGTTCATTTTCAGAAAAGTGCATTTTCATATTTCATGAATGGTGAAGGAAGTATACAAAGTGTTGTTTTGTCAAAACAGATCAAGTCTATGGAGTCTGTTGTGGTTTATTTACCTTGGAAGTCTTCAGATGATAATCATTTGTATTGCGGTGTTGCAATGATGAGGCATATGGAAACATATATGGGTTTGCAAAAGTGGAATTCAGGTTTAAAGAAAAATAATGTAAGTCTAACCAGAAAAAGTCTAATTGCAATTTTTATAATTTGCTTCTTCTGGAATGAGAAATCTGCACTTTTTAGATTAAAATTTGTGAGCAGCTTGTTGATATACATTCATGAAGCCATTACTTACCCTATACTTACTCTGAATTATTGCTTCATTTTTTCTTTTTGCAGGACATAATCATTGAAAAACTTCGTTTGAAGTATACCCTCTCAATTATTTCAAGTGAAGTAAATACTGTTAAACCTGTTAAACAAGTTGTCCAAAAGAAAAAAAAGGTTGAGGAAGCAAGTGATGCTGAAGAAAGCTAGGGGCAGCAATCCAAGAGCAATTAACGGAGAGAATTGAAGACTGAAGTTGATCAATTGTTCTTAGGATTTGTATAGTTTTTGTATAGAACAATAGAAGTGTTAGTTTTATGATGTTCTTAATAGGACAAATGTGATAAATGTTCTTAGTTGATCTAATGTTTTTATGATGTTGTTAGGATTTTCTAAGTATAACTTTTGCTATGTCAATGTAATGGATATCATTTTCTATCTTATTGACTAAGTTGTTTGTCATTTGTTAAATTGCTGATTAACTATTTGCTCATTTGACAAATAAGAAACTAACTATTTGCTCATTTGACAAATGAGCAACTAACTATTTGCTCATTTGCTAAATGAGCAAAGAAATGTTTCCTTATTTTTTAAATGAGTAACTAATTATTTGCTCATTTAAAAAATGAGGAAACTAATGCTTACTCATTTCACAAATGAGCAAAGAAATGGTTGTTGATTTAATGTATTATTAAAAGGAATGTTTACTCATTTGACAAATGAGCATTAACTATTTTCTCATTTCAACAAAATTAAAAACACAAAAATGCTAAATCTTATATTTATATAAAAATATTAACTTTTATATTTGTATAAAAGTATCATTATACAAATATCAGCAAATATCTAGTTAATTTAGCCTTTATGATTTTGAAGATTAGGGTACGTTGGGTTGTTCTCTTTACTGAACTCATTGTATAATATCTTGGATTGGACTATTTCTGTTACCAAGGACATTAGAATAGCTTTGGTATAATTACATGTGTGTATGATAGATTACAGTGGTTGTAAAATATTTGCTCATTTCAACAAAATTTAAAACACAAAATGTTAAATCATATATTTATATAAAAATATTAACTTTTATATTTGTGTAAAAGTATCATTATACATTGTTTGGACAATTTCTAATATCATGATGACTCAATTCACCACAACCTTTGCATAGTCTCTTCTTTTTTTGGTTTTGTTCTACAGCCTTTTCTTTTTCTCCCTTCAACCTTTTTGCACTTCTACCTCTTGTTTCAACATTTGGCACATCAATCTTATCCCCTTTCTCTTTTGAAGTCTCTACATTTGATACATGAATTCCAGTCCCTTTATTCTTTGAAATTTTTGGAGGTTTGACAATTATTTTAGTTGGCACACTAGCTCCAATCAATAGCTCAATGTCTTGTCCTTTGTTGTTTGCACTTCCTGTTGTTTCATTATTCCTTGCAATCCTCTTAGCCTCCAAATCCTTTCTTATTCCTTGAAGATTTATCACAAGATCTTGAATATCTTCATCATTGCCTTCTGCCAAACTTACACAAGTGTGTATCTCTGACCATAAATCATTTAACAATTTTTTCTTGTCAATTAAATTAGCACATTGCTCCAACAGGTTTCCACCCAAGTCAAAAATTGGTTTTTTCAGTGCCATAGTAGTCCATCTGTGTAGCATATACTGCTCAGGAATGGATTAAAACCTTTTTGCTTTCCAAACCCAAATCATATGTCTACATGGAATTCCTTGTCTATAAAATAGCTTGCAAGAACATGTGGTGTCATAGTTAGTTGGATTAAACACAACATCAAATGTTCTAATCCGATTTCCTTCACTTACTTTTGCAACTTCCAATCCATTTTCTTTCTTCAATTCATCAACACCACAAGAAAAACAAGCAATTTCCACCTCATATTGAAATTCATAAAAGACAGACTAGTAGAAAAAATGAAAAAGGCACCCCCCTTTTCCCACCGGTTTTTAAAAATCGGTGGGAAAAGAAATGGGCGGGATTTGCATAATTTCTTTTCCCACCGGTTCCTCATAAACCGGTGGCAAATCTTGGATTTCGCACCGTTTCATCCCAAACCGGTGGGAAAAGTTTATTTAGAACCGGTCAATTTTCTTACTTACTCTTTCATTTCCTCGATCTTTCCTCCTCTCTCATCTGCCTCTCTCTCTCCTCCATTGAAGCGTACTCGACATTCTCCATTGAAGGGGCTTCTGATTTGCAAGTGCCCACCGTCGACCATTGCTGGGTCTGCCTCTAATTGTCGGTGCTAGTGATGGTGGGTTCCAGCCTCTAATTGTCTCAAGCACCACCGAATTTGTTCGCAAGTGCCCACCGTCGACCATTGCTGGTTCTGCCTGCTCCGGTCGCACGCACCACCGTCCTTGTTCTCCACCACCACCGTCCAACAGCTGACCACCAGGTTCGTTGTTGAATTCTATTTATTTAACTTCTTACCTCAATTTCGTTTTCTTCTTGCTAGGGTTACAATTTTGATTGCAGTTTTTAGGTCAAAATTGGGGCAATTTCATTGTTATTGTTGTTGTTTTTAAATTATTATAGGTTATTAGTTCTGAAATATATTGGCATTTTTCTAGGGTTTTGTTAATTTAGATTTTTCAATTTATTTTTATTAGCTTCTAATTTTCTAGAATACATGTTTGATTCCTTAATGGTCCAGGATAGAAATGGAAATTTAGCATCCGGCACGATTGCGAACCTTGTTGATGAGCTTGGTGTTGTGGTTATTTACAGAGAAGGACTTCCAATGAATGTATCTGTCACCATGTCTATCTCCTATGTGTCAACTGCCAAGGTTGATGTATGTGTAACTTCAATTCTTAAACTTCTTGTTATTTTATCATGCTGATCATACTTTGGTTTGTTGTATGAGTGACTTGTGATGGTTTTCTTCATTATGAACGTTAACATGAGCTATTTTGGCTCGGGAAGATGCTAGTGATACTACTCAAATTTAAGTTATTTTGTTGATACTAGTCTAGTTTAACTATTAAGTAGATTATTGGAATGACTTTTTAATTGTTTAGTTAATTTTATAATTATTTTTGGTGTGTGTGTGTGGGAGGGGAGTGACTGAAGATATCTCATTCTTGTCATGATGTGAAGTCTGATGAATAGAGCAATAAGCCCATAGCTTAGTGGAGCAAGGCTTCAGTTCCCGTGGCTGTGACCTGTGGTGCTGCAGCTGGAGTGGCTGCTGCTTTTCGTGCTCCTGTTGGTGGTGTACTTTTTGCCCTTGAAGAAGCAGCCTCCTGGTATGCTTACTCTTGGTTACCAGCAAAGCAAATTTTGTACAATTTGAATCTGGAATTTGATGCATCATATAAGATTTCATGCATGAAGCTTAGCATAGAACAAAGATTTTAATTTGTCCATATATCTTAGCTAATTGTTAAAGCCTCAGTCATATCTTGGACCTAGTTTATGTATATGTGAGGGATAAGATGAATTTATTTATTAATTTAGGTAATCTTATTACTGCAAAATGAAAATCTGATGATGGAAGTGGAATGTATAAGATATTTATAATGGATAGGAGCCTAGATATGTACATATGTAGTAATGCTATTCTTTTCTGACAACTTAAAGCCTATGTTACTTTGGCTCTTCAGCTTGTCTTCCTACCCATGTCGAACAATCGACATTCTGACAAGGGTATATAATTCTTACACAACACTCCATGCTCACTCATTCACTTCAATTATCTTGAACCCCTAATTGTAGAGAAAAAAATGTACAAATATAATGAAGATGAGAATAAGTACGATATGTTTTCACAAGTACGTTTCACACAAGTATTTCAACAAAAATGAACTATCAAGTCTGCTTAACATGTGTGCATGCATCTGTATGCTTTAACTCACGCAAAGTCTTCTAAAAATGAACATGTTCCATATATGTCGTGTGACTCGTGTCCTTGCAACCATGTCCAATTCTAAGATGTGTGTCATATCTGATTTTTACATTCTAGTGTAGCAATTATTTTGATATGTACATGCATCCCTATTCTCCTTCATATATACTAGAGGATTTATATCAACTATGGCAATGATAATGTCCTCTATGTAGTAACTCAGTTAGCACAAACTATGATGCGTAGTGCTATTGGAAAAATGCCACTTGACAGGACCTTTATGGAGAGAGACACTATAAATGCAAACATTGTGGTATGATTCTTATCACCATGTCCTTAATCCTTTACTATTATACTTTTATCTCTGAATATTGACATATATATTCCTTATGCTTGCGGTGTATGATCTTATTTGCCTTAGTAGGGTTTCTTCATATTGTGTTTCAATGTGTGATGTATGAGTAAGTTTATATTTTACATGAATTAGTAGGGTTTCTTCAGCATCAACAAGTAGGGTGCTTTACTCTTTTTGGCTAAGTTCTTGTTCGTGGCGCGTTCGATTTGCTTTAAACTTAAAAGGTTTAATCTTTGCTTTCCTCAATTTATTTTTCCTCCAATATTTTACTTATTTAGCATTTTCAATTAATTGCAAATTCTGATTATAATTTGGACTAATTTGAGCTTGATCATGCTGTAGGACTTCAATATGAGTACAAAGCAGTTGATCTTATCAAAGGGGAGCAATTTAATCAGGTGACTAAAAGCTTTTTTTAATTGAGAAGTTATGTTAACACATGATACTGACTGTTATTTGTTGTTAACATAAACGCTTGCTTATTTGCTGTATTATATTCCAACAATAGCTAAGTTGTAATTATTCGCGGTGGTTGGTAGAAGCCTGGGACTAGAAACTGTGTGAGTCCTTGTTAAATTAATCCGCGCTCCTCCCATATGCACAATGTGCTGAAGGATAGTAATAACCATTGATAATATTATTACTGCTAGGATACATGGTCCACAATAGGCTAAGTCCCTGGCTAAGCTGCCCTCTGCTGTGGACTTGCATAGTTTCTGACATTTGATTCGTAAGTCTTTCAGATCTTACAAGTGAACTACCAAGTATGAGTTAATCAAATACGGAGTTCTAAATAGCAGTCACGGTTGTGTCAACATGCATTCAACAACTATCTGTGGTTTTTTCAAAGTTTTGTCTGGCCTTTTAGCAACCCACATCCTGAAAGAGTAGCCATGACTACCTTATACGACTGATTTTAGTTAATGTCATTGCAGTCCATCACCTCATAGAAAATGTATTAACTTTAAAGTTGATAAAGATTTATGATTTGAGGGAAAAGAAATTTTGGTGGGTGCAACGAACTAGTATTAATTAGTATATACCATGCTGAGTTTGTCTCGTGCAGGTCCTGTAGCAGGTCTTACTCTGGTACAGATTCTGCCGCAGTCTCTGTACTGGGTGCTGGATTTGGTTTGCTGGGTTTTGGCTTTGTTGAGTTCAGGTCTCCTAGGGTCTGGTTTACAGACGCTCGGGTTTCTAGTTTCTGGTTGCTGTGCTGTTCCTGGCTACTAGGATCTGGTTCCAGGCTCTGGTGCAGTTCATGTGCTGGATTTGGTTGCTGCAGGTGTTGGGTGGCTGGCTATGCTTGGTATGCTCATCTGTTAGGAAACCTGCTGCTGGAAGCCTGCTGGTTGTGTCTGTTTGGGCTGTTTCTGTTTTTTGTTTCTGTTAGGGTGGGCTGCTGTCTTCTATTGCAGTGCATCATGGTTGGCTATTTTTGAAGAAAATATATATGTTAGTGTTTATATGTCCATTTTTTTTTAGTTTTTTAAAGTGTAATATTACAAGTTATTGAGGCAAATATATGTGTTTTATGTATATTATGATTATATATAAGTATTTGGCACAATTTAAGTGAAAAAAATGCAAAAAAAAAATTTTATTTTTATTTTTTGGGGCACTTTTGGCACCGGTTTTGGAAAGAACCGGTGCTAAAAGTTTTTTTAAATTTTTTTTGGAGACTTTTGGCACCGGTTTAATGTGTAAATCGGTGGGAAATGTCATGGTTTTGCCACCGGTTCACCCCAAAACCGGTGGGAAAAGTCTTCCATCTATAACATAAATCACATGTTTTTGCCACCGGTTCACTCCAAAACCAGTGGGAAAAGTGGTTTTTGCCACCGGTTTTGAACCGGTGGGAAATCTTTGAGGATTTAGCACCCCCCAAATCAAGAACGGTTCAAAACCGGTGGGGAATGTGTGGTTTGAACCGGTGGGGATTGGGGTTTTTCGCCTAGTGAATCACAAGATCTTGAATATCTTCATCATTGCCTTCTGCCAAACTTACATAAGTGTGTATCTCTGACCATAAATCATTTAACAATTTTTTCTTGTCAATTAAATTAGCACATTGCTCCAACAGGTTTCCACCCAAGTCAAAAATTGGTTTTTTCAGTGCCATAGTAGTCCATCTGTGTAGCATATGCTGCTCAGGAATGGTTTCAAACCTTTTTGCTTTCCAAACCCAAATCATATGTCTACATGGAATTCCTTGTCTATAAAATAGCTTGCAAGAACATGTGGTGTCATAGTTAGTTGGATTAAACACAACATCAAATGTTCTAATCCGATTTCCTTCACTTACTTTTGCAACTTCCAATCCATTTTCTTTCTTCAATTCATCAACACCACAAGAAAAACAAGAAATTTCCACCTCATATTGAAATTCATAAAAGACAGAGTTAGTATATAAATGTGAGGCATGCTTTTCCATCCCTAGTGGTGTTTTGCACTCAGGATATTTGTGCTTTGAATCATTATCATTCTGACCTTGAGTGTGTCTCTGGGCATCAATTGCAGCTTCATATCTCAAGTAAAACTCAACAAGTGACACATGAGGTTTGATAAAGGAGCAGAAAAAGTTGTTTTCGCTTTCGGATCTTGATGTTGTACGCATTATTCCTCCAAGGAAACATCTCTGAAATACGCCGGAATCCACTTGTTCCTTATCTTGTACATATAACCTAACCACTCATGTTCTTCCAAGTGGTATTCAACCATCACCTTGTTCCACCTTTCTTCAAACTCAGCAGGTTCAATTTCAAGATGCTAAACACAAGCACATAATTTTTTTAGGAAACCAGTTTCTTCTTGCATGATTGATTTCTCCACCTTATCTGGTAACTTTTTCATTATGTGCCACATACAGAAGCGATGTTCAGTCTTGTCAAACACACTTTTAACAGC